>JAVKLA010000014.1:22019362-22074781 GCA_034782735.1 Sagittarius serpentarius | reverse complement strand
CCCCCCCCCCCCCCAAAAAAACCAGCCCTTCAGTTCACGCCGGGCTGCGGTGGCCCAAGGAGGAGCGGCCTGGGAGGCTGCCCCGGGGAACTAAATCGCCTTTACGGCGCAGGCGATTTACCTGGTGGGGGCTGCAGCCAAACTAAGGGGACCCCCTCACCGTGGCTGCGGCAAGGGCCTCCCCAGAGGAGCTTGCCCAGGCAGCTTAAAGTTTAGTCCGGTGGTAACTGAACATGGGAACAAAGCAAAATGCAAGTGTGGGAACCATCTCACCAGCTTCCCACAGCTAAAAACCAGATTGTGGGCATCCCCGTACCTCGTGCTACACGTATCAGCACCCTGGGTGCTGCTGGCACAGAGACAAGGACCCCACATTTCAGAAAATGAGGGCTTTCAGACCTGCCCACGGCAGCGGCCCTGTGCCGGCAAGGCCGAGGCTGTGGCTTATGCGCAGCTCTCCGTAGCCGTGCCCAATTCACCCTGGGCGAGCCCATGGGGGTACCCAGGGCAGAGGGGAATAGCCTTCCCTCCCCACCCTCTGCCCGCCAGTGAGTTAGGGCAGGCACTTCTTTCGGGGCAGTTTTGGGGACCCTCCCTCACAGGGCCAGCCACCCGGCCAAAAGCCTGTTTCCCAGCCCCTCCAGGAATTGCTGTCAGTGATTCCTAAGAATGAAATAGCAGTTTAAATATTTCAGGGGCAAAAGATACTCAGGGCTGGAATTGATGGCAGGAGGGCAGAGTTCTTTGCCCATCATGAACCGCTTCCCTCTCTCCTGAGTAATGCCAGGGCGCAGAGCTGCCGTACCTCCCTGGCAAACGCGTATAAGGAGCATGTTTTTGTTTGTCTCGGGAACAGTGTGCATTCCTAATTAATAACGCGTAATGTCTATCTGTGCTATTAATAATCACTAGTCCATCTCGCCTGTTGCTTACCCTTACACGTAGGGTCCTCGTCCTTTGCCCTGCCAGCCTCCAAAGCTCTGCAGAGCGCTTCCCAAACATGTCAGCGATATACCCAAGAAACAGGCGTAAGCCCAGTGTAATAGATGGGGAACGCCGTCAGATGTTCAGAAAATTCAAGCTGGCCCTTAGTTGCATCTCGTGCTGTTGCTGCCCACTTTGGAACCGCACTGAGGCAGCCGCCGCTTTCCTGGCAGGGTCAGGCACCCTCCGAGGTGCTGGGCGTAAGGGCTCAGACAGGGAGGTCACTGCAAAAAACAAACAAGAAAAATTCAACATTGGAAACGGCTGCGGTGCGTAATAGCTCTGACTCAGTTTCCACTACTGAGGAAAAGAGATGTTTCCCTCACCTTAGATAATAGCCTTTTCCCTAAATGCCTACTACGGGAAACCTGGAGCAAGCGGTTTCAGTTTCGTGGGTAAGCCCTGGGCCAGGTGCGTTGGATGTTTAGCTGGAAAGGAATCTGTACTCTCTGGGAGCAATTTCTTGTGTTTGGCAGTTGTTTGGGGAATAAAGGGAAAGCGAGGGCTGCTTTGGGGGGATCTGGGGAGGGGCAGAGCCCCAGGGAGAGGAGATCAGGGTTCGCTGGGTGTGCTCACTGCTGCCTTTCCTTTCTCTCCCACTCCCTTCACCCAAGACGGCTCCTTCCCGATGAGCCAGCGCAGCTTCCCACCGTCCTTCTGGAACAGCGCGTACCAGCCCTCCTCCGTCCCAGCCACCCTGAGCAGTCCCCTGGCAGCTGCCGCCCACAGCGAGCTGCCCTTCGCCGCCGCCGCCACCGCTGACCCCTATGCACCGGCCTCCCTGCACAGCCACCTGCACCAGGGTGGCCCGGAGCCCTGGCACCATGCCCACCACCACCACCACCACCACCACCACCCTTACATCGGGACTCAGAGCACCGCCTACCCCCGCCCCGCCGCCATGCACGAGGTCTACGGGCCCCACTTTGACCCCCGCTACGGCTCGCTCCTGGTGCCCACCGCCTCCGTCCGCCCCCACCGCCTCACCCCCGCCTCCGTGCCCACGCCGGTCAGCCCCCCCTGCGAACTGGGCAAGAGCGAGGCGGGCGCCGCTGCCGCCTGGACGACGCCAGGACCCTTCCCCAACGCAGCGGGGGACATGGCACAGAGCCTCGGCCTCAATGTGGACGCAGGTAAAGAGCTGCCCTCGGTCTCTCAGGGTGCCCCGGCTCAGCCGCACCCCTGCCCGCTGCCTCCCTCACACCATCCATAGAAGGAGGGAAGGACCTCCCGCGGCAGGGCGGCTGGGGTGCTGCTGGGGCGGGTGGGGGGGGGTGAATAAATTGGGGGTGGAAGCCCCATGGGAGACACCTGAGCCCTGGGTGCCCTTCTTGGGGCTCTCAGGCCAGGCAAGTGAGGAAGGGGCGAGGGAGGATGGGACAGGG
This sequence comes from Sagittarius serpentarius, assembly GCA_034782735.1. Lineage (NCBI taxonomy): Eukaryota > Metazoa > Chordata > Aves > Accipitriformes > Sagittariidae > Sagittarius > Sagittarius serpentarius. The sequence goes on along the minus strand of JAVKLA010000014.1, from coordinate 22,072,412 downwards.
CAACACCCCACCCACCCCCCGCGACACCCTTTGAATTTCTGGCACCCGCAAACACGCCCTGAGGGTCCAGGTTGCTCTGAGGTACTCTGGGCCTGGCGCTGGCCCTGCTCCTGCCCTGGGCAGCGAGAGCTGGGAGCGGGACGGAGCCGCCCCGAAGGTCACCGCTTGGTTCCTTCCGTGGGCTGCCCTGAGGGCAGGAGTGCGGGCAGCCAGGGCAGAGCAGGTCCTTCCTACACCCTGCGCAGGTTCATGGACTACCTCCTCAATTATTTTTTTCCTCCCAGTTTTTGAGAGGAAAGCACGATTGCATTTGCTGAGCAGGAAGGGCGACGGTTTTTCCCTGGTAGGGGCACCCTGTGCCTGGTGGGGTGCCTGGATGTAAGGTTGTGTGGCCGTAGCGGTGACAAAAAGGTGACACAGCCAGCAGTGGCAGCTGCCGAGTCAGTGGTTGTGGAGGCAAGGAAAGCCCGCTCTGGCGACAGTTCTCCGGGCTAAAGCTGGGTTATTGCAGCCACAAACCGCTCCCTAGGGTGGCCTCACTTCAGGCAGGAGGGACGCGTGCCTGTCTCCAGTCTAGCCTGGGCTCTTCTTGCTTCGCGGCCTCCTGGGGCTCTGGGGAGCCCATGCTTTAGACTGGTTCTCTGATCTCAGCTGGCAGAAATGCAGTTTGTCTTTCTCTATCCTTAAATGCCTGTACCTATTTTTCTTCTTCCCTTTTTTTTTTTCTTCTCTCCGTTCTCAGGTTTGCAGCCTCAGGATAAAAGCAAGGATCTATACTGGTTTTAGAGCTGTCCTTCACTCTTCTTCCCCTGGCTCTCCCCTGTAGATCTCTGCCTGTTAGACATGGTGGCATTCAGAGCTGAAATCGGGTCAGTTTGTAACAGCTTCTGATCTTGGTTTGCAGCTCGCCGTTACTCCTTCTGTGGTGGATCCCTTCTGAGCTGATGTGCTGACTCAAAGACTCTCAGATCCCCCCTTGCCCTTTTCCAAGCCCACCGTGGCCCTGCAGCTCGGGGAAAGACAACGGGACTTAAAAGGACCCGGCATTGCAAGGATGGTACTTTAGACCTATGTCGGAGAGGGAAATCCTCCTGTTGCAAGAGGAGAGCCAAAGACGTTGAACTTCTATTTAAGCAGACCTCACACCCAGAACTGCAGTCAGACTACTCTAAAAGAGTCAAATGACGTCATGGACGGTGATGCAAAACCACTGGCCTTCGTACAGGGGGCAGAGGAAACCATGGGGTTTGGGTTTTTTTTAGTGGTGTGAATATTTTTTTATGGCAGTAAAAATTATTTCTCGAATGCAAACGTGGGAAAGCTACTTAGCAGTTTTGAACTGGATTTTTACATTACAGAAAAGTAAAAGGAGAAGAAACTGGAGCTCGCTAACATTCTGGGCTATCAAGGAACTGGTCAGATTTTTCAGCTTTGTGGTTGTGAGTGGCAAGTGTCCGGCCAGGGCCACCTGCCCTGGGCTTACAGAGATGCAGCTGTTCCACGCACAACTGCTCAGACCCCAGAAAGACGAAAACCAAGGTGGCACTTCTCAGAGTTTGGCACAACATTTGCATTGGATATATAACGGTTGTTTGGTTGTGGTTTTTTGTTTTCTGGGTTTTTTTTGTGCTTTGGTTTTTTTTTTACAAGAAACATCTTCTGGTTAAAGTAAAACCCTCTTAAAGCAGGGGAAGGAAGGAAACCCATGAAGAACGGCTCGCCCTCAACCCAACAGCCTTTAAGGGGAACGCCAGAAGGAAAGGCACTGGTGGACAATAGGTCTGAGTTGCCTCTAACATTTCTCTTTGTCTACTTGTTGCTGTCATTTTGTCACTTTAATAGTTGTTTTGTTTTGTTGGGGTTTTTTTTTTGAAAGGGGGAATAAGATATCTATTTAACAGTAGGAAAGCTGCATTAAAGGTATCTCCTTCTTTCATTCTGTGTGCTTTTCTGAAGAATTAAAGCTAAATAAGAGAAATGAGGCAAACTGGAAACTTCAGGATGAAATAGGAAAAATACCTGTCGTGTGGATGAAGTGAGTTATTTTATTACTTTGCATTAAAGACAAATAGAAATCCTAGCAGTTGAAAATATTTTCTTAGTGAGTAAAAAATATGGTGATAAATACCAAAGATAAGAAAACGCAAGATTGTTGCAGTGCTACATTTTAGTGTCCGGTGTACCTGGAAGGGCGCTGCTGCATAGTAACAGAGGTTTCTTCATGAAGCTGACAGAAGAGGGGACTGTAGCATTTAGCATTGCTGTTGCACTGCTAAATTAAAATGCTATTACAGGGTGATGAATAATTAATGGCACAGCGCAGAAATGGCAATTTCACCCTGTACTTAAAAGCTGACTTTTTTACAGGCAAAACATCTGATCCCCACACTACCATGTTTTGGGTTTTTTCTTAATGTAATGTCTTCAAAGGCTGACAAAGTTCAATGCATATTAAAGGAGGGTCCTAACATTACCCCTCTGACACTAGGAGAAGCAGGAGGACCGTTGTGCTGGGATGAGATGTTTTACCTTCCGACACTCTCACATAATCTGGCACAATGTTCACCACGTGTCAGAAATGGAGTTATGAATAACCCAAACTTGCTTCTCCTAGGTTTCAGCTCAGCAATAACTCCGTTTCTGGGAAAGAATAGGAATCCTAATAGTAAGAGTGTGATAAAGCAGCGTGCGTAAATACTGTGAGAAGCTGGCGAGGAGCAATGTGTGCAGAGCATCCCCGGCCAGAGCCCGGCAAATGGCAGGAGGTGACTTGCCGTGGTTCCTTCAGCCAGACGTACTCCTCAGCATTTCGCCCTCGGCCTCCAATTAGCCAGAGCCCAGACAAGCCGTAAAGGGCAAAGGAAGGACTCCAGAATTTTTATTACCGGTTAAACCAAAAACGTTCTGAGGTGTCTATCAAGGAAGAAGGCAGCAGTACTTTGCAGGAGGAAAGTAACTAAAAATAGCATTTAACTTTATTGCTGCAGAGGCTTGGAGATAACAGGATCATTTGGCGAGCATTTGCCTGTGAGTTTTTTTAGGCTGTTTTTAAAGTTTTTTTAAAAAAAGATTACTCTGGCTCTGTCACTGGTTGTGCTTCACCACTATTGTTTCTTTTTTTTTTTACTTTCTTTTTTCCCCCTCTCCTCTGCAATTTGTAATGAGGAAGGCTGGGCAACACAGCCTAAATACATGTGGAAATATTCATGTAGGAACAAATCAGTCATTTACTTCATTGGCATTTACAATTCATTTTGACTGTGAACGTTTTCAAGCATGAGAATTTATGCAATGAATACATGAACATTGGTTTTGACATTTGCTCTCCAGGTACTCTTTTTTAATTGTTGCATTGCGAAAGCATCCAAACACCAAAGTCAAGATTGTGGCTCAAGGTGTTAGATGCGCAAACAACTTTTTTTAAATGTTCCTACTCCGGATGGCCTGCAGTTTGAAAGCGCGCGTGCCCTGTTTTGGCTCATCCTTGCAGAGTTTTGCTCGCTCTGTGTTATTCTGACTCCAGGGGGACTGCTCGCAGCACCTACCTTTAAGACTTGGGCTTGCGTCTTTGCAGGACTGGAGCCACAGCTCCTAACGCAGTAACAATGCAAATAACTTCGGTGCCATTTCGCAAGTCTGGTTTATTCCTTTTTGCATCATAGGTTATTACTTGTTTGATCATGAACGCTTGCAGGAAATCTGGAAATACAAAAGAAACCCTTTTTATGTGTTACATACGTCTTATCTGTCACGTGCTTGTCACACACGGAAAGAGCAGGGCTGCGAGTCCCCAGTGCTGCAGCCTGAAGAGCAGACCCTCCCGCTGCCCCTTTGCGAGTGTCGGGCAGAGGTTAGCACCGGCTTGTGCTGTCGAGCTACCCACCTGACAAACAGGACAGATGAACAAACGCGGCTCCCAACCCGTTTGTGCAGAGTCCAGGGAAGGAGGCAGAGGGCCAGGATCTGCTGCAGAGCACGGCAGTACTGGGCATAGCCAGAGTACCCATGGCCGGCGAGTGACAGCAGTTTGTAGGAGTTTGCAAAGTAAGCTCTGGGCGTATTCACTGCAGACATTTATTTCCCGTTCTGAAAAGAACTGAAAATTAGCAAAGGACGAAGGAATACCGTTTTAACAGACTCTGAGGTTAACAGTGATCTGTCTAGAGAAGGATGGAAGTGGGGATGGGACATAGTATTTGTGGTCGCAGCCTCCACTTTATTTTAATGAGGGTTTTGCTTCAGTATAGCTGCAGCTGCAAGAATGCAGCACAGAGCTCTTAGACACCTATATACGTGCCCCTGCACTTACAGCCTAATACTGGAGAGCATTAGGGCGACCTTGCTTACCTCCCACCTCCTTTTCCAGTGGGTTTTCCATAGGAGCCCCCAGCAGAGGCAGAGGAGAGGGGAGAGAGGCTGAAAGAGAGTCTGAGTAATCCCCTGTGCCCGCCTGGCCTGTGTGCTGCCCGTCTCGGGGGAAATGTATCTGCCCTCTCCCCTCCTTGGGTTAGGAGGGACTGCCGTCCCTTCTCGCCTTCCCTTTGAAGTCCTATTTAGGTTCATGGCAAGCTCTAGGGAGGGCTTAAAGGTTGGTCCCTTCCTGGAAGGGAGGAAAATGCTGCTGGTGGCTTTAGATGCACCAGGGTTCTCTGGCTGGCAGTCCTCGTGCACCTTTTTCTGGGCAAGGGTTGTAGTTAATGTGCCCTTTTGATTACAGAAGGGTGAGCCAGCTCCTCTGGGGGATTGTGGTGTCCTGGCTGGCTTCCCTGGCCTGCCACGCAGAGGAGCAGTTGGAGCAGGGGAAGGAGAGAGCCTTGCGTTGTGATTATTTGGAGGAGTAAGGTATTGATTTTCTAGGCTAGGCAATTTTGCATAGGGAAATGGGAATAGGGGATCATTAAAAGAGAAATATAAAAGGAAAGAAAAGAAAAAATGAAGAAAAAGGAAAGAAAAAGAAGGAAAAGGAAAAGGGAAAGGAAAAGGAAAAAGGAAAGGAAAAGGAAAAGAAAGGGAAAGAAAAAGAAGGAAAAGGAAAAGGGAAAGGAAAAGGAAAAAGGAAAGGAAAAGGAAAAGAAAGGGAAAGAAAAGAAAAAGAAGAAAAAGAAAAAAGAAAAAGAAGAAAAAGGAAAGGAAGAAAAAGGTAAAGGAAAGAAAAAAAGAAAAAGCTTTACTTCAGTCAGCTCTCAAGCTTTGGGTCTACAGCCTTGGGAACCGTATCGTTAATTTAGTTCCCAGCACAGTAAGATTGTTCTTTAAACCGACTGTACTGACAAAGCAGCTCAGGCTAGCAGGGTCCCCCTGTTCATGCCCATCTCCAGTCATACCGGAGGAGTTACCTTTGCAGCGCACCTTCTACTGCCTCCGCAGCCAGGCACAGTCTGTGGAGAACGTGCACTGAACCTGTGAGCGCAAATCCTAACGGAGAGGCACCGGGGTGCCACGACCCCCTCCTCCTGCCCCTGCCCTCTCTGCATCAAGTCCTGCGGGAGAAGGGGAAGGCGCTGGAGGAGCCGTTGCAGGGTGCAGGGCTGCGTGCCCCTGGGCCCCACTCTCATGCACAGGCACCTCCTCTGCCACGCTCGGCTGCAGCCCACGGAACCACAGGCTGACCGAGGACTGGAGCGGTTCATGAGGGATGTGTCGGTTGCTCATTCACATTCATGGTAAAGGCAGGATAAGTACCAAACAGGAGAGCTGTCCCATTAGGAGATGTAATACCGCGCTGGGCGTTACTGAGGGTGCCCCACCTCCTCACTGCATGGCACATTTCCTCCTGCTCCACCTGGCCCAGGTACGGCTGCAATGTGCCCTCCTCGTTCATCACCACCACCCCACCCCACCCCCCGACTTCTCCACTTCTCCCCTCCTCAGCTTCTGGCCCCAGCCCTGACCCTGCATCTCATCCCCTCTCTATTCTCCTGCCTCACGCTCTCTTCCCTCCTGTGCTTACTGCTCTGGCCCCGCGCTGCAGCAGCAGTGAGGAGCAAAGGAACGGCGTTAGGAGGGACACAAACTTTCCCATCAATGCTGTTTGCGTGAAGCTGAAGCATCAGTATTTCTACAATAAACAGAACTGGACAAACACAGGCCCTCTCTGGAAGAGCCAGCACGTTGGCCTCAATCCTGCACCATACCCCTGTGGTAGAAAGCAAGCCCTAATCCCCGACCCAGCGGAACAACCCCTTTTTCCACAAGCCGAGTCCTAAAAATCTGTGACAGCCCCGGTTGCACACGGACACAAACGATTATTCTCTCTTGACAGACCTGCACAGCTCCCTCCTTGTGTTTAACTGCAGTCCCAGTGAGCTGGATCAGGAAAGAGACACTTGATAGCTGCTGTTTCCGTGGTTGAAATATTTGTGAAGTTAGCGCATAATCTGAAAGCAGAAGCTAATAAATTATAGGGTGCTAATTGGGGCCGGAGTGGAGCCGTCAATCATATTATCCTAAACACACAGAGACCCTCATAACCTAAAAAGGCAAGAGAGCCTCCAGGAACAGCTCCCAGTTGTCACTAGCCATGACCTCCACTTCAGTGAGAGCGCAGAGAGTCAAGGCGGAGAGTTTATTCTGCTAAGAAAATGAAAATCCTGTGTTTAAGAGGGCACTTGTATTTGGTTTTGTTTACCCTCCTGGGGAGTGTATTTCCCAGGGCACTTTGTTGTTTTGCTTGGCCACGTAACTTGCCACTCTTGCAATTTAAAAAAAAAGCGTGTAAATCAGATAAGAATTTGCAATTTTTGTATTTGCGTAGTCCTTAGAGTAACAGTCGTAAGTGTTTAGCCACAGTCCAACCTCTTTGCATATAGGCCTGTCTTCTAAAAGCCGTTTTACTGCTCACATTTCTTTTTTTGCTTCTGGTGCTCCAGAAACATATATACTACTTTGAAGGCGCAGGAGTCTATGACCTGAGCCAAAACACAACTGTGCAAACACGGTAGCAACAGGGCACTTGCAGCTCTAGTCACTTCATCACCACCTTTTCTTATATTGCTTCCATCAAGATCAAGTATTTTACTCATCATATAATATAAAATTGAATCAAAGAATGCTGAAGAGGTTTTTATTAACCCTTTTCCCCAGAAATTCCTTTCTATATGGAGACAGGTTAGCATTTCAGAAAGCATTCCCTGGAGAAAAGATCTGAAAAAAATTAGGAGTGACCCAAAAGTGAGGAGTGGGAAAGCTTTATTTTGGTGGCAGTCTGGCCACTGCTTGCAGGCCTGACAGCCACGCTACAGTAACGTCAAACCTTTTTCCTGGTGACACTTCACCCGGCCCTTAGCGACCACCTAAACTTACTGCTGCAAGACCAGACGATTTAAGTGTACAAAGACTTTCAAAGGTATTTCTAAAGGTGTCATTTTTCCCTCATTTTTGATGCCTGTATTAATTATTTAATGCCGACCTTGAATGCTGGCAAGAAGCAGGACCAATAGTCCCTTCTCAGCTTGCTCCTGGGAAGAGAGATGACAGCGTCTAACCTGGTGATGCTGCCACTAAAGCCAAGAGCCACCTCTGAGTGGGGTAGGCAAGAGGATGTGTTTGACAACTGACTGTGGTTTATCATGGCCACTAATTTTGTTTCAGTAGATTCAGGTAGAGGATGATTCTTCGTGCTTTAAGCAACAGACCCCAAATTTATGGAGTGATGCCTCTGTTAGGATAACAAAGACTAGGTCAGCAGACAAACGAAGGAAAGCACAAAGCTGGCAAGGTCCTACTTGAAGAACACAAGGCTGCACTGTGTGACTGGGATGTGGTGATGTCAGACTGAAGAAATAGAAGACATGAGAGAAGATATTCTCATAAAAGGTTAATTCTGTGACTCCCAGAGTTCTGCCTCTCCCGTTTCTCTGTAAGAGAAAGCTAAATATATTTGTGACTGGGAACTACTGAGAACTTAAACACAGTCAGTCCTCCTGGAAAGGTGAGAAAATTGGATATGTGAAGAGAAATACACCAGGAGATCAATCAGAGTTGTGAGATACCGGTTCTACAAAACGATGTTGAAACTCCACTGAGTTTCCTATAGGACGCACAAAGAGGCATCTGTAGCTGCTTACTGTACTGCAGAGGACAACAAAGGCGTTTCAGTGGCCTCATCTCTAACAAGCACTATATGTGGCTTTTCCTGTCAGGGAAGATAGGAGAGGAAAAAAAAGCAGGAAAAAGAAGATCCAGCTACGTCAACAACATCGCAAAAGGGGCTGGTATCCAAAGAGAGAGTGGCTATTTTACAGCTCCATTCTTACCGTAAAAGATAGAAGGCAGTGATGAACATCCTCCAAATGGAAGACGCCATCTGAAGAAGAAGTTAACACATTATAAAAAAGGTTATTTTATACAGCAGTATCAGTCATGTCACTGGCAATAATGACCATATTTTGGCATCATCACTTGGCTTTGATGCACTGGGTTTCTGGTTATTTATTAGAGATAAAACATAATGTCAGTTAGAGTGCCAAGTGTCATTATAAATAGAGCCATGGTCGTTTGAAAACTCCACCTGGTATGCAAGCTCCTGCAACTCACTCCAGTGTGTGTGTGTGTGTGTGTGTGTAAGAAAAACTTTCAAGAATCAAATAAAAGAAATGAAGGTGAATTAGAACCTTTAAATCATTAACAGGTCTGTCAGGGCTTTTTTACAGACATGCTTGTCTATAACGACTATTTTCAGGTCTGTTATAGCTGAATTAAGATCATCTTTGTGTAGAAAGAGGTAAATCTGAATCTAGAAGAACGCATGCCTTCACAGTTATTATTAAAATGCATAGTCCTAAACCTGAATCACAGAGGATCAGTTTCACCCAGTTACGCTTAGTAAAGCCACACTTGAGGACTCAAACCATGATAGGCAGCATGCTGCAGATGTCAAAGAAAAAGAAAAAAAAAGAAAAAAATTGAGACATTAGACAATTTAAATAGATGGTAAAACTTTCTCTGCTGAAAACAGCTGCGGGAAGCAAGGGATGCGGTAGCCCTGCTGTAAGGATCTCTGTGGCCTTCCATACAAGTGGTGAGGGAACCAAATTTTGAGGGACCTTGTGATCTGGAGGGTGTTACTGGTCTCTTTTATCTAGGGCAGCAGGAAAGCTGAGGAACAACAACTTCAGTCTCAGCCCTGGGCCCTGGCTTGAGCTTCTCAGATAAGCAAGGCTGTGGTGAACTCAGCTCTTGACTTTCTTGGCCCCACCACTTACTATTTTTTGCAGGTAACAAAGACTAATGGAAAACACTTGTGTTAGCAGTGTAGCTGCACAACCTTCTGCCTTTCTGGTTTTTGTTTTTAAATTCCCCGAATCTTGGGATGATGCCATTGAAAGACTGACAATAAAGTCCCCCATAGAAGATGGGACCTGGATGTTAAATATAAAAAATGCAAAGAAAGCATCTTGTCACCCCACGTTTTTCAGTCCTACGTGATATAAGCAAACACATCTTTTGCCTTTCACGTCTCAAAAAATCCTCTTTTCAAGCTGTGTAAGTTTTCCCTTCAGAGCTCTTGACAGCCACGTTCCCATAGCTCATGTCAAACTGCTGAGCACTCCCTCTGTGGCACATGGGGATAAGTAAGTGATCCCACTGAAACCTGGCATATCTCTCAGTAGCAGCAGCTACATGCAAAATTTCCATAACTTTATCTTTGACCCAGCAAAGACTCAACATTTTTGTCATAAAGCATTGGTTTTTCCTCTGCAGGATCTTGATCGTGGTCCCAAATGGAAAGCATGAGGTACACAGGTTTTGGATGGCCCTGGTCATCAGTGTGCGCCAGCTCAAAAGCCCTTGCAAGCAACCCTGAAAAACAGAAATTCACTGACAGTTGGGTGTTACCACCTGCTGTAGACCAAGGGGACTGAAGATAGCAGACTTAGAATTGATGCCACTGAAAATGCTGCCTTAGTCAATAGGTAACATCTGCCCTGGCCCTTCACATTTACAAATTAATTTACAAACTTGAATTAATCACCGCAGCATTTGTGTTATGTTGTAGTAAATACTATTTATAGGTAGCAGTAAATATTTTTCATCCATTTATACGGATGTCAAGTCTGCAGCTGAGAGATTAAATAAGCCATCTAAAGCCACATAGTATGTCCATGTCTGTCCAAGCACAGCTCAGAGTTCCGTCATTGCCATTTGAGAGCCCAGCACTAGTGGGTTGTGTGTGGTATCACATCCTGAAGCGTGCTCACCATCGCTGCTCAGTGATCTCGCCAAGCGTCTGTGCTGCCATAAGGGAACAAAGCAGAGCCTGAGACAGTAACTGGCTGCGACCCAGAGACTCACCCAGGGCATCCCCCCGTCAGCGCCTGGGGCACGTCTCCTCTTCCCAGGCAGATTAGAGACTGTACTGGGTTGGAGTTTATTTTCTTCATAGCAGCTCGTCTTGTACTATGTTTTAGGTTTGCGACCAAACCAATGCTAATAACACACTAATGTTTTAGTTACTGCTGAAAAGTGCTTGCACAGCATCGAAGCCTTCTCTGCTTCTTGCTCTGCCCCCCCAGTGAATAGACTGGGGGTGCAGAAGAGGTTGGGAGGGGACACAACCAGGCTGATGACTCCAATTAACCAAAGAGCTATTCCACACCATCTAATGTGCTCAGCAATAAAATAGAGAGGAGGAGGTTTAGGGAGATTAGCCATCTTTTGCTCAGGAACCGGCTGGGCATTGGTCTACCTGTCTCAGGCCAAATCTTCAGAAGCTAAAGACTTGGAGGCAGTTTCTCCACTGCTGTACCTCAGTGTAGCTTAACATACTTAACTTGATTTACAGCAGGTGAAGATTGGGTCCATCTGCTTTATACTAGCCTGAGAATGATGCTTTTGTTAAGAAGCTTTTGGGATTGCTGACAGGAACCCTTGCGCACTTACGATTCACACTTCAGACATCCCTTTCTGGTTCCTCCAGCTCTTACAGAGGGAATCTTCCCAGGACAGGTTTCTCCTCTTATTTAGGTGGTTTCCTCTGGCTTACAAGGGCATCCAGGAAGAATTCCTCTTACTACATAGGTATCACACCCTAGACTCAGTCTCACTGGACACCTTAAAGGAAGAAGGTAAAAATGCACATTATTGCCTCTACGCTTAAGGATGAGTCTCTCAGTAGTACGTCACACAAGTGTGGTCACAACAACTGCTTCACTTGGACCCTTATCTCACATTTAACCTTTCTGATATGTCAGGATTCTTTTCTCCCCTAAACATGTATTTCCTTTAAATTACATTATAACCCTTAAACCCATTTACACTTATTTAAAAACCTATAGCCTTAAAAGTCAAGACACTTGAACTCAAGGCTTTCTTGACTCTTTCCCTTGATCTGCCACAGGAGGAGGTAACAACTATTAGAGACAAACACAGGCCAAGTAGTGCCTATTTCCCTGCCCAAGAGAGAATGTGCTAAAAAGGTCTTTCATTCTCATCACCTCTTATATGTGTGTCTCCCCTCCTGTTTCTGAAAGTAGCTATGAAAACTGTCATCAGGGGCTGGCTGCTTGAAGGCAAGAGTTGTCCTCCCGATAGGGAATAAGAGTTGACGAATAAAACGTGAATCATCGTGAAGAATTTGAATGAAGAGAGGAAGCATCACTTCAGTGAGATAGAGAAGGTGAAATGGTGAAGACGGGTAAACAGAAGGGTGATACAGAAATGTGAGGGATTAAGAAAGTCTTTGCAAGCAGCATCATGTGTGGGTGCAAGCGAGGTAAGTTTGCACACATCAAATTCAGCTTTACCATAGCTCAGCGGAATAGTTGCATTTGCATACTTACTCCTCTAAGGCAGGGAGATGAGAGAGGGAGAATGGAGTGATGGGTAGGGCCATGCTCCAAGCTGACACTGTATCGCTGAGCGTGCCTCAGATCACTGCGCTTCTGGGGAAGGTTAGGTATGGTGTCTTCCACTGAATTCAGCAAATTATAGATCAGGATCCTTAGATTTGGATTGAGAGACTTGTGTTTTGTCCAGTCCAATACATTTTTCATAGTATTAGATGTAAAAGGCATAGATCACTGGTCAGTATCCTGAGCTTCCATTTATTGGCAATGCATTAAACTTGACACGTTCTTCCTCATCACGCTGTGATAAATCCTCCATTAAAACTTGTCTTGCAACACTTGCAAAATGTGGACAAAACAAGACTTAACCTTCACCTCTGTTCTTCCTGTGCCACTTTGGGTATTTGTGACTACTTTAAGCCCTCAAGGCCATTACTCCTGACTGCTGTTGCTGACGCTCACCTTGCCCACTAACCCCATTTACCCATGTTGGATAGGTTCTTGCATGATTCTTTTCCAGCTCAGACCTACACGAAACTGAATCAACTTGGGTTGTCACATCACAGACGCGGTCACAAGGCTTGTGAAAGGTATTGCCTAGACAAGATTTTGGCAGGTTTGCAGGCTTCTGCTAAATAAAAAGATACCACATGAAGTCCCGCTGGCTTTCAAAACTTTTGTATATGGCTTGCTGACTGAGCAGTCCTCTTGAGTCAAGTAGAATTACATATGCACGTGAAGTCATCCAGGTGTGGTGACTACAGAACTGGGATCTTCCTGGTTCCTGGCTAGCACATGCTACTGGTTAGCAAACATTACTCATGTTTAAATCACTGAAATGGAAGGATCGGCTGTACAATCAATCAAGTAGCACTTGAAGAGGAAGGAAACATTATACAGTATTTATTTATTTATCTGTCACTCATGGTCTGGTGAGCACAGCGAAGTGCTGCAATTGTTGTTATTAGCAAACCTGGCTTTTACACTAATTTGTAGATGAAGGAATAAATATATAATTATAGACTGCTTGAATGGGCTATGTCAGGGACTTTGAAGAATCCTAATTCAAAAGCTCTCAATTTCTATTTTGGTGGAGTAAGACCATCAAAACCCACATGTCTTGTTCATCTGTGTTGAATCTTGATTTAAGAAACTTTTGAAGCTTGATTTCAGTGGAGTTGCACCTTAAAAATATATATATTCTGACACCAGATAGTGCCTTTACTACTCTTCAGTGTCCCCCATTATCAAATATTTGCATAAAATCAGAGCACGTTTCTAGCTTCCTGACAGATGTCAGTGAATAGCCCTGCATAATTTGCAAACTACTGTTCATGATGAAATGTTCCAAAAAGCTTACTGCTGTCTTTTATTCAGTAATGATTTATACATCATTTTATTGTATACTTTGACTTGATTTCCAAAGACATCAAGGAAAAGTAACTCCCTTCACCCAGTCTGATAAAAAATAAGTGAGGATGATGAACATTAAAAAGGGAAAGGAAAAGAAATGTAGGAAAACAGGACTGCGTAGATTCACAGATCAATCACTGTGCAACTTAACATTCAAGATGACTGCAAGCATTTGTTTAAATTAAATAGTGAAACAGACCATTCCCAGCAGCGGACAACCCAGTCACCCTTCTTCAATTGCTTTCTGATTTGGAGTTCATAAAATACAATAAGAATTTATGTTAAGGCTTTCAATTTGTAAAATCTTGTTTGTGCACAACCAAGCTAGATTTCAACTGGTTTTTCTTTTCGTGAGTGAGTTGGTCTCTTCTTTGAAACAGCATACCGGTACTTCCTTTCTGGAAGGACTGCCTGTGACTGAGGCATATGTGATTGCGTAAATTTAATCAATGCCACAGTAAAATCACTTGCTGTTTGATTACATGTTTTATTCCCTTAAACTACCTCCTATGAAACACCCAAACCATAACATGTAGAAAATAAAAAGATACGTAATTATTGTCTTATTCTCCTACACATCATTCAGTACCTTATGATATTCTCTGGTAGTTTTAGTGGTTTTGACAGTTCCTGTTTTTTTAAGACATCTCTTAGTTAGTATGATAATATGCAGAATATTTTCCTTGTCTTTGTCTTCTTTCCCTCTTTCTTACAAACAGAGGGAACCCAACTTAACTAAGTTCAGCAGAATTGATGTTTTCTTGATCTTGGTTGCCTTCTTTGACTAGTACCAAGTAATTTAAGCCCTCTTGATTCCTTGTTTCCATTAGCGTGGCTGAAAGAATACTGTCCGAATCTGCACATGGAACATCACTATCTGCATTTAAAAAAAAAAAAAGAAAAGACAACAGCCCAGTGATATACACGTAGTATTAGAAAGCAAACAAAATCAGACAGCTGTTGGAGAAAGTTGGTGTAGTGACCTCATAAAGAGTGACCGATGATTCAAATTTATTTTCTGCTATTGCCTGTGTGGATTATAGCGTTAACCAAATCACTTAGGGAAGGCTGGTCATCACCATTCATACCTCCACAGGCAGCAATACACTTATGAATACACTAATTGCTTCTTTTTGTAGTAAAGGTAGCCTGCATAAAGCCAAAGTGATTTTAATCTGTACCTTTGTGTAACCCTGCTACTAATACTGCTAAAGAGTCCAGTAACATAGGCAGTTTTCTACCTACTAATTCATTATATACTGTCTCTCTAGAGGACTTGTAATATTCTGTCTTTCTAGAAGCTTGAATTTGGCAATTCAGTGTTTTTCCCATTTCTAAAAACTTTATAATTTTTCCCTAATTTTATGCTGTTCACATAAATAGAGTTGCCTGAAATCTATTGCAGGGTGTATATCTTTTAAAAAACTGTAAAAATGATGAACTAAAGGCTCAGGTTATAATTGTTGCTATTTTTTGCATTTATTTCTGTAATATGTACCTTCTTTTATTACACTCCTTCCTTACTTTCCTTCACAACTGGAAAATTAAGCACATGACATTCCGGGTTATCCGTTCAACAGAATCGCAAGCATTGTGCCATTGCACCAAGCAACGTACAACTTATTATGTCACAATAATGACACACACCCCCAAGCTACAAAGTCAGAAGTCCGTTCTGCATGCGCAAGTCTGTTAGGAAAGATTATCAGGAAAAGTCTGAAGGAGAATTTTGATTTTAGAAACCTGTTAGCAACATTGGGATTGGGACATAGAGTAAACTGTGGTCACATACCACAGTGACTGACAGCTATGAAAAATCATTTGATACTCACTTTGTCAGTTCAGGACTATTATGGCAATATTTAGTAATTCAATCCCGACTAAGCCATTACCAGCCAGTACAGCTCTTCTTTGTATTTGGTTTTTGTTTAATAAAGCTTTTAATGGGAACCCTCAGGGGCAAGTTGTTTTGGAAAAGGCACACTGGCAAATGCTGAGGGCATGTTTGCAGCAAACTCTTAAGAGAGAAACCTTAAAATAAGGACCCAAGTAAAACTGGGTATTTACAGACCAGACATACGCCGGCTGACCTGCCTAAGTATAGAACACTAGAGGAGCATTCAGATTTGTTTCCTGTATAAGTATCTGGAACTGATGAGGTGATGTTTACACAAATGTGAGTATGAGGTCACTGAGATATTTTTACCAGATATATAGATACGTTACTAATTCTTTCCCCAACAGGTCTGAAGAACTACAGAATATATAAAATATTATAATCCTTTTTCAGCCTATGCGCCACTGTGTTTCTCATTATAGAAAAAAAGAGCTAAAAAAATCAAACACCTTCCCTTGGTTTTACTTTTGGAGCTTTGGGAACAAAATGAGCAAGAAAGACTATTTCTGCAGAATATTCTTACCCTATCCAAAGACGAAGGAAGAATATAATGTTGATGACCTTTCTCCTGCAACATGACATGTATAAGCTACATTGCCACTTTCACAATGAGATTTTTGACTACAAGTGCCCTTTCCTTCACTGTTGTGTCATCTCTTAGCGCTGTGTTTGGCACCTATGAACACTTAGCACCATTCTGCTGTACAAGCCAAAAAATCTATGCAAAGATGTCAAGTTACATAGTACAATGCTTGCCTCTCATGTAAGTCAGCAAAGCAAGCAAATAATTTTTGCTCACTTACTTATGTGATGGATGGAGACAGAAGATACTGAAAATGAGCCACTGAGGAAAAAAAATCATTATATGTTGTGAAATTCCCCCCGAAACGTGAAGGCTAGAAGCACCACCAACACCCGGGGAGGCCATAAGCCAATGCAGAGAATTCTGAATAATCTTTGGAAGCCCCTTCCAAAAAACGTTAAGAATTTGAAGGAAGATAGAGAGAAGCTGGAGTGGGTAGGCAGGTCAGTATATTCATGAGATATCACTCTTTTCTTTTCAGTTTTAACATTGCTAAAATTAGTTGATTGATGTATAGTCATGCTGGGTTATACGTGAGTAAATGCAGGATAAACCATGTGATGTGATCCCCTCAGATTTCACAAGCAAAGCCTGGCTGAGCCAACAAAACACCCTGAGAGGAAGCATCCAAGGAACACCTTCATGGAATCTGAAGTCGTGCTGGGGAGTCAACTCCAAACGCTTAAATCCAGAGGGTTTGTCTACACTGTGGACTGCTGCATAGTGTAGAGTTACCCACGTTCACTTCAAACAGCCTACCTCAGGGCATGAGGCAGGCTCGCTCTGGCAGTTCAGGGCGTTGTACAGGCTGAGAAGCAGGTTCCCACTGAGCTCTGTGCTCTCTCAGGTAGACTCCTTCCAATAATTACAACGGCGTGTTCAAAGCTCAGCACTGTACTTGCGTGGATACCTGTTTCAGGTCCTAAATGCATGTAGCTTTGACCTTGCTGGACAATTTTCTTAGCAGTGGTGTGCTTGAAGCACAACATCTGAGCCAAACTGCAGGTAAATTAATTGCAACACATCTCTCCAGAGGAAGGCAGAAGCTTACTCTAGAGAGCCACGCATTAATTGACGCAAGAAACTATGATCGCCTGACTCATACTAATGAGGGATGGAGTTTGCTTGCTTAGCCTCCTCTGAGGAGACCAGTCCTAACCCGATAAAATCTGGTTCCCGCTTCCCAGTCTCAGCATCTCAGTTGGCTGCTTCCTGCCACAGGGCAGCTGGGGTGCTGAGCTGGACCACGTACCCTGCCCCGCCATCACAGGGTGTCTCCTTGCCGGCTCGGTAGGCTGTGTGGGCTCACAACATGTTTTGAAATCCTGCCTGGAAGGGTGCAAATTTTTGTGATGTCTTGATAAGCAGATGGTTTTTTTAGTGTTTAAGTTCAGAAGGTGATAACAGATAAGAAGAAAAAATGTCAGTAGAAAAGCTGATTGGTAGACTGAACAAACTGATCTAGAGATGCTGATCTTCTGTTACAGCTATTTCAGGGCCAGATCCTCAGCTAGCACAGATTAACAAAGCTCCATAGAAACTAGTGGGATGCCACTGATTTGCACCAGCTAAGCAGCCAGCCTGAGACGTTACTAGTTCTGGGTAACATAATCCCATACGATGCTTAGCACCTTCAATATGGTAAGGTATTTAAAAGTGCAGCCACATTTGCTTTGTCCCATTAATACCCTCTTGTTTTTCTCATATATACTCTGCCCTTTGTCCCTGCCACACAGTGTACGTAGTAGTAAACAAGAGACTGGCTGACTTACCGGCATGGCTGAAAGATGTACCCCGAGTGAACACATTCAAAAGAAGCACTTGAAGACATATCTTTGCTAAGGGTGAAAAAGTGGCTATTGGAGCCTGACTTCTCCACCTCAGCTGTGTTGGTTAGCTCAAGGAGATAGCTGCTGCGCGGGGAGTATTTTCCTGATACCTGCTGGCCACCTGGAGCTGGAGGTGCTGTGTTACAGTTTCTGCACATTACCAGTAAGAATATAAATAGAACAAATATATATCCGTTTTAATACTCCACTCTGTATTATATATCAGCGGAGATATATCTGTGTTTCCTGTCTAATGAAGCATATGATCTTGCATGGTTTCAGGGTGACTCACTGTGCTTTTCTATTCTGTCAGACACTAAAGGTGCTAAAAGTGAGAATTTTGTTCATCCTGCATTTCCACTGCACTGACCTGCTTGAAGCACTGACTTCCCATCTTTCTTTTTATTTTAATAGATTTTTCAGAGATCTGTGGACTGAAACCTTTGTGTGCAAGAAGCTGTCTTGGGAAATACAGATATAAACCTGTTTATTATCTTGTTTGTTATCATTTATAATATAAAAGCACCAAAACAAGGCCAGTTCCACATTTGCTGCAATACAATAAGGCTACATGAATAGGAAAGCATCACCTTTCTCCAGGTCACAAAGCAGGATTCGTTTTACTAAGTTTTAATCACCCCGATCTTATGTGTCCAGTTTAAGCTCCTTGCCTAGGCTGCCTTTACGGTCAATGCAGAGAGAAATGAGGAAGGAGTTGCTTTGTAGAGTTGCTTATTTCACATCCTTACCTTTACACAATAACATCCCTGAACGTGTCTACAACTCTCTGGTGACTGTGAAACAGCCAGCGTAAATGCAGTGCCTAAGTTTTAGTTGCTTATATCTATACACCCGTACTACACAAATGTCAGCTCTTATAGCATCACATCATCTGATTTTTTTTTTCCTCAGTCCAAGGCAAAGTATTAGCATGACTTTCCTTGCAGTATCATATAGCTCATGTGTGCTCTCTGGAATCAAACAGCATTTGTCTAGGGGACAAATAAGAAATGATCACGCCACCAAGTCCCCCTTTTCCTGCAGTGCTCGAACCACTCACTGTTTTGGAAGAAGCCTTTTCTCTGACCTCCACTGGCTTTGGGTCAGCCACTCACTAAGCTAAGTGGAGAAGAGGATTACTGAATTTCAGAAAAATACAAAGGAGACTAGATACAAAGTTTTTAAAATGTCTCTTATCAACACATCTGCTTTGGAGAAGCTTCCTTTTGTCCAAGTGATTACCTGAAGTTCAGAGAGGTGTGCAAAAGTTTTTAAAAGGCAGCTGGTTTTAGGAAAATAAACTGATGACTCTTGCACAGAGAACTGCAAACCAGTACTACTCAGCCAGCAGAAAGAGCAGACGTATAATTAATGGTGAAATCGTTGATTCCAGATTTTAATATCACATCCCCTCAATGCAAAGTTTTGCAAAGATTTAAAAAAAAAAGTGACCTTAATTGCTAAAAAAAAGTAAATACACTGAGTCACTGGCTTTGAAAAGAAAAGCGAAAAAAGGAAACATTACAAAATTCTAACGGTTTTATCTTCCCACACTTTTCAAGCAACATCTCCAGCTTAGGGATTTAAAAAAGACAGTTTTGAGGCCAAATGTGTTTCCTTTTAGTCTTTAGTCCTTTACCCTGGATTTCCTCAGGCTCCCTCCAACTGCCCTGCGTCTCCTCTCACCAGAGGAGCCACTTCTAGCAGCAAGAGCGTGGTGCTCCGACACAGCTTCTGAGCAATTAGACATTTTTTCCTTATAGGTCGAAAAGGGATTGTGGGGAGCAGCCCTGATAAGAATAGTCCTCCTGGGTCATAAAGGCAAGGAGCCGCTCCAGCTGCTTAATGCCCAGTTGTCTGATGTCGGCAAAGACGTTTGCCAAAACAAACAGGTGTTTCCATCTGTAAAGGGGCACGCTTGGGACCTGAAAAAATATAGTGCTGTCTTGTATGTGCTAATGTAAAAAGTTATGTCTGAAAATAGATGGACTGGTTATTTTTACAGCAATGCAGGGCCATCCTGTTAGCACACTGATTCATGACATTTGATTTGCTCTTCTTGAAACTGGGGGAAAACCAGCCTAACTTTCAGTAACGAATGGGTCTCTGGTAATGGGGCCTCTGCTCAGTCAATTCCCATTGGATTCAAAACCCATTGGTGTCTCAGTCCTCCAGCTGGATAGTGCATCCCTCACTCAAAAAAATGTTGTTAATGCTACTTAATGCCCACGATCAATGTCCTCGGAAAGCCTGTAAGAGCAAGAAGGAAAAACTCTGAACTGGTAGACCCGTTCCTGGTCCTGAGTTTGCTTCCCTCCCTTCCAAAGCAGCAGTGCCAGGAGCTGCTGGTATTGCTCAGGCGTATTTATTGCCACTCGATACTGCCTTTAGGAGGGTAACTCTTACAATAATAAAGCCAGTGTCCCTTTTGCCATCCTCACGCTATCCTGTTAGCTTGCTGTCCAGACCACTAACATAGTGTCTGTATTAGTTCACCCACATTTGCAACCTGCGTGTCATACTGAACCGGCATTAATGTTGTTGAGAGAATCTAATGTTTTCCAGCTCTCCCACCTACGAAATAGCACTGACAGCATGTACAGACTTGCTAAAGGTGTGGCTACCTACAAGCAGGTAAGACTCAACAGAATTTGGAAGATGTATGATTCCAGGTAGGGCTAAGTATCATAGTTATTTTGAGGCCTGTCATTTCACTTTGCTTGACATTTGGCTCTTTCTTTTGGAACCATGTCTCCTGGTGAGAGCAAGCATTTCTTGGCGGGAGGTTCATGACAGGAGTTTCATTACACACAAAGGCCAATGACCGCGTAAAATTTTTAGAAAATATTGTCCAGGACAATCCATCATGGAACAGTCTTTTGGTTTATTTGTTTTGGCTGTCATCTTACTACTACTAATACAAACACAAGAAGTACTTCACTTAGTCCCAGCTAAAAATAAATGCAAATTTAAAAAAAAACTTGCTTATTAAACAGTGTTTTAGAAATCACAGATTAAGATATATTCCATGCTCCTAACTGTTTACAACAGGGTCATAACGGAGCGTGTATTTTAGTCTGGAAGCTCGACTAGAACCCGGATTGCCCGTTCTTGCTTAAATCAATCGCACTTCTGGAGCCCATGTTTCACTGAACTCCACTGCACGAGATTTACATCGCAGGCAGAAAAACTGTTGAATTAATTTAAGGCTGGAGAGCTACAGAAAACTGACATGCATGTGTTCCTGACTGGATAACCCAGCAACATTAAGACATCACCAGGACTCTAGGCCTTCAGGCAAGTATACAGCATAACACTTTAATGGGCTTATAAAGACTGTACTTGGGGAAAGAGGGAGATATAACCTATAGGCGAACTATGAATATATGGGGAAATAAGTATGTGCACTATAGAGACATGTAAAGAGCTTATCAAGTGTTTAGTCTTTTAAAATACATTTAAAAGAAAGGATGATACGTAGACAAATAAAATTCAAGCTACACTGTTTCCTGATGGGCGTTCCCTGTATGAAAATCACCAAATGAGCCTGTGGAGAAGTTAAGGAGGAGTTTTGAGAACTGAAGCATGAAAACATTGAATGGAAGCATGAAAACAGTTGCTTTGTCTTCCCACCCCAGTGCAGATCCTGCAGTGGGTCTGTAGCAACAACAGCTAAGCAGAGTCTATGGAAAGGGAAGAATGGTGGGAAGCCACAAGAGGGAACAGGGCAGCTGGTGAGGAGAAGGGTAAGGCTCAGGGAGAGCAAAACAGGCTGGCTGTCAGAGTTATTGCCACAGCTCTGCCTGCACTGAATTGCCCTGCTTACCACAGTGGGCCAGATTTTACCAACGATGTTATTATAAACAGGCTTAATGGAGTCTGATTTAAAAAATGACCACCACTATTATTAAGACTACCCTAAAAGGCCATTATACAACCCTATTTCCTGTAGTAAACTGTTTTTTCAAATTTTAACCATTCAAACTGAAAATTTTCATGGAAGCCTCAATCCGTATTTTCCTTTTCAATAACTTGGCCATTTCTAAGAATGCTACTTTTGTGCCTGGCAAACATATAAAGCAATGGCTTTTTCTCTGTGACCTCTGCTGCATGGCAGAACCTGAATTTTTGGCAAAATAATGTTTTTTACATTAAGAATATGTATTTGTCATCCCAGTGAAAGTAATGATTTGCCTAGACTGAGCAAGTTAACAGCAGGGGAAAGAACATGCTTAGATAAGCACAGACTTGCACTAAAACTAAAATCCTTGCATGTTACATCTATGCCAGGCCTGCTCCACCAAAAGGGCAACAACCTGTATTCCAGCCTCTTTCCCCAACTCCAAGCAGCAGAAGGGCAGGCTCATATTTAAAAACTTCAGCCCTGCTAAGATTTTAACAGATATTAATGTCATGCCACAAGAATTTCTTAAGTCCCTTAGTTTTCATGTCTCTGTTGCCTATGGAGTTAGGGAACGCACAGTAAAGATGTCTGAGCTAGGAAACCACAGTAGCTCAGCAGTAGATGCAAGCAGTTGAATCAGTACAGCCCTGTATCCAGTGGATGCTGTGTTTCTGTAGCTATCTTAAAATTAAACATCTAGTCTGAGATGCTGTATCCAAGTCGAATATTGCAAGTCACCTAGTTTTCAGCCGTCATCAGCGGAGAGAAAGGGAAAAGGTGACCCCTTTCATGCTACGATACATGCCTAAAACATAGAAGTTGTCACTCTCTGGAGATGTCTGTTTCCGCTCCTGCCTGCAGAGATAACTACAAGAGTAGCTTAGAGGAGACTCCTAGCTTCTAGACAGCTGCATTTAGGCGAGATGAAGTCCATTCAAAATGTAAGGCCTGTTAGCTTGCGCATAGTGCCTAATTAATTGGCTGTACTACTTTCCTGAGCTAATGCCATGCTCAGATTTGTGCCAGATTAAGTACCTCTTTCCTGAACTTCACTATTCAGAGCAAAGATGCCCTTGAAGAAACTAGGAAATTACACTATGTGTTTTTCATTATAGCATAAGGGTGCAAAATCAGTTGTTAAAAAAGCATGAAATGATAGGTTATCTTTGGTCCCATCATGTCTTGATGAAGTCTTTAGTCTTCTAATGACATATTATAAAGTCCCTAGTCTTGTAATGACATACAAACATGTCATGCACAGACTGGATCTGACATAGAGAGAAACCATGATAGGGGTAAACCGACATTTGTAAAGCTACACCAAATCATAAAGATTAGCAAAATACCAGATAGACAATCATTAACTGAGCACTGGACAATGCCAGTGAATTGAATACAGGTGGAATCCTGTAGAAAAATCTCTACATAGTTGTGCAATTGAGTACTGCATCATTCCTGGGATGGATCAAGAAGTTTTTAGGAAATCACAAAATATTGATGTATCACAACTGTTTATGAAGCAGAGTGAGTTCCTAGTTCAACAATATTTTGTGAACGAAAAAAAAATCCAAAATCAAACCAAAGCCTTTAGATATTTTAGAAACAACTAGGTTTTACTTTTTTAGAATGGAAAACAATTCTTTTAACAGGAAATATTTTTCATTAGAAAACCACAGAATGCAAACAGGTTACATTAAAAAAAAACACACCAAAACCAACAACCTGTGAAACAGAAGTAAAATATTTCAACTGATAAAAACTTTCTTTTTGCAGATTTTCAGATCACATTGTTTACTAAACCTTCACTTTTTCTGAAGATTTAGCTGGTAAGGAATTACTACAGGATGTGAAAAGCTTCTTGTTCTGGCCCAGTCAGGACATTCATTTCCATGTTTAGATGATCTGAATCACAGTTACACAGATAAAAAAAAATAGGGGACGCTAAATTTGAAGTTAATTCCTCTCTTCACAGCCTTAATAATGTTCTTATGTAATTGGGCTTTGTTGGGTCCCGTGTCTTAAGTATACCTTCCCTAACATCACCTAGTTTTATTCATTCAGTGTGCAGAGCATAGGCATGATGTGATTCCTGGCTGGAGCTATCACAGTTCGGGCTAGGATAAAGGCTGCCTGACTTAGGTACCTAATTTATGCCTCACTTTGACAACTCCTAAATCAGTACTCCTAAAGTAAGTGCCTAACTGCCATGTTTAGCTGATGGAGAGGGAGTAGATGCCTTTGAATTTGGAACAGATTTCCATCTGGAAGCCTCCTAAAGCTCTCCTGGCTGTACAAGGAACTTAGGCATTTACTTTAGCAAAACAGAGTCATGAAGTATCAAAAATGTAGATGCAAGCTGGATGTCTCTGTGAGGCAGGCTCAGCTGCAACCTCATAGGGGTCTTCTTGCATGGTTATCTGGTATGTGCTTTACCTAAATGCATTGTACCTCATGGCACCTAATGAATCTTTACAAGATCATTATGAGAGGTTAACCTTTGCTGTTCCCATTTTATAGGCAGAGAATTTGAGGCAGTGACAAATGCAATGAAAAGAACTGCTGAATCCCACTTTGTTCGTGGGAAAGAGGCCATGGGGACAGCAGGTGCTGGCCCAGACTCACCTTCAAAAGCTTGGTTGATGACTCCAGTTGCTGCCTCTTTGTCTTCAAGGTAGTGGATGAAGGACAGTGGAGAGTGTCTTATCTCTTGCAGTTTGTCCTGAATATAAGAGAAGGTAGGTCTGTTGTGAGGTTCTTGGGCCCAGCATCTTGTCATTAAATCACATCTGGGAAAAAAATTGTTAAAATGCAAACATTAAAGGTAATAGAATCATTAATCTCAACATTTACCATTAAATCATCTGAGAAGCAAGTCTGACCTAGATTTTCTACTTCCAAAAACTTTGTATACGGTACAAAGATTATCATCAGCTGCTGAGGGAAGGAAAAGCAGCTTAAAGATCAGTCGTCAGGAATATTCACTATGAAAGCTTTTAATTTTTCAAAGATGGATATTTTTGAGATTGGGAGCAGCTATAACATTAAAAAAAAATAAAAAGATACATTTGCCATTAATATCTGCTCTCACCAAGGAAGTCACCAATATTTTCTAAGAAAGCAGACAAGGAGGTAATTGTCTCACAGAAAAACCCAGGATGTTTAAAACCAGAAATGAACCTGAAGCTATCGGCTTATTTAATCCTCCTTCAACTTACGCTACCTCAAATTTAGGGGAAGTTCAAGGCAAACCCTCCAGCACAGAGACGGTTAATTTAGACTTCTGCCTTTAAGACCAAAGCAAATGGGAGTAAGTTTTCCCACCAAAGGCAAAAACGATATGAGTTTCCTCTGGGCGCAGGGATCCTAGCCCACCTTGCACAACACTACCTGTACCATTCAGTGGAAAACTGCCCCTCCCGTTTGTCTAAAAGATAGGGCTGATTTATATTGCTTACTCAAGGTGAGTCCAGGCTACACAAAACCAAATCCTACAAAAGCCAGGGAGAGCCAGGCTGAAAACCAAAACACAGGCAGCACCTGGACGTGCTAAGTGTTGGGAGTGGAGAGAGGTCTTAGAGTCTCAAAACGGGAGAGCAGCGTTTGAGCAGCCAGTGAAAGGCCGGTTCAGGAAGCTGCTACTGGAATGTGGAGTATTCACCTCTAAGCCCTAAGTTCAAATCCTGCCCTGACAAACAGCCTCCCAGACCTGCTGCTATGTGATACCAGGCATTACTGAGTTACGTGAAATGAATTGGCTTGCTCAGATCTTTGCTTATACATCTTAAAAAGGAGAGTGCTGTCCTTCACCACAATTGGCTATTTTACAAAACCCTTGGTGACAGGTAATTGTTTTGAGTTCTGATTTTTCAATCATGTTTTTCATTAAAATATTGGCCTTGGTGAGAAACACGAGTAGAAACCAGAACCATTTTTCATCGACCTGTATCATGTGGCTGTGGAGCTGGACAGAGCGATTCTGCGTTTTGCAAAAGGATCCAGTGAAATCCTGAAAATCCATTTTAAGAATCTAAAAAGTGGCAGTGATTTCCTAATGCTCTGAATCACTTCATCTGCTTACTTTCAGGTGTACCAGTTAGTGATAACACTGGAAATGTAGATGGAAAAGTACTGCATAGGACTCAAAATGAGGTGAAATAACTCTGGTTTTCCTTCTGCTACCAGCAAAGTGTCTGTCACATTGAATTCCAAAGCCAGGCTTGGACGCTGGAAGCCAAACAACCTGCTTTCTGGTCATGCTGGTTTAGTAGGATATCCAAGAAAAAATGATGAGTTCAGGTGCTCTGCCAGGTTAGCACCTGGGCTTTCATGAACAGAGCCTTGTGCAAGGTGTAGCAATGAAGTAAAAGAGGTGACTGCATACACTGCTCCTCTAATGGAAAGAAGAAACAGACAGCCAAAGGCCAACAGAGGGAGAAAGAAACAGGAAATTATACATAAGTCATAGACTCATGGATGGTTTGGGTTGGAAGGGACCTTGAAGACCATCTCGTTCCAGCCCCCCTGCCACGGGCAGGGACACCTTCCACTAGACCCGGTTGCTCCAAGCCCCATCCAGCCTGGCCTTGGACGCTGCCAGGGACGGGGCACCCACAGCCTCGCTGGGCAGCCTGTGCCCGCGCCTCGCCGCCCTCCCAGGGAAGAACTTCTTCCTTACATCTCATCTAAATCTACCTTCTTTTCATTTATAAACAAGAACACGACAAATGTGGATTCTGAATATTTTTGTATTCCTAAGTATTCCAGTCTCTGTCTTTCTAAGTAACTAATTTTTTATTGGACAATCTGCTTTATAAAGCCATTCAGTTTTGTTATTGAGTGGGGATATCCATTGCCGCCAAAACATTCAGAACTGCAATTTTGCCATTTTAATTATATTCCGTATTTTTATTTCCTAAATCAAATTACTTGCTGGTAGGCTTAAGATACTAATACCAGATAGAACTGATATTGTTTACAAAGTATTTAGTTCAGATAGGCTTTAGGTTTCTAATGACAAAAACTTTCATGCCGTTTCAGAATATATCTGTAAATTTTGCACAGACAGCTATTTGTGGCATATTTAGCTTTCAAGGCATGTTGTGACATCCAAAGTTTTAAGTCACATGGCATAAACTTTCACTAGCCCAGAAATGCATCAGCATGAGACCAGTCAAGAAGGTGAAAGCCAGGTTAATATGCCAAGATGTACATGAATGACAGCTTGAGCACATTCCTATGGTTTTTTGGGAGCCAAATATGGGCTAGCAAATAGTGCATCACTTTGCTATGAGGAGGAGACTCAGAGGATTCCCCTACTTTAGGGGGAAAGCCTTTCAGGAAGAAATGAAAAATAACAGATCCAAACACAACATCAGCTAAAGGTTTATGTTAGGTTTAAGAACTAGCCTGTACATCTAGATGTACACCTACACACATACACTTGACAACTGTGTTTTATCTGGGTGGGACAACTGGTAACCATACGTCCAATAGAGTGGCATACACGGGGCAAATAAGAATTCGAGAGCCTGGAAAACCAAAGAACTAATATTCAGTATCTAACATTAGAGGCTGAAAGTGAACAATTCCTGAAATGCTCTTTAGTGCACAGAAGCTACAAGACATTACCAATTTTCTCTCACATGAGATGGAAAATATAATTGATGTGAGGATTTTCTTAGAAAAGGAGAAAATTTGTTGCGATGAAGAAGAGCCCGTGCTTTCATCTGATGCATTCTGAGAAAGCCCTTCTTCTCTCCCACCCTCCAAATCCCAACCGAATTGCAAAAGCTGTTACTTACCAAACTAAAGTTTCTCCATCAGACTCAGTTGTGTAACTTTGCATGGGTGTGAGCATTTGGTGAAACTGCAGCTGCAAGTCAGCAAGCGGCACCACGACTGCACAAATTCTCCTGACTGTAATCCACAGCCTTCGAGGATCTGTGTTAAATTATCTCAGTTCAGTCTAAATCTTAGCATGCTCTTGCATGCAAGCCTCACATCCAGGTGGCTGTGCCAGATGTGGATCTCTGACTGCAAAACCAGTGCCTTTCATACATCTAATTCATATTTCAATAAATGTGGCTCATTTATAGATCCCCAAGCCCCTTTTCAAATTCATTACCAAGCTTTACCTATCCACACTTCTTTGGGGGAAAGCAGATGATTATTCCCTGGAGTAACATCTTGTGGAGGCAAGCAGGAGAATTTCTCCCCCCTGCCAAAAAAAAAACCCCAATCCCACTTCCTTAGTGCTTTTACACCCCAAGGTTTCTGTGTCAGCCCTACTTGCCCTTGCAGTGTAAGCCTACCACAGATTCCTAAACACTTCTCAGCTGAAGTAGTTTGGCCTTTGAACTCTCTTCCTATCAGTGATGTTTTGTTTTGTCAAATGACAATGAGCGAGCCAAAGTGCGGAGGAGACAATTGCTGACTGCTGATGTCCTGATGCAGGTTCAAAACCACAAGGAGGGAAGCAGGAATGTCAAGAATCCCAGCATGCCATTAATGACCTAGCAAAGTAGCAAAAAGCTATTTAGGCTACTGACAGAAGCTGCGTGCAGGTGCTGAGTGTTCACCAAATGAGATAAAAGATGGTACAAGACTCTAAGAGCTCATTCAGGCCCTTGGCTTTCAAAAACTACGTTTCTGCTATTAGGCCCTGATCCTACAAGTTAGAACAGGCAGATCAGCGTTTAAGCCCTACCTCCTATGCTGAATTTAAGATCTAGGACTTTAGAAATTACTTCAAGTAAAGTTTTCTGGATTCTTCTGAAGATCTGGTCACTCGTTTTAAAGGCAACTTATGAGCCTTTGCGTGAGCTTGAATATCAAACTAGTACATGGCTATACCTTACCTCCTATGCTTTTTTTATTCACAGGACAGCTGTCAGGAATCTTTTTCAGCAGAAAATACTGAAACTGAAATTGCTTTGGACTCTCATTTGTTCTGTGACTTCCAGTTTTCACTCTGTTCTTAAAAAAAAATCCTAATCTCTTCAGTTCTTCAGTTCCTCCAAGTGCTAAAGCTTACCTTTTTTTTTTATTTCTAATATGGTGTTTCAGCTATACCTACATAATGATAAATAATTACCCTCTCTGGAACTCAGAGCATGGTAATTGATGTGAGACCTATCACAGAGATCTGGGCTTGCCAATCACAGAATTATTCTCAAGCCATTTCCTCAGCTCAGGAGTAAGAATTGTGCACTTTAAGTAGCCTCTCCTTTCATTTGTGGGACCAGTTGTCGAGAGTATTGCTGTGACTGCTTATGCAAAGTGGGTGATACAGGAATTGAGACATGAAATTAGACAAAACTAAGTGATCGCTGGGCTCAGGTTCAACTTCCTCCTTTATATTCCTCTGGCCAGTATGGGTTTGATCCACTACATGTATTTATTTTATTATTTTAATTGGAAGAATTTTGCAATTAAACCTGAATTTTGTGCTCAAGAGACAAATGGAAATTGAATGCTTTGTTTATCCAGCTCAGCTAAAGACTAACCAGAAGTGCAGACTTCCCTTTTGCTGTATTCAGCTTTTCTTATTGGCTTTTTTAAGAGTTATATCTGCAAAGAGAGCACGGTTTATTTTCCATGTATGTTCTAATATTAGCCTAATTCCTGCAGCTACCATTGAGAAAGCCAGTTATATCTGGTGTTGCAGGCACATGGCGTACAGGGACCAGTAAATTCTTTCTTAAAGCCATCTTAACTTTGAAACAATACCATTAGGCACTCTCAGCCTGTTATCACATTACTGCCAGATTCATGCCCAAGACTGACTTTATATTGTCTCTGAAAACCTGTTTAAAAGACCAATATCCACCATTCAACTTCAACACTTAGGTTCCTACTCACAGGGTGCACCACTGGATGAATTAGCAGCAGGTTGGCAGCTACAAGTGCTAGCTGTTTTATCTGAAAAAAAATGGAGGATGTTGAACTCTGCATGGGCATAAGTAAAATTCAAAATGATGGCCACCTTGCAATAAGCCTCCTGCTTCTCATAAATATTATCAACAACATTTAAACAAAATTAACTTACAGGTCATCAGGACAATTGTTTGGAGATTCCAGCCTTCCTCCTGATTGTACATGGTGTAAAATTTCTGTATTGGAGAAACCTGGATATGGTTGTTGACCCAAAGTTAATGTTTCCCACACTAGGACTCCAAAAGCCCTAAGAAACACCAACAGAAAAAACTTAATTACGGTAGTCATCATGAACAATCTCCCTATCAACAGGTAAAATGTCTCTAACCTAAGAATAAGACTCAGTTAGAAAAATTAGGAGTAAGAAGTTTTAATTTTTTGTGAAACAATTCATATGTCCTAACGCCAGCCTCTGGAACAGCTAAAATAAATGTGTAGAACTGACACACTTTCCCAGACTCACTGAGATGAGGCTTAGAAGACACTGAGTGCCCACAGCTTCCCTGGGCAACACTCTCTGGTTGAGCATGTCCTCACTTAAACGAGTGTTTAGAAATCTCTAGAGGTGTCCTTGGAAATGGAGAGATACAAGCTCTCCTAAGCACCACTCACAAAGCAATCAGCACCTCATTTGGTCTGGCACAGAGCACTAAACGACTTGCTTAGATAAATGTACCAGTGGCAGTCAAATGGATGGGCTGCAGGAGCTGAGGATTTGGACAAGATTGGTGAGCTATAGCCCACCATGAGTACCTATGGCTACCGAAATCTAAACGTGTGTGAATCTCAGTTTTAATGGACCTGGTTTGGTTTTCTCCATGCCTCCTGCCAGTGGACCTCTGCTTCTTCACCATAAACTCAAACCCACCGAAATACACACTTCAAGTAAGCCTCCACAGCAAAGTATTATGACCTTCCCCTGATGGTGCCGAGAAATTTGGGCTTCAAAATAAAGTCACCAGAAGAGGGTGAAACAGTAAAGGGAAAGTATTTGGCTGTAGGAAGGAAATGCCAATTAATGTAATGGAAAACAAAATGGAACAGCATGCAGGCAGTCAATTCACTGCCCAATCAAGCAAAAACCACATTGTGGGCCTAGTACAAATTTTTTTGATTGAGTGACACTAGTTCTTTATGGGCAGAATCCAAAGCTAGAGCTCAAAGCATTAAGAAATATATCCATGCAGGTACTGTCGTGGTGCCAAACTTTTCATTAGCTCATTAAAATATCACTTGGGAGGAAATCTGCCTTAGCCTAAAAATTATTAGAGATGGCAATATGCAAACTTATCATTCCTCCTGTAAACCAGTATTTTCTTGCTGTGGGATTTAGTGTAATTATTCCCACAGCTGCGTGGCTGCCATAACTCACCAGACATCAGAGCGATTTGTAAAGACACCATCAATGAGGCTTTCAGGAGCCATCCATCTGACAGGGAGCAGGCCTTCTCCTCTTTTCCTGTAATAGTCATTTTTATAGATATCTCTGGCAAGTCCAAAATCACCAATCTTTACCACCCGGGAGGAGCTCTCATATTCCTTCTCAGACACAAGGCAGTTGCGAGCAGCCAGGTCCCTGATTTGTAAGGTAGAAACGAGAGGATGGAGTTAGCACTGCAGAATAACTCAGGTCAGAAGGAACCTCTGGAGGTCATCTGGGTCAGCCCTCTCTTCAGAGCGGTGCCAGCCTCAAGGTCCCATCAAGTGGCTTAGGCCCCCATCCAGTTAACGTTTTGCACCAGAGATGACACAGCTCGTCTGGACAACCTGTTCCAGTGATTGATCCTGCACGTTGTGAACAATACTGTCGAATTTCTGTTGCTGTAACTTGTGCCTGTTGCTTCTCATCTTTTCCCTGTCCACCTCTGAGAAAGGTCTGGCTCTGTGTCCTCTATAGCTACCCATTAGGCAGATGAAGACAGTAAATGGGTCTCCCCACTTGCCCTTCTCTTTGTTGCACGCGCTGTGATTCTTGCCTAGGGTGCAATGAGTCCTGGATGCAGATCTCAGAGTAGCCCACCATTTTGTGAGAGAACTGTAGGTGATTTTTAGCAGAAAAGCATAACATTAAATTTTACTCTGGTGCTCTCACCTTCCCTGTTACATTGTGACATCTTTCTAGGCATTTCTTCCCCAGGTAAGATAATTAGTCCAGATACTGTGGGTAAACCTTGGAAGACTAAGAAAATAAGTTCTCTACCTGTGTATAAAATGCATTTTCTCTAAATAGACGCAGCCTTTGCAAATATCCAAACATATATCCAAGAGGTCAGTCACTGTCAGTAAGGGACTCTGGAGCTGCAAGAAACAAAGACAGAAGTTAGCCACGTCTTCCAGCTTTACAAACTCAGAATGACAACCTCCTTATGCAAAGATGGTATTGTTTCCTCATTTGAAATTCAGCGGATTTTTCCAAAACTTGCAAAGATCAGATGCAAAATCTCTGTATGACAATAGAGCGAATGCTAATTACCAGCAGGGTAAACTGCCAAATCACTGCACTGCAAGGCAGGTGAACGCATTCTGCTCTTTGATTTGGGGCTAAGAATATCCTGGGACCTTCAGAATTGTTTGTTCACTGCAGTGGAAGAAATGGGACCCTGAAAACTTCCTCCCAATATCAGACCACGTTTGCTTGCTGCTATATTAATCAGTATAATATATTATTCTAGTAGAATACACGTACATACATTTCAGTAGAATTCAATACTGACTGTGGATTTGATCTGATCATGTAAATAAACTAGACAATTGCTATAATGCTATAAAATTTCAGTGTCAAGTCCTTTTGACCTACAATCCTACCATCTATATTCTTAGTGCTAACTATGGAAAAAATTTAATTAATGAAAGATGTTTATTCTTTATTCTTTTCTCCTCTTTCCTTCTAAAGAATTTGAGGATACAGGCACAGGGCCAACATTTTCTTATATGCCTGGACCATGCCTAGCACATTAAGGATACAGCTGCTATTCAAAGACAAAAAAAAAAAAAGAAACTCTGTGAGGTATAATAGACCAGATACATGACCACTGTTATTTATGATCACTTTTCAAAGGACTGTTCATGGTATTCATAGAGGGAAACTCAGCAGGCATCTCACGACTGAAAACACAATTTTGGTCAGTGATCTAATGACAGGCCATCTTCTTCACAGCAATTCTGAATGCAAGGTCAGCACGCAGCACTGAGGTCCCAGGGTGTTAGGAAAAGCCAGGTCAGACCTTGCAGGTACAGAAACAACTGAACGTCAGCATGGCTTTTGAGAAAAGGAAAAACTGAGAAACTGTGGGCAGTTACAGGTTAAAAATGTAAGTCTCATGGGCTTTACCCTACCTTTTGCTTTCTAGCTCCTCGTAAATAGCTAAGTAGATCCCCTCCTTCCATCAGCTCCAGTATAAGGTACTGAGGTTCATTTAACAGGCACACGCCAAGTAACTTCAGAATGTGGGGGTGATCAAATTTACTGAAGAGAAGGAAACAACCGTAAGATTACATATGAGAAATCCAGCTGGTTGATAGCTTTTAAAGTGCATGCAGCTGCAAGCAATGAGTGAGCAGTCTGGCCTTTACAATCCTGCCTCTACCTACAACATGATTTAGTAACTCACAGGGCCTGGAGTTGCTCAGTCATGGGGAGAGTTCAGGGACATCCTTTCAAAACACAGGCTTACACTGTACTTTGATGGGCACACTAATGCATGCATGTGTATTAAAAGCACACTTTATCATATTTCCAGGAAGCAAAGAAAGGTAGCCAAATGGCAATGTCATCTAGGAATAGCATGAATTGCCACCTGTACATTAAAGGTATCTATATTATTTTAATAGAGTACTTCTGCTACTATGTACTTCTGCTACTATATTCACAGTAGAACTGCTGATTCAGAGAAATGCACAAAGAAAGGTAAAAGCACAAGGTGCAATGTGCTGTTTTCACAATTCAGAGAACAGTTTCTCACAGCACATTTTCAAAAGAAACAAAGTATACATGAGGAATACTTGCCGATATGTTAGTAATTGCCTGTGCGTGTCCAAAAAGATAGGGGTTGCCACAGAGCAATCGGTACTCTCAGATCTAGCACTTTTCAAAGAATGAAGAATATTTATTGCCTCTGTCAGCGCCCGTGTTTTTACAATCACATTTCTTGTGTTAGAAAATGGTTTTCCCTTTACGCTGCTGTGTGAAAGGACTTGCACCAGCAGTCAGAGAAACTTGACTCTATTGGGGGAACTGGTGGTGTCCAAAATGCTGTCAAATGCACCAGTGTAAACAAACAAATGAAACAGAGGCACAGTTTCCTTCTGACCTCTTTCAGTTCACATAATCTTAGGTGTGGGGAAACACTCTAGCAAAAAGTGTGGTTTTAAATTTGACAGTTCCCCCGGGCCCCTAGCACATACCTCTCAATCAGACAAACTTTGGCACTCCAAGAACAAAAAGAGGGGAAGGAGCACCTGGCACTTTCCTTACAGCTCATGCAGCCCTTTCTCCACTGAGCTGTCATTCCTTACTTCCCAAGTGATGGGATACACCCAAGAATTTGCTACATACATTTGTACACAAATGACTCACCAATAACCAATATCAAATGACTTTTTGAAATACAAATAACTTAGTTTCCCCATTGCTGCATAGCAGTAATGGAAGAAACAAATAGTCCTTGTTTAACTGGGACAGTATGCATAATACTACAACCCAAATTTTAATGAACATCCAAAAAGGCAAGCAAAATAAAAGTTGCATTTAAATATCTAACATCAAGGTTTGTAAACAATATCTGGTGCACTTATTTTTTCCTTTCTGCTCTTGGTTTCATTTATGAGACCTTA
The DNA here is from genome assembly GCA_034782735.1 of Sagittarius serpentarius. Classification (NCBI taxonomy): domain Eukaryota; kingdom Metazoa; phylum Chordata; class Aves; order Accipitriformes; family Sagittariidae; genus Sagittarius; species Sagittarius serpentarius. The sequence continues at coordinate 22,038,232 of JAVKLA010000014.1, read as the reverse complement.
CAGATGAATGTCAAGAAAAATCATTAAGCTGTCCATGAGGGAACTAAATCATTCTTTTTTCATGTTAAAAAAAATGAAAGATTTAAAGCGTATAAAACATACCAAATTTTTTTATTATTGTTTAATGACTACTGGGAATAGATAATATTTAAACTTTTCTATTTTCTTCATTTCTGTGTCTCATTGTATTGGTGTACATATGGGCCCACATCAGTGTTTACATTTAAATGTAATAATTTCCATTTATATATTTTTCTAGTATTTCTGGGTTTGGATTATTAGCTGCAACAAGAAAGCAGTATTGGGGAAGTTTCAGAGACTTTACCTATGGGTACATATAATTTCCATACTACACAGAAAAGAGACCTTAACCGGGTTTATGACTGCTAGGTAGACTGAAGATAGATTGTAGGAAGGTTACACACAACACTTACTCTTTGTTGTTAATTTACACTTTAATGACATGGTTCCATTTTGGTTTTCACAAGCCTCTTACTTCATTCAATGTACAGTGTGTGGAAGAAGTTAGGCAAAAAATGCAAGATATTTTTAAAAAATATGTAGACACAAAAAAGAATGCTGTGAAAACCAATTTCAAATTTAACAACACTATATTTTCTGTACAGGATATAAAATCCTTCATTTTTCAAAAGATGCTTCTAATTCTGCGCTCATGAAATAAAAGTCAGAGAAGCGCAGAAGTGCATCTGAAAACTAAACCACACTTTCAGTCTTATGTTACCAGCTGACAACTTCAGCTGAACTTTCTTTGTGTGGACACTCTGGAAAATCAGATTTCTAGCTGACACACAGACCTTCCTATGTGAAATTCTTGCACTGGTGACAGATGCATTATTTTTTCAAGTTTACCTCAATAGAAGAGGTATGTGGCAGCCTCTAGTGGTAAGTATGCACATTTTTAAAAAACTCTTTCCACAGTAAATTGAAACTTCAAGGCATCAGCTTGTTTTGACATGTTTATTTCGGTGAAATGGGATTAGCCAAATGTTGCCCAATTGCCTTTAACAACTAACTTAGTTTTAGGGGAGCAAAGGTACTGAAATACATCAGTCCAAGCTCCAATAAATCCATGATCTGAGCATACTGATCTTGCAGTCTGTATCTTAAATTTTGCTAACCAGTTTTATAGCTTTATTTTCATAAAATTTATCAGTAGTGATTTAATTTTTTAGCAGAAACAGAACACCCAAAAATACCACAGTAGTTTGTTCAGAGGAACATGTTGCTTTCATTCCTCTGGAAGGCCACCACCCTCCCACGATACTGGCTTCGAAGGGTGTCCCGTGGCGAAGCTGTCCCTACCTCATTAAGTGTGCCTCCTTCAAGAATTCACTCTTCTCACGGTCTGTCCCACCCTTCTTCAAAGTCTACTCAACAGAAAGCAAAAGTGTAATAACACTTAGGTCACCATCACCGTTATCACGTAGCACTTAAATAAAGCAATCATGCATAGACATGGCCTTAAATACACATTATTTTCCAGCAATCATTACAAGGAGATAGGCTCATCTTGCAGTGACTTGCAAGAAATACTGCAAGGAAATGCCCAAATCTGTCAACACCTGTTTCTGTGGTATAACCTCTGAGCCACATCTCTCTGCCCATCCCATTCTGTTGCCAGAGAAACACACAGCTGTGATTACCTTGACTGCTACTTTGGATTCTCCACTTCCACCTGCCAGGATATCTACTGCAGTCCCTTCATACACCTCTCCAAACGCTCCACTTCCTAACAATTTGTGTAAGTTCAGTTTGTCCCGAGGGAAAGCTGGCAACGATTCAATCTCTGCTTGAGAAGGAAGAGTGCTACAAAACAGCAATACTAGTCACTTGTTCATACCTAAGAATGTTTGAAATGTTATTAAAATTCTTCCTCAAATGAATCTGGTACTATTTGTCTCATCAGGTACATTTAAGGGGAGCTCAGGTGAAGCCTGGATGTTTTTGGAAAATACTGGAAAACACCAGGTCTTCTTCCTTCCTCGTGCACTTGCATTTCTTGCCAATGTGAGCGTGCAGGGTGGGCCAGGGACAACCCAGGCCAGGGTGCAGGCCAGAGAGCCAACATGGCAGGGCGTACTTCGAGGCATACCTGCCCTGCCGTGCAGATGCAGCCCTTAACTCCACCTTGAGGTGTTAGGGATGGGTGCACTGATGAAAACCTGTCCCGGGAAGCTCTCTTAGATGTTTTTGTCCTGAAAATACATTTGCTGCAAGGACATACCATACAGCATAACAGGCATTGGCTAGTCCCACTGTCTCAGCCGTCCCCCTGAGTTGAGCTAATTCTTTGTCTTCCTTGACAAACACTATCTGCCCAGGCAAGGCCTGTTTCCTGGATTTCCATCTTTGGTGCCATACTGGAACAGAAAAGCAGACCGTCAGATATTTCACTCTGAGAGCATCCCGGAGTGCGAGCAGGCTGAAAGGCTACAGGTTTTTTGTTATTCTGTTCAACATGACCCCCCAGCAGCTCATGTAAGCAAGACATTTCCATCTGGCCCCCATCTTTTTCCCACAAAATACAGACAGCTGTTCCTTGAGCTGAGAAATCGGTCAAGCATCCACTTCTGAATGTGGCAAGACCCAAGCCCGAAGGGCTGCTGCTGTATCCCAGGGAGAGGATGAGGAGTGAGGAGGCAGGACCATCACATGTGGACATCTATGTCTCAGGGTAATCTCTACAACCTTCTTCAGGGACAACACTTAAGAGGAAAAAAATGGGGCCTTTTGGTGAATAAACGCAGTACCCAACTTGAGAATTATAAGGTACAAGTTTTTATAAGAATACACATGAACATCAGTTCCATCAGCATTCCTGTGCTCTTCCTGCAGGGAATTGAAAAGCAAGAAATGCCTGAGGATGGAGCGAACTGGTATCCTATCCTTGATATTGAAAACATAACCAGCCATCTCTAGGGCCTTAAAGGATGAGAATATACAAATACCTGCTGGCTCCCACCCTAGGGGCTGTTCAGCATTTCCCTAAACCTGGAGGCTGACCACGTCCTGCCATCTGAACTGCCTTTTACTGAGGCCTGGCAAACCAAGGATATGCAAAAAACTCAGCCACATACCAAAACCAAATAGCATGGCCACAGTCAAGCCCAGCACAACAACTCCGATCACAGCAGCGATGGCAAGGATGGTGTCTGGGGAGATCATAGTATCTGTTAAATAGAAGGGGAAAACTGGTTAATGACTGTGTATAAAAACAGTATCAATCCTCTGGAGCTGAGCAAACCTGAGAGAACCCCCGAGCTGCCTGCTGTGTAAATGTCTTCCTCTGCACAGAGCTCTCTTGTAGGCTGTATGTAGATGTCTACATTTGGTCAGACTAATCCTCCTCCCCCAGCTCCGGCCCGTTCCTGTGGTGATGACCTACTGTGTACGTGGAAAGAGAAAATGCTGAATTGTTTGACCACTCAAGGCGGGATTTTCAAAAACACCCACAGAGTGTAGGTCTAACGTTCTGGCTGAAGGCAAGAAGTAATCCTCCCATCCTTATCCAGTGTGGGAGCTTGCCGTTATTTCCAGAACCATACCATAATGCAGAGTGCAGGGCCACAGAGACAAACCAGTATAAACGAGCAGAAGCAAATTTCAGGCCCACTGTGCCACGCAAAAGAGCCTGGATGACCACTAGCAGCAGGGGTCACCATATAAATGCCGCCATTTATTACCTCTTAGACAAATTACTTTACCTGTGCGGCAATATTATTATTAAAATAGCAGGTCTCTTCATAAATTGGTATGATTATTCTGAATACAAAACTTGATTAACAGAGTAGGAAAATACAGGACATACCTTCACCCAAAATTATATCCTTGCTTGTGTCGCTGTATTCACCGAGTCCCAGCACATTTGCAGCTGCCACTCTGAACCTGAAAGTTCCTTCTAAGTTCTTGGCCTTCCATGTGCAAATACTGGCACAGGAGCCGTTGTAAACCACCTCCCACAAGGACTTCGCTTTGCTGGTGTTGTCAGCCTGCTTCCTGCAACGGGCACAGCGAAGTAACACAGGTATGTCGTTAACGCAGGGAGGGCAGTGTACTGCTTCCCCTCCCCGTTCTTCACTTCAGTTCCATGGCCTTCACAACATCTCTCTGCCCGCATGAAAGCTCAAGCTGGTCGTGGGGTTTTGGCGACGGAGCAGAAAACTGTACCGTGCTATTTCAGCAATGCTAGGAATCACGCATCTTTAGCTTGGCATTGGAAATGAAATGCTAGAACGTTTTAGACATTAAAAGCTCCAGCACTCTTTCACTTGTTTCAGTGTACACCTCACAGCCAAGATTTCAAAACCGTCTTATTTAGCTTTCAGAAAAAAACAAACATTTATTTTTGTGTCCTGTTAGAGGTTTTTGCTTTCCTGGGCCCAGAGTAATTCAGTGGCTCGTGTGCATCAGGTTTCACAAGCTAAACAGGAAGCAAGTCATTGGCAGTGAAGACACAATTCTTTAGCTAGCCAGTTTCCCATAGTATCTGCTGACTGCTGGGTATATTTCTTCCTTTCCCCACTGGGCTGAGATTGATAGCTCACAATAAATTCAGAGCTGATTATTCACCAACCAAAAGAAGACCATGTATTTTAACTGGAAAGGCCGTATCTGAAATATCATTTCACGTCACACAAGACTGTAATATTTCACGTGAAATGACCTTCGCGAGCATGTCAATCATTCTCCCAACACACTTTGATGCAGAAAAAAGGTCAAACACTTCTAAACCAGAAAGACATGGGAAAACTGTATGTTCATGTCCTTGGTGTGTACACATCCCTACCAGAGCTGTGTGAAAAACAGGGATTGTTTCAAAGGGCTATGCAAGTATTTTCTAGAATGCCATGCAACTGACCTAACATTTTTCTACCTGGTGTAAAAGGACCATGAGGGTCAAAGCCAAATTCAGTCAAAAACATCAGCATGTGCACATTCAAACTGCAGGAGAAAAGCTTAGTTAATTAAAAAAAAAAACAAACAAAAAACCCCCACAAAACCACAAAACAAAAAAAAAACAAACAAAAAACCCAGAAAACAAAACCCAGCCCAAACCAAAACGCCTCAGTGATGCATTAGGATTCCGGAGATGAATAAGAAGCTGGCGCCCGGAGAACACGGGTCAAGGGCCTGTCCTTTCTTTACCCATCCACAGCAAGCCAGGTACAAACTGGCTGTTGGCATATCAAAATTATTGTGGTCTCATAGCATGCAGGTCAGTGCTGCTGTATGCTCACAGAACTGTATGGAGGAAGCTTACAGCACCAGGAAAATATGTCTGGGTGAAAACTTATATAGGTAAAGTATGCCCAGCTCCACAGCGCTTTCAGTCCTTAGCTTTCATAAGCGCAGAGTTAACTGAGGAAAAAGAAATAACAGCTGAGTTTAAAAAACTGCTTCCCTCCATCAATCCTGATTTCAAACAGTGTCATAGGAATATCTCAGAAGATGGACTCGCCTCATTTTTAAATAATGTGTTAATTAAGCCTTGCAATTACTGCCTTAAACAGAGCCCTCCAGAGTCATGGTCAAAAAATGAGAAGTTTCAAAGTCGCTGCCCACAGCAATATACCCTAACCTGTCCATTCAGCCCATCCAATGCCAGTGTAGGAGTAAGTGTGAACTGGCACTCTATAGATGCCTAATGAGTGTGACGTATAGTCCAGGCAATCTGCATTTGATGACAGCGCGCTTTAAAAATTATCTAGTCATCCCATGTCGGTGGGAATAGCTTACGATTTTTTCTGGCAACTATATAACGCTTTTTTGTGAGTCCTCTGAACACTAAGATATTTCTACATATATTTTAGCCAAAATTACACACTACATGCTTGAAATCTGTGATTTGAAAATATCTCCAAATATTCTTCTAATTCACCAACTTATATCCAAATATAGCCCTGTATTTCAGGGTTGGTCTGGAAATGTTGTTAGTGTGTATTTTCTTCTAAGTTTTCCAGGAATTTCAGAAAATGATGGCTGCTTATTTTACCCAAGAAAGAGATCCCATGAGAAGGGCCATTTGCATCATAGATATTTCACTCCACCCATCAAAGCCAAACCAAAAGCCCCTGCATACCCGGATTTGTCCTGGGCGGCTCCCTATGGGAAGAGTGCCTGCCTGTGTAGCTTACCTGCTTTCTAAGATGTAGTAGGTCAGGTTGCTTCCATTGTCATCAGCCTTTTCCCACTGCACAGAGTTTTTAGTGTCTTCTGCTCTTTTTGGAACTCCTGGCTTACTGGGAACACCAGCTTAGGCCAAACGGGGGAAGAAACAGAACCCTTAAAATGTGTTCATAGCAAGACAAAGAGCTAATGGGCACAAAGAAAAATTTAGACATGTGTATATGGATGTTTAGACATACAAAAGGATGGAGGATCTACATCAATAATCCCCGTGCAGAATGAATCTTTGGCCTTCTCTTTGAAATGGACAAATTTCAAAATTTTCATTCACATGCAGACTTTCTCCAGTAGTTACGGGTTCACATGCATATAGGTATTTCATTTCAGCTTCCCTCACTCTTCTCCTCTGCTCCACTTGGAAGTGAACCTCCTTTTTTTTCCCCTATTACTTTTGCAGATATAGTATTGTGTTATTTATATTTCAAACACACACAACTATTGGCTCTTAGTATAAGAAAATTGCCTGCTAAATTTTACAAAATATTGTGTTTGAATATTCACATCCTGAAAATAGTCTTAAAATCTTGTTTCCCTACATTAAGTGCTTACCTGTAGTTTTAAAGCTTGTTGAAAAGGAAGTGCTTTTCAATCCTGTAACATAAACTACTGTTACTCTTACAAAGTAGTTGGTTGAAGGAAGAGTTCCTGTGAGATTGCATGTGTAAACAAGATCTGCTGTGCATGTAGTACTTGCAGGAGAAAACCAGTCACTGTTTGTTTGCCGCTAGAAAAATAAAATATCATTGTGGTCAACTTTCTTGCTCTGCTGAAACTGTGTCACAATTCTATTCCTGGGTACATGAACTACTTTGCCACCTTTTAATACTGTAGGGGAGAGATTATGCACGTGCTGTTTCAGTCACGGGACTTTGTCCTCTTAGAGACCGAGGACGTAAAACTTAGGTTTTTTCTTTGTTTTCAGGAGACCTACAGGTCTTGGCAGCCACAAAGGACAAAAGATTAAGTGACCCCTTTACACAGCCAGAAGGAGCCTTCCCCTTGCTTATCTCTGTGCGGCTTGTATTTCTGGATCACCGCGATGTGCCCATGAGTTCAGCTGCCATGATGCAATTGAAAGGAGGTGGTTTAGTGGAATTGTGCTATGATATTTGTTTTAGGGTAGGGAAATGTTTGGTGTAGGCCTAATGAATCTGATTATCTATATTAAGGAATCTACGTGATCCAGTTTAGCACATGACATTTTCTGTGTTCAGTGGTCCAGACATTAAAATCTGAAGCTTCCATCCATGCTGCTGTCACTGCAGCACTTACTTCTACAGTCTGCACTACCAGACCTTTTTTTTTCTCTCTGGCATTTTCTCCTAACCTCTATCACAGGAAAATAAAATTCAGATACTACGTTATAGCTGATATCTAATGCTGAAAACCCTTTTCTTCTCTTTCCTGTGCAGAGCAGACTTGGATTTGCAGCTACAAGCCAGGTTGGGGGAGGGTAGCGAGGAAAGAGGGAGGGGACTCTACTGAAACAGGAGACCCAGGAGGAATTCTGGTGGGGTCATCCAGGATGTTCTTTGGCACTATGGAGTATTAAATGCTACAGCTGCACTCCCCGTTGTTCCTGGCAAACACTGCCTCCATCGTGCCCCTTCAGAGCCACTAAGACTGACGTCACCATGCCCAAATTATCCACCGAGACTCTTCATATACATCCTGCCACCCTGTCCTGCTCACCAGGACAGCGTGGGTTAAATTTGATCTGGAAAAGAACTAAGGGGTATTTTTACCTTACGCAGCTCAAACCAGAAGCTGGTTTCATTGATGTGCAGAGGAGCTCTCCATTCTAGCTGGAAGCTGGTGTTTCTGGGAACTATGTTGACAGGCGCAGGTGGAGTCTCAAAAGTTTTTGCAATAACAGGGACACTTTCAGAAAACCAGTTCTCATCAGGATGAAAAGCAAGAACCTAGTAAGGAAATGGATGAACTGTACAGTACCAGACCAGTTGGAAAGGTGGCTTTAGCAACTCCAGTGTTTGGAAGACTAGCTGCTTTCAAAGAAAACAATATTCAGGCAATAGAGATATAGGTGTAGAAAGATTTTGAGCCTCACATCCGCAGCATTACACATTTTCAGGCTGGAAGTTCATGGCCTAGAATCCCTTTCCTCAGAGACTCTTCTTAGTGTCTCGTTTCATCTTTCTACCAAGACTCTTCTCTTTCTAGACGTTTCTTAAATGCCGCATGCTCCTACATAGGCATGCAGATGTCACATCACATGCTAGGCCGTGTTTTAGAATCACAAAAATACAAGGTGAGGAGGTGTCCTAGCACACTGCCTTCCACTAAGCTGCAATTGAATATGACCTATGTTTGGGTATGCATACTTACATACATACATATAGGTATGTGTGTATATATGTATTCCCTATTATACCATCCAAATCATTAACAAAAGCAAAAAATCAAATTAACACCAGAACAGATCCCCTCCAGCCATCAGCTGAATGTTCTCCCAGACCATGTATGAACTGTGAAAACTACTCTCTGACTGTATTTGTGATGCACCCAGTGTGCATTCTGCAGACAACATGTTTACTTGGTTGCTGTAGAAAATCAGAATCATAGAATCATAGAATGGTTTGGGTTGGAAGGGACCTTAAAGCTCATCTAGTTCCACCCCCACTGCCACAGGCAGGGACACCTTCCACTAGACCCGGTTTCTCAAAGCCCCATCCAGCCTGGCCTTGGACGCTGCCAGGGACGGGGCACCCACAGCCTCTCTGGGCAGCCTGTGCCAGCGCCTCGCCGCCCTCCCAGGGAAGAACTTCTTCCTTACATCTCATCTAAATCTACCCTTTTTCAGTCTAAAGCCATTACCCTGTCCTAGCACTGCTTGCCCTTGTGAAAAGTCCCTCCCCAGCTTTCTTGTAGGCCCCCTTTAGGTACTGGAAGGCAGCTAGAAGGTCTCCCCAGAGCCTTCTCTCCTCCAGGCTGAAGAAACCCAACTCTCTCAGCCTGTCTTCATAGGAGAGGTGCTCCAGCCCTCGGATCATCTGCGTGGCTCTCCTCTGGACTCGCTCCAACAGGCTCATGTCCTTCTTATGTTGGGGGCCCCAGAGCTGAACGCAGTACTCCAGGTGGCAGGAGAGCAGAGTAGAGGGGGAGAATCACCTCCCTCAACCTGCTGATCATGTTTCTTTTGATGCGGCCCAGGATACGGTTGGCTTTCTAGGCTGCGAGCACATATTGCCAGGTCATGTTGAGCTTCTCGTCAACCAACACCCCCAAGTCCTTCTCCGCAGGGCTGCTCTCAATCCGCTCATCTCCCAGCCTGTACTTGTGTTTGGGATTACCCTGACCCATGTGCAGGACCTTGCACTTGGCCCTGTTGAACTCCATGAGGTTCGCACGGGCCCACCTCTCAAGCCTGTCCAGGTCCCTCTGGATGGCATCCCTTTCCTCCAGCATGTCAACAGCACCACACAGCTTGGTGTCGCTGGCAAACTTGCTGATGGTGCACTTAATCCCACTGCCCATGTGGCCGACAAAGATGTTAAACAGCACCGACCCCTGAGGAATGCTACTTGTCACTGCTCTTCACTTGGACGTCGAGCCATTGACTGCAGCTCTCTGAGTGCGACTATCCAGCCGATTCCTTATCCACCAAGTGGTCCATCCATCAAATCCATGTCTCTCCAATTTAGAGGCAAGATTGTCACGTGGGACAGCGTCAAATGCTTTGCACAAGTCCAAGTAGATGACGTCGGTTGCTCTTCCTTTATTCACCCATGCTGTAACCCTGGCACAGTTTGCTCTTAGTGAAGCCATGTTGCCTGTCACCAATCACCTCCTTATGTTCCATATGCCTTAGCATAATTTCCAGGAAGATGTGCTCCATGATCTTGCCAGGCACAGAGGTGAGACCGGTCTGTAGTTCCCCAGGTCTTCCTTTTCCCCTTTTTAAAAATGGGGGTTATGTTTCGCCTTTTTCAGTCAGTGGGAACCTCACTGGATGGCCACGACTTCTCAAATATGATGGCTAGCGGCTTAGCCACTTCACCTGCCAGTTCCCTCAGGACCTGCAGATGTATCTCATCAGGTCCCATGGACTTGTGCACCTTCAGATTCCCTAGATGGTCTCGAAACTGATCTTCTCCTATGGTGGGCAGTTACTTGTTCTCCCAGTCCCTGCCTTTGCCTTCTGTGACTTGGATGGTGTGGCTGGAGCACCTGCCGGTGAAGACTGAGGCAGAAGAGTCACTGAGTACCTCAGCCTTCTCCATGTCCCATTGCAACCAGGTCTCCTATTTCCTTCTGGAGAGGGCCCACATTTTCCCTAGTCTTCCTTTCATCACCGACATACCTATGGAAGCTTTTCTTGTTGCCCTTGACGTCCCTGCCCAAATTTAATTCTATGAGGGCTTTAGCTTTCCTAACCTGATCCTTGCCTGCTCAGGCAATTTCTCTGTATTCCTCCCAGGCTACCTGTCCTTGCTTCCACCCTCTGTAGGCTTCGTTTTTGTGTCTGAGTTTGTCCAGGAGCACCTTGTTCATCCATGCAGGCCTCCTGGCGTTTTTGCCTGACTTCCTCTTCATTGGGATGCATCAATCCTGAGCTTGGAGAAGGTGATCCTTGAATATTAACCAGCTTTTTTGGGCCCCTCTTCCCTCCAGGGCTGTATCCCATGGGACTCTACCAAGCAGACCCCTGAAGAGGCCAAAGTCTGCTCTCCTGAAGTCCATGGCAGTGAGCTTGCTGTGTGCCCTCCTCGCTACCCTAAGGATCTTGAACTCCACCATTTCATGGTCACTGCAGCCAAGGCTGCCCTTGAGCTTCACGTTCCCCACCAGCCCCTCCTTGTTGGTGAGAACAAGGTCCAGCATAGCACCTCTCCTAGTTGGCTCCTCCATCACTTGCAGAAGGAAGTTATCATCAATACATTCCAGGAACCTCCTGGATTGCTTATGCCCTGCTGTGTCATCCTGCCAACAGATATCGGGGTGGTTGAAGTCCCCCATGAGGACCAGGGCTTGGGAACGTGAGGCTGCTCCTGTCTCTCTATAGAGGGCCCCATCCACTCAGTCTTCCTGACTGGGCGGCCTGTAGCAGACCCCCACTATAATGTCACCTTTCCCTGCCCTCCCTTTAATCCTGACCCATGAGCTCTCTGTTAGCTCCTCATCCATCCCCAGGTGGGGCTGCATGCACTCCAGCTGGTCACTGTCTCGTAACTACTCTTGTTATTCCCCATGCTATGTACGTTTGCATAGGGCATCTAAGTTGGGCCCTTTATGAAGCTGACTTACTGGCTGGAGTGGCTGGAATTCCTTTGTGCTGCTCTTCAGGTGCTCTCCTGCTGACCTATGGCCCCTCTTCAGCCTCTGGGCATCTATTGCTGGCACTGGCATCAAGCTGGTAGGAGTGGGATGGATTGAGGTTCCCCTCCCCTGGTAACTTTAGTTTAAAGCCCTTTTCACCAGCCTGGCAAGCCTATGACCAAAGATGCTCTTCCCCTTCTCTGACAGATGGACCCCATCAGCCCCCAGAAGACCAGCTGTCTCGAAACAAGTCCCATGGTCTAAGTATCCAAACCCCTGGCTGTGGCACTGGTCTCGCAACCATTTGTTGATTCACCAGATTCAACTGGCCCTTTCAAACCCCTTCCCTTCAACGGGCAGGATTTATTAAAAACTACTTGCATTCTAGAGTCCCTTACCACCACTCCTAGGGCTCTGTAATCCTTCTTGATACTCCTCAGACTGCTCCTGGCTGTATCACTGGTGTCCACGTGAAACAACAGTGGATAATAGTCGGTGGACTGTACAAGGCTTGGTAGTCTCTCAGTGACATCCCTGAGATGAGCCCCTGCTAAGCAGCACACCTCTCTAGAGAGTGCGTCAGGCTGGCAGATGGGTGCCTCTGTACCCCTCAGAAGAGAGTTGCCTGCTACTATCACCCATCACCTTTTCTTAGTTGCACTGGTTGTTATATGGGGAGCAGATAGGGCTGCCTTACTCAGCTCCAGCATCTCTCCTGATGTGATGGGTCTTTCCTCTTCGGTCTGCACAGCAGTGAAACGGTTCTGCAAGGGCACATCAGGCTTCACGGGAAGTCTCTTCCTCCTGCTGGTCCTTGCCGTTACAAGGACCATTCTTCTGCATTATTGGCCCCCCTTCCTTCCATGTGTGCTGGTGGGGGAGTTTTTGGCTGTTTGGCCACGGGCTGTGGGTCCACTGCAGACTGCACTTGGAACCAGCTATCTAACTCCTGCTCAGCCTCCCTGATGCTACGCAGCCTTCTCACCACCTCCTGCAGCTCAGCCACCTGCTACAGGAGGTTCTCCACCTGGGCACACCTTTTGCAGGCAGGTCTGCTGCCTGTCCCTGCCCCAGGAGAAAGGTCTAGGCCCTTCTGCAGTCCAAGGTCTGCACTGCAGCCTCTCCCTTCAGCAGCTCCGTCTGGGCACAGGCATTGGCCACCGCTGGGGTGGGTGGTGCAGAGCCCCCAGCCGGAGCTGCAGCCTTTGCTCTTTGCTCTCATGCGAGTGCCCGCCATTCTGCCTTGGGTCAGGTAGGATGAGTGCCCTTGGCCTGCGCAGATGGTGACAGAACGGTGCCCGGTCACTGGGTTTTGTGGTCTTCAAGCCTCTCCGCTCAGCCAGTGGAATGTTCCTGCTTCGAAGAGGCGCCCTCCCTGCGCGAACTGCTGTGCAAACTGGTCGCAGCGCTCCCGTGGGCTGCCCTTGGTGGGAGTGAGGGGTGGCTGCCATTACTCCTGGCCCTGCCCATGCCTCCTCAGCCCGGCTCTCTCAGGAGAGCTGCCGGCTCCTGGTGGGTCTCTTGTCACTCTGGTGATAGCCCTGCTGTCCTCATTTACTGTTTTCCTTTTAACCCTTCATCTGTAAAGGGAGAAGCAGTATGTTTTGTTCTTCGAATCCACATTGGACATTTTTATTCCTCTGTTATGCTCTAGGTGCTCGTATACCGTTTACTATTTTGTCCTAATATAGTCCTGATAATACCTATATATGTCCTAACATAGTCCTAGTAAAACTGTATATGTCCTTAAAATAAGTTCAGGTACTGAAGTTACACAAAGTGGTCTATAATTTCCTTTTTGAAGCTAAGTGTGACTTTTTTTTGCTAGTTCTCTGGGACTTACTCTCTTCCAAAAGTTACAGAAGATAATCGTGAACATTCAGAGACTGTTTTTAACCACCTCCTTATGTAGTTTAAGGCCATCAGATGCTGCTGGCTTAAATACATACAACCTACATAAACAGTCTTTAACCTGTTGTGCTGCCTTTGGCTTCGTGCAGTTGTGTTAAATATCTAGTCACAGGTCTCCTGTTCCTAAAAACTAAACAAAACAAGCACTAAATACTGCAACCTATTCTTCCTTTTGTCTTCTTCTTCAGCATACTAACAGAGCCTTCCCAACTGCCTTTTTAGTTCTTGCTACTTTGAACTCCTTTGGTTCCTCTACTGTCTTGATTTCATCTCCATGTGAAGTTACTCTTTTCTGCTCGTTCTCACAGCAATGACACATGTGTTCAGGCAGGTAACACTGACATTACTTCAGGATAGTGCTCCCTCTGCCCATCCAAAAAGCCTTGCTGCCCGAGTCTGACAGCAGGGGGCGGGGGGGTCTGACGTGTCTGCCCCTCAGTTCTCAGCATTCACAGCCCAGCATAACTACGCGTGCCACCAAAGTTTTTGTGCGATGCTGACATGAAAGTCCACATGACCTGTAGCAGCTGATGGATGGATGTCCCATGCTGCTGCTTCTGCTAGCTATCATGGGGCTGGCCTGTTTTTGTATTTCCTTTTTCTACAAATTTGCTGTTTCAATATGGTAGTTGAAAAATCTAGATCTTCCTCTGTCTGTGACTTGCCTGGACAGTGGAAGAAACTACTTCTTCTCTTGCACTGACAGCATCATATTTCAGTGAAATCCAGAATCAGAGAGTTTGCAACAACCCTTCAATATTCTTGTCTACAGAAATTTTCTTCAAAGGCCACCAAATAGCCAAGCACCTACTTGCATTTTTAGGTCATCGTTAGTCCTCTGCATTTGTTAAAGGGTCAACATTGATATATTATTCTTGTTGTGAACTTTGCATGCATATTTTATAATATACTTCTATTTAAAATGTGACTGCTGCAAGACAGAATCAGTCAACTATTAACTGAGTGATCACCTCTGTCTCCGTGGATATATCAGATACTTTTTGGATTTTTTTTTTCTAAATGAAAAATTGTTTATTAAAAGAAAAGCTGCAATTGGCCAAATGGCTGAGTCTGCTCTTGATACAATATACAGAGGTTTCCCCTTTATGAAAGTTTCAGATACGTTGCTTTCCTGAGAAAAGCCTTTATCTCTTAGCCATGACCCATTTGCACTCACATAGCCCTGATATTGCACTTCATCTAGTCCTACACAAGCAGGTCACAGTTCCAGACATCCTCCTTTGAGAACAGAGGATACCTGTCATTTGACCTGCTCTTAGCATAGAATTGTAGAATCATAGAATTGCTTAGATTGGAAAAGACCTGTAAGATCATCTAGTCCAATCGTTTAACCTAGCACTGACAAGTCCCCCACTAAGCCACGTCCCTAAGCACTACATCTACACGACTTTTAAAAACATCCATGTTGCATCAAGTATCAGGGCAATAACAGCAGGATTGCAGCAGAAACTCCTATTTACTCTTGAGATCTGTGACGTGCTCCCCAAACAGAAAAGATCTGAGTTCTAAGGATTTAATCTGAACCCATGTAGGAATAAACTGTGATGTTTGATTTTCCTTAAGACTAAAGGACTAAGAGAAGTCTGCCAAGTTTTGAACTTGTATTTTCAAAACACACCTCTGTGTTTACAGAAAAGCAGTCTAAAGATTTGCAGGTTGGTGAAAAAACAGGTAAAACTGCTTGTAATTATACCTTGAATAAATTGTTTGTTCCAGATTGGAGCCCACTGACAGACCAGGCAAGCGTTCCATTTGGAAATTCACTTTTTCGCAAGGGTGTTGCTGGGACAGGAGGTAATAAATTGACAAAGACTTGGTAGCGGATGGATTCTAGAGGTCCATTTGGCTTCAGAGGTTCACTCCAAGATATGCTGATGGTGGTGTCAGACAAAACCACTGTCGTAATGGAATCAACTCCCTCTGGTACTGAAACAGAAATAAAAATTAATCTCCTTTTGGGTACAAACCTCACTAGAGGTTTGTTTGTTTATTTTATTTTTACAGAAGTCAAGAAATGTCACTGAGGAAAGAAAAGGTTATAAGCATATGAATATGATCCATTTACAGGACTGACACTCTACACATGTAAAACATATTCTTGTATAGTCAGTCAGCTGCAGACAAGTTCAAAATATTTTGAGAGGCATTGTTACTATCTCCTTAGCTATCCTACCATGCAAACAGACAAAAAAAACCCCAGATGCTGTCCTATACCTCTACATTTATAGTCATATCACTGAATTCGTGCTCTCTCTTGGTTTCCTAATCAGGATCTCAGATGTGAGTTTAATATGATTGGATATGCTTACTTGGATATGCACTAAAAAAAGTACCCATACACTATTCCAATTGGAAAGTCTTTTTTTGAACAGAAAAGTCTGAAGAAAGAAAACCCCAAACTAAGTATTTATTGCCATTTACAATTTTACTCAGAAATACATGGTCTGGCTGAGCTGTGTAAGCAAGAAACTGGATTGCTGGTCTGAGGTCCATGCCAGCTGGTTACTCAGTAATTGTTCTGGAAAAATCAACCCTTCCTTTGAAGCTTTGAGATCACAGACTTTGAAATGGTATATGGCATGCCCCAAAGCTGCATTAAAAATTCTTTTTTCCTATTGAACTGTCCAGATAGGTAAAAGATTAACAAGTCATTACACTATGTCCCCAACATATCAGAATGATGGGTATATATGCTATAATTTATGCCCTAGTAGCAAGACTGCAGATTATTTAAATGAAATGTGCAGAAGCTAGACTAGTAAAGAAGACAAATTTCTCATTTCACTAGCTAAAACATATGTGGAGTAAGAGTGACACTCTGTGGCAAGAGCAATACATTAATTTTTCCAACTTGTCTTCCTATTTTTTTCATTCCCTCTATCGCGCTGTTTGTTGGAAAGTACAGATTAATCCAAGCTTCTTTCATTTCGTTATAGAATTGAGGGAAAGACAGAGGGAATTCACACAGCTTCAGAGGTGTGAAATAGTGTACACACTTCAAGAGGCTCTAGCAGCATCTGATTACAATTTAAACTAGCAGTTACATTCATGAAATTGAGAACGTAAGTGCCAGGACACATATACATTCTGTTTACAGCTGGTTGGAAATTTTTTAACAAATTGTGAAAAGCTCTGAATGTTGATACAAGTACATATTAAAATGCTCAGGGTTTTGGGGCTGGTGTGGGCTTTTTGGTTGTTTGGGGGGTTTTGTCTAGGACTTTATTTTGATCCTGATGTTTTGTTTTGCCCCAGCTAGAGAAGCCCGTTCTGAGTTTCATGTTTCATTTTAACTTGAGACTGAAAATTCCATTTCAGTGGAGCAACCCAGTCTCCCATTTCATATGCTACCTTTATGTGTCACCACGGAAAGAGTGTACAGTGCTGCAGGATGGCTCAGTTTACCACACAAAGAAGCAACAGTGTGAATTCTTGCCGCATCCCAGTAATATTCAATCTTATCCAATCAGTGTGTCATACAAATTTTACAATACAGATGTGGATTCCCATGGAAGAATCGAAATCCACTGATCATAGGCCAGTGCTCTTATTTTTTGCCATAGACTCCTTAGGAATATACTCGTAATACTCAGAGATCCACATGGGATGAGAGCCTATTTGCTTGATGCTGCAGATGCTAAGAGAACTGACTGTTAAGAGGGAAAAAAAAAAAAGCATGGTTGGAAGAGAATTTCCAAAGTATAGCATGTCTGGACCCCAAAAGAAAAGTGGCAGTGTGCCTGCACCTCGTGTTTCACTTTCATTTGAAAGACGAAAAGAGGTTCATCTTAAACAGAGGCTTCCTTATGGGGAAAAATGTGACAGCGCCCAGGACAAAAACCAAGAAATTACCTCTGCATAAGAGGAGCCACTGGCAGCTCACAGGTGATGCTCTCCTGTAGACAATGGTGGCAAAAAGAGAGGTTACTTGTTCTATGGATGAGCATTTAAAGAAACCACAAAGCGCATCACCAAGAGAAGAAGAAAGGGAATCAGGATGCCTGGCATGTACTTGTTGCCAACTATTCCGGATAAAATGTTTCCTTGGACACAGTTGATCAGTAAGGGAAAGAGACGTTGAGACAAGTAAGAAAAACGCCGTGGTGGCCGCGCTTATTTCAGTTCCAGTTGCTTCTGCACCTTCTGAAGCAGCCAAAAGCCAAGCAGAGGTAAAGAGAGAGAAGGAAAAACCTTAGAACTCCTGCTGTGGCACCCTAGCTGCATGTCACAGTAATATCCGCATGTCTGCGCAGCTGTATGTCAGCTACAGCCAGCCCTGCTGTAGCTGGGTTAAGTGAGCTAATGCCCAAGGACCGAGTGCTACTGTGCCTCTCAATTTCACTCCCTCACCCTCTCTCAGAGAAGAATTGCTCCAACTCTGCAGGACAAGAGGCAGGCAGGAAAACTAGTGAAGGTGGGGGCTATAGCATTCCCACACCACTGTCAAGTTCAACAGCAAGCATCCCTAGGTACCATCTCCCTCGTCTATCCTGCAAAACACAAACAGGCTGCCATGTAGGCTTGGCTATAATTCTGCCTTGCTGGCTTCGGTATTATCAGAGGTGCCTGATGGCTCTGCAAGTGATGAGTTTATGTGGATCAAGTTGACCCTGGCTGGTGACACCAGGCACGATAAGTGGAGCACAGCTGCAGAGCAAATCTGACACAACAGAAGAGCAAGCAAGTGCTATGCATTCTACAGGGAACAGCTAGCTCTCTTTACAGTTTTCCATGTTTTCATCAAGTGAGCCCAGCAGCACCATTCTAATGATGAGAAGATTATCTGAAGGGCAGCACAAAGGCAGCTCCTCATGAAGACAGATACAAGTGTGCATGTGCACACATACATATGCAAAACAGGAAAAAGTGCTGAGCAAGGTACTTCTATTGGGTTGGGCTGCAAGGCAAGACAACACATGCAAAGGCATAGCATGCATCTTCGGATGATCCTTTTCTTTCTGGGAGATGTGAAGAGCTTCAGGGAAACTGGGATGATAGCTGCCCCGCAGCTGCAAACAGGCAGACTGAAGCAGGGAGTGAGCAGAATGATCTTTCTGTCCTAATTAAGGTATTTCCAACCACAGGAGGCATCTAGCTCAGACTAGGAGTATTCTCAAAGAATAAGGACATCTTGAACTCAGGCTGCCTATGAATCTCAGTTGCCCTTGTGGCATTTGAGAAATGCCACAAAAAAAACTGTGGAATAGCAGCCAGGGAGAGGAGTGAGGCCATGTCAGAGAAAACAGCCCCGCAGACCCCCAGGCCAGCGCAGAAGGAGGGGCAGGAGGGGCTCCAGGCGCCGGAGCAGAGATTCCCCCGCAGCCCGCGGGGAAGACCCCGGTGAGGCAGGCTGGGCCCCTGCAGCCCAGGGAGGCCCGTCCACGCTGGAGCAGATCTCCCCCTGCAGCCCGGGGAGGACCCCACGCCGGAGCGGGTGGGTGCCCGAAGGAGGCT
>JAVKLA010000014.1:21889603-22019262 GCA_034782735.1 Sagittarius serpentarius | reverse complement strand
CCCTCTCGGGGATTGGGGGGGGGGGGTAGGGGGCAGCTCTCCCCTCCCCTGGCTGAGGTATGCCTGCTCGGCCTTTGTTAGCGTGGTAGCTGGTGGCTACCTGCCGGCACACAGGGCATCTTTGAAACCATGTGGGGCAAGACAGGCATGAGACATCTTTGCTGTAGATCGCCAGTACAATATTCTATAGGGGGGTGGTCTGGAAAGAGTGGATGGAATACCTCGACTTCTGACTTGCAATAATAAGGGGTCCAACTGTAGATCTGCAGAAGATCATGGTCTGGCACAAGTGTCCTGGAAGTGTCAGAAAATGGTAGCTGTAAGCTTGAACTTCAAAGCAAAATCTGCTTACGTACCCTAGAATGGACCCAGAACTATGTACAGGTTTGCAGGGACGACAGGGTTGCGATGTAGATGTAATCAGCTGACATAATTGAAAAAAAGCACACTTGTCTTAAGCATACAGGGCAAATCTGAAAGTTATAATTCCATCAGTAGTTTTCTATCAGTATGGTAAACTGTTCAACTTTCAAGGTTCAGATGGTAGCTAGAGGATCTGGTGTTCTCGGCATATCCAGATCTGCTTGTGTATATATCACTGCTACCTAGTGGTCTTTGGTCAGGGAGCTTGAGAAAGGGAGCTTGGAGGAGAGCTTGTCATGGTGTATTGAATGTTTGGAATATGTCAATCTCCAAATTCCAATCTCTAATCTCCATTCAGAGGCATACTTAGCATATGCTAGTTGTCTTTTCCTTTGTTTTGGTATTTCTCAGCAAAATTCGTGTGTGTATACATTGGTAGAGTTAGCTATCCAAAGATCTGACTTGCTGGTGAGCAGATAACTGCCTTTCCTGAAATAATGAATAGCCCATGTTGTGCATGCCTCTGTGTGTGTATACACACCATTAGCTCGTGGGTAGTGGAAGCACAGCACAGTATGTGGTTAGCTCTGACCTGTTGGTGTAATGAGGTAGTTTGCTCATGTAAGTTTGACTTGTGAAGCTATTTAGACCTTTTTGAATAATGTGCTTAATATGGAAATCATCAGATGTGGTTACATAGTTGTTCGAGATTTAGTGGTGTAGTAGATACCACAAGGTAACAACTTGTGTAGTTGATGTCCAGGCAATCCTGGAAGAGTATTTCAAATCCTAGCTGAAATACGTGCAGATTATCTGAGTTATGTAGGCACTTCAGGATTCCTGTCGTGTTTGACTTTAGATGTGAAAGATTCCAGAAGTACTCATTTGACTTTGCATTAATATGCTGGTGCTGGAATATACAGATCTAGCTTAGAGATGGCATTCTGCAAATGCTTTCCTCATTGGTACAGTTGTGCTCACTGGTGGTGTTTGTCAGCTCAGGCTCATGTTTACAAAACTGCAGACTTAATTTTTTAAACTGCTCAAGAGTATTTAATGTAATTGCAAGGCAGGTACTGTGACAGTTCCTTTGTATGGTTTAGATAAGGCTATAAAGTTTTAATAGAGTAGATCCAAACTGTTAACTGTGGAACACGTGGTCTTTAACACAGTTTCAGAGCTGTGAGCAAGCTTTGAAGGCCTCTGTGTTAATTGGCTCTTAATACAAGATGTTAATTGAAGCTGTGTACTTTTTTGATAGGAAGGTGTGACATGTCTGAAGATTGCTGTTAGCCTGTTAACCTGTGTCCAGGAGTAATTATCAGTGATAGTGTGTTGCTAGCATGAAATGAAGTTCTATAAGCATTCTCCTTTAGAAAATTGTCAGAATTAAATTATTTATTACTGTTGATAGACACAAATGAAAAAATTCTGAATACAATATATCCCGCTATGCTAATTCTATAAAGGCAATTGAATAGGCTAGTTTACTGAACAAAACTTGAAATCAAAGCTGAAACTGTAGAACAATAGCAAAATTAGAATCAAGTTGCAAAGCAGTTGAGCTTGCCTTTTGTATTGTAATACCTGCTTAGTAGTGAAATGCAAGCCATTCATCTACTGAATGACTAAGCTGGTGTTCAAAGCTAAACATTTCCATGTTGCATGTGCTTGCTAGGGATTAGGTATTTTAAAGTCTTCACTGGATATCACCACGGAAAAAAAGGAAGAAAAGTTGCACTGATGCAATTAAGAAATTTTCCGCATTTTTTCTTCTTGCCAGCAAGCCTGCTTTCTAGAGGAGAGTTTGGATAGGTGTAAAGTATTTCAGAAGAGATCTATACTTAATTGTTGTAATACATTCAGTAAAGGTCCCAACTAAAAACTTAAACGTATTAAACATGGGCTTTATTTTGCTGTTGGGATTTGGGGGGTGGGGGTGTTCATTTGCTAATCAGTACTGTGAAAAGGTCTTGTGGTAGAGATAATGGCAAGGATCATACTCAAAAGTGGAATGAAGTTAACATTTTTGTGGTCTCAAAATAATTTGCTTTAACTTTAGTGCTTGTTTCTTGCTCTGCTTTGTAAAGCATGTTTTTTAGAAATAGCCTTAAACAATGTGTAAAAAAGGAGGGTTTGCTGAAAACATGCTGTGAGCCTTGGAATTCTGTGGTGACTGAGTAATACGTTCGCTATCCCTGCAGTAAAATAAGCTGCTTATTCCTTCAGATGATGTGCAACTATGCATTTCCCTTCTCAAGGCTTGTCATGATCTTGAATGTACAGAAGTTTGAAACCATAGGTTAATGATGCAAGTATTAAGAGTCCATATCTCAAGCCTTCAACCCGGAAGAACAGTCTGAAATTAAGCTTGTTTATGGACCTTTAATGTGCTTCCTGTTTGTCTATATTATGTGGACACACAAGAAACTGGAGAAGAAGCAGTGCAGTAATGAGCAATGTGGAGTGACACTGATCTGAGATTCTCATTCTGTGCTACCTGAAAACTTCTAAGCACCAACACAGTTGAGCATCTGATACGAGTCCTGTAAATGCTTGCTTGGTAGTGTACCCTATAGCTGGAGTTGACTCACTGCTGCACTGCTGCTGCAGCTTTACCCTTTCCCCTTAGGACCATAGCAGTGTTACCTGCCTGTTTTCTCAAAGAGTGAAGGTGCAAGGAGGCTGGGCCATGAGCCCTATTGTGCTCTTACTCCTGCAGTGCTTTGGAACAGTGTGGAGCTACTCTGGAGACTGGGAAGAAGGCAGGGTAGGCAGGATTGTGCCAGGATAAGGGCTTCTCTCACTGAGTACTTGCTGAGCTCTTTTACATGGAGATGAGAGGTAACCTAGGGAACTTCATGTAAGAATTCAGCCTTCCCCTCATCAAAATTGATATTCATAAACTAGATTTTAGCAAACAAGTTTAAGATTACAGGTAAAACGTGTTTACCTCTCTCTCAGTTGTAATTAAAGAACAGTTTCACACAAAGGAAACAAGACCTTTTACACTCACTACTTCTGATTGTAATGCTGCTTGCGGGAAGTTAAGACTGATGTTGATGGCTTTTTGATATTTTTTTTTCCTACCTTTCCACTGAGACTGCTAAAATTTGGTTAGTCACTTTCTGTCAAAGATCTGGCTCCTTAGTGAGACTCCACAGAGCACCCTATTAAAATATGTAGCTGCTGGTATATTCTTAAAAGGGCTTTCCTAATGGCTGTTTACTCAGCCAGGAGAACTGGAAGATTTGAGGCTTATGGTAGGTACTGGCTGTCTTACAGCATGTTCCTTCTGGAGAAGGCTACACATGGATTAGCCCCGAGTGTTGCCTTTAAGTCTTGTTGAAGCCCTGATGTGCCTGTTGGGTCTCCTGCTTCCTTAAACATTTTGGGTGGCAGGTATGTTTTGTCCTTTGATGTGAGAGACTTAGGAATACTCATTTACTATCTCTGGATGTAAGGGATGGAGGCACCATTCCATGTATACTGCTGTAACTGCAATAACGATAAAAGGCCAGCAGTAGGAGAAATACGCAGCCTTTAAAGCACTGTCTGTGGCCATCTTTGTGCCATTGCTGAAATACCTTGGTGTCATTTGGGAATGAATCTCTTTAGTAGTTGGCTCAGTACCTTCTAGGTGAGAAGTATTTTGTGAGGAATACTGCTTAGAATCACTTAGATGTGGTAGCAGTTTTTCTGTTCAGGTGCCTGTCTTTAAGGCAAGATTAAGTCCATGACCCTGGAGAGTTCCTTAAGTTTAAGATAAAGGAGATGCAGACAGTCTTTCTGTATATCTATGTTCAGAGCATATAGAGGGTGTGTGGGTTTTGTGCACTCCACAGATACTGCTGAAGTAAAATTATCGAGTTGCCAGTGCCCTGTGTCTAAACTCAGGGTATAAACATAGTTCTGTGTTAAACAGCAATTTATAAACTATGTTAGAATTCTAGTAGGAAGTAATTCATATGCAGCTGTCTGCAGAGAAATACACCAGCTGCTAGGAGGTGGTTTTAAAAGCTTGTAATTTTTGTGTAGTTGGTCTGTACTGTATTTGCCTGCTTCAGGATGCTTGAAACTGATGTTGCAGCTCTGCTGAGGCTGACACTTAGCCAGCTTTGGTGTGCCTCGGCTACATCTCCTCTGCATGGGCAGTTTGGACAAGGCATTAAGCTGGCCTGTTCTGGATCATGGTATTGGTAGGAATTTGCCTACTCAACTGTAGCTGGCTAATAAGGTAACTGATATATCTGTTGACTCCTAAAAATACTTAGTAGGTAACAGGTGAGGGAATAAAAAGTTG
Source organism: Sagittarius serpentarius (assembly GCA_034782735.1). Classification (NCBI taxonomy): domain Eukaryota; kingdom Metazoa; phylum Chordata; class Aves; order Accipitriformes; family Sagittariidae; genus Sagittarius; species Sagittarius serpentarius. Next base: position 22,014,596 of record JAVKLA010000014.1, on the reverse strand, counting down.
CTCTGCCATTGAATGCTTGATTTTAAAACAAGGTCTTACAGTAAAGTACAAGATTAAAATGCTTATTACTTTGATTACTACAGACTTGTCAGCTGTTCCATTTTAATGAAAAGCTATGCAAGAGTATGTGTACAGCTTAAGCTGTCTTTAGGAGTTTTGCAGGATTTATTTCCTAAGAATTCCTGCCTTACTGCAAAACAACTTTTCTTCCCAGTGCTGTCCAGGCTGTGTTAGCAAGGTACTGTTACTGGGGTGGCGGGATGGTATGCCTGTGGAGGCTGTTAATTGCTGATAGGAACAAGTTCTTGATGTAGTTCTATATCTCTTCAAATTGCTGTTACCCCTTCCCACTTGGCCTGAAACAGCAGTATTGTGCTACTGCCTGATAGGCTTGACTCCTGTGTTAAGAACCTGTTTTACCCCTGAAGGTAAAGGCTCAGACTAGGCCAATAACTTGCATTCAAAAGTATGGGTTTATCTGGCAAGGAAAACTTGGTTCATAGCTTATTCATTCTTTATTTCTCAGAAATACAAAATATAAAAAGTAGCAGAGATGGTGGTTTGGAGCTTGGTTGAGAGGGACTGTTGGCTGTTCGTTTCATTACACACTTTGAGCATACTTCCTAAAAATAAATTAAAATACTTAGTTCTGATAGGTTTTGCATACTGACATATCTGGGTGGCAGTTTGAATGGAAGTTATTTGCACTCTGGTAACAAGTCTGTGCTGATAAAGTGCTAAACATTGCAACACAGGTATAGTAGTAGATTGCTAAACTTTTTTCCTTTTGTCATGTTCTTCTAGTAAAGCATAGAACAAGTAACTTTTTACTGTTCGAGCATGGGCAATATTTCACACTTCAATAGATGTATTCTGTTTTTATTTGATATTTTCTGAGCACATGCAGCCATTTAAGATGCATGGTGCTTGCCTATTGGAGAAACTAATTTGACTTTCAGTAGGTGGCAGTTATTTGAAATTTCAGAAACAGGATCTTACAGCTTTGGAATGAAGTGGGTAATAAGCCTACATAACAGCGAGGAGTTGGTATCAAATGCCTTTTCAGTTTGGTGTTCCAATAGATGCGCAGGTCTGCTACAGAACTTAGCTACCAATGATTCTCACGCATCATATCCTAGTCTGCTTGGCTTGAGTATAGGAAGGCAGTTTCCAAAACGTTCCGGATTGTCCTGATGTCTGGCTATGGTAAATGATTTAGGAAATAGTAATTCAATCCACATACTTCCCTTTGAAAGCGGAATTTTGAAGAGCAGAAGCCCATGATAGCATTTTATTGAGAATTAGTCTCTTTGGTTTCCCCTTTTTCAGTTGGAGGCTTTGCTTCCCAGTTAAAACTTCACTCAGTTATGAAATAAGAAGTGATGTTCTCAAGTATTTCACAGTTACTAACTGATAATTTTTACTTGACAAAATGAAATGGGATTAGCTGCAATACATGTACTGATAACCATTGAAACACTGCTTTTGAGGTGGATTTTTTGTTTCTGCATTAAGTGGGGGTGGACATTGCTTCTCTCTGGTAACAAATAATTATACAAATTAAAGAGGAAGAAGTGCAGGAGTTAGACTTCTGATGAACTCAGTCTACTTGGTACAAAGTAGTCCCAGATGTTCTTCCTTAGCTCTGCTTTAAACAATGCAAAATGTCAAATATTAAGGTCATCTTGTTTAAATAGATGATATTGAGATTAAATCCAGCATGTTAGTGGCCTTTCTGTAGTTTTCTGTGCTTAACTTTAAAATGCATATAGGTATAGGCCAGTCTCTGCAAAACTTCTCCCTAATGTGGCCAAGTCTCATCCAGGGTGCTGCAACCCTTTGTTAGTCTATTTTATGTATGCTTCTGGATCAAGCCTGATACCTTGTATGTTTCTCAACTTGTAGGCTTTTTTCCTTAATGCTACTCTAATCAAATCAATTGATGAACTTACCCTTTATTCCTGTAAAGGCTGAACACATGAACACTTAGCATATGTTTAGCTATGGTTTCTGTAGTGCAATAGTGAAGAATTGAGCAAAGTTCTGATATGCAAAGGTCTTGCGCATCTGCAGATTTCAGCCGTAGTACCTACATACCAACTATAGTACTGACAAGTGTAACTGGGGACTTTTTTTGCATGGTAGGCTTTGGACTTAACATCCAATATCATATTGTTGGTAGTATGCTGTACTGATCTTTGTTGGACTACGTGAACACCAAAACAGTTACATCTTCCCCTGCTAATGTGATTGAAACTTAAATGAGCCATTTTCCTGAAATGTCTGCATGGATCTGCACTACCAGTGATACTTAAAGAAAACTTTCACTTGTCTACATAAAGCTAAGGTTTTGCCTGTCTGACCAGGTAAGACGCTTGTGAAAGCAGAGATGTGTGCTCTTGCAAAGCCTAAGGTAGTTACATACCCATTAATACTTAGACAAGTACAAAAACAGATTTGTAGTAATGTACAAATGGAGTTACTGCAGCTCAGCATCAGGCAGTGTAAGGGAACTTGGCCTTAGCTTTCATAAATGCTATGTGAGACTCTGGGTGTTATTAAATTAATGACAGATAAAATATCATCAGTAGTGGTGCTGAAATGCTTTGAACAAATGAACACGTTACCTAGTTCAACTTACAGGAAAAGTATAATAGGATGTTAGAGGGAAGATACTAAGGCTGGCAAATTTATGCAGGTGTGCTGTAGCTTCCAGAGAAAATTAAATCCTTCAGTCGTCTTCTCAGCAAAATAGCTTGATTGTCTAGGAGCATTTAAGAAATATGTATACTGTAAACCATTTTGGTCTTTGCATTTACAGAGTTTTTCAAAGATGAACAGACACTTGCAGCTTCATATAAACTTGAGTATCAGGAACAGAGCTAAACCTAGTCAATGATGTAAGTGTAGAGCTGAATAAATGTGTGGGACTTTGAGCTTTAAAATCAAGCTTTTTTTTAATTTGACATGCAGATTTGAGCGGTCTGTGCTGTCACGTCTATAGGTGCAGAAGAGTATTTTGTCAAGGCTCACTAAACTTGGAGTGGTAGGGAAAACCTCACTTTGATTTTAAGTGTCCAGTTATATCACTGAGTTCATAAACTTGTTCAGATGTGTACTTAATTATGAGGGATTTTAAGATGCATAGGATTCTCTTAAACTCATTTTTAATAGCTTCCGTCTTGGCTAAAAGAAGGCTATAGTATGAGTCTGTAAGGTACATATGTTGTTCTGGTTGACTCCTGTATAAATATACTGGTTTAGTGTAATACACATTTTAAAAGGGAAAATCCTCAAGTATGAGTAGCAAAGGTACAGAATTCAATTTCAGGAGGTGTTCGCAAGTGAGGGAGAAATTAAGGCGTTTATTTTCTGGTGTGTTTAGAGAAGCAAAGAACATCTGGGTATTTTAGTTATATGTACAGCAGAATCTAAAGCTTCAACTTTGTGAACTGACCAGCTTTCTAAGGGGAAAGATTGGTGGCTGCTGGAGGAACCCTGCTGATAGAATTAATGGTGTGTGCTCTGTTCTGAAGTACAACTATAGTGTCTGTGGTGTCAGTAAAGGGAGAGAGGTCTGACTCCTGAGGAAGGATTAGGCTGGCAGTTATATGGGCAACTGAGCTGATCTAATAGCTTGCTTGGTGATGGGAAAATTGCAGTTCTTTTGTGCTCCCAGCTGCAAAGGGTCCTACAGCTGTTCCAGCTCTACTGATGGGCAGCTTAGTTCTATGCTGGGTTAGTAAATTTCTTGGTTTGTGATGGGTCTGAGCACAAGAGCCAGCACAAACCTGCAGGTGGAATATGCTGTGGGAGGGGAGAGATAGGAGAAGTAGGGCAGCTGGCAGTCTTGTAATTTTGCAGCTTCAGGAAGCTGTACCTCTTCCTGTCTGCTTTATAGCAAATTTGAATATATTGGATTCTGCTCATCTGGTGTAGATGCAAGACAGAAGTGACAACCAAAGTATTTTGCAAGTCTGTCACTTCTCATGAGTACTTGGAAGTCTTTGGGCTTAATTTGAGCCCTTTGATTTTTTGATTTCTTAGTAAAATTCCTTGTAGAATGAGTAATGACAGTGAAGAATTGAAATACTAAACTTCTACCACTGTACTAAAATCTAGCACTGTAGCTTCAACTTGCACTATATGACAATAGTTCAGTTTATTTTCTTGTAAGAGTAATATTCCAAATGATTTGCTGCAAGTCTTCTATAACTTCTAGAGGTAGAAGGAATTCTGTGATCCTGATTGATCAATGAGGACTTCAGGTCATTGAGATGTCTTAGTTTTTAGGGCTGGTTTTCAATTAAAACTATGAACTTGACTCTAAGCTGGGCAAATAAACGAGCAAGTTAACATTGATATGTTTTATTGCTCTAGTAGTTGCCAATGACTACTGCGATTGAAGTACATGGAGATTCAACCGAAAGCATACCTTCAGTTATAACAATTTTGTCTTGGTACATGTGGGATGCAGGACTTAAGGTTATGCTGACTTGCCTAGTTGGAAGCTTGGGGTTGCTGTTTGACAGTTGTCCTTGTGCAGCAGATTACACTAACAGATCTTGAGGAATACTTAGCCGTTGGGAGCTAAGAATTGGATATTACTCTGTTGTGATAGACAGTTCCTATAAAAAAAAGTCTTTGCCTTTCATGCTGTCGGATCCAGCAACTCAAGAGTTTAGGCTATACTTTTTACCCAGGGTTCCAGAAGGCTTCAGTTTGTTTAACCTGTTGTTTGTGCTCTTCTATAATCTCTTCACAGGATTGAGTGGGACAAACTTCTGGAGAATGTGCATTGTTTGATCATAAGTGTGACAAAAACTGACAAGCAGGAAGCTTATGTACTCAGGTAAGCCACTAGCTTATTCTTTTAGTTTCAAAGAAGTAAAAAAAATTAAGGCTGTCATATGGGATCTGCTTGGCTGAGAATCCAGTCTTGCGTTAAGATCCTGCAGTTCATGACTACAACTTGCAGGGGTCTGCTAATCGTAGTACTGTCATGCTTCTGTTCTGTAGTGGAAGTGTCTTCATAGTTGTCAGTGTTTATCTTTTTTCTTCAGTTAAAAGGATTAAGGACAGAGCTGTGGTGTTTCTGCACCTGATCACTGAATTTTGTCCAGGGGTAAATAAGTCTCCCCAATTGAGCTTTAGGATTACTTCAGCAGAATAGTGCATGTAGGTGTCACTTTTAGATCAGCAAAAACTGTATCAATAGATTGGCTTTAACTCCAGATAATGCAATCAAGGGAACAACTCTTGCGGCTGAGCTAAGGACATCTGTGAAAATGTAGCTTTCCTGAAATCTTGGAATTTTTGTGTTGTGCAGCACTTTGTTGTAAGGACACTACTTTTGCCATGTGTTTTTCATCCTGCAAAATACTTTCATGCTTTTTCTACATGAACTTTACAGACACACTGACATTCTCTGTTTTACTTCAGATTGCAAAAACTGAAGCTTTTGTACTCTGAAAGACTGCCTTGAGGGCAAGGCTGGGCCAAGAGCAAGCTAGTCAAAGAAACTGTGCTGAAGTCTTGTTGCTGCAAGCTTCATATATTTAAAACAAAATTCTGAAAAGAATGTAACTACTTACAACTGTATCCTGGATGAAACATAACCTTGACTTTGTATTCTTAAACAGCATTCCAAACTGAGTTAGTTAAGTTAGACTTCTATTCCAATTTTTCAGTTACTTGGTGAGAGGATACTTGTTATACATGTTTCAGTGTTCTGGTTGTAGTATCAATGCTTATCTCCAGTTCAGTGGGACTGTAGTTAACTATCTGACTTACAGTTTATGTATAGTTAATTTCTGTATCTTATGTATAAGGTGTATCATATAGCTGTGCCTATACTCATTATGAGACTTCCTGTTCCTGTGCACAGGTGTGATTTGCCATTTTCCAGTAGTCAGCATTCCTAGAAGATGCATCCAGACAATTTATGAAATTCTGTTAAGGCTTTTGTGGTTTTTTGAGTTTGGTTACTCATAGGCTTTATTTCAACTAAAAGATCTCAATTTTGACCCTGTTCTGTGTTTGGGTTAAGAAATTAAATTGCTTGTGTATGTTGTGTACCCATTTCACAGTGTTTGTATTTCTTGAATAGATTGGGGATATGTAATGCATATAGTACCTCTTTTCTTGTAGTGTGGTAGCTGTAATATCACACTTGCAGCAGGTATTTGTTTTGGGAAATCATAACATCTCTCAAATGTTAGCTGAAAGCTGTTGGTCTGATCCATTTGCCAGACATGTTTACCCTGTGCTGGATGCTCACTTACAGTAATGCATGTGGTTGGGATAAGAACCAAGATCTAACCATTCTCTCCTGGCTTGTTTTATATAGAGCACTTAATATATTTTAACACATCTTTTTTTACAGTGAGAGTAGCATGTTTGTCTCCAAGAGACGTTTCATTTTGAAGACGTGTGGTACCACCCTCTTACTGCAAGCACTGGTTCCCCTGTTGGAGCTTGCTAGGGAGTACAGTGGGTTTGACTCAATTCAGGTAAGGTGCCAAAAATGCTGCATCTTCCTTAGAATGTACAAAAAGCGTTTTACAAAAAGCTTGTATTTCAAACTCACTGATGTTAAGTATTCTGAAACTTCCTTTGCCATTTATGTATGCTTCCTGTAATAGGAAGATTGTAATCTAAAATTGCTCTGCTATAGGATTTAACCTTCTATTTGCTGCTTAAAGGATGCTAACTTACAAATGCTATTGTGCTGAGTTAAGGTTACTTAAGGGTGAAAGAATTCCATGCCCATGTTGTCAGTGCTGAAGTCACTGATGTTTTCTTGTGGAAAAAAAACCTTGGAAGTAAGCTGTCTCCTGTAGCTTACAAATTAAGCTAGGAATAACCATATACCTCTGAAATGGAAATACAGGTAGCAGCGTTTTGACAATGAAAACTTAGGACCTGTGAAAGCTTATAAGAAATGCTTGCATTTTTCTAGATTTTTAGATTCAAGGTGGATGGATATGTTCAGTATCTTAAGGTGCACCTTTATTTTTTCAGAGCTTCTTTTATTCACGTAAGAATTTCATGAAGCCTTCCCACCAGGAGTACCCACATAGGAATTTCCAGGAAGAAGTAGAGTTTCTTAATGAGATTTTCCCAAGTAAGTTCGTGAACCTTCAGCAAAGTTGCACAGCGTTTGTGAAGTGTTGATGTGAAGTGAGAAGTGACCAGCGGTACAATATGTACAGGCTGCTGGGCCATTCATTCAGCAGTCGTTGCAGTTCTGCAGCCAGCACAAGGTTTGGCTGCATAAAAATCAAAAGCTGTAAAAAATTTTCTAATTTGCCAAGATCAAAATTTAAATCATACTAAGCTTTACACTTAGCACCTTGTCTTAACTGAGGTGATCTTCAGACTTCCAAATGGAGTGTAGTAAAAGTCAGTCTGCAGAATCCAGCTCTCACTAACCCCAAAGGCCTCATTAAAAAGGTAGGACAGTAATTTAAGGTAACTAATAAACTGAAGAAAAACATGAGCTTTTCTCAGGAAAGTCACTGCACTAAAGCTTGAATTTAAACATTTAATAAAATCTAAAACCTACAAGAATAACCCTGAATTTCAATTACTGGCAGAAAAGGTTTTTGAAGGAACATGGAAGCTGTAGTACTTAATCTGAGTTATGTGAAAATAAATGCTAATCGTAAATTCATTAAATAGATGCTTACAAGTACTAGGGTTTCTATCTGTGCATAGCTAAAGCTGTAATTTGAATTTCTTGCTAGTAGGGTCTGAACTGGGGTGTCCAGACCACCTTCTGAGGGAACCTCTCTTTCTGATTACTGGTTCACATTCCTGAAGTTAAATGCCTGGTTATTTGATACAGATGCTGACTGTATCAGTGAACCTCTTAGTGTTCTGTGAAAGACTTCTGCTATCTTTAAATATGAAATGAAGCTAATCTTTTACATACAGGATCAGCTGTGGTACATTAACTGGAGTCTTTTTGTCTTGTCTAGATGGAGCAGCTTATTGCATGGGGCGTATGAATTCTGATTGCTGGTATGTATGTGAAGACTTTGAAATCTTTGGGGCTTACAGTAGAGTTTGATGCTGATAATGTTTTACATATGTGATTTGTATTTTATATAGGTACCTGTACACCCTGGATTTCCCAGAGAGTCGGATATCCAATCAGCCTGATCAGACACTGGAAATTCTGATGAGTGAGCTTGACCCAGTAGTTATGGACCAGTTCTACATGAAAGATGGTGTTACTGCAAATGATGTCACTCGTGTATGTTTGCTTGAAAACTAAGCAGTTTTGGGAATGGTGGAAATTGGGCAACAAAATGCTTCACTTAACCATTTAATACAAGGTTTATTTGGTGGTAGGAAAGATCTCAGAAAATGTCAGGTTAATATTTTGGGAGTAAAATGGATTTAACTCTAGAATGTTTTGGGGAATATAACTTCACATTTTCAATGTCCCTACTTTAACCTGTTGAAAGGAGCAATTTGCAGTGCTTTGGGTGATTGAAGGCTTGTCCTTTGAAAAATGGAGGAATAGGAATAAAAACACAATTGAGTAACTTCCACTGAAGGATTGAGATTGAGGAGTAAGACTTTGACTGAAGATAGTGAAGGCCAAGGGAATCTAGGTATCAAAATTAAGATTAAATCATGGAGCCATTTGGATAGTGTGGAGGGGGCAGATTTAAGGTCTAAACATAGCTTGGTGGTTTTGCCTCCTTTTCTCCTTTTTCCAAATGGGGAAAGTCCTGTGATGTGAACAAGTTTCTCTAAGTACACTGACTTCAGCTGGTTTTCCATCTTAGACTTTGATTCTCACACTGTATTTGCTATTGAGATTTGGCTGTAGCTGAAATACTCTGTGGGAAATCAAAGTTCTTAGGATTGCACTTTATTCTAAAGTAGTATATTCTTACTCTGGAGTAAATGTAAACAGCCTTCACTTCGTGGATACTGGTTGAACAGGAGCTCCATTTTCTGTTTTAGTTGCAGAAGCAATTATGTTTTAGAATTCTAAGCTGTTGCCTTGTCTTGGAGATAGGCAGCTTAGTTCTGTAAGAGGCAACTTACCAGGTAACTTGCATGCAACTCAGCACTCAGTCACTTGGTAAGTGACAGGATGCAAAGCAAGTTCATCTACAGTGGTACAGATTATCAGACTGACTTGTTACTGGGAGAATTCTGGTGTCCTGTCCCCTACATTGGTGTTCATTCTGCCTCTTGAGTTAAATCTAAACAAGTGTAAGGGTGTGTGATAAACTGAGTGGTGTAATTTTAACTTCTGTTTCAGATGAGTGGAATTCGTGACCTGATACCAGGTTCTGTTATTGATGCTACAATGTTCAATCCTTGTGGGTATTCAATGAATGGGATGAAATCAGATGTAAGTTTTATAGTTATTGATAATTAATGTTAAAATAAATAGTAATTATTTGGTGGTAATAATATATTAAATTTTTTTCAGGGAACTTACTGGACTATTCACATCACTCCAGAACCAGAGTTTTCTTATGTTAGTTTTGAAACAAACATAAGTCAGACCTCTTACGATGACCTGATTAGAAAAGTGGTAGAGGTTTTCAAGCCAGGAAAATTTGTGACAACCCTTTTTGTTAATCAGGTGAGTGTTCTTGCATTAGCTTGTCAGCTCTTGAAATGCTGACAAACAAAGCAAGGCTAGAGATTTTTTACTGGAGTGTTAGTAGTTTCCCGTTTGCCTCTATATTTGGATGGTAGTTTCTTTGGAAAGCAAAAATACTCTTTAGTAGTGCTTTGGCATGTACTAAATCTGATCTCCAGAGAACTTAAATACTAAGATAAGGCAGCCCAATCTCGGTATTCTAACGACTTCCTGTGCAGTTCTGTATAGGCATAATTTCTTGCTGTGGCATTTTTCTGGATTTGGCTGCAGCTGTCTGTTGTAGAAGCGCTGCTGTTAATGGTGATGCTGCCAGCTAATCACAGAATGGTTTGGGTTGGAAGGGACCATCAAAGGTCATCTAGTCCAACTGCCCTGCAGTGAGCAGGGACATCTTCAACTCGATCAGGTTGCTCAGAGCCCTGTCCAGCCTGACTTGAGTGTTTTCAGGAATGGGGCATCTACCACCTCTCTAGGCAGCCTGTCCCAATGTGTCACCACCCTCACAGTGAAGAAAACTTCCTTACATCTAATCTATATCTACCCTCTCTAAAGCCATTACCCCTTGTCCTATTGCTACCTGCCCTTGTAAAAAGTCCCTCTCCAGCTTTCCTGCAGGCCCCCTTTAGGTACTGGAAGGCCACTCTAAGGTCCCCCAGAGGCTACTCTTCTCCAGGCTGAACAACCCCAACCCTCCAGCCTGTTCTCATAGGAGGGGTGTTCCATCCCCCATAACAGTTCATAGAAAAGCAGTACCATACATGGGGAGCAGAATCACTGCTTGGGATTGAAACTTCCTGCAGCACTGTCAGGCACGGGTCTGAAGCAAGTTCGTAATGGTATCACAAGAACCAGACATAATACATACTGTGCTAGTCAATCTCTGAATGCTAAGTTTAAAAAAGTAACTTTCACTTTTTTGTTTTCTAGAGCTCTAAATGTCGTACAGTGTTTTCTTCTGCCCAGAAGATTGAAGGGTTTAAACGTCTTGATCACCAGATTGCCCAATTCAGTGATTATAATTTTGTTTTTACCAGTTTTACAAAAAATCGCCAGCAACAGCACAGTTGATTAAGAATGAAGAAAAAGCGCAAAAAGAAATCCCATATAGAAGGTGGTGGTTGCTTTCTAGTTAATAATTCAGGGGGCCATGCTTTCCACTCCCACCACCTTGTAGTTGTGGAAAGCCCTAGGTGTAATCATAGTATAACCATTTTGAATTGTATGCATTATTATATCAAGGAGTTAGCTATCTTGCATGAATGCTCTCTTCTGTGTTTAGGTACTCTATGCCACTCTTGCTGTGAAATTGAAGTGCATGTAGAAAAATCTTACTGTATGAAACTTTACAACACTTGTAAAAATGATTCAGGTAGAATTACACACAGTATAGTTTTTCTCCAGGTATCACCAAAAATTCCCCACAGACAAGGCTTTCGTCCTCATTAGACTTTAGCCTCAACCTACTCGCTGGGGACAGTTCTCTGTTAAATTGTCACTCTTTTTTTTTATTTATGTTGTGATTTCAGTCTAAAACAGTTTTTGACAAACTTCTATGATTTCTAATGAAACTGATTCCTAATTAACACTTTCATGTTTGGAGAAGATTCTTAAAACAGTTACAAATTGTTTTGCTACTACAGGTGGTGGTTGATTTCTGAATCAGACTGACTTTTCATGCTCTAATAAAGCTTATAGGAATTTGCTGGGCTATACTGTAGCACTGGGCTAATGCATTGGTCTTTCACCTTTAGAAACGTGGGTATTGGTACTAATCCAGGTTAACTTTCATCTTACCTTAATGCTCATTTATCTGTCCACATCCCCAAGCCGTCACACTGCTACACAATGGCAGAATTTGAAGAAGGTCCAAGACTTGATAGGGGAAGAGCTGAGCCAGGATGCAGGTGCTCTGGCATAGTTGTGTGACAGCTTTGCAAAGTGCAAGTTCATACTGGCACCAGCCATTTTCTTTCCTAATCACCAGTTATGTCAGACTAAGAAGCTGATGCTCTTGAGCGCTGGCAGGTAGATCTAGTGAAAGAGTGGAATTTGCCAGTCTGGGTGTGTTGATTGGTCTGGATTATTGTCCGTAAAACCTGTGACCTACCACTTCTGACTGTAAAGAGTGCTTCTAAATTGGTCCAGTGTCACTTCATTTTGTTGTTCCAAGCAAAGCTAATGCCTCTATCTTGTGACAGTCCTGTGACATTGTTGTGCATGTGACTTATGTTGTATTTGAGTGTTGTGACTTCATCTGTTTCTTCCTCCTAAGGTGGTTCCTCTTACTGTGACTTGAGGGCATTAAGTGAAGGCATAGAACAAGAACTGTCTGGAACACCTGGACAGAAGTGAAGTAGAATGCTATTCATAGGGCATGAATAAGTGTGTAATTTCAAAGTCACTTTAATGGGTATTGACTAAAATGCAGGCTTTAAAGAGCTGGCACACTTTCAGCTGTTTGCAAATACTGGGATTTTAGCAGCTGTGAGACCAGCATGTTAACTGAAATTGAGATTATTTTTTTCCCCTCTTGTCCTTGCAATGTTTTGACTCTTTCTGGTTTGACGCAATGGTTTTTTTGTTCCTTCTGTATTTATAAATGAAGCACTTTTTCAGTGCTTCTAAACTAAAGTCTGCTTGGTTAGAAATCAAGTGGTTGGAACATTTTGATTTTTTTATTTTAAGCGTATTGTTCATGTTCTTTACCAATGGTATCAATTAAATGCTGTAAATGGCACTAATGCTTTTTGGTGTTAATACTGAGGACCAATATTTCAGTGGGGTTTTTTGTCCTTAAACATTGTCCCAACTGACTTGACACTTGTTGGCTTGAGGTCCTTTAAGTAGACTGAAGATCCCTTTTCAAATAATACAGAAATACACATTTTACAGATAGAAGCGTAAGCCTCAGCTATAAAAACGAAAGCTGTTGAACGGGTTATTGAACTATCTAGGGTGACCAGGATGGGGGGGAGTATGGTGTTTATAATTTTTGTGGTGTTAGACTTTGATCATTTAAAAATATCTGTACCACAACTTAATGCTTCAATAAAAGTTGGCTTAAATTGTTTGTAGTGTTCATCCAGCAATTCTACCCTTCGCACTCTTCATGCTTTTTGGTACCAAATGGCTTAATTCTGAAATAGATTTGTTTCTTGTCCTAAATTACTTAAAATTTAATTTGCCCTTGTAGGGGATGCATCTCAACTGTTAACATGTTGGTAGTTTAAAATGAGACAGCATGTCAAAGGAAGCCAAATTAAAATGTTATGCTGTTCTTGAGGCTAAAAATGTTTGTCTAAACGAACACAAATTTGATATTTGCTATCGTCATCCAATCTGTATTTTTTCTTCAGCATTAAATATTTAAATATTTCTCTGAATTAAGACAACTCCTGCTTCTGCTGGTCTTAAGTAACAAACTCTGGCATACATTTATGGTACTTAAGCTTAAACTGACTTTGAGAGTTCAAGGTGAAGTTTGTTAAGATAAAGTAGGCATGTACCTAATCTGGACAGTGAAGTAGACCAGAAGCTAGTGGCTAGGAATGTCATTGATAAGCAGGGGCAACCAGCATAACAAACTTCCTCGATTCCATGTGATCAGTCCTACAGGAATAGCAGCTGCAGTTTAGCTGTACCTGCAGAGCTCATAACAATGCTGATATCCTGCAAAGTCATTTATGTAGGGAAAACTTGTGTTATGTGTTGAAGGCCTAATACCTTTAAATTGTTCATGTCTGAATACAGGTTTCATTAGTCACCCAGAACCTATTCTGTGATGCTAGACTTCTCTAACTGTGCTTTGGATATTAAATAGTAACTTCTAGTTATTTCAAGTACTTAATGCTGTTGAAAATGCCCAACTAGGCCTTCTATGAAAAGAATAATTTCCAGCTTACAGCATCAAGGGATCCTGTCTAACAGTCTCAGCTATGAGAAGTTAGCAGTAACCTACCTCTGAAGAACTGTTTTCTAGACTGATCTCTACAAAACTGAAGATTCATCTTAATGTTGTTCTATTTTTAACTCACTTTGGCTGAAGTTTGCAGGTCTTCTATAAAATTACTTGGCATCTTTGCATTTTTCACCTCAGGAGTGTTCTTCAATAATACTCCTTTACACTAGCCCTTCTCTCTTGTAAATGGTGCTGATATGAGATGACATGAGAATACGTTATCTACGTAATTACCCATTATAGCAACACAAATGCAAGGACAGATGCAAAGCTTGCTGTAGTCATTAGCTGTGCTAGATGTTTGTATTTCTCCTAAACCAGTGGAGGAAATGGAACTAGCTAGCAAGTCCATGTGTCCATTTAATTTCTGTGAATAAATCAATGGAGTAGCTGCTGTAAAGGTGTAGGAAGGGCTTTCTGTAGATCTACTGTCAGATGAATCCCATCCAGTCTTGTGGGTTTGCGAGGTCCAGCTGTAATAGTCTCTAACTTAATGCCAGCTCTAGTATAGGGAACACATCTCATTCCACAGACCTTACTACTGTGAGCAAAGACCTGTGTGGTTTCAGAGGAGACTTGCCTCAGTGAAGACTGTGGTTCAGGAGAAGGCACTGAGTATACTGTTGGGGTTTTTTTTCTGGTGCTAGGTGACTGCTTGATTCAGCAGTTTCAAAACTGAACTGGGATGTTTTAATTTTATCTCTGTGTGCCTAGGAAATGCTTTTATTTCCCCTTGGTAGCCTGTCCTTCCTTCCATTTCTTGTGGACTTTTGCATTTGTGTTCAGTCTGGAGTGATGAGTGCTGGGGTCAAAGTGTCCCAAGAAAAAGAAGAGGAGCTTCAAAGCTAATAGAAGCAACTGAAAGCCTGAGGAATGAAGACAAATACTGGTTGTTGTGAAGCTGGAGGGTCTCATCTTAAGACTGTGTGGGGATAGAGGGGGATGGGCAGACTGCAGAGAGCATGGTTAGTCCAGGCAAGAGAACAAGGCAGTTCTGTGTTGTCTGAGCACCCCAATGTAATTTCAACACAGGGTGGAAATAATGCTGCTGGCACCAATGCTGGTAACAAGCCATTTGAATAGGCATTAAAAGCTACCAGGTTTTAGTCCTTGGCCTCTACTGTACTATGTTGATGCCAAAGAGATGAATCTGCTCTGGTACTTGGCTCTTGAGTGCAGGATGACTCTAGGGGCTCTTGGTCTGGCTGCTGCTGTGGTGGTGTAGGATTAGGAGTTGGCAGAGAAATGTTGAAGCTTCCCAATGGGGGTGGTGTAAACTTGGGTTTCTCTAAGTGATAGTCCTAAAAGCAATGCCACCAACACCTAAAGGCTCAAGGTTTGGAAACGATGCGGAGGATGTGCTCCAGAAGTGTGGAGTTCTCCCAAGCTGTACAGCCAAAACTATGTTAGAGGTGGAAAAAATTGCTTCCAAACACATGATGTATAATCTGAAGCTTGTTTTAAGTGTCAAAGGAGAGCTTGTGGCCAAAACCTGGAAAGAACAGGAGAGTTCAGTGCTGACCTGTTAAGCTCCCATGCAACCACAGTACTGACAATTCGGTAGAAAAGTGAATGAACAACTGAGGAACTGCTCTGACTTGGCTGCATGGAGCTAAGCAAAACAGGATTCACAGGTAAAGGAATGCAGAGAATCACCTGCATGTTCTTAAATACACTCAAAGAATATTCCAGCTTCAAATGCTTGCCCAGCCACACTGTAAATGTACCTACAGACAAGCACTTGGAAGAGAACGCTGTCATTAGAAAGCTACGGAGAGGGGCATTTCCTGACAATTTGTTCCATTTGACTTTCAGCTACATGTGTAACTCCAAGTTAAGTTACACTTGCACTTTTTCATCCTTCATTTGCATGCTGTGGCATTACTGATTGTGTAGTTCAGGCAGGCCTCTGCTCTTTGGGGGAGATGGAATTAGGGTAAAAATTGTTTGCAGTATTTGCTGTTAGTATACTTCATGCCCATAGGGAAGCACTGCTGGAAATGAGGTTTAGCCAAATTTCAAATAAACTGTTCAGTTTTCTTCTATTTCTTGTTATATGCTGTACTTAAAATACCAGAGCTGCTGTTATATTTAATAAAAAATTAAGCAGGCCCTAGGGAGTCTTGCTTCTGCAGCTGCCCAAGAGCCCTGTCTTGATACAAATTTTAAATTTTCTGTGACGTGTTTAGTTCTGCCTTTGGCAACTGCTATTAATTTCAAATGTATGTATACAAGTACAACACCTAAAGTCACATTTAGGAGTAAATTCAGGCACTCGGCATTTTTCATTCCTGCATTAGCCAGAACACGGAACCACATTTTTGCTATTATGTAGTTCCTAATGTGCATGCTTTACCTAATCCCTAACTTTAAATTATGTAATTTATAGCATTCCTGTTATTTTTCCCACATACGTTTTTCTAGATTATATCCTCTCAGTCCATCACTCTAAAGTTGTCTTAAAATACTAAGATTTCAAAATAGCGTGCAAGGCATCTGCCCATCTGAAGACATGCACAGGAAGTGCTGCTTTTTAAGTCTGGAATGAGTTAAGTGTGCCACTGCAAGGTACCCGCTGCTCAGTGCAAACCCAGAAAAAAAAGTAGTTAGCCCTGAGAGGGGAAGTCAAACTGGATCCTGAGTGACCTTTCCAGACATGCTAAGCAGGGAGCAACTTGTTCTGTGACTGATACCCAATTCATTCAGCAACTTGCAGGCTTCTACACTCTTAAATGCAACCCAAGGTACAAAAAGTGCAACTCTTCCTCCTCTCCGTCCCTGCTGTCCACTGAATTGTATGTTGCTTGCTCTTGAAGAGTTGTGGAAACTTAATTGCAATAAATGGGAGTCCACGTATGACCATCAGATCATCTGCAATATGTAACCTAATACTGGCCGACTTGTGATGATGTTTAATTTTTTGTTTCTTTAGCAACATTTGAAGATTTATATTCTTAGAAAACAAACAAAATCAGCAGTTCATGCTATGCGAAGTATTTGACCTCGGCCTGAGTTAGAAATTAATCAGATTTTCAAAATACACCTGCACTACCCATTTTGCTTGATTAACTGTTACGTGCAATGTAATGGACTCGTGTCACCTGTTAAATATATTTTGTGTAAATATGTAGTTGCTGGCACATCAATTACTGTAAGCTCATAAGTAGCAGCACAGGTTAGTTAAGATAGTCCTTTTACTAGGGTAGAGAGAAAATTACTCTCATGCAAAGCCATAAGGCATATGCATGGCAGAAAAAGCACACCCACAGACATATGCACATAATCTGCGTTTTCTGATTTTCTGCAGTCCTTTGAGCAGAATCAAAAGCTTATCAAACAGGCAGCTCAAGATGAGCTCCATAGTGCTGGACCTTCTTTTGAAGACCTCACTGGCCAAAAATGGGTCTGTTCTTGAAGGTGAGTTACGAAAGCAGCTACCTCCTGTTTGTAGCTTCTTAAATGGTTTGCTCCAAAGTGAAGCTTTCACTATGGATACAGTGCTTGATCTCGGTGATCCAGTTTACAATATTCGATTTAGACATCGCCAGTTAAAAACTGCAAGTTACCTGAGCTGCTGGTAGCCTTCTTATAAAACATTCCTACTTATAAACAGGACACAGCAGACTCTGAAATAAATTCAAATTCTGGAAGCTGTGTAGAGTAAGTGTCCAAACATTAGGAAAATGCTGCTTCTGTCAACTTGCTGTTCAGTTTCTTACACTCTTGAGAGCAAGCATGTGGAGGTAGAAAACAATGCGATACTTACTGCTTCCAAACAACTTTTATAACAGGTAATTGATTATTAGTTCATTCCATGATCAGAACTTTCAGACTCATACATGTAAGCTTCATGAAGCCAAGCCCTGTTCTCTTTTTTAAATACGCTCCTGAATATTAAAACTGAAAAAAAATTAAACATATATTCTGTAAAACCTTTTTTAAACAGTTGAATTTAGAGTGTTGAGTAGCTCAGAGTACTCTTTATGAAATCATGCACTTATTTAACTCTGCTTATACTGCTATTGATTAAAGCAGAAGGCACGGGGCATTGAGCGGTGAACTGTAATGAATATTTACTCTTGTAAATTCAATCCCAGGAAACTCAATGGAATGACTTACATGGGAGCATGTTCCATAATGGAATTGTAACTCAGTGCTACAGCCCTCAAGAACATCTTTCAAATTTTGCATTGGTGTTATAAGTAAGGGTGCATTTTGAGTAAGATGATCATTAGCAAGCATAATTCAGAAATGCAAGGGGACTTGAAAACAACTTCCCTAAAAATAAACATAGCTTTTTTACTTTGAGAGTGAGTAAACTGATAGCATTACTGTTAAATCTATTTGGCCACTTAAATGTCTATTAAATCCTAGAATAAAATATCTTAAGTTGGAAGGGACCCATAAGGATCATCAACTCCCAGCTATTGAGCCACTAACAACTAAGTTAGTTACACGGACCACTTAGCTGTGACACAATTGCGTATTATGTCTCATCTTTCTGAGAACATTTTTTGTATTTGGTTATAATGTGATTGTGTTCTTATTTCACAATTAAAAGGAAATTATTGTGCAGATGGATCACTATAGGATTGCTGCTTTATAACTACAGATATGTTGATAATGTGCCTCTGCATTAGAAAGGTGCAAAGTTCTGGTTTGAGTTTGCAAAGTAGCCACAGAAATGGAAGTTCTGACTCCACTGGTCTAATCCCCGTCTGTTAAATTTTGTTGTCTTACTTTACAGGCAAAAGTAAGGATTTGGTACTTGTTTTACACTGTTAAAAATGCTGCGCCAACAAAGCTATGAAAAGACAAGAGAAAACCAGCATAGGATTGAACAGAGTAGTTAGTGGCAGTTACAGGGCTAAATTCCAGCCTCTTTTCTGTGTGCAGTCCTGCTGTGGACAGGAGTTACGCAGGTGTAACGGAACAAGATAAAATTTTCCAAGTCCATTTTTCTTGCTCATAAATTGAGAGCAATATGGTGCCTCTTCATCATCTGCTGCTTCCAGAAGAGGCACCGGCCTCTGTGCTTGCCAGAGGTTATTCTTTAAAACGCACTATGTGACAGCTCCATCAACACACCAGCCACTAGCTTTACAGCCACCTCTAGTCCCTAAATATGGGACTCGTTTCTTTCAAAAAGGAGCTTACTGCGTATCTGTCAGCTTCACTAGACTCATCTTTAACAGCGCATGATCTTAACGGTTAGAAAATGTTTAGCCAAATACAAAGTCAGTTTTCCAATTACAAAGTTAGAATGCAGGCTATAAAGAGTTAGATAAAACTAGACTATACTTAACTACAAGATTCCTTCTTGGCTGCTCTGGTATCTTGCAGCCAGAATCCCTAACAGCCTAGAAGGCAGTAACACATTTTCCACACTATTTTAGGATGAAACTTAAAACTAACCAGAGGGCCTAAGCCCTTGAGTGTTATTCTCTAATGGTAACCTCCTCCAAACTCACTGTCTTCTCTTTGTTAAAGATGTCTTTCTCCTGGTTTTATTCCATGATAGTGTTCTAAAGCAAAGATTGTGCTGCTGCATTATCTGAGGAGAGGGAAGAATGTGGTTTTATTCAGTTATTAAAGCATTCCCGATACTGTTACAATATCCTGCAAGGCACGTATCATAAGGAGTATTCATATATTCATTTCATTAGACTTCAAGATTTGTGTTCTTTATATGCTGCGTATTGCCTAAACCCACATTATTAGCTAAGTTACAGATAGGATGCTGTATCTCTCTTGTAGCTCAAACTTGCCAGTTTTAAGGGTTCTAACAGACATGTATTTTACAGACACATTCAGACAGTGCATAAGTTTTTTTTTTCTTATTTGAAGATCTAACATTTCATAGTTTCTAACGCTTCAATTTTATTTAGAGCAAAAACTTGATATAAAACAAAAAGTGCTGATAGAGTTGCTGATTTAAATACAGACCTAATTAATTTATTCCCCCAAACTGTTGTGAAATACAGTACTATGGGGGACACACACACACACTCCCCAAACAGGAAAATTAAAAAAAAAATGACTCATTGCTGTTACAGAAAGTGTATTTTACCTAGTGTGCTGTAGTGAAAGCTGGCATACGTAAGAACAAGACAAAGCTACGAAGGCTTCAGGGTGTAATTGCTGAAGCTATGGTACCTACAACTGAAGGATACTGAGCATGAAGGTGACAGGACTAGTGAAAATAGTAATGCAAACAAACAGCAATTGTGGTAGTTGTCTGTATTCTTCTATGATTAATACTGGTTTTAATGTTAGTATTTAATTTGTTCAGCTGTGCTTTCACTGTTTTTAGGCAGATAATCAACTAAATTCATAGTTTTTAATATTCTAGTTTTAAGCTTGGTAAAAGGTTTATTTGTAGCTGTACTGTTAAGTGCCATGATATGGAAAATCTAAACAATTTATATTTGTGCCTTTCAACTTTTCCATTTAGTGTGCTGCTATGTAACAGGAAGATATGTTTTCTGATTACCTGCTCTCTTAACATTGTAATTTCTTAAATACTTCATTCCTGAAATATTTAAACTATGCAGACCACCCAGAAGGGCTCAGCAGACGAGAAGTTACAAACCAGTGATTTTCTCTTCAACTCCTCATGTTACTATGTCAAGCAGTAGGTAAAAAATGAATCGGCTACTGGAAAAAGCTATCTGCTTTTATTTTTCATAAGGAGAATAGTGCAGAGACACATAGAAATCACATCTTTAAACCAACTTTCATAAAACTCCTTTTTAAAGAATTGTAATCCTACTTATTCTTACTAATTTTGGACAACTGTCATCTCACTGAGCCACTTCTCAGTTTCTTACAGTAATAAAGCTTGACTACAGGATTTTAATGTAAAAGCTGACCTATAGATTACATTTGTTCCGTGATCTTCTAGATCTCAATCAAGCAAAGGCAGGAGAGCACTCTAATCTTATATAACATAAATACACTACTTTATATGCTAGAGAAATGTTAGCATTATTTTTAAGCAAAGCGCATTATTACACATTTGGTTAAAATTTGTTGAAACCTATGTATACTTAAAACCACTGCTTGTCCAGGTCAAGAGTTCTCAAAATGTGTCATTGTCTAAAATAAACACATATGTGATCTGTCCAGAAATCAGGAGGGTGTAAGCGGAGGAGGGTACTGCTTGCTATGATTCTGTGTGTATTTATGTGCACATGTATTTGTTAGAGAGCAGAACTAACACAGGAATATATACAGAAGGAACAGAGAGCCACTCACAGTCACAGAAGGGCTAAGAATATGACTCTTAAAAGAAAAGCATATTAATAAAACTATTAGGTTGAGTGCTAATTGAAAAAGAGTGGAAGCTCTGAGCAAGGTCAGTCTCCGCTTGATTCCTCTGTGTTCAGAGAAGCAGGACTCTCTATACTGTTTTTTGCAGTATTGTATACAAGTCCCTGGGGAATTCAAAAGATTTGAGGAAAAGGAGAATTACATCACAAAAAATACATGGTTACAGAAACAGACGGTCAGTCCAGACAGAACCTCTCAAAGTACTATTTTTTCTCAGTTTATGTGATGGTGACTAAAGAAATTAATACAATGTCTGTATTCCACATGTAATACATATTTTAGATACAAAATAAATATACACCTGTATATATCTATCTGTAAGCATGCAAACTATAAACAAACACACAAAATATAAACAATTTTAGAATACCACTTTTGTAACAGTTCCTCAAGTTTTTTTATTTTGGAATCCTTAATTTTTAAGACAGATTGCTAAAAACTCTGAAGGCACTTTAAATTACTCTATCCACAAATCTAGCCAAATTACCCTCTAGCAATAGAGCCTGAGCTCTGAGACAGTGTGAGGTGAAGTTTCTGTTATTCCAGGAACCGTATGTTCCGTACAGTTTCTTAATGGACCTCTAGCCTTCTGCAGAAAGATAGACTTTTATGCATCCTGGGATGGAACAGGAAGATTTGAAGTTAGGCCTTTTTCAGATGCTAGATCATTCCTTCCACCACCACAGGGACCCTGTAGGAATCTGAGGAATGGTTGCTTGTACGCCAGTGAGAATACAAGTATCACATGCATCTCCCCCTTAAAGAATACACTGAGTGCAGCCAAGCTCCCGAGGAAAAACACAGCACAAAGCGTAAGTACAAGTTGCCATACAATCCAGAAAATACATGCAGGCTTTTACTGTACTGATAAGCATCCTGGAATACAAATAAATCTGACATCATCTGAAACCACCCAGGAAGACAGACAACTGTTTAAACTCTTAAGGACCAAATGGGAACGAGACATGACCTATAGGTCTTCATCTTGAAACCTGGACTTCTAGTGAGTCAGTAGGACTGCCTGCAGGAATGGAAGTCCTTAACTCTCTTCACGATCTTGTAAACCAATTACACAGTATGGAAATAAGGATATTCTACTTCACTTGACATAAGCACCAGTGGCAGCTAGAATGTTAGAAAAGGTGGCAACATGCAGAGGCTGAATGAAATGATCCTTCATTAGTAATTACCCTGACTCCTCAATATAATAAGGATTCTTTTGACAAGACAATCCTAAGGCTATGTAAGAATAAATATATACATCCTAAATTAGGTCAAGACATCTGAACTACTCACCCTCTTCTGAGTAAGCAGAATGACACTGATTAAAGTCACCGGCCTAAAGATGTAGAGGTTGAATCTTTTTTGAAATTTTTTGCTATCTCCAGCAGTGAAAATACTCATCATAGTATCTCGTTTCAGTGCTGTACTAGGATTACTTTTAAGGTTTCTAAAATTCTTGAGACTGAAAAAAAAGGATGCAGTTGGGGAATTCCAGAGAAGAAGCAAAGTCAAATGAATGAATCCTTTACTGCTGGCCACTGTGTGTATCTGCTAATAGGGGAGGAAGAGCTGATTGGAATAGCATAGAAGGTGGCAAGAGAGAAAATTATTTGTTGCTTCTAATCACAAATTCAGGGCTGTTGCCTGCTAGTTCTCAGCTGATTAGAGAAACTGAAATAAAAGAGAGATGTTGGCAGTGACCACTGTTCTGGCTAGCAATGCCAGATCAGGCCATTCTGTAGCCCTTGCCAAACACACAATCCTTTGCGCCGACCAGTCCAAAGCTGGACTGGTATGAGCAGAATCTTTCCATCTGGACTGCTCCCAAAATAAAGATGACAGAAGGGTATGTGTAATGTTTGTAATGCTTTGCCTTGCCTTTTCTGGTTTCCAGAACAGTGATGGCTGAATAAGCTTAAAGAAACTGAGATGGTGCCAGTTACACATCATCATGTGTTTTAACGCACTGAATATAAGGGAGAGCAAGTCTAAGGTGCTACTCTGTAGCTTCTACAATGGGAAAAATTTTTCTGCTTCCAAGTGACTGGGCATGCTTTCATGCACAGTAGAAGTGTACTATATTATATAGCTATTACTTAAAGACAGAATGTCTCGGAGTTTACTATAAGAATTTTTAAAAAACTGTCCTCTTCAAAAATAAAGTATTTTGGTATGTTAAAATTGGTACCTGCTGTTTTTTTCATAAGAACATATGTATCTAAATGCCAACATAAACTTCTATTTCTTAAAACAGAAATCTCTTACTTCTTTGCAGGGGAATCCTAAGCCTATGATAGATAATAATGATGGCCCTTATAGCTAAGATGTTCAAGTCTGACATTTAGAATGTCATGTTCAGTCCTTTAAGGAGGGTAATTCCATTGCTCAATTACAGTGTGAAGGCCCTGGCAGATAAAGCAGTACTTAATAGCAATCTTTTTTTTTAAAACTCATGTAACACATGTTCAGATGAATGTACTTTAGCATCAGTCACCATTCAATGAATAATATTTTATTCAGTATAAACTACTCAGAATGCAAGAACTGCAATAAAAAGTTACGAAATTAGTTACAAAAGAAGGTATTAGAAGCTCACCCACTGTGGACCTAGTACAAATACAACACATGCCTGTAAGAACAGAAATAGGAAAAGAAAGCCCTGAATTAATTATGTGTAGAGGCTATAATATACATGTGTTGCTGCTGACTGTAAAAGATGATCCTAAGTGTAAACAACATGCCTTCAGAATCTCAAAGAGATCAAGCAAAGAGAGCTAAAAAGGCCAGGGCCAACAGAATTCAATATTCTCCATTTTCATTATAGACTTGCACAGAGTGGCTCCAGTCTACGCCAGTAATCCACAAAAGAAGGTAAAAATTCTTCTCTTCTCAGAGCAGATCTCTACAGAAAAAAAAAAAAAAAAAAAAAATCAGCAGTAAGTACCGCTGAGGCGTTTTCAGACAGCTAATAGCTCCCTCCAGAGCTGCCTAGGTCCAATCTGGAATGTGAGCTGACAATTGTATCTCCCTCTCTCAATTGCTTGCTGGGAAAAAACAGCTATGCTTCCCTGCAAATGTAAGTAATAAAGGATGGTAAGGTCTTTAAGCCTTAAGGCTAATAGATCTTTGTTTTTTTAAAAGATCTTTCATCTGCTTTTCTAGGGGAAAAAAAACTTCTTCTTAAAAAAGAATCTGCTGGGGTATAGTTTAGAAATTAAACGTGTACATTCCTAAGTATTGAAAATATCATGAGCTTACTGTAAACTAAATGAGGCAATTATCAGCATTGACTTTTTTTTTTTCAATAAAGGCAAAATTCTCTCAAACTTCATCTCCTGACCTGCAATTCTGACTAGCTTACAAATACAGTCATGTCTTTGCTCTACTCATGCTTTGAGCCAGCTGGACTTAAGACCAGCTTCTTTCCACAAATCTTGTGGCCGCATTAGCAGAGTTCTGAGCCCAAGCTAGTATATCCTGCCTCGCAGCCAGCCTTATTAACTCAGGCTCAGCAACGTACCAGTCACAGCTACACAGCTGCTACACTGGAGCTCGCTCCCAGCTGGCTGGTTCAGGGCACAGGCAGAGTGAATGTGTCAC
The DNA here is from genome assembly GCA_034782735.1 of Sagittarius serpentarius. Taxonomy (NCBI): domain Eukaryota; kingdom Metazoa; phylum Chordata; class Aves; order Accipitriformes; family Sagittariidae; genus Sagittarius; species Sagittarius serpentarius. The sequence continues at coordinate 21,990,066 of JAVKLA010000014.1, read as the reverse complement.
TGTCCGCACCCATCCATGTAGATATACCCTCAAATGACCCTAGGCATTGTGTGCTGTAACAAAAGCTAGTTTTAAGAATTGGTTCTCCAAATAATTGTGCTTTAATTACATAATACAAAGCAAAAAAAAATCTTACAGGATATAGCAGTGCGAGTTTGTGTCAACATAGCCACAATAGTGTGGCACCTAAGCATGTCTATGAACCAACTTTAAAAAACCTGAACAGATCCATTAACTTGCTTTATTTTAAATTTTTTCATTGTTATTGAAAATACATACAAGAATCTACATCTTGTCCTGTAGCAGGAAATTGATACTCTATAGAATGCTTCTACATTGCCATCTAATAGTTGTGACCTGTCATTTCCATTGTCACATCTAAAGCATTATTCTCCTCTTAAAAAAGCAATACATGTAAAACATTTAAAAAGATCCAATGGTCATGGGAAAGATTAGCATGTTGCACTGGTTGCCTTGCTTTTCAAACACATTATCTATGAAACAATGAGGCAAATCAGGAAGGTAAGAACTACTGAAAGAATGTGGTCAACCATGACAATTTCCTTCTTTTTGCTTTTTGCTTGGCATTTCTGAGCAGTACTCGAGCAGTGGAAATGGTAAGTGTGCTCTGCTATGGATTCGGGTCCTTCTTCCCCATTTGTTAGCCCCCCTTCCTCTCGAAAACAGAGGCAAGACATCCTGTCAGTGGGTCAGTGCACTGGCTTTGCATCAGACCAAGCCAGCACAACTCCTCAAAATTACTTTTCCAATAGCTTACAAGTAATTCACAACAGTTCTTTTCACAGTCTTCCTACACAGAATTCCTGAAGAGCTCAGTAACAGCCTTTTCCAGGTACTGATGCCTTCATAAGTAAAAGCGGTAATTGTAAGCATACCAAATGTCATGGTATGTTAACTTACAATGGGACCTTCGCAGGGATTTTCACCTCTCTTTCTGTCATCTGCTGTGATTTATCTGCTGTGTTAGATTCCTCTGCTTCTGTACATGAGACAGTTGAGTTAAATAGGTGGAATGAAAAATTAAGATACTAAACAGAATTTAGGGTTCATACAACGGTTCATCTTCTGGCTCTAGCTAGCTCAGCATGCTGTCCACAGCAGTGGCCACCTAGTGAAGAGCAAGTATATACAGTGTACTCCCAACTGCTGTCAGCTCACTTGATGTCCTCAGCCTGATATGATTTGCCCATTTTATTATGCCCAGTGGATCCCTCCTTCAAGTACTTGTCCAGTCTCCCATTGAATGCGTGTAAATTTTTGCCTTTATGAACTTTGGAAAGGAGTCTAACAAGTTTACTACCTGTTTGATTTGTCTTTCTGAACCAAATTTAAGAGCCCAGAACAGCCACACACTGAGCTAGATCAAAGATCCACCTAGCCAGTACCCTTGTCACCTAAATCAGCCCATAGTGAATGCCTGGGAAAGAGCAGAACAAGCAGGGCTAGCATGCAAAGGTATTTCAGCTTGTAAATCTCCTCAGTCTTTAGCAATCTTTGGTTTAGGAGTTCCTTAGCCAGAGAACGGCTGCAATTCACCTGCCATTTTACCATCCAATCATTCATGTGCTAATCTTCACAGCAAGCTTTTACTTTTACAACCCTGAAAACACAGTATTATCATCCAACTTCAGTACCTCACTTTCCACCACTTTTTTTTTTAAACAAGTAATTTAGGAATATGTTTAACACTACAAATTCCCATGGAAATCCACTAATGATCTCCCTTCATTTTGAAAACAGACCATTTTCTCCTCCCCTTTGTTTCCCACCTTTTAAGCATTAATCAATCTGTAAGAACAACTGCTTATTCCTTGGCAGCTTAGTTTCTTTTAAGAGCCTCAGTCTGCAGCACTCTAATGCAAACAGATCTTTATTTTGGTGCAAGAGCACTGACTGCAAGTACATTAAGATCACTATTTCAGAACAGCTCTTCCATAGAAACAGTTTGAAGCAGATTATGCACGGTTGTGATCAAGAATCAAGTCCAGAGTTTCTATCCCGTAGGTTCCTTTCCTAGTCACTCGAAGAAGCTTAGAATTTACAGCACCAAGAATTTTAGTCTCATGACTCCAATCAATATGACATTTACCTAGAATACTCAAAAGTACTTAGACAATCATTTTTGTTTTCTGCTTTTACAGTGTCTGATTTTCCTTATCAGGAAGTGATTGCCACCATCTAGATACTACAGTCCTAACAAGATCCATTTCCTATTTAGAATTCATATAAGTTGTGTACTACATGTTTTTAAAGATGTATTAACTCTGATTTGACTCAACATCTTTCAGCAGTACAAAAGGCTGTTTTCACCTTCCCTGCGTAATTTATACCTGGTGTTACAGTGTTTATCCTCCTTCCCTCAAATGTCTAACATGCACTGTATTGCACTATCCCAATTTAAACTAGCTATTCTTATTCTCCTGTTTTAGATTTGGGGGTTTTGGTGTTTATGGAGCAATAGATTTTTAGTACTTACAGAGATGCACACACAGATAACTGAGTCAGTACATCCTTCTGCTGGTTATACAACTGGCCTTATTTTTTCAACTGTTCTTCACTATTTACTACCTCACTTTTGTCAGTTCTGTCCTGTTCTTTGAAGATATAGAATGCATTTATGATTTCACCCACATAGTGTGAACTAACACTGAAAAAGCAACATTCTAACACCTTGTAGCAATACCACAGTAAGAAAAACAAATTCACATAACATTTACCCTCAGGCTTCAGCAATATGATTCTTACTTTTAATACTGGGTGAGAAACACTTTCTGTAGGTCAGCGGGCATACCTACAAAAGCACTAACCTAACAGGAATTCCAAATTGCTGCCAAGTTACACCTCAATAAAAGCCTACTGAATTAAGACTCTGATGTTTCTGATGCAGATTGACTAGTAAGTGTTTTTTATTTCCTGCACTGCAAACCACTTTGGCAGTTCTTGAGGTGCGTAAAAAAATGCTTTTAACGGCACTTCACTAACAAGCAAAGCAGTGTCCATGTACAAGGAACACAAAACACAATTCAATAAAAATATTTCACTTTAATAAAAAGTAAGCCCTGGGAGCATTGATCAAAATCAGTAAATAAATATGAAACAGAAATAACGTTCTGCTTTTACATAATTGTATGCAAAAAAAAAATCCAAGTGCCTTTTATATCAGTATTTTTTAAACATATTTTAAACAAATACAGACAGGCCAGCTGATATTAAATAAGAGCTTGGCCCTGAAAAATAATTAGTATTCCCAGTGACCTTTGAAGTCAAGGGCATTCAGCCCAACAGGAGTAAGAATTTACATCTTGGTATCTCCAATAACTGATGCCAAATAATCTGAGGTCATGTGAAAGATTCCAAACATAAACATTTCATAAATTAGCAAGTCAATTCTATAGATAGACACCCCCTTCTGATCCAGCTGGATAACAAGGAACATAACTTACTCCCTATTTGTTACCACCTGCTTCAGAAGATTGTCACCTGCTGAGTTTTACCGGGAGGGATCCCAGTTTTAGAGCTCCGTGCATGACACTGCAGCAGTTCTCAGCCCTGCCACGTCACTCTCCTTCTGCCCTCTACTCATAGACACAAAGATGCATTCCTCCCACACGTGGATACAGCACCAATTTCCCTCAGGATGTTCCTACTGCTCTCCCCCTTATACGTTCCAGGACATGATACCGACAGAAGACAACTCCTTACTGGAAGGACGGACAGAGGAGTTGAAGCTCTGAGCCTGCTATGTGCAGGAGGCAGCATGCATTACTTCTAACAGCTAAGCCCTTTTCCCCCAAGGAAAAGACAAGAAGACAAAACGAGCCTCTTCAAGGACTCTTGATGGAGTCTAAGGGGGTAAAGGCCCTGAAGGGAAAAGGGGCCCAGGAAACCTGGTTAATATTCAAGGATCACATCCTCAAAGCTCAAGAGCTGTCCAGCTCAACTAGTAGGAACTCAGGCAAAAATGCCAGGAGGCCTGTGTGGATGAAAAAGGAGCTCCTACCCAAACTCAGACACAAAAAGGAAGCATAGAGAAGGTTGAATCAAAGACAGGTAACCTGTGAGGAATGCAGAGACATTGTCCAAGCATGCTGGGATGAGGTCAGAAAAGCCAAAGACCAGCTGGAGCTGAAACCAGTGAGGAATGTCAAAGACAGCAAGATGTGCTTCTCTAAGTACATAAATGACAAAAGAAAGGCCAGGGAAAATGTGAGCCCACTGCTGAATTGGGCAGTGCCCTGGTGACACAGGACATGGAAAAGGCTGAGGTACTTAGTGCCATCTTCGCCTCAGTCTTCATTAGCAAGATCAACCTTCAGGACTCCCAGGCCCCAGAGACCACAAGGAAAGTCTGGAGCAAGGAAGATGTAACTTTAGTGGAAGAGGATCAGGTCAGGGAATACTTAAGCAGACTGGGGATACATAAGTCCATGCACCCTGGTGGGATGCACCTGATGGATGCCTACTGAGAGAGCTGTCCAATGTCGTTGCAAGGCCACTCTTTGGTAATCTTTCATCCATCATGGTGATTGGGAAAAATGCCCGAAGACCGGAAGAAAGCAAATGTCACTGCCATCTTCAAAAAGCGCAAGAAAGAGGACCTAGGAAACTACAAGCTTGTCAGCCTCACCTCAATCCCTAGGAAGGTGATGGAGCAGCTAATCCTGGAAATTAGGCACATGAAGGTCAAGAAAGCCACCAGGAGTAGTCAGCATGGCTTCACCAAGGGGAAGTCATGCTTGACCAACCTGGTAAACTTCTACGATGAAATGACTGAATTGGAGAGCAGTCAGTATTGTCTACCATGACTTAAGTAAGGCTTTAGACAAGCTGTTGAAGTATGGGCTGGATGAGCAGACAGCACGGTGGACTGAAATCTGGCTGAATGACTGGGCCCAGAGCATGGTGATCCGTGGCGCAAAGTCTAGTTGGAGGACAGTAACTAGCCAATGTACCCCAGGGGTCAATACAGGGTCCGATCCTGTTTAACATCTTCATTAATGAGCTGGATGATGGGGCAGAGTGTGCCCTCATCAAGTTTGTGGATGACACAAAACTGCAAGGAGTGGCTGATAGACCAGAGGGTCATGCTACCATCCAGAGGGACCTAGACAGGCTGGAGAAATGGCCTGACGGGAACCTCATACAGTTCAACAAGAGGAAGTGCAAAGTTCTGCATCTAGGGTGGAATAACCCCAGGCATGAATATATGAAGGAAGCCACCCAGCTGGAAAGCAGCTTTGATGAAAAGGACCTTGGGGTCCTGGTGAACAGCAACCTGACAATGAGCCAGGAACTAGCTCTCATGGCAAACAGGGCTAATGGTAGCCTGGGCTGCATTTGGAGGAGTGTTCCCAGCAGGTCAAAGGACATGATCCTTCCCCTCTACTCTACTGGTAAGGCCACACCTGGAGTGCTGAGTCCGGTTCTGAGCTCCCCAGTACAACAGAGATATGGACATGCTGGAGAGAGTCCAGTGAAGGGCCACGAAGATGATTAACAGACTGGAGCATTTGACATATGAAGAAAAGTTGAGAGCTGGGACTGTTCAGCCTAGAGAAGAGAAGGCTCAAGAAGGATCTTATCAATGTATGTAAATACCTGAAGGGAAGGTGCAAGAGGACAGAGCCAGGGTCTTTTCACTGGTGCCCAGTGACAGGACCAGAGGCAATAGGAACAAACTGAAACACAAGAGGTTCCCTCTGAACATCACAAAACACTTTTCCACTGTGAGGGTGACCAAGCACTGGCACAGGTTGCCCAGAGAGCTTGTGGAGTCTCCATCCTTGGAGATATTCAAAAGCCACTTGGTCATGGTCCTGGGCAACCATCTGTAGGTGGCCCTGCTTGAGCAGGTGGTTGGACCAGATGACGTCCAGAGATCCCTTCCAACCTCCACCATTCTGTAATCTCACAGGCTATCACTTGGCTTAAAGATGAACTACCAGATTAGGAGTGATACCTTCCTGTTGTCAAGCAGTGGCAGAAGCTGAAGACAGTAGCACGCTCAGCTGAAACAGCTGGGCCCAGAAGAGAACCCTTTCCAATTCTGAGCACACTTACTTTAGCTCAAAGCCACCTAGTCCAGTAAGACAAAGAACAGCTCAGTGGAATCCAGTATCTCAGCTGCTGAACGGGTATGTAGCATGGATCTTCAAAAACGTTTTTAAGGGACTACGTAGGGAACAAGTTAATAATATCTGTCCAGAAGCAGAACTTGGGAGGCTAAGATATACATGGTTTCTCAGTTATTTTTTAAAAAGAATAGTAAAACAATTTCTCCTAAGTTCCTCCTGCTCTTAACTCCTCTCATCTGCTACCTCAGCCCAGGAAGGAGGGGAGAAAAGAACACTCCCCTGTGCTTCTTCTCCCATACAGGAAAGCATGCTCTGGGGGGATGGCAGAAGTGGTGCCATTTATGCTGTATGTGCACATAAGGCAGGCATAAGAGAGTTCTCAGTAAGAAGCACCCACCCTTGCCTGCCTCTTCTTTACCTGATTCCCCAGCCCTTCCCAGCTCAATTCCCCTTTCACAGCTGAGATGCAATGGGTGGTAGGATGCTCTCACATGCTGCTTCTCAACCTTCCCTGCTCCTACCATGACAGACCTTGCTCTGAGTGTCTGTAGAAATGAAATGGAAGAGACTAGGCAAGCAGAAGCCCAGTAACAAGCACCTGTGCAGACTAACTGCCTTGTATAACAACTGGGTCTATGACACCTAGGCTGCCATGAAGCCTCCAGACTCCTAAGCACGGAACTCAGGGAACATCTAACCCCTTCTTTAATCTCCTACTATGGTGGCATCTGATTCCAGCTGCTAAAAGTAAAGCAGAAGCCCAGCAAATTACTGTAGGATCACCTGTGCCTGACTCTCCCTCCTAGCCCTTCTTCTCCCTCCTCTTACTGTGCTCTTACTATGCTCACTCCAAGACAACTGGAGTGAGGCCATCTAGGTTAAGAACTGGTGAAATGGAAAGGTCTTCACTCAACTTCTTCCTTCCCTCCTTCCTACTGTACTGCATCTCACTCCATAGTCTTAGACTAGACATAGTAAACAGAATAAGCACTGTGGAAATAAAGCACACCTTACTTTACCCTACTCTCCTCTGACTGTGCTTTGTCTATTAGGGTTGCTAGGATTTCCTTACATGATCTTTAAGGAGCTTTTTGAAAAGATAAAGGTACAGAGGCAAAGGAATCCAGCAGGTCTTGGTTTTGGTTTTTTTTGTTTTGTTTTGTTTTGTTTTTTGTCGACACCTATGAGCTGGTTTGGCTTGCTAATTCCTAACTGAAGGGGCTCAGCAATGTAGCTGCAGGGAAATGGAAATCATCCTCTGTAATACTATCAGCAAATTACCTTTGTCCTGGGGCTGATTTACCTTTTGTAACCCTGGCTAGAGCCAGAAATACACACTGGTCTCTTACAAGCTTTCTTCTGCATCTCTCTGCACCTTACAACAGTGTATTATTACATTTAGCCATTTCACATGGTAACATTTTACTGAGGAGTCTCTTCTGATATTCATAGGCAATCACCTTTTGTCACATCATCAATTTTAGTTACACTTGCAATTTAAAATAAGCCTTGAAACTACAACACCCTTCTCCAGAGGCAGTCAATTCAGCAAACAGTACAGATACATAGACTATATATGTAGTGTGTGTGTGTATACACACACACATATGATCTATTGTCATTCTTTAAATACTAAATTCTGTGTTTTTTCACTACATAATACAAAAGGTTTTCAATCAGAGGCACTCACAGTCTAAACAGACAAAACTCAAGAACTCAAAGACTCTACCTTCCCCTGTGTTTTGCACAACATTTAACCTTTTACTTTGATAGACTAGTGCCAGGGCCTCACAAAGAAAGTAAGTGTTCAGGAGGGAATGGAGAAAGGGTGATTGCCTTCTGCAAAAGGATTGAGAAGGAATTCCAAGCATGGAGATAAAAATCAAAAGAAAATGGAAAAATGAGACAAAGTCGAAAGCCAGAATTTATTCATTATGTGTTTCAGTGAACTTTCTCTGATTTCCTGTAATGTACCTTAACTGCAATAATCTTTATTTGCTAAAATAGATAGTTCAAGTCTCTAATCTATGAACTTCCACAACTAAAATTTGCAAACTACAGGGCCCAAAATTAAATATGCATTAACATGCTTAAATTGCAAGTGAACCCACTGAAACTAGTGCATAAATATTATGTATGTAGATCTCAAACACAATAATTTATTTTAAACTTACCATTTGGTCATCACTGACTCAAACTGACCTAAGTGCCACCTAGGTACTTGCCTCTGGCAGCATGCACACATAAATCTGTTCAAGCACTGACAGGATTGTTAGCTGGGGCCTCAGAAATACCAAAACCTGGATCCTCAAAACATGTATTTCCATATTTATCTCATCAAGCAGTTCAAGCTCCCTGGCAAACTCTGAGGAGAGTCTCTTTTAAGAGATAAGTTGTTGAAATACTCTTGCCAGGATATGAAAAACAAAGCCAACCCACTAATGCCCATGATAAGTTTAGCCTGACAATGAGGTAGTCTCTTTTAAAATAAATTTGGCTCTGATGCACCAAAAATTCCCATCATCCAACTGCACACCCTGACTCATGGTAACTAGGAGACTGAGATGACCCTGGAATACTATATGACACTTAGGCTGGTATAAAAGCAAACAAATGTACTGGCTCCTTCATCAGCAGTTCATGCCAGTCTATGATTTACACAGGCTGATCTGGCACACATTTATGTTCTTGTAAAGGCTTTCTGTAGTTTTAGCTAAGTCACTTAACCTCCTCCTATCTATACAAAGAGAACGATGGTATTAATGTAATGTTACAGAAGCACTGTCAGTTATGACATTTTTTAAATTTATATTCAGGATAGAGTTTATTCTGCTTTGTTCAGGCAGAACATTTTTAAAGCAACAAAAATTTCATCTAAAGGCAGGAAGACCTGGTGCAAAAATGTAATTGCCAAATACAATGATTTAATAAATAGAAACCAGTAGCTAAGAATGATTAAAAGACTGGGTTTACTACACATGTACTCATATCGCACAGCATAAGATCAACTAGCTAAAGTTACCAACATTTAAATACAGCTTTAAAAGTTAGAAGCTCATTAAAAACCTCTATCAGAAATGTTGAACAAGCTCTCTGAGCATAATTTTATTTATCTATCTCCTTCTAGTGGCAGAACATGAAATCAGATACTCAAAAACCTGGTTTTGTTCTCTTCTAAAACCCTTAGATACAGCAGCCCACACTAAGCAATTTTGATACAAACTATTATTTTAAAATACCTTACAATTAACACTTGTGATATTCCAAACATCTGTTCCAGAAGCTATTATCCTCTGCAGTCAAAATCCAAGCCTTTGCAACATGCCTGATGAAAAGGTAACAGGCCCCATCATCTTTTTCTGTATTTAGAACTAATCCAAATTTACAGGCTGCTCTTCCCACAGCAGTATGTAGTATCATAGAATCATAGAACGGTTTGAGTTGGAAGGGACCTTAAAGATCACCTAGTTCCAACCCCCCCTGCCATGGGCAGGGACACCTTCCACTAGACCAGGCTGCTCAAAGCCCCATCCAGCCTGGCCTTGAACACTGACAGGGATGGGGCATCTACCACCTCTCTGGGCAACCTGTCCCAGTGCCTCACCACACTCACAGTGAAGAGCTTCTTCCTTACATCTAATCTATATCTACCCTCTTCCAGTTTAAAGCCATTACCCCTTGTCCTATCACTACCTGCCCTTGTAAAAAGCCCTTCTCCAGCTTTCTTGTAGGCCCCCTTTAGGTACTGGAAGCCTGCTAGAAGGTGTTCCTGGAGCCTTCTCTTCTCCAGGCTGAACAACCCCAACTGTCTCAGCCTGTCTTCGTAGAAGTGTTCCAGCCCTCTGACCATCTTCGTGGCCCTCCTCTGGACTTGCTCCAACAGGTCCGTGTCCTTCTTATGTTGGGGGTCCCAGAGCTGAATGCAGTACTCCAGGTAGGGTCTCATGAGAGCAGAGTAGAGGGGGAGAATCACATCCCTCGACCTGCTGGCCACGCTTCTTTTGATGTGGCCCAGGATACAGCTGGCCGCCTGGGCTGCAAACACACATTACTGAGTCAACCAACACCCCCAAGTCCTTCTCCGCAGGGCTGCTCTCAATCCACTCATCACCCACACTGTATTTGTGCTTGGGATTGCCTCTACCCATGTGCAGGACCTTGCACTTGGACTTGTTGAACTTCATGAAGTTCGCAAGGGCCCACCTCTCAAGCCTGTCAAGGTCCCTCTGGATGGCATCCCTTCCCTCCAGCATGTCAACCACACCACACAGCTTGGTGTCGTCAGCAAACTTGCTAAGAATGCACTCCATCCCACTGTCCGCGTCACCAACAAAGATGTTAAACAGCTCCAGTCCCAATACTGACCCCTGAGGAACGCCACTTGTCACTGGTCTCCTCTTGGACACTGAGCCATTGACCGCAACTCTTTGAGTGCAACCATCCAGCCAGTTCCTTACCCACTGAGTGGTCCATCCGTCACATCCGTGTCTCTCCAATTTAGAGACAAGGATGTCATGCGGGACAATGTTAAACACTCTGCACAAGTCCAGGTAGATGATGTCAGTTGCTCTTCCCTTATCCACCGGTGCTGTAACCCCATCATAGAAGGCCACCAGATTTGTCAGGCATGATCTGCCCTTAATGAAGCCATGTTGGCTGTCACCAATCACCTCCTTATTTTCCATGTGCCCTAGCATAGTTTCCAGGAGGATCTGCTCCGTGATCTTGCCAGGCACAGAGGTGAGACTGACTGGCCTGGAGTTCCCTGGGTCTTCCTTTTTTCCCTTTTTTAAAATGGGGGTTATGTTTCCTGTTTTCCAGTCAGTGAGAGCTTCCCCTGACTGCCATGACTTCTCAAATATGATGGATAGTGGCTTAGCCACTTTATCTGCCAGTTCCCTCAGGACCCACAGATGCATCTTATCAGGTCCCATGGATTTGTGCACCTTCAGGTTCCTTAGATGGCCTCAAACCTGATCTTCTACAGTGGGCAGTTCTTCATTCTCCCAGTCCCTGCCTTTGCCTTCTACGACTTGGGCAATGCGGCTGGAACAGTTGCCGGTGGTGACTGAGGCAAAAAAGTCATTGAGTACCTCAGCCTCCTCCATATCCCAGGCAACCAAGTCTCCCTTTTCCTTCTGGACAGGGCCCTCATTTTCCCTAGTCTTCGTTTTATCACCAACATACTTATAGAAGCTTTTCTTGTTGCCCTTGATGTCCCTGTCCAGATTTAATTCTATCAGGGCTTTAGCTTTCCTAACCTGATCCCTGGCTGCTCAGACAATTTCTCTGTATTCCTCGCAGGCTACCTGTCCTTGCTTCCACCCTCTGCAGGCTTCCTTTTTGTGTTTGAGTTTGTGCAGGAGCTCCTTGTTCATCCACTTAGGCCTCCTGATGTTTTTGCCTGACTTCCTCTTTGTTGGGATGCATCGCTCCTGTGCTTAGAGGAGGTGATCCTTGAATATTAACCAACTTTTTGGGCCCCTCTTCCCTCCAGGGCTGTATCCTGTTGTACTGTATTGAACAGATCCCTGGAGAGGCCAAAGTCTGCTCTCCTGAAGACCAGGGTAGCGAGTTCGCTGTGCACCCTCCTCACTGCCCTAATGATCTTGAACTCCACCGTTTCATGGTCACCGCAGCCAAGGCTGCCCTTGAGCTTCACATTCCCCAGCAGCCCCTCCTTGTTGGTGAGAACAAGGTCCAGCATAGCACCTCTCCTCGTTGGTTCCTCCATCATTTGAGAAAGAAGTTACCATCAATGCATTCCAGGAACATCCTGGATTGCTTATGCCCTGCTGTGTTGCCCTCCAGCAGATACTGAGGTGGTTGAAGTCCCCCATGAGGACCAGGGCTTGTGAACGTGACGCTGCTCCTGTCTGTCTATAGAGGGCCTCATCCGCTTGGTCATCTTGGTTGGGCGGCCAGTAGCAGACCCCCACTATAAAGTCACCTGTCCCTGCCCTCCCTTTAATCCTGACCTATGAGCTCTCAGTCAGCTCCTCATCCATCCCCAGGCGGAGTTCCATGCACTCCAGCAGGTCATTGACAAACAGGGCGACACTCCCTCCTTGTCTTCCCTGCCTGTCCTTCCTAAAGAGCCTGTATCCTTCTATTCCAACACTCCAGTCACAGGAGCCATCCCACCACATCTCCATGATGCCAATAAGATCATAGCTCTGCAGGCATGCGCACGCGTCTGACTCCTCTAGTTTTTTCCCCATGCCACGTGCGTTCGCATAGGGGCATTTATGTCGGGCCCCTGGTGAAGCTGACTCGCTGGCTGGAATTCCTTTGTGCTGCTCTTCAGGTGCTCTCCTGCTGACCTGTGATCCCTCTCCAGGCTCTGGCATCTATTGCTGGCACAGGCATCAAACCGGTAGGAGCAGGATGGATTGAGGTACCCCTCCCCCAGCAGCTTTAGTTTAAAGCCCTCTTCACCAGCTTGGCAAGCCTACGACCAAAGATGCTCTTCCCCTTCTCTGACAGATGGACCCCATCAGCCCCCAGGAGAGCAGGTTTCTCAAAGCAAGTCCCACGGTCTAAGTAGCCGAACGCCTGGCTGTGGCACCAGTCCCGTAACCATCTGTTGATTCGCCAGATTCCACTGACCCTTTCAAACCCCTTCCCTTTGACCAGGAAGACTGATGAAAAAATGACCTGTGCTCCAGATTCCCTTACTGCTGCTCCCAGGGCTCTATAACCCTCCTTGGTACTCCTCAGGCTGCTCCCGGCTGTATCACTGGTGCCCATGTGAAACAACAGCAGCAGATAATAGTCGGCGGACCGCACAAGGCTTGGTAGCCTCTTGTTGACGTCCCTGATACGAGCCCCTGGTAAGCAGCACACCTCTCTAGAGAGTGCGTCAGGTCGGCATGGGTGCCGCCGTTCCTCTCAGAAGAGAGTCGCCTGCTACTGTTACCTGCCGCTTTTTCTCACTTGTGCTGGTTGTTACACAGCGAGCAGACGGGGCTGCCTTACTCAGCTCCAGCATCTCTCCTGATGTGATGGGTCTTTCCTCTTCAGTCTGCAGAGCGGTGAAGCGGTTCTGCAAGGGCACCTCAGGCTTCGGGGGAAGTCTCCTCCTCCTGCAGGTCCTTGCCGCTGCAAGCTTCTGTTCTTCTGCATTATTGGCCCCCCTCCCTCCCGTGTGTGCTGGTGGGGGAGGTTTTGGCTGTTTGGCCGTGGGCTGTGGGTCCGCTGCAGACTGTGCCTGGAACCAGCTACCTAACTCCTTCTCAGCCTCCCTGATGCTACGCAGCCTTCTCACCGCCTCCTGCAGCTCAGGCACCTGCTGCGGGGGGTCCTCCTCCTGGGCACAGCTTTTGCAGGCAGGTCTGCCGCCTGTCCCTGCCCCAGCAGAAAGGTCTAGGCGCTTCTGCAGTCTGAGGTCTGCACTGCAGCAGCTCCGTCTGGGTGGAGGCATCTGAGCCAAATCCCACAGCCTAATTACAAGCCATGTACAAGAACCACTTTTTCTCTTTTGTTCAGGGCTAGCTACCTGCTGTTCACCTGGGATGCACCTTACGCTGGAAAAGACTGTGAGCAGACACTCCTTGTTTATCCTCTGCCGTTGACTGACGGTTTTACAGAGCTCTCCCCCAGCTGTACTACTTGTTCCACCCAGCAACCTTTCATCATCCGTGTGGCTCCTTTGGGAACCTTTCCTAGTTCCCTGTCCTTCCTCGGGTGGAGACCAGAACTGTGTAGGCTTGTCAACACAGATTTATTCAGCGGTGTAGTGGGGTTCTTATTTTTGCTCTCCTAAAGGGAATAAACTTGCTTTCAATTTGCCTTTTTTTCTTTTTGATTGCTGTTGAGCTGAAATTTTGACAGAATTACCAGTCATAACTCTGATCTTTCATTACTATATGGTAATGATCAAGTCAGAGGCTGTCATTTTATACATTGGGATTGTTTTTTTCCCCCAGGTGCATCATTTTACCAACACACTGAAGTCCATCTGCTATTTTATTTTGCAGTCACTCTGTTTTATAAGGTCCTTCTCCCGCCAGCCCTTGCCCTTGGTATCCTGGGTATCACAGTACCATGTACACACGGTACCACCTCAGCTTCAGTCCCTTTTCAGTGTCATCTATGAGCACCTGAACAGCACAGGAGAATGCTCAAACTCCTGCGGGAAGCCACTGGTAACCTTCCTTATCTACTGCAAAAGTTGCCCATTTACAGCCTTCTCCTTCCTAAATCTCAACAAATTATTTACAAATGTGACCATCTCCTCACATATCCAGTGGCTGCTCAGACTCCTCTGTTGAGGCTGTCGAAGCTTTCAGGGAATCCAGACAAACTGTATCAACCCTTTACCCATGTTTGTTAACGCCTTCAGAGAACCCCAATATGTTTGTATGGCATGACTGCACTTTCTAAAAACAGTGTTGACTCTTCCCAAATACATCGCATTTGTCATGCATCCGCTTCCTTACAGTTTCTGCTAGTTTGAACACTATGGATATCGGGTTTATCAGCCTGTGATTAGCCAGATCACCCTTGCAATTCTTTTTAACAACTGGCAACACATCAGCCACTTCTAGTCTTCAAGGTATCAAGGCAGTGTTAAGCAAGAAGCTACACACCATAGTCAGTACTTTGGTTTCTTTTAAAAAAAAAATAAAATCCTTGAGTTCTTTCAGAATTCTTGAACTTTGTCTGGTCTTGGCAACTTGTTCATCTTCATTTCAGTCTGCTTGGCCCATAACTTTCCTTGGCAACACTTCCACTTGCTCCTCTGATGCATCTCCCATAAAGAAAGGTTTCGGTGTGGGAACCTCCTCACATTCTTCCACAGGGAATGCAGAAACAAACAAATCACTTTAAAAAATGTGTGCTATTGACCCATCTTCACTGAACACTCCTGATCACCTACTGGCCCTACGGACTCTCCAGCAGGTCTCCTCCTCCTGGTATATTTGAAACAAGATTTAATATTACTCTTGAAGCCTTCAGCAAAATTGTTCCTCAAAATCTTTGCTGGGCTGTCCTGAATCCTTTTACCTTTATCCTGTCACGTTTACGGTCCTTTCTGTTTTCTTCATTTGAATGGAAGTTCAGCTTTTTGAAGGATGCCTTCTTGCTTTAATAATCTCTTTAATCCTGCTGTTTAGCCATGCCAGCTTCCTCTTACCCTTTCTTAAGTCTTTCTTCACGTGTGGTATGCACTTCTCGAGTGCCTCCAGTATGTCCCCAAAGAGTCCCCAAGCCATCTGCAAGGATTTAACTCCCCTAGCTAATCCTTGTAGGTTTTCTTGAGGAAGTATTGCCCTTTTTATATAGTTTCCCATTTTGAAGCTGAGCTCAGCTATGGTGATATTTATTTGGCTTTCACTGTTCCTTCAAGGATGTTTCATGCAAGCGCATCATGGCTGCTCTTAGAGAACAGCTTTCTAACAGCAGCATTTTAAACTCCGTCCTGCGTGTTACTCAAGAGCAAGCCCAGGAGCTGTTTCTCTTCTGGTGGACTCCGTGGGCTGCCTGCCCCATGCAGGCTACGCCTGCAAATCTAGTCCTGCATCATGCCGCCACGTGGCATCTACAGAGGGGAGGAGGGCTGGCGTTTCCTTTAATTTCACATGTCCTGCCCTTGTTTTGTTCTGCCGAGGTCATTCTGTTGAGTACATTCAAACCACTCTGTGACCATTACTGACAGACAACATATGGGAGGAGAGCAGGGGAAAAAAAGAAGACAGTTACTTTTTAGAAAGACTTGAAAACTGTATCTTAGTTGGGTTTTTGTGGTGGGGTAAATAACAACATTATACAGGAGGGTAAACCTAGATCTCGGTATAAGCAGGTAAGTCCTGTACCTGCACCTGCTTATTAAGCACTCTTTGATATAGGAAAAGATAAAATTTAACGTAGATCCTAAAGCAAAACAGAAAGATTAACTGATAAGTCTGCCTCTGTAGCAGCTACCAACCTCCCTGATTTAGTAAACTATGAATCACAACCTAAAGGTGACATAATGCTCAGATGATAGGACAGCTGTACTCAGACGTGGTGTGTTGAGATCCCTCAATGAAGCATGTAAGGACCCTCACAACTTTTAGTTAAAGGAAAAATGGCACTTTTAGTGGAAGGAAAATTTCTGCTCTTACAGGGCACATTTCATGATCTTGGAGCAGATATCATGGACAAAATTTAAATTCATCTTTCCTACATTTTTTTCTTTGTGAATAAAAAAAAAGCCTCTTTATAAAAAAGGTGCCAGTCCCACCCCTAACAGGCTGTAATTCCTACCGTAGTCGGTGCCTGATTGCTGCATCAAACTGTAGAAAGATCACTTCCCTGTGAACGGCTAGCAGCTGGGCTACTTCGCTGGGATCCAGTGGATTCTGGAGGCTGTCAATCATTTTCTGTATGTCTTGAAGTTCAGTCCCTGGAGTCCCAAGAACAGTAAGTTTATCAGGTAAGGTGTCAGGAAATGCATGTAAAAATATCTCAGTTCTGTAAACTCATTTTCCCTCCAGGATTTTTGTACTTCAAGACTTTCTTCATTTTTCATCCCTCCCCTGGGAGGCAGAAGAAGAATGTGTTTACATCCCCCTCAACACTACAAAACCAGGCTTTAAGGAAAGAGATTGCAGCAGGTGGAAAATTATGAGGATGTGGTAAGGTCAGGGAGGAAAAGGCATAGGAATGAAAAGTTACCAGCATCTCAAAAGAATGGTTCTTTTATTAGCCTTTCCCATTAAAAAGTCAAGTATTATAAAATGCCAACAAGGACGGTGGTATATCTTACTGATTATCATATCGAGATTAGACTTGTCAGAGAGGAGCAGAATCAGGTCCTGAGATGTCATTTTACTTACTCCAAAGACCTAAACTAGTTACTACCTGGTAAGGAATGATAGGGACAACTTTTCCAACTGTTTCTAATAAAATACTGGTGGGGCTCAATTCTGCAGGCTAATGAATATTTTTCTGCTGAGGCTTTCAAGGTTTTTTTATTCCCTTTAAGCCTAGCAAAAAACTTCTGAAAGCAATGGGTCTCTACAAGTCATTACCCTTAGGAGAGCACCTGCTCTTACTTGGTGTTTGTCGGCAATGTGTGCACAGGGCTCGACTGCCTCCCAAGACACAGCCACCGCAGA
The DNA here is from genome assembly GCA_034782735.1 of Sagittarius serpentarius. Taxonomy (NCBI): domain Eukaryota; kingdom Metazoa; phylum Chordata; class Aves; order Accipitriformes; family Sagittariidae; genus Sagittarius; species Sagittarius serpentarius. The sequence goes on along the minus strand of JAVKLA010000014.1, from coordinate 21,972,866 downwards.
AGCCATTTAACGTGGCAGCACCTGTTATAGAAACGCAATGTTCTCTCTGTCAGGCTGCAGGGGCTGCCATCATTTAAGGAAGTTAAATGGTGTGATCTGGGGGAGAGGGAAATTATTCCTCAGCAGCAGCAACAAAAAAGATCTGTTGGTCATGAGCAATGGAGTTAAATTGTCTGTAAAAAATGCGTTATAGAGACAGCAGAGCACTGAGGACTCCATCATTGTCTGTATTCTCTGGTTTAAAAGTGTGGCAGCCAGGCACACATTAGGTATGTCTGAAATTGAAATACATTGCACATAATATTCCTCCTACATCTGGTTATGTGTTTTCTCACTGATCACTGAGCTCAGTCTTCTTGATCGTTTCAAAGCTCATTAAACATGCTAATTTACGTGAGCTTTCTCAGCCATATACAAATGAAGTTACTAATACGCACTTGATGGTATAATGAGCGCACACCACAGAACAGGCACTGCTTTTTGTTAGAAAGAATAAACCCAATTCAAAATCAAACATTCACAAGCATGGTATTAAAATAAAAGCTGTAACAAGTATTTATGATTCAATGAGTCCTTTCTTCCCTTCCAAAATGAAATTTCGAGAAGATAAATTCAGAACTGATAATAAAAATCTTACTCACATAAAAAGAAAAATACATAAGGGATAAAATCTGAGGACATTAAAAGACAAAGCTAGTCTTTTATATATTTTTCCTAATTCTTGAATAATTTAATATTTTTACCCAACTATCATAATCAATTTTTCATTTTTTTAAAAGACGCCAGGACAGAAGGGAAGCTGTGCAGGTAAACTTTTGACTCCTGGTGTGCGCCTGAGCAGCACCAAACGTACAGATATACAAATGTGGGCATTTCTAGGTGGCATGAAAACGGTCCAGCCATGCAGCACGCCCACCCACAGAGGAGGAGGTACGCATAACGTGCCATGTTTTGAAACTCCAGCTCACCATACTGTCGGAATAATCCAGTGGCTGAGAAGCCGAATGCCAAGAGCACTTCAGCACGTGGGACAGGATTATCTCAGGTGCCCTTAGCTGCCTAATTATCAGGCACCAAGTTTAACTGGGCTCCTGCAATCTTGGGCACCTCCAAAGAGGGTTTCATCCCACTCACTTGGAACACATTTCAGCTTGGGACGAGCAGCTCCTCTGACGGTGTGTTTGTAACAGCGTCCAGCAAAGGTGTCCGGTGACAGCAGAGGTATCAGCCTGGCGGTTAGGTACCAGTAGTTACATACCTCGCTGCCAACCGCCAAAGGAAAGGTAGGCAAATTGCAGGCCTGCAGTACAGTTTAACTTGAACAGCAGGTCAAAGCCACCTGGCACTAGAGACTGGTACTATTTCTGCACAAATACACGTTCATGCAGGATGACACACACCTCAGCTGTTTCACCCTTTGGAAAGAGAATTAAGTGACTGATTTACTAGAGGAACCCAAGCTTGCTTTTTTTAAGTTTCTGGTAAAGATAAAATCATCATGGGCTGACCAGATGGCTTAACAGACACTTGCTAGAGGCAGAAGGGCAGGTTTTGGACCACATTTTCTGTTCCCTGCCAGGGCAGACCTCCCAAGCTGGGTAGGTACATTGCTTTCCTGTGGGATTGCAACAGATCTGTGATGCTATGGGGCATGCTCCCAAAACATGACAGTCTTCCATCAGTAAAATGGAGCTGGAAAAAAAAAAAAAAAGGGATGGGAATTCATCTTGACTTTATTCTTCGGTTGACATCAATCTCATCTTCATGCTCCTTTTGTCCCTTTCTCATCGTCAGCACTTCACAATTTGCACTTGGAACCACCCACCTTAAGCACACGGCGTTTGTTACTTACCAATCCTGTCAGTCCCTCCCCAGTCTGGGGTCAGAGGCTCTGGGTTTAAGGCACAAAAGCAGTCTGGGGAATTTCCTAATTGAGCAAAAGCCAGGAGATACGAAAACACATCGTGAAAAGCACCAACAATTTCTAGGCTTAGGTGGAGAGCTCTGAGAGCAGCCTGCAGACAAGACAAATGCACAGATAAAACCATTCAGATGATCCTCCCTAAGCAAACACACCAAAGTCGCAAATATTTTTGCTTCCCAGGCCACAACCACTCCCAGGCACCAAACAAGACCTCCCGGAGATGGCGCTGGGACTCCCAAGGTCAAGCGCTGGATTTCGTTCAGGCTCAGGATATCACTCCCAGCTGTCACCATCCCATCCGATGTCACAGCTTCTGGTTTAGAAACTGCTTCCCCACCGCTTTTTCAGCGTTTCTATCTATCCAAATAGATAGACAGGGCCAGGCATCCTTCCCCTCTCAATCCTTCCCCGCTGTGCTGCACCGTCCCCAGCTCCGGCACTGCTGGGGCCAGCCCAGGTACCTCCTCCCTCCTATCCCCTCTCCTCCTCATTTCAGCAGAAATAAGTCAGAGGATGTAAAGGTCCCAGCCTGCTGCTTCTGTGTACGTGGGAACAGGGACAACACTTGATAAACTGGTGGGATGGGGAATACTTTCACAAATAGCAAAAGGCAACACAGCATGGCCAGGTTTTGGTTTAATTCCTTTTGATCTTTAAACGAGAGGATCCTTCCTTTCCTTTTATTTTTGTTTCTGCCTCTAAACCAAGAGGACCGAAGCACTCTCCTTCCTGGCAGGCACTCTTCATCAACACCCTTCATCAGTGGCACATGCTAGCTGCATCCAGATTAAAACCACTGATGGTTATTTCCCCATCTCCAGTGACAAGCTGAATTGTAATGCACATGAAAAGACGTGCATGGCTCAGTGCCTAGAACAAAATCTCTTTTAGCATTAGCAAATACTGACCTTCTCTGGAAGCGTTTTGAACATGATCAGCACTTCGGTAGGGTGCGGGATGAACCACAGGTTAAGGAAGGTGCGTCCATCTGGAGACAGCAAAGAGCGTGGTCGAGGGTGGAAGGATCTGAGTTATTTCAAGAAGTGAGAGGTGTTTAGCATTTTGAGGCTTCTTTCTGCCTGTCAATTCTCAGAAAGACTTTTTTTTAAAGTATGATAAAACTGTTACTTGAACACAGGATTTGCCTCTAAGATTTGGAGCAATGATTTGGCATGATTTAGCTTTGATGTGTAGAATACAAGGTAAAGGTTTGACCTCCAAAATCTGCTGAATTTGACAGAAACTTGAAGGAAACTTTCTTAAAGCATTTGACTTATAAAGCAAGGACGTGAGATGCTGTGCTGAGGGCATTCAGGGTCTCTTCCCTCAGGAACATGCTTTTGCTGGCTAGAAGAGGAGACAGGCAGGGCAAAGCAGCAGACAGACATTAAAAATCTGTATCATTATTTTAAAATATGATGTGCGATTACCAGTAGGCAGCCCACTTTTTTTGCCAGAAGATATGAAAATACAACATTTATTACATGAATAATGTATTTTCCTGTTTTTGTATACAATGTGCCATTTCTTGTCTTCACATACGTGAAGATGAAGTACAATACGCAGCTAGTACATTCTGAAATAAGAGATATAAATTCAGCTTGGAGATTAAGTTCAGCTCTTTCTGAAGTAAGTTTTGCAGGGTTTTTAATCTTTTTTTTCCTTTTGTCTGAAAAAAAGGCAAGGCTGAATGCAAAAAATAGACCTCTGGTTTGGGTGGGATGGAGTAATGAAAGGTTAAATACTCCATGTTGTAAGCACGGAAATTATACTTGGGCAGGGTTTGTTTAACCAGCTGTGCCCTACTAACTTTCGCACAAGAATGATAAGCACAAATGGTACCTAAGGAAACCGGACAAGTGACGCTTTTCAGGCTGAGATTAGTATTCACACTCTCCATCTCCTCTGCTTTACATCACAGCCCGTAAATGATACCAGCAGGGAGAGCGCAGGCAGGGCGACCAGCGTTCCCTCCAAAGGCAGAAGCGCGCATACCGTCCAGATATGCTTCGTCTTTACAGGCTTGGGCGGGCAAGGGCTGTGGGCAGCCTGTCACAAATGCTGTACTTCCCCACCTCACCACAGGATGTTAAGGGTGGCTTCTCCGAAGCCGAGTGTGCAAAGGAGTCCCAACACTGTCACCCTGCTATGATGTGGCACCTAACTTCTTCAGAGAGAAAATAAGGACAGTCCGCTGCATACAGATAAGCCCGGGTGCTGCCTACCCCAGCAACACATAAACGATTTGCAGTGCCATTTCCCAAGAAACAGCTAAAGCACAGTTTAATCCCAAACCAAACAGACTTTCGACATTATGTAAAAAAAACCCCCTGACACCTCCCCCCCCCAAACATCCCAGAGATGCTATGTCATGCTCGCAGAGTGACTAGTACTTTTAAGACATGTATGGCTGAGAGCTATCACCTAGTTCCATATGCCAGATCTGGGAACAAAGAATAAGGCAGGGGGATGGGAAGAACTGGATGGCACCACTGCACAAAAACCACAGCCCTACATTTTCCTCTTTCTTCCTGCTTCTAACATTTACTTTTAAGACGGCAGTTGCTGCAGGAGTCTTTTACTGTCTTCTGTGAGATAACATTTCTGCTGCACCCAGCTCTTGTGCCTTTTTCTAAGTGGTACTGCTAGGGCTTAGGTAAGCCAGCAGGGGTGGACGCAGAGTACGTATGTATCTACAGCCTTCCCTTCATGCCGCTGCAGCTGGACTCTATATAACATAAAGGGAGAAAAATCAGGGAGGACAGGGGGTTCACCCGACCAAATGCGGATGTTGGCAACATGAGCACCTCCCCTGAGTCCCTGGAGAGGGAAAAAGGCACTTCCAGGACACATCATATCTCATCCAAAAGCAGGAGTCTGAAACAAGTCATCCCTTTGAAGCACCTACTGATTATCAGAGGAGCCTAGTCAGATACAGGTGTCTGAAGTTAGGTGGGCTATTCTCAAACATTTCCCATTGACATTAATGAAATTTAGGCTTATGGAAATACATATGTATGTATTTGCAGAAAGCTTTTCTTTATAACTATTCCCATTCTCATTTCTTCTGCTCCTCCTCCCTCCAGAGTCTCTTCTTCCCTTTCTTCCTTTCTTTATTCCATGTTATTTTTTCTCTTTTTCCCCCTCTTCACTCCACACCTATCTTTTTTCCTCTCCCTGTGTTTCCTCCGCTGTAACTAGCCACCTTCCCCCCATCCACCACATACATACACTGTTTCTTCCACCCAGCTGCAGGTCCTTCTCAGAGGGAAGGAGAGGGAAGGCAGGACCTGCTCACCCCGCAAGCGCCTGGCAGCCACAAATGCAGGCAACAAGATTAGTTCAGAAGATAAGAAAGCAATTGAATTAATGTCCTGCTATAACCCTCTAAATGCAGGCAAGATGGAAGCTAAATTTCTGCTTTCATCGTAACTAATTGACAGGTGCTGTCTAGAAGGTGCTTCTTCTTTTCAGTTAAACAACAACAGAAAATGAAACATTAACTGGTAATAACTGATAAAGTGGGGACAAAAAAGGGACAGAGAGGCTGATAGGGCAGGAGCCATTTTTAACTAAAGCCTTTTCTCCAGCTCCCTGCAGCTCCCTTGCTGGTATGAATGCCAGTTTCCGTGCCAGCCGGCGCAGGGGCAGGTGGATGCAGGTGCGAAGGGCATGCCGCAGCGGTCCCCACGCTCGCTGCTCTCTGGACACCTTCACGTCTGCCTCCCTCCAGCAGGTAAGGATTTGCTCTTGGCCACCTTTGTAAATCAAACACAGAAAAGCAGCACAGTACAGCTAGCGATATGAAAGTGAGTGTGGCTGGGCGGTAAGCTGCTGGGGAGACATAGGCAAGTGTCCAAGCACAGGAGGAGAAAAGGCAACCTCAGAAAATTCAAGGCTATTTAAAAATATAAAAGGGCATACATATGTATACATGCTTATTTTGTAGGATGTTTCATTGCTTTAGATGTTGCACTTCAAAGCGTAAAAGGACAATGTGTAACTGCTTATAAGTTAATACACTTAACATTAACATACACTTACATTAACATTTTTGAAGAAGTGTAATAGTATAACCCTATAAAGTATTATAGGCTATTGAAATATTTTCTTGCTGTTGAGAAGTTACAGGTCCAAGAGGCACAAGCCAATACCTAATTAGGGTGCACAATGCTAGGACTTGCTGGTCTGTATGTTGAATATCCCAACAGAGTCAATGCTCTGCAAGACCATCTCTGTCACAAGATGGATACTCCTGGAACGTACCATGGCTTCATTCTTTGCTCAACATCCCCATGACACCAAGAGTAGGAGGTAGTGCATGGCATGAACTGCCCCAGTACAGGTTCTGCAGCTGAACTCTGTGCAAATAAATCATGTTTGATTTAGTCCTTGCTAATAAACTAGGATGGTAACCGGATCAGTTGCTACGATAAGTCACCTACCACTCATGCTCCTAACTCCCAAATGACTCCAGGGCAGAAGGTGGACACTGTGTGACCCACAAACCCCCAGACTGAAAGAACCTGGGGTGGGGTGCAGCTTGAGCACAAAATGTAAGTCCTCTAAAATATTTTGCTCTAGGATTACTGTTATCTCTTCTGTTACTGTGTCAGGCTCCTTCTAAAAGTAAGAGTGAATGTGCTACGAATGGCCCATGTACAACTTTTTACACTAACATGCAAAATTAGAGCTTAAAAGCTTCTCAGGGCATCTGAGACAGCAGTACAAAATACAGTGCCTTAGACAACACCCAATAAAAGCAGGTAAATAAAGGAAGAAAAATGGCCCGTAGCGTGGGCCTGTGACGGTTATTCCCCAGCAACTACTTAGCCAGGTAAGAGCTAGCCCAAGACTGGTGTAGTTCCACAAGCCTGCAGCTGGCGTGCATTTAAACAACAGGGAGGGGGTGATGACAGCCTTCTCAAGTATCTTGTTGAACCACTTTTTATGGTTTCTTGGACTTGTAACCACACTCCCAACCTTTGTTATTGGAACTAAAGCTTTTTACCTGAACCTGAATGAATGTTTTTTTTGTGTTTGCTGCTGAGCCTCTCTATTGCTGGGGAACAAGATGATCAAGAACGAAACCAGTGTGCTGGGGGACTACTTTCACATCTAAAACCATCTGCCTGCTGGTGCTAACGTAGGGAACCCAGAGGCTTGCAGAGAGTCAGCAGAAGGGCTCGCCTTGCTAGCCACAAGTTTTGAGGAAGGAGATCCTTGTGACATGGTCAAAAAAATGTCCCTTCTGAAAGGAGGAGGTGATACAGGGTCATCCCCTATTCTGTCGTGTGCTCTTCCTCTCCTTTCCTAACTTCTGACACGTCACATGCCTGCAACTTATTAACAGGTTTCATTTAAACCTTAAATAAATAAAATTTAAAGGGTAAACCAACCCTCACTTCCTAGGCTTAATCATTAAAGCAGAGGATTTACATCCTGAAAATGAAAGTATCCATTCGTTTTCACCTTACATGCAGTGCTGGGATTAGAAGCAAGCACATTTCTAAAGTTTTCCTTCCGTGTACGCCAGCTTTTGCAGGAGACTCTGACTGTGCATATTCTCCATCCATCAAAATTACCTGAAGACTGGCAGAACACACTGCTCAGGGCACTTTCAGACTATCATTCCCCTTGCAAACACGTATTCACCTTTACTTAGCAATACGCACTGACTGGGGACTCTGGCCCCCAGGAACAGGCTTGCAAACATAATACAAACCTGGGATCAGCTGCAAGGTTTTTCTTTATGTCTTGCTCCTCTTTTTTTCCTTGACATAGTCCAATTATGAAGTACTTGTCTCTGATGACAGGGAAATCATCTAAGAGTCTTCTTAGGCTATTGTAGGAGCCAATGAGCTGACCTCTCAGGGCATGCTGGGACACACGCTGATTCAGCCTAGAAAAGGTGTAACTAAAATACATGGTGTTGTGCAGGGCATCTTCTGTCCAGATTATCTTTGTTGAACTTAATCTCTTTCTGCACGGACATCTTTGGCATCTTCTACAGCAAAGTTTACAAGCTATGATTCCTCTGTACTGTGACAACCAGCACGATAAAAATTGTGAAAGTGGCATTTAAGAACCAAGGAAAATTTTAGATTTAATGCTTTTCATCACACAGACGATTTTTCAATGCTTTAGAAATATCCACAAAGTAATACAGCAGCCGCTTTGTGGCAGCTGTTGGTACTTACATGACAATAAGGAAGGAGAAGCAGGAAGGAGCGAAGTGAGGTGACGAGTTAAGTGCAGGACGGGGAGTTAGACAGTGTGACCCTGAGTCAGATTTCATGGTCACTGAGCTGTGCTGAAACTCCAACCCCTGGCTGCAAGCTGCCTCCAGACCCGTCGGTCTGGCCTTACCTACACACTCGGTAAGCTGTAGCTGGGTTCGTGGCAGTCTGCATCTGCAGCATGACACAAATCTACGTCATTTGCAAAACCTGGCTTACTGAAACAGCTGCCTGACTTGCAGCTTTGCTCCTTGCCGTGCTCTTTCCCAAGGCTGCGTACCTGGGCACACATATGAGGAGAAGACAGACCTGGATGCTGGCCACATGCCAGGTTCTTGCCCAGTCTTTTGACAGAGTGGATCTGGAACATGCAGCTCTTAGGTGGCTTCGTAACAGGCTATGCACTCCAGTAAAAACTCATCTAGGGCGGTATATCAAGTATGGTCTGTTTCTCAGTGAAAGCAGACTAGAAATAGCCCATTTCCTTTTTTTTTTTTTTCTTCTTTATTGGCATGTGTGCTCAATCTCATGATACTGTGTGCAAGACAAAGGTCCCAGAAACGTAAACTTATCTGGGAATAAAACCCATAAAATACTGAACATTCATATATGAACACAGGATTAAAAAAAAAATAAAATCAAGTCCAGCTCTGTTTGAACCCTGGTTTCTCCCAAGTTGTCTTACAAACTAGATTGAATTCACAGGATAGTATATCCCACTCGTTCATTCTCTGATCTACCGCACATTATTTCCACAACAATTTACCACTCATGTCAATGACGTTTATCTGGTATTTCTGCTGAAATACCAAAAAAGGGTTGGTGATGTGCGCCTCTGCTTAGCATCCCATCATCAATGCTTTCTCCTCATAAAGAAACCAAGGGGTGTATTTTCTGCTCATCCAGCAACGTGGCTTGTACTGCTTGTGATGCTATCCCACTAAACGACTGAAAATGTTCTTTTCCTCAGCTTGCCAAGTGGCTTATAGGTATATTCATGATATTCTGAATAGAAAGTCTGTAAGTTCATATTATCCACATGAAAAGATGCCCTCAGAGCAAGAGCTATGTTTAAAACATGATGTGTTTGTATGGAAATGTCTGTACTAGATCTATATTAAACATATAATAGACACATAGTGAACGTCTATATCAGATATACTTACTTATGGCAATATTCAACAATAATGTCTCTCTTGAGTTTCAGAACTTCATCCTATAATGACACAATATTTTCTTCTTAGTATCATGTAGGAGTTACATGTAGTGTGAATCTAACAAAGACAAAACTCTTGTAACATTTTCTACTAATATAATTTTTAAAACCCCTCCAGATTATGTACAGTATTATAAATATCTAAACTATGAAATTCCAAAACTTTAAGGAGGTTAAACATCAAGAAAGATTTCAACCAGTATGCCAGACCCAGCAGACAGTTAGGGCAGTCTTCTAAATAAATTCAGAATTATTTTATTCAAGTCTGGTTCATATAATTTTGTTCACAAATTCTGTAATATTTCCCAAAAGAGTCTGCAGCTAGCAGTTATTTCCTCATACACTCATAGAGCCCGCTGAGCTGGCAAGAAGCTTATGAGTACGTTAAACTAAATAATTTACGCTAACTATTTAAAAAACAGAATAGCCATTAAGGAGTTTGCTTTTTACTATTTGCTAAGTTCTTAAAGGCCATGCCTAACCTGTAACGTATTCAGCACAAGATAGAGAATTACAAGCAGTTTGATACAGGATCCATGTTCTCACGTTTATCCAGATGCTGGATAAAGAGGAGTTTTGCAAAAGGCAAAACCTATACCCATCGTGGTATCTTTACAATTATTATTTTTTATGACTCTCACATCTTCTTCTAAATTTTACAAAAATAATAAAACTGCTAGAAATATTTACTAAAGGAGCCTTCCTCACATAGTGTCCATCTCTAGCTAGGACCACTGTTGGATGCTTCACATGTAAGAGCCCAGAACGGTTCTGCACCTATCAGCATAACTATAGCGAGAATTTACCTCCTTTAGGAGCAATGCCCGTTAGCATCCACAACCTTTACTTAACCATGTCTCTGCAGACTGCTGCTGTTCTCCACGCACCTCTCTGTCACGAGCCTTGCAGCCGTGCCCATGGCAGACTGTGGGGAGACGGCACAGTGGAAGAAGGTTCACTTGAGTCTCCCACCGCTGCCGGTGCAGCGGGGCCACCGTCTACAGCCCCGCGCCTGACCTGCACACCCTGGCCATGTCCCAGCCTCCTCCCCTCCGCCGGGGTTTCCACACCTGCCACCGGCTTACCTTTCTCCCTGAAGTAACCACAGAGTAAGTAGAGTGGTAATTCAGAGCTATCACTTTGCCTACATGCCAAAACCCAACAGTCCCTCTCAAAAAGGCTGAGGAGCCTCCTGACGTACTTACAGGGTTTTGCAGCCTGCTGCCCAGTGCTTCTCTCTTCCGAGCGAAAGTGTTCAGCATCCTATCTCGGGGTCCCTGTTTCTCCAGCTGAATGGACACAAAAGCTTCTGGAGGCCTAACGAGGGAAAAAAGCATGGGAGCCAAGAAGAATGACCTTTCAGAAGGTAAACTGATAACCTCCTTCTGAAACACTCAAATAACTTCTTTAGATTAGACACAGCTTCTCCAACAACATTCATTTTACTCATTCCTTATATAGGTACAAATACACTGGATCTTGTGGATCAGCTACCAGAGATGAGATGAGCTCTGGGGAAAGTCTCCCAGTCTACGTATTTTTAATTTCAGTGCAAGTGAAATAAATGGTGAAAGAAATAGTGACAAATTAAAAAAAAAAAAAAATACCTCCTCATACTGGTGTTAAGGTAGTAGCAGGTAGTAGCCATGAGGCTGCCCGAGCTAAGCTGGACATGTTGACTGCCTTTTTATTTGTGCCTTCAAACCCCAGGTTGCTCAATTAGCACAGAGTTTTCAGTGCTCAACTTCCAGCTGATCAGCACTGAATAGTATAAAAAATTGCTCTAACTGTGTCTTGCCAGTACCCTGTTAGTACACAGTATCCCGTGTAAAAGCCAGGAAATTGGGCTGAGGAGCTAGTAAGTGGGTATGCAAGCACCAAGACCAAGCTTTATTCTACAGAAGGAGCAAAGTCATATTTAATGGCCTTATCCTGGCCCACTTATTATTTGTCATAATTTTGCAACGTTTTCAACTGTAAACTCACTGATGCTTAGAAACTCCTATGAGGTATCTGGAATTCCTCCTTTAATTAACAGGTTATCTCCATGGTAAAGCCAGAGTCCCCTCGAGAGGGTACGGCGAGACAACCGTAACGCTCAGACCACCAATTCACACCAAGAAACAGGGCGTCTGGGAACGTACCCTTACGATCGAGAGCCCATCGCTATGTTATCTCATGGCGGAGGCCCAGGGCAACGCTCAGGATTCATGCGTGTGCCAGGCTGACCCCCACGCAGTGGAGGGGGCTTGGCCAGTCTGTAACAAATACCTTTTAATTGTACAGAGTAAATCTGAAGAACGCCCAGGAGAAAATGAAGTGGCCGGTGTGGTTTCTTGCAGCAGCTGATCCTCTGTTTCACTCCCAGACACTGAATTTCTTCCACTCGCTGAACTGCTCCGACTTGTTAGACTTACATTTCCTCCCTAAAATATCACGAATATCAATTCTGTGCTTGCTCTTATAAAGACTGGCAGCTCTTGCTACTAAATCAATGCAGATCTGCAATTCTGTATGCTTTCATTTACCCTAGCTTTATGATATAATAATTCACTGGGATCATTGAAAGTCACAGAAAAAGAACATTTCTCATTGAGCACAGGCATAATGAAACTGTAGCAGCAGCAGACTCAGAGGCAGTGCCCAATTTATAAATCAGACATTCCTGACATTCAATCAGCTGCAAATAAAATATGAATATTCCCAGATATTCACATTTTCAAATATGTACAAATAATTGTGTATCTAGATCACTTGTCTGAAAAATCAGTTTGCTTCCCCATGAACACAAAAAACTACACTCATCCCCCCACACCACCTATTTAAGTCTCAGTGGCTCCTGGTATGAAGGAACATCAGAAATTTCTGCACATTTATATAAAAATAATCCTAAGTTTCAAGTAGGAACTAGTGGTACTTTTCCAAGCTCTTGAAGTCATATTTCAGAAGTGGCACAGGCACTTTGAAGTCCAGGGGAGCTAAAAAAGCACACTAATTCCCCTGCAAATCAAGGAGAGCTACTGTCTCTTGCGTATAGTGGGAAAGGAAAAGACCAAAATGGGAAAAAAAGCCATGTTTTGAGAGTTGAGTTCCCTCTCCTAAGTACTAGCTTGGCTTGGGTTAGTGCCAGCTTGCAGATGGATCTACGAAAGAGCACCTTTGCTCTGTTGTAGTAGAAAATGGACCTACTGCCCAGAGAACTATTCTTCCTGCTTGGCTGAGCACAAGGAATACACAACATGTATTAAAAAAACAGTGGTCAGCAACTGCCTTGGAAGGAAATGGGCAGACATGAGCAGTGTCTTCATTCCTGAGAAATATTTCAGCCTATAAACAAAGTCAGGATAGAAAAATCGGGCACTGAGATTACAAATACATGGGAGTTCACCACTCTGAAGGTCCTAAACCAGTATCAAACAGGCTGGACTGCTTGAGGGCTTATTGCACAGTGAGACTGGGTTAGTTAAGCCTGTGCCCTTCAGGGCACAGCCCCCAGGTCTTGGCTATCAACCAAGCAGACCATGGCGGGTGTCGCAGAGCACACAGCTCCCTTGGCATCACGCAACCAGCTCTCCTTCACATGGGCTGAAGGGAGATGCCACCGGCCTTGGCCTGTGTCGGGGGGGGCAACCACACCACCCACAGCCCTGGTGGGTCCCTCAGTGCAGACACAGCCTGTGACATCCTGCAGCCATCTCCCTTTCCCATGTAATGGGGTTATACAAGATATTTTCCAGCTTTACATGTTAATCTGGAATAACAGATGCATGACCTCCTTATCACTGCCTCTGTTGGTTGCATTAATTGTCCTCTGTGTGCAAGTTTGATTAGTTAAATACCCACTGACTGTAAATCAGGAAAAACTGATCCAGAATGGATGCAGCAGCCAGTAAATGATTTACAGAGGAGAGGAGACACCAGAAAATGAAAAATACAGTCGCTGCCATTCTGTGGAAAAGAAACCATTCAGCATTTAGACAGTAAAAGAGCTCCAAATGTTTGACGATCAATCCTTTTCAACTGGGGGATGAAGAGTTATTTCCAGAGTAAGGCTACTCATGGTTATCAGCACAGACAGACACCACCAGCACTTTGTACGGCAGCGCAGAGGATCAATTTGGGAAAGAAACCGAGGTTGCTCAGTTCCACTGACTATTTCAGTGCTGCAGGATCTGATTAGAAATGAACACAGGGAATCTCAGACTTCTCTGTGAGAGGGAATGGAAACCAGCCTCTGGGACGAACTAGACCACGGCCAGCCCTGGGAGGCCGCACAGCTGGCTATCCAGCTGCCAACACCTGGGTGCCCACCAAGTGCCTTCAGAGTGCAGCAGCTCCCTGGGACACAGCCCATGTGCTGCCAAAAGTTGCGTGAGATCAGTGGTGTGAAGGGCTCCTGCTCAGCGGCAAGCAGGCAGCTCTGACCGCATGATACTAAGCATTTTTCTGGTGGGCCATCAGGATATAATTTTGTTTGGATCAATGCATCTCAGCTGTATGGTGCAGAATCACTGTCCTGCATGTGTTGGGACAGGACGCAAACGATGCAGTGGTGACGCAAGTTTGTTCTGGTGCAGCTGACAGTCTCTGGGGTAAGTGTTACCCCTAGGACCTCCCCTACGTTTACCTCCAGTGTAAGGAAAGAAAGTGGATAGGACACTGCTCTAGGAATGACGATTCACGCTCAGAGGCTTGCAAGTCACATGAGATGTCTTTCCCTTCCCTCCCCACACCACAGCTCTGAGTGACCCAAAATGAGACAACAGGGAGTCATGATAATGTTTATTTTTCATTTTTAAACTCAGAAAGAAACTAGTGTCACACAGGAAGTGTTTTAGCCTCATTCCCTTAGCTGTTTCAACCCATCTCTAACAACTTTTGAACTCTCTGACTAATTTTAAATACATTTGACATAAAGACAGAGGTCTCAAGGGTATAAAGCTCCTTCCAGTTTTGCAAAATCAGCATTCAGCTAGTGAGGAGAACCCCCTGCTCAGAGAAAAGGCAAGGAGAGTTTGATCCCTAGCCATTTTGCTTGGCTTCCTTAGGTCCCAGGAGGCAGCAGCCAGCTGGGCTCCCAGCGTGACAGCCAGGCAGTCAGCACGTGCATGGCTACAACCCTGCCGCAAAACACAGCGCTGCTTGCCCAGGTAGACAGCAAAACGCTGGCACTTCCCGTAGACAGGAATGAGCTGAGGATACTGCCTGGTGGCAAGGGACTGAGCATGGGGAGCATCGGGGGTGCAAAAGGGGGGATGGATGGGGCATCCTAAGGAACGTGGAAGAAGATGTCAATACAAGCACAGAGAAGGCAAGACAAGCCCTAAAGAATCTCTATTTGCTTATGAATTAAAAATTGCATACAAGGCACTTAGCTCATCGCTGTAATGCAGCTCTCTCTGGAAGAGACACAACTGTGTAAGAAAATGCAACACAGAGCCCTACAATATGTATGTATGAAGCAAGGGCATGTATGTATGTATGTAGCATGTATAAAGAAAGGGCAGCTCCTGAGCACCATATATTAAACACAGGATGAAAAATAAAAAAAAACCAAACAAATATAAGATGAGAAACAGTAATGGCTTGGTGACCCTGGCAGGTAGCTTTTGAACCAACATTACAGCATCAGGCTGACATGAACGTTTCCCATTGCAAATAGTGTTGACCATACCTGTGTTTTCAGAAGACAGGACAAATGAAAGTGGCAGGAACTGATGGTTTCGCCATTCCAGAAGAATGCATATTTCAAGGTCAGGTTGTGATTGCTAGCCTCACTGCATACCTATAAGATTTCACCTGTGCCTTTTGAATCCAATTCATCTCCAACCTCTTTCAGTCCTCTCTTGAGGCATATTTTTAGCTATGCTTCGTCACTTACCAAACCAACAGACTTTAAATAAATCACTGATGTGACACCATTTATTTTTATGTCATATGCTAATACACAATCACTGCAGTTCCTGCAGTCATCAGTGATGCTGTTCCAAGTGTTGTGCAGGACTGCTATCCAATTGATTACAAGCAGAATTAAGAGATACCCTCTTTGGGCTCAGTCTGACAAACCCCATTATTACTAGCGCAATGTCAGGAAGAAGATGCTGCTAACCTTCATGTCCAGGGGATGGGGAGGCTGGACCAAGTAACAAAAGGAGGCTTGCTGAACAGCCGCCAAGAGAGCATTTTTCTGAGTGACCTGACAGGCCAGGATAAGTTGCATGTTCCTTATTCCAGATGGGCACAAGAGCTAAGGAGAGGGAAAACAACATGTTAGGCATTTCCTCTGCCACGTAAAAGACAGGCTTCTTTACAGACATCGCTCTCTGTCTTGTAGTACTTCAGCAGCTTAATTTAATGAAAGGAGGAGTAAGGGAGAACTTTCTATTATATTTGTATATGTTGTTATCATCGAAATGTGACTGAATGTAGAGATCAAGGAAACATGTAATTCATTTGTATTTAGTGAGTTGTATTCTCAGCTCTACTTTAGTGCAGGACGGTGCCAGACAGCACAGCCAAGTGCAAACAGGCTGGGAAGGGAGTAGGCACTAAATGAAACATATTTGTTTTTCCTTGGCCACCCTACTGCAGATTGCAGGTCATAACGGAGTTGATGGCAAGGACACTTTGCGGAGAGCTTTAAAGAAGAAATCTCCATGGCCTGGCCGTCTGTGATACTGTTTTTATACACTCATATCAAGAGGAAAGTACCAAGTGTGCATTGAAGACTAAGGTTGTTTTCTTTCATTACAGGACTCTCTACACCAAATGTTGTTACTATGTGTGCATACAGCCACACACGGGCATCCTGCTTTTTTTAACAGTGTTCCTTAGATAAAACTCTGTTAAAGAGTTTCATCCCAGTAAGAATTCCTGCATTAGACCACATTAACAATCAAATTTTCAGTGCAATGTTATGAAGTTAATTATAAAACAGTAGACTAAATTATATTATCACTCAAAGACAAACTATAGAGAAGTTTATAGTGTCTAGTAAACACGTGACTGAGGCCCTTTCATACTCTTGCAAATAAATAATAACGTAATACACATTTTTTGCTTATTCTGCAAATTAAACCATTTACCTGCATAACACCATCTCTTGTACGGAAACTAAACTTTCCAATATGACTGTCGATTTCTTGGATGCTTAATGGTAAGCTAGATGGAATATATCTGCAATGAAAGCAAAATTATCTATAAACATGGAGTATGACAGAGAAAGAAGCCAAACTGAGGATGAAAGAAAAATAGTGATATATTCAGAAATACTTTTCAATTCTTTCCCCCTTTAAATTTAGAACACAAAATGAAATTCGTCACTCTAGTCCCTCATTTAGTGATCTTAGGATGTTCCTTTAGTTTTCAGAAGTAGTTTTGTAAGAAAAAGAACGCATCCCATGACGTTTTGCGGTTGACATTACAATGACTCATTAGCTCCTCCTAGATGAGCTTGGTCTAAACCAGTGAAAAATCTGCCTGTTCAGTTTTCAATTAGCAGCTGAAGTTTCATTCCAGGTTGCTTGCAATTGCTAAACCTGTTTGCAACAGCCCAATTTTCACAGCAGGCTAGGGTGTATGCAAGTGAATAGGACACAAACAACAGCACGGGACTGTAGGTGGTATACGTACAGGTTGGAAGGGAGCCCTGCTGCCCATATTAGCCATAGGGAACAACTGACAGGATGCCCTCCCTGAATCTAGTAAGAGAATTCACAGGTTGTTTCCTTTCTTCCTTCTAAACCTTGATCTAGAATACACACAAACACACACACAAACTGGTGTATTTATGCATGTGTATACACACACATATTTACCAACTATTTAAAGAGAAAATCACGCCAACTGTAAAATCTACTTGTTCCAGTCACTTTCCGCAGAGGAAAAGGGAAAATAATAAATAGCCTTTTCCTTGTGCAGAGATTGGGTCCAGTAGTCACTGAGCTGAAAAACAAAGGTCAAAGCTGTGACTTCATGAAGTGCAGTATAACTCTAGGAGAATAAGGTTTCTTCATGCTCAGAATTAGGAGTTTAGTCACAACAGTTTCTGAGGTCCTGTTTTGCTACCTATGGGGTTTGGGGCAATCACTTCCAGGCCAGCCCCATTAGTCATCCATCACTTTGAAAGAAAATGCACTTTAGATCCAAAATTGCCAGTGTTCCACACAAAATTGGTGTCTCCTCACTTTCACTGCTCAACAGCTTTAAATTAGCATTATTCAATCCCATCCTCTACATAAAAAGGAAACAAATCATGCAGCATTTTACATTTTCTGCCAGAATAATTTTATGTATTTTAGACACAGAAGTTTTTGTGGCTTATATGTGAGCCTAAGCAGACTAAAGGCTTGATCCCATTCAATTTAAAGAGATTATGCCCTGTGAAACACAAAAAGCGTTCCGTCTACCTGTCAACACAGCTGTCATCTTCCAGGAGAGTTGTGATGAACATTGGTGGAAGGTGGTCTGCTTTCTCCCTGTGGGATGCAGATTCGAAGAGCACAGGCCTCAGGTACAAATGGAACTCCCCAAAACCTGCTTCCATTGCAAAAGCCTTATATAACCTAGAAACAAAAACACATGGATGCATTTGAAAAATAACTTTCTTCCTGCTGGAAGCAATATACATCTAGAAACCTACAACCATCAGGTTAATTTCAATGAGACATCTGCATTCAACTTAAAACATTTCTTGGCATCTGAAATAGTATGATGGATACGAAGCAAACATCCAGATAGCTGATGGCTGCTTAGTATCGCCCATTTGATTGACACAGACAGCACCTACAAACAAAGGACAATCAGTTGCGAGTCTACAATGTCATCAGGGAAAATCAAGGGAAATATGCTAAATGTTCCTATTTAGAAAGGACTGCATTTGGCAGAGAGGTAAAGAATATCATTTTAGACTAGAAATTGGGAAGAGGACTGACTGCCAGAGAGGAAGCTTCAATAGACAAGCGGGGCTCTTACACATTATTACTGTTAAAACAGCGACTTCATAAGAAACATTTATTCTGGAAGACCCCAGTATGACACAACCCCAGTACAGCCTCCCCAATACAACAAATTATGAGGGCAGTCCATCAGCAGACAGTAGACACATGGTCTGGATGCAACCACTAGCTCAGGAAATCTCTAAAGCATCGAGTGTCAGAAGTTGGGCACTGTCCTGCTTTTTATATTCCCTCCCTGCAGATCCATCCCTGCACTCCTTCAGATGCAAGACCACAGAAATACTGATCTGGCCAGTGACGGCTCTTCTCATGTAGTGTAAGAAGATGTTAAAAAGAAAGAATTTGACTTTTTGATACAGACTGCAAAGGAGTAAGATACTCCCTTTCTTCCTCCTAACATGTAAGGCAGGTGTTTTATCAGTCAAGAAATCAGGTCACAGAGAAGCTATGTTGTGAGAATGTGATAAAGAAGTAGGACCTAGAAGACATAGCTCTTTGTCCTTTAAAATCAGGTAGCATTCCTTGCCTGCAAAGCAAGGGAAAGAAAAGGGGAGGAGACAAAACACTATATGAAAGACACCATGAGCATCAATCAATAATCACATGGAGCAAAGCCAAAATCAAGAAAACAAAGGTTTTAAAACAAAGAGCTCTGTCTAATTATTATAAATGTTGCTGTCTTAGTTGACAAGGATAGACACATGAATAGCCTGCACAGAACAGACGTCAGCACACAGATCAGCTTATTAATACTGTGCAAAGGGAAAAAATAGCAAAAAAGAGATTAAAAAGGTGACTGTGTCAAACAAAACCAAAGAGAAGCAAATTTCAGACTAAAGCTGCACTGTCTAGCTCTACTATTCTACCAAAGGATGTCCCTTTTCATCAGATGGTAGAAGACGAATACTGAGGAACTGAGGACTGAGGAACACTGAGGAACAAAGAGAAGCAACAAGGGCTGTAAGGAACAGTACATATAACATTGGGCTTAAACCACTACAAACATAAATATGTACTTTCGGATGTGAATGACCTTCCACTCTGGGAATGGAGTGACAGGCAAGTAATGGGAGTAATTCTGGCAGGTCCCCCTCAAAAGTCTGATAGAAGCTACGGTATGAGGGAGAGGAATCCACAAATGTAGGTGCACACACTTCATTTTACTCTGCACAGCAGGAAAAAAGATTACTAACCTTTCTGATGTTTCAGTCTGAATCTGAGTCTCTAACAGTTCATATTACAATGAACTGTGAACTTCATCACAACAAAAGAAGATGTGAAAATAGCCCCTTAAAATGTCACACTGAATAAACTATACATGTTTATACTGGTATTTAGACTGACTTAACCATCTTCTAGTAAATGAAGATAATGTTATGCTTAATGCCCTTACATATGCATCATGAAGTCCTACTTTTTGTCGTCATTTTCCACTGACTACCCATCCTGGAAAATGACAATTTACTGCTACTTTTCAGGGATTTCTAAGTATGTCACCTCAGATGAGTATGTCCTCTTAGCCCTGTTCCCAAAAGTAATGCAGCCATGTGATGATCTGGTCTGCTCATCTGTCTCCTCTGGATAACTTTTAAATCAGCTGGTGACTATTAACAAAATCTGACACAGAAATAGGCCTTTCAAGATATTAAGTCCCTACAGAATTCATGAAAAAAGGCAATTGGATATTGATTTTTCAGCTAAGTGAAAAGTTGCAGTGTAACCTTACCCCTTATTAATTACCAGAAAATGTACGTGTGCGTATGTATGTATGGGTATGAGTGAAGGAACACAGAGGGTTATCTCAACCAGTGGAAGAAGCTTAACTAGAATCTGTATTTTATTAGAAAGCTGAGTATCCAAACAAGAAACACAAACTGCCAAGAAAGAAGACCTTGCTTCATGGAATTGCTTGGGTTGAAGTAAATTAACCTGCTTGTTAGTTTGCCCAAGAAAGTTCCAGATACCAAATTATAGCTGTTCAAGAAGTTCTTATTTTAATGGAAAAGAGTTGTGACAGAAAATTAGGTTTTCCACCAAACTAAGTTGAATGGTCGTGGCTCACGTGTCTTAAAGATGTCTAGGTTTTCAGCTGCTAAAAATAAATGCTGCTGACTTTTTGATACAGACTAAATTTTCAAGAAGAAAGCTAGAGAAAGGGTTAAGACAAAGAAAAACCATGACTGGAATTTCATCTATCCTATAGAATCAACTTTGCTATTGCAAGCAATCATGTCCCAAAAACCCTTTTCATAAATGAATCAAGCCTCACTTTAAAACTATTAGTTTTCTACCCTTTGCTCTTTCCCTTCCAGAAGTTTGTTGTCTGGTTCTTAGAAACCCCCTTTTAATTTCCAGCTTAAATTTATCCACAGTGATTAAATCCATTTGTTCTGCTGCCAAAACTGGCCTTTAGCTTAAATACCTCCTCTCCATTCCCAGTGCTTATCTTCCTGGTGTATTTATAGAGAACAATCTTATCTTCTTTCAGCCTTCATTTTGCTAGGATAAACAAGCCAAGATATTTCATTTGCTTTTGTAAAATGCATTCTTTATTTCCCCTCAGCATGCTATTAGATCATCTTTGCTCCCATTCCAATCTGAATTTATCTTGCCTGAACACAAATCTCCAAATTATACTTAATAATCCAGGTGAGGCCTCACCAGAATCACATACACGGCATCAGTTCTCCCTCTCTCCACTGATTACAAAACTCATTGCCTGATTCACAGTAAGGTATAATGGCTTTCCCCCTGCCACAGCTGCGGTACGTTGGCAGTTTACAATCGTCCCATGGCCAGCTATACACCCAGTTCTTTCTCCTCCTCTGTTGCTTCCAACTAATAATCTCAAAGTTCACAGGAGAATTTCCTATTATTATGCATAACCTTAAGCTTTGTGTTATTGATTCTTATCTCCTTTTTACTACTCCAGTCCTTAGAACCATGAGTTCTTCCTGTAAGATATTCCATTTATTTTCCATATCAGTTTTATCTGCCAGCACGACAATGTCCTGAATTTAATAACACCCTCTTATGTTTTCTACTGAGATCATTAATAAAAATGTCAAGTAATATGGAGCTGAACAATAGGAATTTCACCAGTAACCTGCCTCCAAGCCAGCAGTTCAACACTACCCTTTGTAGTCTCCCCATTAGCTCAGTCCTTATCTTCTTTGTCTTCCTGTACAAATTGTCATCTCCTCCAGCTGATAGCTCCATAGAGACATGACGCTGACTTCCCTTGTGTAGATTATTTCATTATCACTGTAAGGATCAGCATAGCCAGAACAATTTTTATGCTTTCCTACCTCTGGTGGTGAACAAAGCTTGTACTTTTTGTGTGCCTTTTCTTAGATTGCACTACTCTTCGTAAGAAGGCAGTTAAAATAATTGTCTGTGTAAAATCCTGCAGAAGGAGGCATCTTTGTGTTCATTTGATCAGTGAATTCCTCCTGCTCCCCCTCCTTTTGACCAAATTTCGGTCTTTTCACTGGGAAAAGGCCTCTCCTGTTAAGCTTTGAGGAGCTACATGGCCTCAACTTTTGAAACTAATGAACGTCTGCAAACCCCAGGTAGACTCCATTTCCACGTAGCAAGGAAACATATCTCCCACAACGCAAATGCAGGCACTCTCCCTCTCTTTGTGGTTTTTTCCAACTATAGTAGGCGGTCTATTTAAAAGAAGTTACTTTTTGCCTACAAACCACACCTCTCTGAGGTCACCATAGTTAAAACAGCACCACTGACCCACTAACCTGGCTAACTGCGCACTCTCTATTGCCACCTCTATCAGCCGATGGCGGAGCGTGGCGAGCTCCAGGAGCGTGGAGAAGGAATCCAGGATAAAGTGCTGTTTTTCTCTGCCTGTCTTTTTTTCTTCGTCTGCTCCTGTCTCTAATAGTGACAAAGCAATCTCTTGCACCAGCACAGGGTCTTCTATCAGTACCTCGGCAAATAACTGCAAAGAGAGGAAGAAAAAAAAAGGAAACAGAGAAATCATTTTCATACAGATGACAAAGGTCTTTAAATACTTCAGGGGAACGTTCTTCTTTTTCTTTTTCTGGAGTAAATCATGACTAGAGTTGCATGGGGTTGCAACCCATGTAAGGTGAGAATTGTGCCCACCCTGACCTATCCTGATCCCTAAAAATACATTGGTATTTCGCCACTTGCTCCAAAAGTAAAGACACTGAATCTCTAAACCTGGCTTTACTCAAAGGACTTAACAAGGGTTTGTTGGGTTTTTTTATATCTAACACAAGATATTTGCCTTTTTTATTACAACCAAAATTCAGAAGGCTTTCAGATGTATATACCTCTCTAAAGCAGGGGCTCTATAACTCGGTTCACTTATTACTAGCTGAGGCCATTCCTCCTCTAAAGAGTGTGCAGATTGCAGCACATGTGCCACCGTACGTATGATGATCCCAAAACGGGGAGAGCAAACTCATATGGTCAGCGAACTCAGCAGAGCTGGACCCCTTTTCTACTGGGACAGTGGAAGCCTCCAAAAGAGCAGAAAACCCAGGAAAGAAAAATTGTCAAAAGCTGAAGCTTGGTAATGTGGAGAGCTGGAAAGAAGACAACGGTCCATTGGCTGTTGTGCTGTGGAAGTGGCGGCAGGAACAGCTCCTAGCTCTGTGTGCAGGAAAAGATGCTCCTTGTCTCTAGCTGTCACAGCCTGTACGACTGTGCCACCCTGCTCCCGTCAGATGGGATAGCTGTGGCCGCTGCTATAGCTGAGTGGCTTCACACTTCGCTGCTTATGACCAATGAATCACAGATCATGAGGAAATCTGAACCCCTCCAATGCAGTTATTAGTAATAAAAGTCTAGATTTTAACACCTGTCATTTGCTACACCTTCACAGCTATGCTGGGGGAAAACAAAAACCCAACATGTTTGAAAAGACAACACCCCCAAGTTAAGTGTCAGTTGTGCAACTTTATTTTGTGCCTCTTACCCAATACTTTACAATGTGCCTTTGTAATTCTATGACTCTGGATGGGTGGGACAGGACAACCCGTCTTTATGTGCTTCTTCACAGAGCTGCTACAAGGACAATTGCATCTTCCCTGTTTCCAAGGAGGACAAGAGAAGGGGTAGTAAGCTCAGACTGCAGCAAGGCACATCTGTGCAAGACTTTAAGGAGAACTCGATAATGGTGAAGCGGGTGAAGCACTACAACAGACCGCTTGGAAAAGTCTATCCCATGATGTGTTTAAGAACAGGGTAGCTACTTATCTCATGGGAAGAACATAAGTATGATCCAGCTGCTCCTGGCTTGGAGTGAGAGAGAAAGATCTCACAGCTTCCCAGGGGTCATTTAGTCTTGTAATTCCAGAATACACTTTTCTTTTTATATGGCCTCTCTGATATTTCTACATAGGAAAACCACCCGTTCCCAGGCTGGCAGCATCTGTACCTCACCCCTGGGTAATTTTTTTATTATAAAGCTGAAAGATGTTTAGGAAGTCAGATGGGGAATAAAAATTGGATCTTGTAAATCCATCCTTAGTGAAGGGTTGGAAAAACATGAAAGAATGAGGTCCAGGGTCACAAAAGGAGCAGTCCAGGAAGGACAGAAATGTTGATTTTAGCACACCAAGTCATAAAGAAAAATAATATGCAATCACGTAAAGACCACATCATCATGTCTATGTAAAAGGAAACCAAATTAAATCTGCTCTGGCAAAAGTACATTTCCTAAAATTTAAATGCTAGACTTTTACAACCTTAGTATCTTCTAAACATTGTCTGCTTGTGTGCGGTTGTCTCATCTGTAGCTTCTGTTGGAGGAAAAGGAATGGCCAAGAAGTAAACACAACAAAATCCCTCCCTTTCCCCCTTGGCAACAGCAGTGTGGTAACTTCATGATCCATGCACAGATCTCTGCCACTGACTCCTAGGATTTAAAGTTTAAAAAGCAAAGAATTATTTGTGATCTGCTGTGGACCAGAGAATAGTAGGACACTGCCAGTGGATATTATTGGCAGCAGAGAGATGCTGGATAATTAATTTCTGAGTTTTGCTCTAGGCCAGGGAGGGGAGTATCCCAGGAGGCTGTGCCCTTCTGCCTTTAGTTTGCCTCTATACTTTCTTACCCATCACTATCTTCACAGTCTTTTCATCTAACCAGCTCTATCTCCACACCCAAACTTCTCATTTGCTTGCCCATTCCCTTGATTAGCGAGCCTTGCTATGATTGGTTTGGGGCAGCTTAAGACAATCTCTTTACCAAACCATTTTCAACCCACCACCACCCCCCGAGGTGCCTCCTTGCCCCAGCCTCAATTTGCTGTGCACTTTCTTCCCCATATTTTTTCCTTCCAAAAGGAAGGAACCCACTGGATCTTAGTTCTACTCTTTGTCTCCCAGCTTTTCATCTACCTCAGTCTTCATTCCCATCTCCTGGCTGCCGTCCCACTTACCAAGCCAGCCGTATTTTCTCCATACTCCTGCCCATCCCCTGCTCCACGAGCAGAGCTGCGGCGTCTCCTCTGCAATCTGCTCAGCCAGCTTCCTCCACTGCCTCCGGTGAAGGCAATGCGAGAGACACTGCAGGCTGACAGCTCCTCGTACTCACTTTCAGTGCTCAGACCCAAATCAAACATGGATCACTTAGACCAGGGCTATTACTGCGGGGACAGTGGAAAGCCCTGCTTTGCTTCAGGTTACAGATATACCAGTGCACACAGAAACTTCAGATAACGTCTTTCTACTGAACATGTGGCAATAGCGTATTTTATTTTAGTTTATGCTGGCTAAACTTGGCAGGAATGAAAACACAGCGTATCACTACCTAACGAGTCTTCCCAAACTCTAAATGTATGCTCCAAAGCACAGCTGTACTACATTCTTGTAGAGAAAACAGGTAAAATATTTGTTTTCCATTTCTTGTTCTCAGCACAACTAAGCTGACTAATTAAAAAAAAAAAATCAGCGTGATAGAGACATCCAGCATTGATAATTTCATTCACAATAATTAGCATTTATCAAAATTATAACCAACCAAATTCAGAGTTCTACACCAGGAAATGGTGGACATTACAGTAATAACCGGCTCCACCTATAATAATATTTGCTTTAATGTCCAGTCTTTTGGTTTTTTTTCTTTTTTTGCAGACTGTACACACACACACACAAACTCAAAACCTGGAGACTTACCGTGATCTCATGTCAATTTAAGTGTGTCTATTTTCCTTCACATTAAGCTGACTGATTGCTCCTACTTTATACTGGCATGAGATCAAGAGTTCTACCTTTCTGTGTTCATTTACAGAAAAAAATCTTGTTTTCAAGGTGGATGGAATGGATCTTCACCAATCATAAGCAAATAATTGAATTAAGAATCACATAGCTAGAACTTTAACCAGTAAGTGTAAACGAACTAGCAAGATCACACTCTTCAGCATTTTGCTTTAAAGAGTCATTTCTAATAAAAAAATGGAACTTACATCTTTTTGAATCTGAGAGCTGTAAAATGTTTCTGGTTTTTCCATAGTTAGCCACTCATCAACTACTAGCTGAAGCACTTGTTTTTCTAGATTACTTGCTTTATTGGCTGTTTTTGGTCTGCAGATATTGTAGAATTCCTGGTAGATACACTCAAGAGCTTTGGGGATCAAGCACATCAGACCAAGAGAAGGGTGAAACTCCAGCAAATAAATGTTCTTCAAAGTAGGACTTAAAAACAACAAAAACAAAGAAAGAATAAATAGCTCTCAAATAAGGTTTTTATAAATTGTATTTATAAAGAAACCTTGCAATTGCTTAATTTGCAAGAATAAATTGCAATGGCTTTAGTGCGTCAGAAATCAATCATCAAATCTGAAAACAGAACTGAAGCCTTAATAAACATAATTACGTTGGAACACATCTAAGTAGTCTCATTTACTAATGAAAACAGAAAATGTTTGAAATTCTCTTTTGTTAGCTGACAGTTTTATTGACCGCACTTTCATGTCTATTATGCCCGCTCAATAAAACTGTCTGCCATTGAAAATAAGCCCTCAGATAACCAACACAAAATCAAAATGTGTGTCAGGGGAAGAATAGGGCCAAGGGGCTTCCGACAGAGGCAGGAAACCAGAAGGGACCAGCGGCAAGGGGCTCTTGGCTTCTGGGTGTATAATTAGCTGCTACATAAACCCTTCGCATAACCCACGGTGCTGCACAGCTGCAGGATGGGGAACATGTGGCAGGTCTGTACTGCAGGTAAGGTGTGGATTCCACGTCTGAAAACAGAGTACACACACATCCAACCGGACAGCTGTGCTAGAAGGAGTAGTAGACTGCGGCCAAAGGGCAGGGAAAGTTGTGAAGCCAGGTCAGGATACTGATGCAGCAAGTCTACAGCAAGGCTCACCTCAGCACCCACTTTCATCACTGCTGTTTAGTAGTCTGTACCCATGGGAATACTCATGTCCCAGTGCACTGCAAGGTGCAATTATCAAATCCATTGTCATGAAAGGGCAGCGTAAGGGCGGTGGAGGAGGAACGACTTTCTTCTTTGAAGATTTTTCTGGCTATCTAAATAGCATGAAACTAAGTAACATGAGACACTCATCTATTGCTTGATTCACCTTAAGACTGTCATTTTTTCAAATAGTCTTATTTTCTGGTGCTGGATCCCAAATTTTTACAATCAGTCACAGAAACCAGAAAAGAAAGAGGTACTCTCCAACAAAATAAAACTGCATAATTACTCACCGGCTAGTATTAAGAGAGACAAGCTGCTTAGTAATTACATTAAAAGGAAGTCCAAATTCACCGATGCCACCTCTTTGACCTTCCCGCCAAATCTTGTGGACATATTCCCTCTGGGCATCTATCTAAAACTCAGCAATAAACACAACTGATATCAGCCAATAAAATTCACACATAGCTAGAAATCAAGGCAAAACCAACTATTCTTCATTTAAACATAAGCTGCAAAAATTTCTATTTTTACATTTATAAATTTTCAAGTCAACTACATATGTACCCACTCTAGATGAATTATAGCTGCTAAAATTATTGTGAAACTTTCACATTCCTTCAGAACAAAATTTAAGTTCCAACAATGCTGACAAGGCTCCATTTTTATTGCTAGCAATATGGTAGCATTAGTGGCAACAGCAGCACAACAGTAGCCTCTTGTACCAAAACCCAAACTTCCATTTGTGGACTAAAAGCCAAGGCACAAAGGTTAGCTAATTAAACTTCCCAGCTTGCAGCCTCTGAAATCAAAGGTCAGAGAAAGGAAATACCTTGTGGCAGGATACAGAGGAAAGCTGAGGCAGATTTTTAAACCAGAGAAAAAATGTGAGGATTTCAAATGTTGTGATTTAATTATTAGCACAGGAATTCACAGCTATCTGAAATACACTGCTTTTCAAAGTGCAATTTAAAGTGCAAACTTCAGTTACATTCTTTTTAAAGTCTCTTTTCTCATACTATAAACAGGACTAGTTCCTTATCCAGTGCATTACAAAACAAATATAGATAATAATTTTACTTAGCTTCCATGCTTCTCAACTACTATTTCTAATTGTCTCAGACAGTAGCAGATGTGGCTTTAACATGACATAGGAAGCTCTGCAAACTTTCCAACATTCTCTTTCTGAAATTGATCAAATGACACCTTTCTGCTCTAAAGCTTCAGGCCTTCAATTTACAAAGCATCCATAGACTTCACTGTTAAATTAGTATTGACCTATCTTAACACTGTAAACCCATGCAGGCTATAATCATAGCTTCCCACTCTGGATTTCACCTCCTACTTCCCCAAGATGGATATACTGTAAATTCAACCTACGTGTTGGTTTACTATGTCCCTCAGCAGCTGGAGGTGAAGTTGTAAACAGATGCATTCATCTTTGTAGGTGCTGACAAAATACTCAAGCTTGAGATCAAACCGTGGACGTTTGTGCATGATGTCAGTTATCGCTTGGGCCAAAGCAAATCTTTCCTCTGGGTCCAAAGCATGTTGGTAAGCTTCAAAGTAAACATCTAGAAGCTGCAGAAGCACATTTAGAAATTTTTATTCACCCAAATGTTCTTTCTCTGTTGGGGAAAGATTTCTGAACATGGAGTTCGCTGCCTGTATCAAACCAACAGTGACCCGGTATGGCATCTTGTTTCTGGCACAGGATATTACTCCATGCTTCATCAGAAGGCTCAAGAACAGAACATAGAATAAACTGAGCATATGAGAAATTCCTTCCAAATCTTGCATAGTTAACATGGGCTTTTTCCACTGAAGCATGAAGATTTTTATTCTGTATATTCTTCCCTTCAAAAAGTAACAAGACAATGTACTTACTACTTCAAAAACACCTACTTCTTTCCACTCCAATCTATTCTGTTTCTTTTCCAGCACCCGAGTTTGCATCTCTGAAAAACTCCATTTCCCCCAAACTGAAACCTGCAGACTCATCCAAGACTCTCCGTTATCTCATTTGGCAATGACTGTCACAGTTACTTTACATTTTTTGGAGAAACTCCAAATTAATTGAAGATGTAATTAAAGATGTACAAAGGCGCATGCCCTCTTCAGGCTCCTCCACCAAGAATAGCTGTAAAGTTTTATTTAAATAAAAATTTTAATTACAAATACCCATAGCTTAGGACAGAAAAAGAAATGTGCCAAGCATGACAGCATGTGAACTCTCCAGATGGCACTGTAGTACTTTTTGGTCAGATGGCAATGAGCGGATTGAAAATATTAATTGCCTTGCTTCTGGATAAATAGGTCATGTCAATATGAAGTGATCTACATCTGGCTATTTTGCATTGACACAGGAGTGGAAAAGCATCCACATTACTTTCCATACTGAGACCAGAGGACTGTGGAAGAGGAAGACGCAGAAGCGCTTAGGAGGTAAGTCAGAAGCCGAGAATTCAGATTTCAATGGAAACAGTAAAGTTCTCTGATTTAGACCTGCCTGACCTGAACTGTTCTGGAGGAAGTTAAAACAGTGCTTGAGCAACAGGCCGTAAGCAAGTTTCATATTGGTTAAGCTAAATTGTCTCAGCTGCTGGACAAAGGGCTATTGTTTTCTCATTCAGAAAAAACTCTATGCCAGCTGGAAACAAAGCTAGCGAGACCCACTTCCATTTAATTTCAGCTAAAAGCAAAAGACCTCCTGCAACAGCACATCTGTACATTTAATCCTGCCTAGAGAGTTGGGTTGTGAGAGCAGTTCCAGAATATACTCTTTGATGTTTTTGGAAAAGAATTAGTGCATTGTTGCTGTAGAAGTTTCATTCTTCTCTACTGGGAGTTTTTCTTCCAAAAAGAAAGCACGTTTTCTTATACAGAAGGCCTGTGATAAAAATAAAAGGTAGATTCACAGAGGTAGCATGATCATACAGCAATGGAAAGCGAAGCCTATTGGGATGAGAGCAGAAACTCAGTGAACTAGGCAATTAGTATTTTATATAGCCCCATCACACAAAGCTCCTTTATGAAAATGGAAGAGTAGCCTTAGGAGATTTCCTCAACTATATACAACTATTTTAGTTTAAAAGGTTTTCTATTTAAAGCCTCTTCAGTGGTACACAGGAGATTCCCTAGCACCCTCTAGCATTCCTATTTTGAGAGCTTCCCTGTGTTACTCCAGGACTGCGAACAAAACATTTCACGTGTGTGAAGGCGACCTCAATTAGTGCCATTTCTCCCCGCTTCTCAAGTGGACTATCTGCTCCTCTCCGCTTCCTGACACAGCATTGTTCTTGGGACCGGTGAGTCCCATCGACAGAAATACACTTCTAAGCTCCTCTGGGTCCCTTCCTCTGAACTTGTCTAATCTTCATCCTCAGGGCTGTACCTGATTCTTCCTAGCCTGCATTTGCTCCATTCCCTGGCATGCAAAGAGGGACACAACGCGCTCTGCAGTTTTGCTCTGGAGATGGCCTTGTCTTTCCCAATTATCCTTCCCAGTTATCCAGTGGCAGGTGACTCTCCCTAAGGGCTTGCAGAAGTGCTTCCAGCCCCTGGCACAGCAGCTACAGAGGCTGCTGTCTGACAGCAAGAGCATTTCTGCTCCCTCGTTGCAACAGCAGCCACTACATGGGGTCCTTTGGACCCAACCCACAGCACCCAGCAGCTCCAACCCTCTGCACCCAGTCCAGCCCAGCAACCAGGCTCCCATTGCATCTGAAACCTGCACCACCACTCATGGTTGCTGGCTCTGACTTCCATGTGTATACACAACGGGAAATGCTGTTGAAAGGGAACCTTACGCAACCTGAAGTGAACGGATTGCAAATCACCATTTTCAGTCCAAGAAAAGCATCTGTACCTGGCATTTTTTTTCCAAGAGAGCAGTTTCACAGGTCCAGAGGTCAAGCAGCACAGCAAATCGATCCACAGAGGCATGTGCCCAGCCAAGGATGTTGCTGCCACTGAATTGCTCACAAGTTACCTTGCCTAGGACAAAAAAAATTAAGTAGAAAACAAGCAGATGCCAGTATCAGAGGGATTTCCACATGCCTAGAGTCCCAGGGCTTGTGGTAATTCTTTTTATTTATAGCACAGGGTTGTGGTTTTTGCTTGCCAGGGAACTCGAGGCCAGGAAAAGATTTCAGTCCCATAAGCTTTGGAGGGCCCCAGAGTATTCTGCAAGGCAAAGAACAAGCACACCAGGCATTTGGTTGAAACATCTCTCTTCTATCATCTTTTAACAAATATTCCGTGAGATAAAGGGCAATGGCTGGAGTTCAAAAGACCCACATCAAGAAATAAAGCCAGAGAAAGCACAAGAAAACTAGCGGAGGAAAGAGAAGAGAAGCTTAATGTTTCACAGCACCAAATAATGTTGGGATCGTCTTCACCACCTCGCCTTCACCCTCAGATCAAACAAAAGCGGCATGGACTGCTCAAAGATAAATTTTACAAAGAGATACAGCAGGGCAGAGTGCAGACCCAGGGGAGGGCTTTCTTTTCAGATGGCTTGCTGTTTGAAAAGTCAGTCTTCATAATTTAAAAATGACTGTGAAGGAAGGAAAAACAATCACTACAAATGTTTTTACACCAGCAGTCCATGAGAAATCCTTAAAGAAATCATGCTTTTGGATTCTTGGTTGTGATACTGTCTAAACTAGAGCTAATTTTGACAATAAATGATAAATCAAGTAGCGTGAATCTGAAATGGTTAGAGCTGCAGAGTTAAAAATCAGCCATGGGGTAAACAGAAGAGGCTTCAGCAGCTACTCTTCATCTCCAGACTTTGTGTCTTATTTTTCAAAAGCTGAACGAGAGACTAATTTGAAGTCCCTGATCACTGGAGAAGTCAATATTAAAAGTGTTGGGGTTCATGGCACACACAGAGACCATAACAAGAAGGAGCACAAGGAGCTAGGACAGGTTGTACATGATCAGTCCTCAAGTGCACTGTGTGAGGGTGATAATGAAGTGACCTATAAACACAGGAACTGCTATACCAGACTACCAGACTACTCTACCTCATTCCGTAGTCTGCCTCCTGTCATGACAGAATCACAGAATGGTTGAGGTTGGAAGGGACCTCTGGAGGTCATCCAGCCCAAACCCCTGCTCCCACACAGGGTCACCTAGGGTGGGCTGCCCAGGACTATGTCCAGTCAGGTTTTGAATATCTCCACAGATGAAGACTCCACAACCTGTCTGGGCAACCCTTGCCAGTGTTTGACCACCCTCACAGTAAAAATGTGTTTTCTTGTGTTCAGATAGAATTTCATGTGTTTCAGTTTGTGCCCATTGCCTCTGGTCCTGTCAGTGGGGACCAACGAGAAGAGTCTGGCTCCCTCTTCTTCATTCCCTCCCACCAGGTATGTACACACACTGATTAGATCCCTCCTGAGCCTTCTCCGGGCAGAACAGTCCCAGCTTTCTCAGCTTCTCCTCATATGAAAGGTGCTCTAGAAGAAAGTCCACCATGAGGACCTTCAGGTGACTGCAAAGAAGGTCCTAGCAGGCATTTAGGCATTCACAGGTTTGTAAAGGTTTTTGGTCATCTTAATTCTCAGCTATGCCCTGCATTCTCTGTCAGAACATTCAATTTTAGGGAAGCATGCTAAAACATCAGAAACATTGTCCTATCCATACAGAAAGTAATTCCAGTGATTTAAGAGATATTTTGTGCAGTTCTCTGAGTATCATATGTGTTTGTGCCATTTATTGACTGTTTTCTAATGGCCCTCCCCCCCATGTTTTCTAAAATTACAAGCTTCTCCCTCCTTACTATTCTAGAAGTACAGCTGCTCTTTTTAGAAATCTGTAATATAGTCTGTCTCAACTCAGTTCCTACTAAAGCAGCAGTTTCTACTCAAAAAAGGCAGCAGGAAAAAACGAAGTCTGGAACATAAAATATTTTGCAGCTTCTTATTTACAACTGAGAAAAGTTTAAAAGTGCCGGGAGGTAAATTTAGTTCTGCAGAAAAGCAATCCGATACATTAATTAAAAGACATTCAGAAACAAGTCACATTTTTCTTTTCTGGCTCTCTCTGTACCTTGAAGATGTGCTTGCTTATTATATTACTTAACTACATCAGTAAATGTCCCTTCTGTGTTATTTTCTGCTCCAGGATGACTTTGATGTCTATGACCCTGAATAAGTGCAAAACTGTGACATTAACAACATGTGACAAGCAATTCCACAGGCTCAGTTAGGTCTTTGCAACATATTCAGCACTGAGCTAACTAGGAGGATAAAGAAAGGTCCCAAAATTCCAGTTAGAAGTTGGTCCTGCCGAAGTACAGCAACGATTAAAGAAGTCATAGGATCAGCCTACCTTGAAAACAGCAAAAGAAATTATCACAGGTTTTTTGGAGCTGCAGATATCTTACTTTTATCTTTCTCAATGTACTGGCTGGCCACAAGCAGCAATTGGTTCTCAAGCTCCTTCAGGTCCTCTAAAGCCACATCATATATTATGTAAAGCCCTCGCTGGTCCTGTGTGTGAATATATCCATCTTCACTAGTGTGAAAGTCGTCATGGTTTTCCACCTCTGCAAATTCCATGAACTGAGCACTGTGGACCTATGCCGTGAAAAAGAAACACAGAGACACAAGCAGTCAGTTCTGCAAGGATTGCAATTCTCTGTAATCAATGTATCTAAGGGTGGATCATGCCTAGGAACATGGTATTTTGTCATTAACAAAGAACAATAAAATAAAATATTGCCAAAATGTTATTTTTTACAGGTAACACCTACACTGTGGCTTCACTTATACTATCATGGAATAAGACAAACTGTACAAAATTTCTGTTGCGCCTAGTTTTTCTTTCAGGCATATAAAACCACAAAAAGCACCAAGGCGGCATCAAAACAAGAATAGCCTTGAACTAAGGTAGAACTTCTTCTTTTTCTAATTTAGCTCAAATTTGGCAAAAAGTGTCTTAAATTCTGATATTCAAATATGAAGTCAACGTATTTTTTAAAGCCTTCTCAGGTAAGTTACACTTGCAAGATTTGGAGATAAGCACACACACACACACACACAAAGACTTTAGCACTAATTAAAAGGAACACCCATTGCCTGATGTCCCAAATTGCTATGATATCAGCACTTGTCCAATAGAATAGTTTAACAGTGACCTTACTTTTCTAAAAAAAAAATCAGCATCTTTAAAAGAGAATCATCTACCTTGGCAGTGAGTCACTAGTTAGCTCAGTATCACCCCAGTCAAGAATCCAGTACTGCAGCCAGCAGAAGTGGCGTTAACTTTCAAAATATTCTGTTTCTTGACTAGGAGTGCCACAAAGGGAATTACACACATCTATCTCTAGGTGTATAAATACAGAAGTTAATCTCCCAGTGTAAATAAACACTTGGTATAGGGGTGTGGCCACAGAAGCCTTTAAAAATGGTTCTTCTTGTAAAAAGGCAGCAAGTAAATACAAGCTCCTCATTTTCCACTGTTTGTCTTTACTATTTCCTGGTATGTAATGCACCTTTGTTCTCATTTCAGTGCCAAATAATGATATACAAGGTATTGGGACTTCCTCCTTTCACTTGGATGTATCAAATTCTATTAAAAGGAAGGATGGAGGAAAGGAGAAGGTATTTGTTTAAGTCATGGAAATCTTAGCCAGATTTAAACATAGTGGGAAGAACAGCTTGCCAGCTTCATAGATCTATGCTGGATCAGAAATCATTCTTTACCATAAAGTTCATGAGGCAGCCCTGCAAAATGTACACCTAATTTGAACATAACATTGGATCAGCCTGGTCAAAGAGATTCTTTTCCTTTTTTTGATATGGTGTTCTGCACTCTCTGTTCTTTCCTTATTCTTCTGAACAGACTATTTGTTTCACTGCTTTTAGTAACAGGATGCAGAATTTGCTAAAGGTTAAATCAAAGCCCTTTACGGAAGAATTAAATTCGATTTGATTTAGGTAAATAACTGAGCAAATACTGGGCTGACTTCACCATAGCAGGTAGAAGGGTTTTTCTCAGTTGTGTTTTTAAACATCCTTATGGAGAAAATTCATTGAAATATCTCCACTTTCAAGCTCTTGAATTTTTTTTCTGATTATTCCTGCTCTGTCCTACTCCTAAAAGCTCAGTCAGGACTACAGCATTCTGCAGAAGAGGCATGTGACTACAAAACTGGAGAATTCTTACCAAACAAAACCAAAAAGAAATGAAGACTTTCTCCCTGTCATGTTTGTTCTGGAAGTCATATTTTAAAGAGACTACCTAAGCCTTCTAAATACCACTTATGCCTGTAAAAAAACATTAATACCCAGTTACATGTCTACAGCAGCAAATCACGTAACTGGATATTTTTGTGTGATGTTTTTTGCCTGCAAGTTTTGGCTTTCCTCCTCTAGCTCTGCTCAGGTTTACTGGGGCTTAACAAATCCCTTTTGGGTTATAAAGCAACACTCACGCGTGCCTACATGTATTTTATCCACTTTCTTCCAAGCTGAATCTCAAAAGGGGACAGAAAAGAGTTTTAAATTAACGTAATGCATTGTTTGCAAGGCCTTCTGTCATTGAAACTCATGGCTTGGATGATCTCCATCCCAAGTAGCCTGCTAGGGACGGTGCAACATTGCCTCAGAATCTCAGTTTCAGATACGTTGTGTGCTGAGCCATCACACGGGCTCACAGGGATTCATAACACAGGTACTCCTCCAATTTTGGGCATAGACCAGATGCTAAAAATATTTTTAAAACAATGCCATATATTTTGGGTTTATAGCACATGCCAGCGAGTATGTTAGATAGGTCTCAATTAGTTTGCCAGTAAAATGGCTCTATTATTGTTTCAGTTCTTGAGAGACAGTCTGTGCAGTATATTAAAAAAAACCAAACCAAACCAACATATTAGAAACTGTTGTTAAGGAAATACTGTTGCCCCTGCTTCTAAATTTGTTGCCAATTAAGCTGTAATAGGATTTGTAAATATTTATCTGGGCTGTAGCTGAAGTTCAAGTGTATATATCCATATCCATGTATTAGTCCAGGGGAAAGAGAGGCCACTGCGGAAAAAATGTCTCTGTCATTGCTAGGGAGTCTCTGAAGTATTTCACAGCTAATCTCCAGATCAGAGAGTGCTTAGATGGAAGATCAGAACTGATATTTGCATCATTTCTTCTTCAACAGAAAAAAGGGGAATGAAAGTAAAGGTCTATTATGCAGAGTTCAGAAGGAGACTTTGTCACAGTGCCTGCTTCCCAGAAAACTGACACCTCCCATTGGAAAGCATAAGTTTTTAAATTACTTTTTCTGACTTGAAAATTCGAAGATGCTGGACCACCTAGTTCAACATTTCTTTAGTGGAAAATCACAGTTTTCTAGTTCCAAGTAGCTTTTCATTTAGGAATTTTAATTGATTAGATTTTTAAAGGAAAAATATGGCCATATTAGAAATAAAACTAAAGATAACTTAAAAATATCATCAACTGTATGTCCTCCCCACACATTTTATTTATATTCAAAGGGGTTTAGATTTTTTCATGTTTAGAGACACTAAGTTTTTTTCTGGGTTTTTTTTTGTTGTTTTTTGGGGGGGGGGGCAATGCAGGCACAGGGTGTGAAGTCTTGACATAAGCAAAAAACAGGGGCAGGAAGCCTACTTCCTTTTTGGTTCTAGCCACAGTTCTTCCATGATGTATCTTGTGTGTTTAGTTCTACGTGTTTCTACAGAAAACAAACCAACAAACCAACGAAAAAAACAAACAAGTTTCCAGTAAATGAGAAATAAATGTGAGCTCAAAATGTTGAAAAAACTCCTTTTAAAATACTATCATGCTTCTTCAGGCTTTCTACATGAGAACTTTGGGATGAGTGTTAGGTAGCAGAGCTGCAAGGAAATTCTACAGCTCAAAAGACAAAATACTATATATATCATAACAAACCACTAACATCAGCATGATATATTGATCCTGTTCAGTGTATTTTACAAAAAAGTTGAGGCAACCAAAGTTTGATAAGCCTTAGGAATTTAATTTGGAATTGTTTTTTCCAATCTGTGAAGCTAAGTGTACTAATTATATCACTTCAGCCACATGCCCTCATCCAAGGTTAAAAAACAGTAAAGTCCTAAACTCTACCTAAATCTAAAGAACACATTTTAGAAGTCATCAGGACTTGTTCAAGCAAGGGTTTCTGTAAATTGCAAAATGCCTCAGATTTCTCAGGAACATCTACTCTGCGTGATAGTCCCACACTTACAAAGGCCCTAGCTCAAGCACAGCCAGCAGCACCTAAGTAAATGTTTACCTGGCAGGCATTATTGACATTATACTTCCACATGCCTGAAATTTCTCAGAGGTTTGTCACAGACCACCGGTAGATACAGATATTTAGTCCGTTAAGGTGACACACATGGTTCTGAGGAACAAGCTACCCTGAATCCCTCAGATGATTCAGCAACTGATCACAACACAGTTCACACGGAAGACAGAACTG
The DNA here is from genome assembly GCA_034782735.1 of Sagittarius serpentarius. Taxonomy (NCBI): domain Eukaryota; kingdom Metazoa; phylum Chordata; class Aves; order Accipitriformes; family Sagittariidae; genus Sagittarius; species Sagittarius serpentarius. Next base: position 21,935,638 of record JAVKLA010000014.1, on the reverse strand, counting down.
GATTAGGTACTCCTGTTTAAGCACATGTTTTGGAATACTTAGGTGACACCTCACCTTGTAGTCAGCTGGCGTGTAGTGGATATACGGCTGTGAACTGAGGCCACCAAACACACCAGTGCCTCCTTTGGCGGCACTGACCCAGGAGGTGTCTTCTGCACTGGGAATTAGACGACCAGCCCTGAAGGAGAGGCCGGCAGTACTGATGGTCAGGCTTCTTTCCACAGACCTGAAGTAGTTAAGGATCCCCAGACACACGCGCTGAAATAAACCAGAGCAAACCCGCAGTTGTGTTTTCAGTTGGATAACAGCTCCCCCCTTAAAAAAATTAACTCTGCTCTCTGCAGATTTTATGTCAAATTTTTTTACCTTTAGCTCCCGGATTCTCAGGTGACGTAAGAAAAGAAGGGACAAGTAGACTCCTCTCCTCACCGCGTGCTCCCTGTGGGCAGTCACCGTGCTCTCTTCTAATCCTAGCAGCTGTAAGCTGCCCGTATAACTATACCTTTTTCCAGACATGAAAAATGTAATTACATTTTTGCTACTCAAGGATATTTCTCAACCCTTCTAAAGTAGACAGTTTTGCTATGTCTGTTGTCTAAGAGAAGGCTGCAGCTGCCTACAGGACTGACTGTCATGGAAACCTGTGGTATGGAATAATGAAAAAGGATGGTACTGCTGCTTCTGTCAGAGAAAGAGTAGGTTGGTATAACTTTCCTTCCTTCTTTCAGGTTTTATTAAATATATACATTCATTATATACATATAAAAAATTTTTTACCCTTTTTCATTCTTCTTTTTGAAGGACACTGGAGGCTGCCGGACGCTGATATTTCCTGCATCCTCCCCACTGTCAGCCACAGCTGTGTTATCATCCTCGGTAGTTAGTTCCTAGTTCCAACGCACATAGTTAAAAATTGGTGTGGTAAGTATGCATAAGATTCTTATTTGACAGCTTTATGCATAGGCTTTATCATAACAAAAGGAAAAGGAAAGGAAGTGCCATACTGGATGAAATTCATAATCTAGCCAGCAGGGAAATTATCATGGCATATAACTCCACAATATTTGATTGCTTTCCAGTCCTTAGTGTTTTATCCTTATAAAGTCCCTGGGCTGTATGAAAGAGCTAGCCCCGTTCCAAAGACAAGACTGCAGCAAGGGTCAGATCAAGGAAATTTGCTAAAGAAATTCAAAACATCTGTTTCATCAAAACCTCAACCCAGCTATGGCTAGTGACATGTCTAACCTCCTAGTCCACCGTTTTTTCTCCTGCCATAAAAGAAAAACTGATTTCTGGGCTCCAGCAGATCACAGGCAGAGCATGGGGCAAAATCATAGCGTGGCAACAAAGAAGTAACATCAGACCAGGCTGTAGAAAAGTTTTACTGTGATGTATACACAACACCCCCAACACAAGCATATATTAAATGCTCTAGCTAACATTCTGTAAAATTAAATTCAATGCTTGGGTTTTTTTCTCACTCCTGTCCAGCACACTCAACAATGTAGTACAAAGAGTAGCAGAGGAGGAGCAAGCAGGAAAACAGCTACACCTGCCTTGTCATCAACTCCTTCGAGGCCTTCTCACATGCATCAGGAGTTACCGCACCAACATCAGTGAAATTGAACTGGCACTAGTACCAGTGTAAATGAGAAGATCGCTATGAGTCACACAGTATTTATTAATTGTGGAACATTATGGACAGTGATTTACTAAGCATTATCCAATTAATTCCTCAGACAATCAAGCATATAAGAAAAATTTGTCCTCTTAACCCACTTCATTTGAACTTGGATGGCGTAAGCTGGAATTCTTTTCAATGTGTTAAGGGCTTTATAGCATTGATTTTGGCATTGTTTATTCTGATTAGAGAAAATTCTATTAATGTATCTTCACAAACTGGTGCTTGTCAAATTTATACTGCTCACCACGAGACATCCTAACAAAGCTACTCATAGAAGTGACGCAGATAAACTCAGGACTATGTTGGCTGTTCTTTAAATTTGCGAGTTGACATGAGTGTATTTTCTCCAAAAATTCCTTCAAGCCAAACAAATCTTGATGTCAAACTGTCAAACAATGAATTATTTACATAATCCTTGCAATGACAGATTATGTTCTGATTTCTCTGCCCTTACGAAGCATGATCATCCTCACTCATCCTGTCCTCATTGACTCCAAAGGACTAATCTCTTAAATCTTAGAAAAACTAGGTCCTTCAATCTCTATTACTTAAAATAATGTGAGGTCAAATAGAAATAAAATATATTTTCCTGAATCAACAGCATTAATTGTACATCTCTATTAAATATCAGAATAAGTATATGGACTAAGCATGAGATGAAGCATTTCCACTTAAAATTTCCACTTTAAAAAGATACAGACAATGCTGTCTGAAAAATGCAAGTGAAATGAGGAAAAAAAGAGATGGCACATTTTTGGGCAGCAGCTGAATTTTTATTTTAAAAACATTGAGACCTGGACAGTGCTTTTTTTGTGGAGGATCTAATTCTAGTTTTTCAATAACCATCATGACTATAGACTGTTTCAAAACCGAGATCAGTCACATCTCTTGCATTGCCCCCAAATAGGTACTCTTTCCCAACCCAGTGGTGGACTCAGTGCACTTGACAGAAGATGTACAGTGCAATCCTGTTTTCTTTCTTTTTTTTAATTACTCATCATATAGCTTGCATGAGTCAACCCAATGCATTGTTTTCCATAAGTTTTCATTAAGTAAACAAATATTTCCTGGTCAGAGTCAGCCTGAGGTAGGAAGAACTGTACGCTTTTACATGTGGGAGCTCTTCCTGACAGAAAAACGCGAGTCTATTTTTGAACACAGAGTTGGTCTCAGGCTTGGGGCAGATTAATCAGCAAGAAAGAGAGAATGGGGAGAGACTAAATGCTGTCTCTCTCCCTCTGTCCCCCTTCCCCTGCTCCTGTATTACTCGTGCCCCGCTTGGTCCTGGCCAAGTGCCGGGGTGCAGGACCTTTTCATTAACACTGGGGCTGCATCCAGCCCCAGTAGCTGAGACCTCTCCTCTTTAAAAAACAACAGCAGAGCAAGGAGGTTTTTTCCGTCCTTTTTTAATTTGCCACCGGGGCCCAGTGGTGTGGGCAGGTGGGCATGGGTAGTGTGAGCCAAATGAAGCACTGGGCTGTAGATACAGGAACTTCTGGGATGTAACAGTTCTGTGCCTAATGCTTTTATACTCATCAAAGCAGCAGCTGCGAACAACTTCTGAGTCAGAAGGACAATAAACAGGGAATCAAAGGCCGTCTGCATCAAAGGGTTACCTTCAAATTCAGAGGATTAGTCACAGAGCTTGCCACGTAAGGCATGCCGCAGTTACGACAAATTCCCCAGACACCAGAGGGTTAGGTGCTACTTCTCATTTACTATTCCGCCAGTTAGGCCATTTGTGGAGTATTTTTTCCCCTCTCCAAAACTTGAAGATCTCTCACAGCTTCTGAAGCCCCATGAGGCCATGCCCACAAATGCCACTTCCTCCCCAAGAGGAGGAACTTGCTATCACACCTGCCCCTGCACAAAGCAGTATCTGCTGTCAGGTCCACAGGTGCTCAGCTGCTGGACGGCCTCCGGCAACCACGACGTCCCACCATCCTTCCTCCCCTCTCTTCCATGCATACATGCTAGCCCATTCCCTAATACCACATTCTCCAGTAAATACTAGGGCACACTTCTATTTCTTGCGGCCATATCCACACGCTAGCCCTGCTACAGGCATGTATGCATGTTATTTTTAGGTAGGTGCAATCTTGTGCTCCTTGGGCTATGACTGGACCAGTGGCTGCACAGCAGCTAGTGAGAACCAAGGAGGAGGGGACATCGCGTGTGTGGCTTGGGCATGCAACCGTACATTGCAGATGGGCAGGTCCTGCTTCGCAGCAGCAGCAGGAGACTGAATTTTGAAAAAGGGGAACACAGGTACCCAAGCAGAAATCTCTTAGAGGAACCCTCTGTCAGAGCTGACAAACGTCTGCTAGACATGTTAATTGATCATTATTTATCATTTCCCCTTCTAAGTACCTGGCAGAGCTCAGCGCAGGCATAGATCTCCTTCCAGACATGATCGTAGCTCTGCTCTGCAGAGGCATGAGAAGAAGTGGTAGAACTTGACTGCACAGGATGCGGTTCGAAGACTGCTGCTGCGTGTTCCTGGAGACCCTCCATCACCCTCTCTATGTCTGAGACCTTGTTTCAAACCACAACAAATACAGGCAAAAGGTTCAAACGCAAACAAGTCAGCGTGCCAGCCCCCATCGCACAGTGAGTCAGGGTCAAGTCAGAGCATCTAGTGAGGGAGCCGCTGCAGCACTGCTCGTTACTGCTTCTCCTTTCTTTGGGAAAGTCGTCTGCTGCCCCCTCCACAAAGTGAAAATGTAGAAACAGATTTGCCTGTCACAGCATACGGAGCGAATGTACCAGATAAGAAAGAATACAAAAGCACTTTTTTTCTGAGATTTATGAAGGGGAGGGACTACTGGGTAATCCCCTCTCTCCTTTCCTGTCACCCCTCACCCTTAAGGAGGTGTACATGTTTCTTGACCAAAACGAAATATACCATATTTGGTGAGCAAGCCACTATGGAAAAACCAAGGAGAATGATCTTTTTTTCATTGTCTCAGTGAGCTGCAAAGATTTTTTTCCTTTTGTTAGTGGTGATGATGGCTTTTGCCCAAGCTTTCCAGAAATATTACATGCTGTGGCAAAATTTGACAGAATGGTTTCTTTGAGAAATATCTGGCGTGGGGGAAAGGTCTCAAAACAGGGATCATAAAAGAAAGCTTATTTCAGTCCTAAATTAAAAAAAAAAACACATAAATGGCTAATCTTTCTAAGAGTATCATCCAAATCAAATCCATTCAATTATTTAAAATATTGTAAAGCCAACTTCATCTGCAAAGTCTGCACATCCACTTTCTGATTTCTGCAATTTAAAAAGAGTTCTCTCTCAAATGCTTTGTGAGACCCATGAAGGTAAATACTGAATATTAAATGGGAACCAGGGAGACTAAATATACGCAGAGTCCTGCCAAAAAGCAGGTTAAACAAAATTAGAAGTAGTACAATAGTAATTTTTAAAAAACACATCTAATCTTGCAGGATTTTTTTTTAATTGCCACTTGTATCAGAAGTATAATTTGAAGAACATGGTCATGCTTTAGCAATTACTGGCATCAGTAAAATTCTGTTGATATGAATTCTAGCAAAGCATTGATAAGAATTCTAAGGGGATTAAGACTAAGAGTTTTATAGGACTCTTTTTTATTATCTGTTTTGAACAAAGATGCTGAAAAGTAAAAACAAATGGAACCTTGCTCCACACAGGAGGAAAAAAAAAAATAACCATTAAAAAGGGGGTGGGCAGGGGAGCAAGCAGCCTTCAATAAAAATGTAAATTAAATATCAAACCCCATGAGATGATTTTTCCATTAATTTCCCAAGCATTTCCTTCATTCACTTTCTTACTGGTCAGGAGTCAACAACTTCTGATCAGTTACTGCTTCTGCTTCTCTACAAGACACCATCACTGCCAAGCACCTTTGTTTCCTTAGAGTTATATTTATTTTTAGGCTTGTTAGACACTGAAACACAAAATCAGAAATCAGGCAGTGGGAAGAAGCTTGGGGAAGGTGAGCAAGGTGGGAAAAGCCAGGAGCCTCCATTTTCCCTTTCCCAAGCTACAGAGTAGTTTGTTCTGGCACAGTCTTATCATCCTCCTGCCTTCAGCCCCACAGAAACTGCTTACGAAGGCTCCCTGTTGCCGTTTCACTGAGGTCAGCTTCAGGTGTAGGCAAAGCAGGTAGCTGCCTAAAGAGGTTACAGGAGGCTGATGGGATCCCAAGCAATCCTGAGACGGCTGGGCGGCAGAGCAGGCACCGTCCCCGCATGCGGTCCATGGCTACAGCACTGAGGGCTCTAGCCTGCTGAGCTGGCACTGTCTGCTTCTGCCTGTTTCTGGGTGTTTTCGTGTTGCTTTGGTTGCTTTTTTGACACCCTCTCCCCTGTTCTGCCCCGTGCCATCCACAGTCCCCATGCAGATGGGAAGCCTCCTCCTCCCCTCTCCAGCTACCACCCCCGAGGAAGGCAGCAACCCCCACAAGGGTCCCAAATCAAGGCTGGCCCACAACTCAAACACACACACAGCATCATTTGGGGCTCTGTGACAGGCCCACTACCCCCTTTCTAGACAGCAGGGGATCTTCAAGCCTGAGGACAGAGGTATTTGGATGGACTGCAGCAGTGGTTCCGTGGGGAGAGAAGACCAAGAAGCCCAGTGACATTTCAGGGCTGAAATAGCCTCACATGAGCTGGAGACACGGCTCAGGCTACTCTGGTGTACCCAACACCACCCAGGTACTAAAGGAAGAAAGAGAAAGTTCATCGAGGACTTTCCATTTGGCAGGAATGTGATTATTGATAGAAGAGGGCACACAGGGGCACAACTCCTCCACAGCTTCAAAGAAGGGATTTATCTTCTGGTTCCTGTGTAAAACTGCGAGCTGAACTACAAGGCGTCCTTATTGTTCATACTGCTTCAGGCCCACCCGGGGTACGAGAGGCAGTAATCTCATCCTCTGATTGCCAGATCCGTTTTGCTGGCCGAGATATTTACGCAGATCCTATAGTAGCCGTTCACCATCTTAATTGCATTAGTTTTCCTAATCCTTGAGAGGCAGAGAACTCCTGTTATACCAGTTTTACATATAAGGATACCAGACCTGCTCGAATTTCACTGGAAAAATGTGGCAAGACCCCAGTACACCTGACCAGCCTATGGCACCCTGTAGTTCATTCCTGCATCTGTAGCAGGTGGGAATGAGCAGAGCTTACTGGGCATACGCAAGCCAGCCTGCAGGGTACATTCAGTGAGTAAAATGCACTTAAGACAAATGAATACTACTTTTCACAGATGATCACTATTTGCAAGACAATGATGTGAGGTGTTAGGGGTGCCTCAGGCTCATTTTGGATGCAAAGCAGGCCTGATCTGTGAATGTACATTGCCATTTTTCCAAGGAGGCTGGATGACAGGCAGCCTAGGTAGAGCTGTCCTGCAGGATATCCTCAAAACGGCCAAAAATGGCAATATGTCACGGGAATCAAGAGAACCTGTGAAGCTAGAACCAAAACAGAGACACTCAGTAACCTCTCCCTGGGGCACATTGTGCCCTACCAAGTTTTAGACTTGTACCTCACTATTGGAGCATCTCTCCTTGTCTTTTGAGCACAGGTCTGAACCTTGGTCACATTAAAAAAATGGTGTTCCGAGCAGCCCCTTTGACACAAATTCCGGGGCTGATTTTGAGCTGACTTAGGTGAACTTCAGAGCTTTTGAATATTTATGCAAGTGTTCAAGCTGCCTTTTGAAACAGCTGAACTGAAAAAAAGAGGGGGAAAAAAGTCTCTATAGCACCTTACTAACCGGTCTTTAATGAATTCAGGCACGTACACATGATACCCAAACCTGAGGTAACCTTTCTCTAGAGATTTCAATTTCCTTGAAAGTGTCCAATAAATAAATTAAAATCACTTTAGATTAAATCACTTTAAGTTATATTACCTCTACAAATTTTGAATGAAGCTCCATCAGCTTATCCACTTTTTTCCACTGTTTCAGTTTTATCAAAAGCTTTTGCTGCCAGGGATCTACTTTAGGCTTAATCTGGTTGACATAAAAGTAACCACAAAATTTATGAATATCACTACCTGTTTTTGGTATAGGAGGCAATATTTAGTAAAGAAAGTGCAATACATTCACTTTTTATTTTCAACACACATGAAAAGGGGCTCTTGACTATACAGAAATACAGTAGTTTGATAATTATTAAAAATTATTAAAAAAAATCACTCTATTTGTCAAAAGAAACATTTTAAATTTTAATTGCTGAAATGTATCTCACTACATCCTGAAGACTGGTTAGGACTAACAAAACTGAAAAAGGAACGATCCTCATAATTACCTTTAAAAAAGGGATCCAGTTGGCTCTCTTTTTCAAAGCCCTGGTTGGATCTAGCATGCCCCACTTCTCTGACCGAGAAACCTCTGTGTCATAAAGTGGAAATGTTCTCATCATCTGCTGTTTGCGGAAGATGCTTCTAAATTTTTGAACAACCTAAAGCATAAAAGGAGATAGTACTGTTATAAATTTCTCAAGCCGGATATTAATTCCTATAGCAAAGTAATACTGCATATTATCAGAGGAAAAAAATAAATAAATGGAGTGATAAAGTAACAAAGCAGACATTCTGGTCCTGTGTTTTCTTTCCTTTCCAGCAGACACAATGAAACTCCCTGCTGTTAACTCTGGAGCCTCCAAAAAGACCAGGATTTTCCAAAACACTGTCTTTCAGTCAAAGTCAATGGCAAATTTATTATCATTGGCTTTGGTAGGAATAGCTTTAGCCTAGAAGATGTACTTTGAAAATCCTGTGAAGTAATCAACAAGCCACTGCCAGCCTACAATGAAGGTAATTTACATCACTGCCTAGCTGTGTAAACACATCTGCCTCTGCTTATCTCAGATAGTTCAGTGAGTTCATGTGGACTAGTCAAATGTTAATTAATTTGATGAGAGACTTACAGACCAGTTTATGCAACCAAACCTTTGTCCTTTTCAGCTGGACCACCTGTTCTCATACAAGGCGCCATTTGCAAGGCAAGCCATGTATTTAAAAGCAGTATGTTATTCCTGTTTAACAGTTATGCATCTCTTTTGGACCCTGGACACCCGGTGGCAATTTTCAGTTGGTTTTGCCTTTTGGATGACAGGAAAGACAAAAACCTGAGTTTTCCTGCTGGCAAGCCCTGAGCTGTGAGGCCCGGTGTGGTCCTGGGCGATGGCGTGTCGCAGCCGACCTCTAGTGGAAGCACCACAGCTTGGGAAGACACCAAACAAGGGCAGGAAAACTCGAGAAAAATGCACAAAAAACCCACGAGTGAGAGCTGGGAGAACAAAGGTACGGACTCAGAGCCATCATGCTGAAAATATACGAACATCAGCAGTTACTAGAGCTTAGTGAGAGCGAGACGGACCTTTCTGCTGCCTCTTGTCAACAGCAAAAATGCCCACAATCTTATTTTTCCATGACGCAAAACACTGACTTGTAATAAATGGAACTTCCTACCACGCTTTTAAAGACTTTTTTTTCCTTTTTGTTTTGTTTGGTTTTTTTTTTTTTAGTATTGAGAAGTACATTTCAGTTACCTGGGAAAAGAGTTCCACCTCATCAGCTGAGTTCTTGAGGTCCTTAAGGTTATAGTCAATATCAAAGTGAGAAAGCAGAAGCTGGAGCTGAGGCTTCAGCTCCTCGTTTTCAGTGCTGTGCCAGGGCAAAGTGAATCCAGTGTCCCTGTGGCAGGATTCTGCAAAAAGCCATAATCAGACCAGTTGGAGAACATCAACACTTTAAGCAACATGACTGTAAGATGACTGTAAGCAACGCTGTCAGTACCCTTTGCTTTGCATCCACACAATGATGTAATTCCCCTTTTTTTTTCCTGAAGCAGAAGTATGTCAGAGAACAGAATGCAATGGCAGGAGGGAATCCACATTGTATGGATTTTTATTATTTTCATTTCTCTTTCAAGAAAGGGCCTTCTGCCAGACCCCAAAACACTAACAGCTGTTGCAGGTCAGGGCACCTCCACGGTCCTTGGAGGAGTGTCTATTTTCTAACGTGGAAAGGACACCAGCTAACAAATCCTACTGTCTGAACAGAGTCCTGGCTCAGGGGTGTACAACATTCTTCACACACACACACCTCCCAAATCTTCACATGCCACAAGAACTTCCAGTGTGTTACTATTTCAGGGTTATCACTCCTCTGGTATCTGATTCTGGCATGATGCAGCTATCGCAAACTTCTGAAACAAGGGTGTACTGGGGATGGCTGAGTTTGGCCTGTTACCAGTGTTGAAGAGGCTGTTGGCAACACAGCACCCCTTTTTAGAAGAAGTGAAATGTTTTCTCCTCCTTCTTTACCTCATCTTACGCTTACTCAAGGCTTTGAAGGGTATCAGTATTCATTCATCCTTGAAGAGCCAAAACTACTGTGTTCCTGTAAGTTTTGTCACCTTTTCTTCCCTTTTCAGCTCTTTGACAGGTTTATTTAACACTGGGGGTTTGTTTGGTCGGTTGGTTTTTGTCTTAGGCCAAGCCATAACAAAGAGCAGCAGTTTCTCTCTACTACTTTTCCAAAGATTTTTGAAAGTCTGAGTAAGTGTCATCTGATTCTCCTTTAGCCAGTACTGGTGGATACTGCTGATAGACGCAAAGATCCTAATAGGCAAGTTACAGTTTGCTAAAGGTCAGCAAAACTCTTGGGGTTTAGTGGAACTACGTGTAATCTAATTTATTATCTCATTGTTTCAGCAATAAAGGGCCATCTGCATTTCTATTCCATGCTTTATTTCAGCTTTGTTTTTAATGTCTTGTTTAATCATTCTGTTGTTTCATCTATGAAGCTCAGATCTAAATAGTAGATGAATGAAGTTTATGATGGTAATATGATACTGTTCCTCAAATATTAGATAACTAGATACTGAAGATCAAAATGAGCTAGAGCACTTCTGAGTTACTTTTTAATACCAATAAGGGTCTACTCCATGGCAAAACGAATGGCTCAGGTGAACTCCATAACACTGCAGGTCTTGTGCCCTTCTCTGTACATTATTAGCCCACTGTATCCAAGATCACGGATCATCCCTCCCTCTCCTATCCCACTCATATAAAAGAAATGTGGCCTGTTCAAGGGGCTTTGTTTCGAGAGAAGAGTTTAACCCTCCTCTCCCTGCACCTTAACACCAGTAGCGTTGTACTCCTGGGGCAGTGCTGCCATATCTCCCCACCATGGGACCCCCTTGGGCCTAAGGAGTAAAAGAGGGCTACACCAGCACAGCCAGTTAGACCAGTTAGAGCTTAGTTAGAACACTAAGGGCTAAAAGCTCTTTATCTGTTCCAGATAAATCTGCACTGTCCTTAGCACTGTTCTCAATCAATTGTCACAGATTGGGCAGTGCCGCTCCATCCAGGCCAGGGCGGTGCCTTGCTCCCCTGTGCAGACTCACTGGTACACCCCTTGCAGTAGAGGTTTTCAGTGGAGAAAGGGGATGGGGAGGACAAGTCACAGCCTCTTTTCGTTCCTGCACCCTGGCCAGCCCACTTCTCAACTGCGAGGAGGAGGCGTACACCCTGCCTAGTCCCCAGGAGAGGGGTTGTGCTTTCCCAGGGACAATCCTGTGAACTCCGACAGTTCCGCACTGTTCCCACTGTCTGTAAAAGCATGGGTTAAAGCATAGGATTTAAACACTCTGCAACAGCAATGCTGCCTTGCTTGCTAAGTACCACCCACACGCTAACTCTACGTAACAGCATCACTCCCTCCCTTCCTTCGAAAGGAAGGAGAGCTTGAAAACAACCACAAGGAGATGTTTCTAGGGATACTTCAGCATAAGTTTTAAAACAATAGCTCTCTTCTCTCAGTTTCTCCAAAAACAGGCCACCCACAGAAATATTTTAAATAATATTCTTGCAGAAAGTTGGAAGGGTGAGTTTCAGGGTTTGGCATAATCAGGACAACATCCTGGATTGTCCACCGAGCTGATCCCACAGGTAACCTTCTGAACCGCCTGTTTCTGCAGCCCAGGGCACAGTAAGGCCAGAGGAGTGACTACTGCAGATTCAGGGCTCCACACTCCGGAATTTAGACACCAGATTTCCAAGATTCTTGCTGAATTTAAAAGCTACACTCCAAATTTCTCAAGCGTACAAGCCAAGAATGGCAACATTCTCAAAGAATGCATTATCTGTAGGAAAGCTGATAATTTCTCACCATTTCTTTTTAAAACTCTTGAACAGGGAAACACATCAATATTAAAAATACCTGAATTCTTGTCAAAAGCACTTCTTGATTTGTCCCAGTTGTCTTGGACCACATCAGGACGTTTCTCATCAGCCACATTGATTCTGTGAGAAACAGGCAAATGCTGGAGAACCTGGAGTTAAGAACATATCTGTTGTTATTCTCTCAGTCATTTAGAAAGCATACAAACTATTCAGTTGCAAATTTAGTAATAAAATAAAACAAAACACAAATGAGAAAAAACAAACCATGGTTATCCATTGTGTATAATTCCAGAAGTTTCTTTACTGTCAATGACTTATAGCACTCATATAATAAAATCATTAAAGAATCTAGATAAAATAAGGAAGTATTCAGATTTGTTTTCAAAAGGTGATGCTTCAACAAACAAATACTCTTAAAGTCTACAGACTATTCATTGAGATGACTCAGCCCCTTGACTCTGCTCTATCAAAACATCATCACAGTAATACTACAGAGAAAAAGTCTCTCCAAGCTTTCTCCTTCTCATCTTCTTCCTGGATCTCCTCAAATCCAAGCAGCCCAGCACTATCTACACTGTACCCAGGGAGCTTGTTATTCCACTTACCTGAATTCAGCTTCATCATTGTAATATTTACTTTCTAGTAAAATCAATCTGCTAAAAGAATTTAAAGTCATATGTACGCAGTCTAGCTCATTACCTACAAACCTCTAGATTTCTTTTACATTGAATTTGATCTTGCTTGGTTTACTTTCTTATTCAAGACGTGAATGTTTCATAATTATACTTCACTGTTCAAAAAATGCTTGTCTTACCTGGAGAAAACGGTGAATCCCCTTCAAAGAGTGAAGGTGACACACTAACCATCGGGTGTAAATCATCAGATCTTCCTGTGTCACTACATTCACCGGATTTTTCTTTCCTGTCAGGAAACTTTCCCTTGCCACTGAAAGTCTTGCAGCCCTCTGAACTGCATCGTTGTATTCCTCCATGATGTGACTAATTTGCTTCTGTTTATGCATATAAAAGAGACACTGTCATTTTTGCATTTCTGCATCTTCTTCCTTTATTAGCTAGAAGACCATTGCATTCCCACTGCATGAGGAATCCTAGTTTCAGAGTAATTGCAAAGGTTTTTTTCCTTCGTAAATGCTTACAAATGGTATTTCCAATCCAATGAGGAAAAGAGAGTTTCAGTCCAAATAGTAAATCTCTCTGAGCAGCTAATACTGACCATAAGCAGACAGTTGAGAGTGAATGTCCAGAGACAAATTCCAGAGATAATTACCCTTAACATTAACAGCTTTTTATCTTAGTGGAAAAAAGCCATTGCTAACACTTTGTTTTTCATGAACAGCTACTCTGCTATATATATACGTGCTAGATCCCAGGTTTTGGTTCCTACCTGATAGAGAGGATAAAGCTGTTCAATAACACTGCTGTGCGTACAAAATCTCTTCCACCTCAGCATGTGCAAATACTTACTCTGGACTAGCTGAGTAATTCTGTCTGTAAAAAACTTGAATAAAATCAGAAATAACCAGCAAATCACACATTTGTAAACAACAGCAGCTTAACATTATAGGAAACTTAAGCAGTATATAGGTCATCATTAGCAACAGAGAATAACACCAAAACAACAGCTAATAAGTCACCAAAGACCACTGTGCTGTTATATTTATCCATGAAGGGTACTTCCCCTAAGTTGTCCCAGTGGAATTATTATTGTGGGAGTGAAAAAGAGCAGTTAATACAAGGAAAATGGCAGAATTCATTCCACTGGACCTAGAAATTTGAACACCACTTTAAAAACGAAAATAAAAATAACCCACAACACGGATGTACTAGAACAGGATAAAAGCATCAAGGAATGAGGAGAACCTTGTCCCAGCCCATCTGACCTGGCTTAAGATTCCTGTCCTTTAAAGAAAGAGAAGAAGAGGAAATTTTCACATCGTACAAGGAAACTGCAAGCACTAACATTTTCGTCCACGTTTTCAGGAAGGAGTTTCATACTGTTTTTATTTTCAAATGTGCACACTGCAACCTGCTGGGCCAGAGGAAAGCTCCTGGGTCTTTGCAGCAAGCGGGAGCCCTACCTGGTGCAGGAGCAGAGGCAAGTTTGCTGCTGTATGCTCCCTTCTCCAGCAGCTCTCTAACTCCCTCTGCATGACATCAGCCTGAATAACAAGAGGTTTTGCTTCTGTCACCTGCAAACAGAACACGTCCTGAGCACATTTCTTTTTCAGGGTATAAAAAAAACAAAGCGGTAAATACAGAAAAATGTTGAGGCTTTGAATTTAATTGGGACTTGTCACATAAACAAATGCTGCAGAGCCAGGTCCACATTATTATTCGAATAAAAGAAAGGTTATGCTGCTTTACTAATGTGCAAACAACATTACAACCCTTCCCATTCTGTCTTTACAGGCCCAGATTCCAAAAAACGTATCACTTCCTCTGATTTTAATTTTCAGTTACTACTTGGTAAAGAACAAAGAGGGTTTTTTTTTAAGCCAGTGTACATTTTAGCTACCTACCTGTAAGCCTTTCTTCAGTATTACCTCCCTTTCTTTTCTGAAATAAGATGCATCCTTTGGAATTGCAACAGAACTGCAGAAAAAACAATGTTCAACAGGACATTACATACAAGCTGGTATAAACCAAACATTTGTCAGGCCCAACACAACTCAGATGGTGAAGTTAACAGTAAGCAAGTTTAAGGGTATGAAAAACCCATATTAAAGCATTAGAATTTATGCAATTAGCAGACATTTTTTGGCAAATGGTTTTCTTCCGCCTCTGTTTTTTAGTCAGAGCCCTTAAAAAGTCCATCTGGATGCTTGTCAATCCTATCAACACATATTACAACCCACAACTCTGCAGTGGTGTTCCTTGACAAACATCCTTCACAATTTAGTCAACTTCCTTCCTAATATGCCTATATCACAGAAGAAGGGGCTGAGAAAACTTATGGAGGAGAACTATTTTTTAATTCTCATGCATCAACATTGGACATGAGGAAAAGGTTCTTCATTGAGAAGGTGGTTGGTAACTGGAACAGGCCCCCCAGGGAAGCGGTCACGGCATCAAGCCTGGCCGAGTTCAAGGAGCATCTGGACAATGCTCTTAGTCCTTATATGGTTTAGTTTTAGGTAGTCCTGCGAGGAGCAGGGAGTTGGACTCAATGATTCTTATGGGTCCCTTCCAACTTGAGATACTCTATGATCAATATACTTAGAGGAAGCATACATTACATAATTTTTATGTAACTGAATAAAATGAATTTATGAAAATTAAAAACATAGTGAAAACTGGACCA
This sequence comes from Sagittarius serpentarius, assembly GCA_034782735.1. Lineage (NCBI taxonomy): Eukaryota > Metazoa > Chordata > Aves > Accipitriformes > Sagittariidae > Sagittarius > Sagittarius serpentarius. The sequence continues at coordinate 21,920,440 of JAVKLA010000014.1, read as the reverse complement.
TTAAAAAATAAAAGCTCCTAAGCCTTGTCCAAAAGCAATACATGGGAAACTCCGCTGGAACACTTCAAAGCCCTAAAGAGGCAGGTTTTGTGATCATCTACCACTTCCACTGCTCTAAGGCAGGAAAAAGTAAATCTGTTCCCGAAAGGTGTTTGTCTATCCTGTTCTTTAAGACAGATGGTCGTTACGGACGGTCAGCAACCTCCTAATCTAGGTATCAGTGTTTAACTTACACTGTCTTTGGAAAGCTTGAATTTTAGCCCATTATTTTCTGTCTTATTCGTAAGTGCAAACAGAAGTTCATTCCCTTCATCTTTACAGCAATCTCCCATGTGTCTGAAGACTTACAATCTAGAGAAAATGGAGTGGAGACATAAGTCTAGCTCCTTTCCTTTTTGTCTCAAGTGTCCTAGTCAAGTGTTCTTCACCTCCGTTTTCCTCCACATATTGTCCAGGTGGTCTACAGCTTCCTTGAAGCACAGTGCCAAACCTGGGTACATTGTCATAGTTTGCATCTCATCATCGCTGAGGAAAGTAAGTGCGGCTCTCTTATAAGTGACTATTCTGTTTATACGTCCCAGTGTTATGTTTGAAGCTACTTCCTCTTCACTGTAAGAAGGAAATACTTGACACGCTAAGGAGATTTAAAGTTTTTCTTACAATATTCAAAGCAAAATCAATTTAGTTTATGTTTTGACATTCCCTTCCATCTCAGCCGTAATTCTGTGGTAGACACACAATGAAAAAGCTGCTGTTCCTGGCTCCCATGTGTATATTCAGGTCTCGAAACTGAACAGTTATAAAGACACATGACTTTTGTATCATGACCAAAAAAAGCCAAGAAGAGATACAATGCATTGCTATAATCTCACTCTCTCCTTCATTCCCCAGCAAATTCTTGTTACCTGTATGCCCTACTTGGTATCCCTTGAAGTATCCTGTTGTCTTCGATTTCTGCCTTCAGCTCTGCCAGCTGTGCTGCTAGTTCTTGTTCCAGCTGCTGGACCTTCTCAGTAGAAGAGATCTGGTATACTTCATCCATTTTGCCTATTTCCGTTTGGCAGACCAAAAGACAAAGCAGTTGAGAAGAAGCTCCTTTCTCAAGACCAAATCACTTGTGAACTCTGGACCTGGGGAACTGTCCACATAAAAAGCACGGATTCCCACTCCTGTATAGACAGTATATAACATGTAGCAAATTCATTAAGTAATTGTTTATTCAGCATCTCCTTTAACAAGAAGAATTTTCTTTTAATACCAGAACAGAACCCGGTGAATGTGATTTTTCCCATTTTGATTGCCAGCCCGAGGAAAATAGGAGAAAAACTGTTTTGGGCCAAGGTTTTTCAAGTGTCCTACTGCATCCCACTAACAAATGCTACCTCCTCCCTCCTTCACCCAGCTTCTTAAGGACACTTCAGAAAGTTTAGGTAATTAAACATTAAATATGATGTGCTGAATAGAACATTTTACAAAAGAAAAATTGAAACTTTTTGCTTTCATTTTTTTCCAAAACAAAATACACTGACAGTCAACATCTGTTTTCTCCTCAATTCTCTCAAATGAAACTATTACTTGAAGTTGACCAGAATAAAAGAAATTAAAGAATTTGCAGGAAATGCAACTTTTTGACAAACGTCCTGTCTGCAAATAATTAACTAATACAAAATTCACTCAGTTCTAATGGGAAACACTTGCTTTGTGAGAATTTCTAAAGTAGTCATGCTCTCTTCCCAACATCTGGAAGTTACTCTATTCACTTCTCAGTGAGGGGCATAATCAATTAGAAAGTAAAAAAAAAAAAAGGAAATTGTCTTTTTAAGGGAAGAAGCAAGTCATTGCAGAAAGATTTGGGGTTTGTTTCTTGGAGGCAAAGGGGAAGAAGAGGCTAGTTTATTTGTAATCAGCCACAGAGCAACCATCTCTAGCATCTATTTCTCAATGGTTTGCAGAATCTGTTTGGCTGCTCTGGGCACAGTTTCCCCTTTTTCCTTTCGTGAGAGACCACTGAAAGGCAACAGCTGTTGGCCCAGCTACAGGTTTGACTTGACAAACACAGGAGATGGTCAAGAGGCTGAACAGAGCAGCGTAGGATGTACCCTTTGGGGGCTCCTCTTGGCCGATGGTACCCCAAGGTCTTGGGCAAATCCTTGTCTCTTGTTAGGGGACTGGCCTCACTGATAATAACAGCTGCAAACTAAGCAACCGTAGGAAGGAATCAAGAGAATTCAGGTCTCTGCACCTGAATTTCACAGCTGAGAAAAGAGGAAATTCAGGTAAAAAGGAATACAAAGAAACCAGGAGACAGGATGACTAAAATGAGGAAGGAAGTGTTACCTAAAAAATCAGACTAAAAGATTTAGCCTGAATTCAGCCAGGGATCTGGGTGAAATCAATGAGAAGCAGCCAGTATATTCATACATTACAAACAGATGCCTATGTGAGAGCTTGGACTAACAACGTAAGACATGAAATCTGACACTATAAGCATAATATAAACAAGGCAGAACAGCAACCACACCTTGGCAGCAGGATATGAGATGCTTCAGAAAGACTGAATTTATGGTAAAGGTAATGAGATAGATTTTAATGAACTGACATTTACGAATGGCTAGCACCATTCAAAGGTCAAAGGGAATCTATGTGCATTAGATTTACTCACTTTGGGGAATGAAGATAAAGATTTTTACTAGATTAGTACTAAGAAAAGAGTCTGCTGTGCTCTACAAATGCCTTTAATTAGTCACTGAACCGAGATCGTATTTCAGACAGTTTTAGTAAACGATGAGAACATTGGAGAAGTGATCATAATCTGGGTTAGAATGGAAGAACAAAACCAGACCTGGATGTAAAGTGTTAACATCTAAAAGGATCTAATTTAGACAAATTAATGAAAGTAATTAGAAACTCAAATGCAACTAATACCTTAAGGATTTTGACATTGGAAAAGCTGGAGAATATTTAAATCAATGGTAAAAAGCTAACTGGAACTTGCCCTCAAAATAAGAGCAGGGGGAAGAGGTTGGAAGTGAGGATGGTAGAGCCAACCAAAAAGTCATCAAGAGTAGGCAGAGAACCACAACAGGAAAAAAAAGAAAAGAAAATTTGAAAAATCAGAGGGCTGGGAAGCCCTGAACTAAAGCAAGAAATACCAGCTAAATTAAAAATTGCTAAGTAAAATAAAGAGCAGGCAGTTCTTCAGCTATATAAATAAGAAGGAACCAAGAGAAAAGAAATGATGCCACTATGCAGGCAGTGGAGTTCAGATAAAAATAATTCAGTTATGGCTGTAAAACTAATGGCAATTACTTAGCTCAGCTTTTTGAGAACACAGAAGTAAAGTTAGGGTAACAGAGTGATGTAGTGGGGATATAAATTACCATTTTTGGGTATAAAGAAAAACTTCCGGCAAAATAGTAAAGCTGCCCATAAATTCAGATTGCAAAAAGAAGCCATCTTAAGTACCAGCAAAATAAAATCCTAGAGTAGTCTGTGTCTTCCTGAACCGCACAGCACTGAGACACTGATTTCCTAGTTTTGCATCAGTGAGACTACTCATCATGGGGAAGTTACGGTAAGTGTGTTCTTAGGACAGGCACCCACATTTAGACCAATGCACAAGAGGCTGACATGAAAACAGGAGGAAAAATGGTTGTATTCAGGGCAGTGCACAGGATTCCCAGGCTGCAGCAGCCCAGGACTTACCCGGTACTTCTGAAGATTTTGAAGAGCTAACCCAGGATCCCCAGAAATTAGAGGAAAGAGCTCCACATTTCATCAGAATTTAGCTAGCCAAACTCTTTGTACAGTAGAACTATCTTCATTTAATCTCACTAATCACCCCAGACTACCTTTCGTAGAAAGAACCAGGCATTTGGGATAACATTCCTCTGACTTAGAGTAACACTTTCAGAAACGCTGGCTTCTCTCTGTGGGTGGAAGAGAGACTACAGGACCCACACGGAGAGCCTGTGGAGACCTTCAGGTAAGCACCCCAGCCGCAACCCAAGTGACTTGCAGAAGCTTCAACAGGCCCCAGCAGGGGATACTGTAGAGGCAGCCTTGCCCACTTCAGTACTGGCAAGCTGAGGAAAACAGAAAATGCTTCATCAGAAATAAGAGCATGTGTTTTATTATCCCCACTTCCTTGGTTTTTTCTGCTACAAAAAATCATCGTGTGTTTGTACAGTATTCTTATTCTGGGAATGTCTTTTGGTCCACATAAACATCTGCACTTAGTTACACTAGCCAGTATCCAAATCCCAGCGAGATCCTGCCCTGATTATTTTGCTGAGAGTGTTTTTGCCAGCTTCTATTCCCAGAACACACTGGATTTATAGCTATATCCAACCTCCAGCTTTGCTGGTTAGAAGATTGTAACACACACGCTCAAACTGAATGCCTTTTGTACAAGGACAAAGTCTTTCCAGCAGGCTTAAGTAACAAGCCATTAATTTGTGTTAGCGTATTTCATTAGCAGCAGAGAAGTGAACTATTGTTGCATACAATTTGCTGGTCTGTATTTTTAATTATACTGTTTGACCTACATCTTTTGTCCAATTTCCTTAATGTCTAGCCATAAACTATGACCCTAGATTGAAATACTAACGAAAGCCGCTGTGGAAATTTTGCATAACTCATCGTAAAAGAACCTAGATTTTGCGTAAATAAACCAATTAGTCTTTTTGGGGATCACTGTGTGGTTTTGTCTGCTGCCCTGTATAGCTAGATTCAAAACATTCATAAAAAAAGAAATGTACAGTTTTGTCTGAGAAGACAAACAAAACCATGCAGGACATAAATCAAAACAAGGATCTGTAAAAGAGCAGAGCAAGCACTTATTAAGCCAAAACATATTGTTCTTGTGAAGAAGCCTGCTCTGACCACTGTGCTTTCTCCAAATGTACGGAGTTCCAGGCCAGAACTTTTTTGGAGCGTAAGACATGAAGCATTAAGATCCCAGCAAAACTCTCTGCTATCTGCCTGCCCAGTTCTCGCAGAGCTGAACCTCACCAATACTTGTGCACAAGCTTAACTTCACCACTGTGGTTTCTGCAGAATTATTCATTGCTGTATATTTCTTTGAAGACTTATTTTATGTGATTGACAATTGCCTCAAACTATCAATATGCTAATAAATAAATACATAAGCTGATCTCCTACCCTACCCCCCCACCCCACCAAGATACAATCTGAAAACAAATTTTCTGCATTTCTTCAAGTAAGAAAACTTGTTTGGGATACACTTCCTTTGTATCCGGTTTGAGTCTCTCAGACCATGCTGAAGCGCATCTGCTTTGCTTTAGTGTGTGAAAACACATGCACTAGAGAAATAAAAGCTCCAGAAAAAAAGCAGCACAAAAGAATTATTAAAATGCAATGAAATCTTCTGAGTTGAAATACAAGTGATGTACCCCTGTCAACTAATGTAAGCTCGCATATCATCCATTCCTGTTTTCCCCTCTCAAATCCCAGCTCCTGGCCCTGAGCAAGACAGCTTTTTCAGCTCCCCGTCCCCCTCCAAAGCAGGCAGAGACGCAAAACGCCCAGCTGGACAGGACCACATGCAGCCGTTTCCCTTTCCCTCCAGCCACTCACCCCACAGCAAGGCAAACAGAGCTGTTTTACTCTGGGACTGGACAGCCCCTGTCGGCACACACATTTGGATGGCTTACTATTCAATGCTTCCGTTGTTTAAGCACTGTCCCATCCAGTACCTGGTTGACCGACCCAAAGCTGCTGCCCTCCACCGCAGCCCCTTGTCCAAGAGAGGAGTCAGGGCCTTCCTTCTCCAGCTCCAACTCCAGCTCCAGCTCCAAAATGGCCACCTCTCCCTGGCGTTTCTATAGTCAACAAAAATGCCAGGCCAAGGAACAGAGGGAGGAGGTGATTGATGTGCCGGCTCCCTGCCTGGACAGGCCCAGCTGTCCCTATAGCAACCCCAAGCTATAGGAGCTGCAATGGCCTCTCAGTCCCCAGCCACAAGCCCAGGGCGTTTCTTGCGCTCACTTGTGCCACTGCCACCATACGAAGTCGTTCCACCCATTTTTATGCATATGGGGCAAATTGCTGGCAATTTTTCGAGAGAAAAAGTGCTTGATGTTTTTTGGCTAGGGCTGGACGCCTGGATGAAATATAACACTTTAGACTCCTTAGGGCTTGGTAAGGCCCTTCTCGCTCGCTCTTTCACACACAGGTACAGAGCTTCAGAGATTATTTAACTACCCCTAGGAATGGCAAAGGCTTATTTCGTGACAGCAGAATACCTCCAATCTGAAAATGTTATTAGCAGAAATGCTTACTTTTTTCTCCAGCACCAGCGATTCTAGTGTCTAGAAATGCATAAACCAACCTCAGAAATGCTATCTATACCAGGAAAATACCATGTTTAGAACTGTGTTTAAGCGTTTTTAAGCATACAACATGCTTTTCTAAGCCAGAGATAATCCATATAAGAAGGATGCCTACACAATTTAAGAGAGTGTAGGAAACCCATACCCAAATATCAGTTGAACAACCTGGTCTTCCACAGTCCTGATAAAGACGTTCAGTACATACAAACTCCCCTTCTCACCCCCAAAGGCTCACAGATGCAACTCCTGTCAAAGACTGTAACAGTTTATTCTAAATTTAAATTAATTGTCTGAAAATTTCCCTAATCCTTCCCCTTGAAGGGTGCCAGAGCAAAACTTACTGATCCAAAGACCCAACTTTCCATTAGGACCATACATTGTCACTAGCCTTTATTCAAAACCCTTGACAACAGAGCATGCCTCCAATTTTTATTCATACCTGCACAGGAGCTTGAGAAGACCACTACATTCTCTTTATACCAGAGATCTACAGCAGAACTTCACTGATACATCCCGAGGAAGCCATTTTTTTCTGATATATGCAAACACCCAGGAAAATCAGCATCAGTCAGTAACCTCAAGACAAGAATTTAATGCAATTAAATAACCACTGTCGGTTCAAAGTCACTGTTACGTCTTTTACCATACCTACATAGCTGGGGATAGAAAAGAGTAGACTGACCATTAGCATGAAGACCTATCTTACATTTGCATGAGTACACAAATACCACAACATGTACTGGTACACAGTTCAAGGTCTCCTCTATGACAGCTCAATTATGTTATACTGTGGCAGAAGCAGGTTCTGTTGATGAGAAAACAAGCACCCAAGTTTTGGTAGTGGCTCCTTCCATGCACTTATCAAGAACACTCTCATTTTGTCATGGTTTAACCAAGTCATGGGATTGTGCTTCCAGTCCCTAGTTGTTCCTAATACTAAGAGTGTCAATAAAGCTTATAGAGTAATAATATTAATAATAATGAAAATGTATATAAATAAGAGACAATACGTCCTTTTCTGCCTCAGTTGCAATGATCTGAATCTTCAGTTATTAGAGAAAAGGAAAACTATTTTTATTTGAAGAAAAGCACTAGCCCAAACCATTCTGGAAGAGCAAGCTCTAAGTATCTCCTTGGCAGCAGGGGGAACGGGACACCAAAGATCGCATACTATTTTAAGTGTAAAAAAGGTATAAAATTTTATTTGACAAGTTATCAAGTAAGCATTTCATTAATCCATTAAAACACTTCATTACAAGTCAGTGTAGTTGAATTCTAGCTACCCTACATGAAAGTTAATTCTGATGTGAACAAACTGACCAACTAGTGAGTAGGCAGTTTAGAATATATATCTATATCTATTTTATTTTTAAAAGGTATTTTGTGAAATTAAAAGTTTACTAGCAGTCAGACAACTTCAAAAATCTTCTAACACAGTAAACTTCAGAACTATTGCTCCCACATATCATCTTTTTTCAGTGCTGACTGAAGTTTTTGCACATTTTTTAGCAGCTGAAGAGAGCTTCTGCTTTTCTGCCCAGGACAAGATTTACACATACTTTCCCTTACAGTGACTGCAATCTCCTTTGCTTCCTTTTGATCACCACACTTTAGTTTGACATGAGCTGCCCCTTGCTTCAATTTCTGAGTTTTTCTCTTTAATTTCTGCACCTAGGAAGAAAGATCACTCATTAGAATGTTACATACTCAGAAGACTACAGCTGTAGAGCTTACTGGACTTTACCAAACTCCAAACTAAAGACGTCTAAGGGACATTAAAAAAAAAGTTGAAACCTACTAATCTTGCACACAGTTGTCTTGCTGTAACAGAAAGCACTATAGAAAACTGACCTTGCCCACACAGAAAGCATTACAGAAAACTGACCTCACCCACACTCAATAGGTTGTTGAACCCCATCACTCCCTAAGGTAAAAACGCTTGCTTGAGAGAGATGGATTATCATGTTACCAATTTATATTTACAACGGTACTACCTGAAGCAAAAAACCCCCCAACAAACCTAAAAAATGTATACTGTTTATTATCGGTTACTGTATCTAAGCAGTTTACTTTGAAGCCTCATAACAGAATTGGAAAACAGAATAAATAGGGTTGAGTGCTAAAGAATGTTTTTTTAAATGTCAAATAATAAGTCTTGACTTTCACTTGGCATGAAAAGGTCACTCCCAAAGATAAAATTAGGCTGGAAGCATTCCATATGCCAATTTAGGCTTTAAGTCCCTTTCTAAAAATAATTAACTTTAATTGCATTCTAGAACATATTATTAACTGTGAAACAGTTAATGATGACTACAGCATTTTTAGTATGACAGGTTCTAAAAGCAGAAATATGCATCAGAAATACTAAGATTGGTCTGTACCAAATACAAATAGAAATGGCTGTGTGCAAAAGCACCAGAAAAAAATGATACAGGCCAAGGGTTACAGGAGTGGCCTGTATTGATAACCAGGGCATGATGGACAGTAATCAAACAGACAAAACCAAAGTATGTGCTGTTGACATCATGACCCTAAGGTGGTAAGCTGATCAACTGTACCAGAGCACAGATTGCTTGCCAGCAGATCTGCACCCTGATAATAGGCAAGGATGACAACAAGGTTGCACCACATTGTACGTGTTGTTCCTCTTCCCCTCACCCCAAAACGAAGGCAGACTGTAGCCATAAAGATATGCAAAAGGAAGAAACAAAGGTGCAGTTGTTGTCCATTGTCTAAGGTTCCTGGAGGATGAAGTCAGCAAGATTCTGAGGCAAGGAATAACAGTGTAATTGTTGGCTCCTCAAGAATGTAAGAGATTTATCAAAAAAACAGTTGACGTTGCCAAGAGAGGCAGTGAGGACTCAACAGTCAGTGTCCTTTGTCCATATTGCTAACATGCAACTCTGACAATTCTGCTTTGAAATAAGTACCTTTGTGCTTGCAATTATGTGGACAATAAAAGGTTTGAGTGAGTAAAATCTATCAAAGAATGAACGTGAATAATATTGGTCAGATTTAAATTAACAATCACCTCCCCCTTTCATAAGGTCTCACACTGAGTTTTGTTTTCTTTCCTGTATAAGTGAAGTTACTAGATGAGTCTATTTATCCTGAAACATAAGATGGAAAAACAGAAACTATCAGACAGAACTATGGATTCCATTTTTTATCATATGTTCCAAAACAAATTCCTACAAAAGGGTTAAGCTGTTCATCAACAGAAGGGTGATTTTATATGGGCATGTATGAAAAGCTGTTTCTACAGCTCTAAAACAAATACTGACAGAATGCGTACAGGTTAAGGGTTAAACAAAACTGAAAGGCTTGTCTGACTACGATTTTGGAGAAGCTGTGGTCAACAGACTATTTGGTTAATAAAAAGCTTCAATATTTCAGTAATATAAAAGACATTTAATCCAGTCTGTACAGGAATTAGAGCTTCTATTTTCTCATTCCCCAGAGGCACAGGACACAAAGGAGTGAAATCTCAACAGTTTGTCTTAACGCAGTGAGCAGAAGTGACAGACTGAGCAACCCAGCTCTATATTGCAGAACTGCCACGGGGCATGAAGTTCTCCCACTAGCACAGATACCTAGCTGCTAGTTGTAAGCACTTTTTCTTGATCAAAAGAAGTAACTGGAGGCACAAGAGCACCCAGCTAGCAGCCTAATTATAATCATCACCCATACTGGAGCATACTGACTTAAGCATTCCAGTGACATTCTAGTTAATGACAACAGGAGGCAGAGTTGTGGCAGCCTTTCAAATAGTTTTGAAAGTTTTCAACTGGCTGAAGTTTACATTTTATTCTTACAGTAGCCTGATGCTTTTTCAGCTTGGATATTTGTTCTCCTTTAATCTCCATTTGCTTTACAAGGCAATCCAGCTCCCGTTCTAGGTCTTCACGAAGTCTGGAGTCTTGAGTCTCCTGTATCTGCTTCAGAAGTTCTTGATACTCACTATAAAAGACAAGAATGGCACACTAAGTATTCATGACATAGTCTCTAGGATTTCTTCCAGTACTTTCAGTGTATTGCAGGAGTTGCTAGCCATTTTGTCCAGAGTACAGCAATTTAGCGTTATGTACCCTCTCACACGATACACATTGATCTGGAATATATTCACACTAAAAAAGAAAAAGTTTTTCTAGTGTGTCTTATTTTCTCATTCCAAATTCATAGTTGATGAGCATCTTATTCCTCCCTCTTGCCACAGTCATAACAACTACATGTGCAATAGTGTGCAGAATGAGAATTTGGAAAGTGAACAACAGCTATGCAGTATGGTATTTTCACTTCCTGCCCAATTTAGTGCAGACTTTGAAAGCTTAGTGTAATACAGAAAATTCTTGTTTAAACTAGTACATTTAAGTTATAGTTTTGGACAGATTATTCAAATTAAAATATTCTACTCAAAAAGATTTGCAGCGAAGTGGGCTGGTTAATTAAATTAACCAGCTTAATTAACCACCTTACTTAAAAGAAATTGTGTAGATCTACTTGATACCTAGATATCTGAACTAGTCAAAACCAGAGTCCTTCTCTTAAATAATTTCTTTACAAAGGTCACGGCTTCTTTTCTGACTTTGCAGTAACTGCTACTCCTTGATAGTTTAATTGAAGCAACTGGATGCTGCTATTAAAAAAAAAAACCTGTCCTTGAATTGCCATGAGTAAGCCAAACACTGCTTTTTGAAGAAGAGATTGGTTGCCATTTTAAATGTTGCCACATCAAGGATTTCAAATCTTTGTCAACATCCTAACTGGTTTAACCAACTCATCCTCCTCTGTTCAAACCACAGCTCATCATGTTGACATGGCCACTATGACCAGCTACATAACTTTGGCCCACAATTCTACAAGCTTGCATTAATGGGAAGATGCCTAAGAACATGGCAAGTTGTAATCCACATACACTCCCATCTAATGTGTTAGCTTCTTCCACACCCTGTCCATTTTCTGGCAGGAGACTATCCCTCTTTCACAACCCGCTTTCAGGAGTGGCAAGTTCTCCTGCTATCAACAAGGAAAGGGTATGAATGCCAGAAAGTCTCAGCACAAAGACCCACCAGGTACGCACATACGGAGAGAGTACAGAAAGTTTAAGTACAAAGGAATAGGCTAGATGTTCTGACAGGACTGTTCCTGCCACAATTGTACTAACCTATTCTACCACCCAGACTGACTGCATGCTGCAGGCCTACTCAACATTAACTCCACCTTTGCAGCCTTCTCCAGAACATTCTTGGTCTATGCGGTAGATCTCAGAATATGTTTAAAATTTCTAAAAACCACAGGCATGTTACTTCAGTAGCAGCTTGGTTAAGAACAGGATGTGGAAGCAGAAAAACCCAGGAGAAGAGTATGTTGCTTGCTCACACAATCAGTTAAAAACCAGGACAGAAAGAATTTTTTGAATGAGAAAAATCCTGCCAGTCAGGCCTGCTCAGGCCATTCTGTCAACAAGTAGTCCTACACTTAAAACAGGCTAGGTTCGACTATAGCACACCTGTAGCTTCACAAGGCTACCACTGAAGTCACTTTTACTCATAACACCAGGGATGAGTACTCACAAGCTCATTTGGCCCAGCTCATCTTGTATGGCCAACAGAAGGTCCAAAAGACTTCTGGTGGCAGTAGGTGATGTGGAACAAGAGGATACAGATTTTGAAAATGCACTGCGTCCTGAAATCCCAGATGCAGCTCCTCCTTGGCTTCGTGATGAGGTATGTGGATTGCGATGCTTCATAATATGCAACACACTCTGTACGTTTGCACTGACAGAATGGCTGGAACTGACAGACTTAAAGCAGAATTATTAAGTTGTTTACAGAAGTGATTTACAATTACAGTAGAGATTTATTCAAACTGTAGACGCCAATTTAGCGAGAACATTTGGTTTCGCTCACCTTCCCAGCCACAAAAGGTAGTTCACCAGCCTTTACATGTAGCTGTGAGAAGTGCATTTTCTTCATTGCAGGATTTCTCTGCCAAAAGATAGACAGCAAAAGTAAATAAGAAATTTCAATCTGTTGACCCAATAGCACAATCTTAAACTTTTTTTTTTTTAGTAAGTAAAATTCAAATAAACAAGCAGTGAAATGTATCATCTCAGTTTCCCTCTCATTTAAAAAAAAATAATTTCCCTCCTGTATGTGGAAGGACTAGGACTTTTCAACAGCTAAGACAAGTAAATTTTATTCCAGATGCATTTAGCAGATAGCTTGACAAATAGGTTGACATTAAAGAAATTGAACATTGCTTACTTAAGTTTGCAAAACCACAGTTGCAAAATTTTGACTGACCTGTAACATGTGTTGCAAAATGAATTCTCTTGATTTCAGTAATCCCCCCAGAACACACCATCTTAATGTGCCTAGTTAAAATTGCTTTGGAAACTAGTTTTGCCAGATAAACTGAACGGCAGCTAAGATAGGACACAGGGGATGGCAGTAAGATTGTAACAGAGGTTATAGTCATGCTGGTAAGAGAAAGTTTTCCAGTAAGGTGCTACCAGCCCTAGCCCAGTTTTAATTACCAAAGTTAAAAAAAAGAGGTATTCAGCACTGTTCTTGACTTTGGAAATGGAGTAAAGTGCAGCAGACAAATCAAGTGCCTCTTACATCACCATTTTTCACAAATTGCTGTCTCTGTGCGAGTCAGATGCTATCAGCAACAGTATGCTAATAAAGCTTTCATGATACCTTCTTATTTTTTTTCTTCTTCCCATTTTCCTTTTTAGGTTCATTTTGAGATGTTACTGAAGACATCAAAATTCTGTTTAGCTCAAATCTTGTCTGAAGCTGTAGGAATAAGCAAAGAAGAAAACAACCATTCAATGTAATAGTAGAAGTATAAAATCACATGGTCTAATTAATTCCCTCTTTCATGCATGGATGGGAACCAATTAAGGGCACTATTAACTGTCCTGCTTGGAAGGCATAAGCTACACTTAAAAACTGAACAGATTACTAGGACAGCAGGGTATCAAGCAGATCTTGTAGCTCTGTCTTAGAAGTCCTCATTTTCATATTCGGCTGCAGCAGTTGTATTTTTCCACTGTGACAACCAGCAACTGAGATGACCCAATCCTGCTGCACGCTGGGGATCTGATCATAAAATCCAAAGAATATGAACATTTGGATTTTATATTGCGGGGGCAGAGAGAACTGAGCCCGCCTGTGTAACACTGAGGTCAAACCTGCTGGAATCCAAGGATTGCTCTGTAGTTCAAAGTTGATATAAAGGCCCGTGATAAACAGGATAATAGCCATTCCCAATTAAACATAGGACAAGGACTTTGTTTTGGCATGTATAACAGTTCCGGCTAAACAATGCTGGAGGTCCATCTCAAAAGTGAGATTATTCTGGCTTTTCTGTCATCAAAAGGAAGTGAACCACCCCACACCCTGTGTTTCCCAATCCAGATCCAACAGACCTAAATTGATCCTGCAGTGAACTGAGATGGTACTAATACTGGTTTAGGACTCAGTTTACTACACCTAAGTCCTTTCTTGAGCAAATGTTTATAATACTGCTAAGGTCAGACTATCTGCTCTGGGAAAGTCATTCTTACTATGTTTCTGAGAAGATAAAATCTCCATATTAGGCTTTCTGCTCTGCAGCAGCAAGCAGTTTAAGCAAGAAACCCAAAAACCTGCAAGTTTCCAACTGTGTCATTCTGCTGGATTCTGGAGGTGGTCAGATAGCTGGGCTACAATCTGCATGTTATTTCAAGCTTCCTGGACTGATGAAAGCCTGTCATCCTTGGATGAGGTATAAAACTGACAGCGCTGATGAATTAATTTAAGCTGTCATCTTTGTTAATGGCTAGGTTCTTTCAACATTATTCTTCAGCTCTGCATCCCCCCCCCACCCTAAGGGAATGCCACTACAACTGCTCTCTTTCAAAATGGCTGCTACTTCTCGGTGAAGTGAGGTTTGGAATACCTGAAGCTACTTTGCCCCTTTAACAAAAGGTTTCTTTGATTTTGCTCTCTTTGGCAAATATTCCTCTCTCAGATAGTGGCCCAACAAACCGACTATGGCCTCACAGAATAATGAATTATTCAAGCTCTCACTTAATGAACAATGTAACAGTATCACTGATTAAAGACTTCTCCAAATATAGTCCAGTATATTAGATTTCAGCAGATCTTAAAAAGAGGAAAACAGAATAACCAACCTTCCCTGGGGATAAGATTTCTTACATGACCACTTTCTAGTTACTGTAAGTTAAGGTTATCTGATTTAGCTGCAGATTCTCTAGAAATTCATTCTCTGCCCAGATCACTTACAGCAGTTTTGAGGCTGATGAACTGTACCATTAACACAAAATCAAGTAGAATCTTTCTTGACTGAGATATGCAACACACCTGGCAAGCTTTCTACTATGTAGTTTATAACTGGCCTAGGTAGCATTCCAGGAGTTCTTCCTGGGTAATAAACATGTGGAGTTTAAATGTAATAAAAAAAGGGTATTTTGGACAGAGAGATTAGCTTTCTTCAGTAATGAAAAACAAGATAAAATAAAATCTTTTCAGTCTACCTGAGCAGTTTTGTCTTGTATTAGCTTACGCTGATGCTCTTCTTTAAGAAGCTTTTCTTCTAAGTGTTTGATCTTGTCCTGAATTTGAAGGCAAAAATGATTAGCCACACTTCAGTTTGACATGCTGAATCAGAAGTCTGAAGTAGCTTGCATTTGTAATCTGGGATAAGACAGGACTGCAGGAGTTTTTAAAGCCCAGACTGAAAAAAAGACTCATGCAAATGAAGCCAAGGTGGCATTCAGTCAGGTAAGCTTTATGATCTTAGCTTTAACAGAGGAAACTTTTGCAAAACTTAATACTGTATGCCATACAAATTATATCAAATGAATGACTTTCAGACTGTCATTCCATGCATGCTTACTTCTGCAATTCTCTGAGTAGCAGTAAGTTTAAGACACTCTTTTTCTAGCATTTCAAGCTTTCCAAGTTTTGCATGCAGTTCTAACCGGTTCTGATCTTCCTCTTTCTGAAACTGGGCCTGGAAAAAAGTAAGCAAGAATGGAGTTGGCAGCTGACTGAAATTGTTTCAGACAGCAAAAACCCAAACACACTACAGTAAAGGTGTTTAACTAGTTTAAATTGCATATTTTTTAAATTGCAAAGTGATGAAAAATACCAAGCAGACAAAAAAGACTGATGATTACAGCAGCCTTTTTGTCTACCAAATATGCAAGAATTAGCATGGTTTTGCTCATTAAGAGTTCCACCTAGGGAGTCTTTTTACAAAATTCATTGAACGGTTGTCATCAGTCAGTCAGACAGTAAATTGCTTCCATTTGCTACCACCCTGAGAAAAGCTGGGGAAGAATGATGGCCATCTGAGTTCTGATCTCACACATTTCTATACTTTTAAAATATATCACTACTTTGTTAGTATGCTAAAAGGCTTCACCTGTTGTTCTAAAACCATTTTCTTTTCCAGTTCCGCACTGGAAACCATTTTCCTCATGTAATCCAGTTGTTTCTCCAGCAGGGAGCAGCGAGATTGTGCTGCATTTAACTGCATACTTGTATCTACACAGAGAAACAAAGACACTCAGTACAGCAACGGGAGCTACACATTTAGCCAGTCTGTCATCTCATTGAGGAATTCTCTATATTGAAAACATGCAAGAAAATTTTGTTAGTCTGAACAAGTCAAGTGGTTAAAATATATTTTATATATAAGACATGCGAATCAAGATGTTTTTCCAGCACTAGTCCCTAATATGAATTCCAAAGGTATGAGCACTGCAGTTACTTTGATTTATATCAGCAGATATCTAAACAGAATCTGGTTTCTTCCCTTCTCACTTTTCTCAAGTTAGCAGTGTTATACATGTAAGCAGCTGCTTGCTTATTGTAGGAGTGAAACATACCACCTGAAATCTGCTTAGTCTTTAAAATAGCTTTATGGGTTATGCAATACTCGGTTAATGTATGTAAAAACAAGATCTCAACTTGATTCACAATTATCAGGCTCATGCCCCTCCCCAGTTCTGAAGCAAAAAAGAAAGGGGGGTGTGTGTGCATTAATTAGCAGTTTGTCAAAATAAACAAACACTTCCTGGATTATGCAGTCTTGGAGTTGCTGTGGCTACCCCTTATCACTTGAGAAATACCTTTCCTCTGTTGCATCAGTTCTTGATGTGCGATGTCCTTTTTGTAGGATTCATGCTTTAAGGCCTTATTATACTGAGCAGCTGCTGTGGAGAGGCTGCACATATTATCTTCAGCCTGTGACTTCTCCAACTCTAGACGGCGGATCTTTTCTTGAAGAGTTTTCAGGGCTGCCACCATAGCTAACAAACAATGCAACAGTAACACCTGAAGTAACAGTTCCTATTATTATCGTATTTACAAAACACTTCAAACAGCAAAATACTACCTAAATTTTCTTCCGAGGATCACCCCTAAAATGAATTATATTCCCCAGCAGTACGTATCTGGGAGAAAATGGATGTGTTTACTGCATAACTGAGGTATAAAGCACAGGTCCTATAAGCAAAACTACATTCACTCCAAACGGTAGAAAAGCACAAAGAAATCGTGGCAAACTGAGTATAAGAAACCCTGGGACTTCTGTTTACACAGAAGCAGGGAACACAGGTATCCAAGTTAGGTCACAAGTTTTGGTGTAATACAACTGGTGTGTACAGATTAAAAAAAAAACAAACCAGACTCAGGACAGTGGGAAATCAGATACAAAGGAGAGAGTGCATTTTAAAAACTTTATTATTTCAAAAGGTAATGATTCAATGTCTAGTTTCTTGTATTTGATGATTCTTTAAACCACAGAGAAGTCTGCAAGATTTTGCTTTCAGCCTCAAGTCAGTATATGTCAAAATTAAGCCAAAAATAAAAGTTGCAATTTCAGCTGCAAGGAAAAGTCTACTAGCTCTCAAAAAAGTGTACACAGATGTGGAAGTTTGAGACATGTTCTGTAACAAGTCAAGCTTCTTTTCTGACATTTTATAAGCCTTAGTAGTTTGCCTATACCAGTTCTCTCAGTAAAGGAATACCCAGCAAACACTGCTAGCTCCATAACAACTCTCATCAGCTTATTACAGCCCCATTAGAACAAAATGGGGGAAAAAAAACCAAACCAAAACAAAAAAGAAGCAAAAAGTAGATACCAGAGAGCAGAAAGATGAAGTGGGACCACTTCTTCTGTCTTTCTTGTGGCATGCCAAACATTTCCTTACTGGACTTTTTAATCCAAAAAGCCCAAATTCTGTATGACAAAAGATTACTACAGAAGTCACAGATTCTTCAAGAACAATGATCACCTGCACACACACAGGCTATGTCTGTGCAGTACCGCAAAGTTGTCCATGATAGTAAATCCAAGTATGGTATCCTTGCGATTCACTGAGCTCTCCAGATATGCTAAGCCACCAAGCATTTGCCCTGTGAGCTCCAGAGAGTAATCACCCATTAAGGCACACGACGACCACGGTGGAACCCATACATACATGCTACTAACTTTCCTGAGAGTCGGTGTTATTCAGAAGTTCTCCCAAGGAATCATACCACAGAAAACACCTTAGAAGTGATTTTAAACTAGAGGGAGTCGACTAGCACTACACAAAGCCAATTTCAAGTCAGTGTACCATACTAATGATCTTTTTTTGCTGTATTTGAAGTCCTTAACCGCTTCTTCTGAGTTTGAAGCATTCTCCTTTGCTTTGAGAGGAAGTCTGACGATTTTAATTTAAACAGTTTTCAAAGCCAAAGTTTATAAGGATGTTAGAAGACTTGTAGCAGTTTCCATTCCAGACATATGACTTCAGGGAGACTACTCCCTCAGGACACACATACATCCTGTCTCAATGTCAGTTTGATAATCGCAGCAAGTCATTGAACTGAGTAAAACCGAATGGGGAGTTTGCTCATGAGATTTCACATCGAACAATTAAAAAGACCACTTTAGGGACATATTTTGGCTTTACCTTGGTTATTGGGGATAGAAGGTCTGTCACCACCAACAGCTGCCAACTTCTTTGATTCTATATAAGCAAAGGCTGCAGGAAGCATCTTATCTGGGGGCTGAAGAAAGCTTCCTATGAAACTATTCTTTGATTCAGAATCCATAGCCTGTAAAAGGAGAGTTATTTAATGCTGTTAGCTCTTTAACGGACTATGTAACAGTTTTCAAAGTATGTCACTGGGCTGTCCCTGGCTCTGTTTATATCAAACCAGATCATGTGTACCAAAATAATAATTGAAAAAACCAAACCTACACCCCCAGATGAATCCTGCATTTTAATGCAATTCCAAAACAATGCCTTTCATAATACTAAATACAGCTCTCCTCGACTACCAAAAATTTTCTAAGATTCTTCTCGGTGCTTTCTAATAACTTACGCTGATTTTTGTCCTTTTAAAAGTCAAGGGTTAACAACATTTTTTATTATCTGTTTTACAGACTTCAGTGTCTGCCTCTCAGTGCTCCCTGCAGAGCAAGCATTCCAAGTGTTACAGCCTGCTTTCATTTGCAGCCTCCTTAGTGCTATAATGCCTATATTTTTACATATGGCTTTATTACATAATAAAGACATAGTTCTCCACATTTAGTGTTGAGATAACAGAAAGATATTTAACATGCAATATCCCCAGCATTCTCTGCATTATTAAGCGTATGCACTAAGTCCTGTTTCTCACTCCCTTTCTGCTCTACCCTTTAAACATTCTTTACCAGAAGCATATTTGAAGACAGTTTACACCCTGTCAAATGCTGATTTTCCTTGATGCTCAAGACATGGACAGTGAAACTTGCAAACAGTGCTTTAGTCTAATACAACCTATAGGAAGTTAAAGCAAGTCTTAAGTCACACCACAGCTACCTAGCAAAGTAGTACCAAGCATTTCACTTGATACAGTATAAGAAATGAAAAGTATATACGGCTTCAGCTGATAGAAAAACAGCTTATTTGAAGGTTCAATGACATAACAATTATGGTATCACTCAAGTTTAAAATCCAGGGCATGCAACTGGAACAGGTTTCCCACTTGGGCAAGGCTATTTACAGGTGCTAGGTTCCCAAGAAAGTCACGCAGAGGTGGTATCTAGTAACAGGAGGAAGAAACCCAAAACAAGACTGGAATCTGCTGATGATGCACACCCCAGGAAAAGCCATTCATACTGGGTGGGCGGGGAAGAAAGCTTTCAATAATGGCAAAAGTTTCCAGGAACAGCTCTTCCAGCACTGTTTCAGAGGCCATATGAAATAGAAAAATCATCATCTATCCACACCACTTCTTCAAGATATGCACTAAACCAAAGGTACACAGAAATACTTCCTTCCTCCTCCAAGTTGTCATCATGGAGACATCGACATGAACATCTCTTTGCCAGGGCTTGCTTGACTTGGGGCCTCCCAGATGCTGCTGCGTTTGTGTGCTAATGCTCCCGGGGCAGCTCCCACAGTTCAGGGTGGCACCCCTGGCACCGGCACAGCCCCCCCCGACCCGCAAGAGGGGGGCTGCCCAGGCTACCCTTGCACCACAGGCCTTTTCCGGACAGTACCCTCTGGGGCCGCGCCGCCATCCCGCCCAAGCCCAGGCCACAAGCTCTTGTCGCTGGCTTGGCAGCTGCCGGCAGCCAGGCACGCCGCCATCTCCGGCGAGAGGTCCCACCCGGTGACCCTGCCACATTTATGGCCACACAAGCCGTTCACGGGCCTTCACAGCTCCTTCCTGGAGGACCAGGAAACACTCCACAAGGACACGCAACCGACTCTTAACAGCCGGCTAGGCCAGACAGCCGTATCGGCCATTTCCAACAGCACAGGGGGCAGTGGCAGTGAAGAGCACGAAGCAGGGAGCAGCAGAAGTCTCAAAAGATGGGTGAGAGAATCTTGTGGCCATAGGCAGGGTCAGGGCCACAACAGGGGAGGAGATGGCCCTGGCACGGCACAGTGCACCAGCATGGTATTCCACAAAATACGAAATAAGCAAAACTTACCAGTTTTCCCATTGCTTCTCAACCTCTAACGTTGGTGATAAAAAAGACTAACAAAGTCCATAAAAAATACACATACGCGCACGCAACAAGCTTCCTACCGCTGCTGCGAACAGGGGAAGGCAACTTTGGAAACTCCAGAGGACGGAGGTGGTTTTTGCTCAGGCCATCTAACCTTTCGTCAGTCAGCGTAAGCGGAGACTCACTTTTCTGACGTCCTCTGGCGGAACGTGCCTCCCTCGCATGCCTGCAGCTGCTACGCATCAATTAGTTTCCTTATTACTGTCACATAAACAAGTTCTGCTGTTTCCAAGGAGATGGGGCTGTGAACAGTTGTAAGGAGGGTGGTGATCCGAAGCAAGTAATGACTAAGAGAGGGAGGGAATAAAGCACCAGAAAACTTGTGCAAACCCACAGTTTTGCCAGCACAGCAGAGGGTAATATGCACCCCCTGGCTGGAGGAGGGGAGCTCCCCAAGCTACTCCTAAGAGCACAGGCTCAGCAAGGGGTGTGAGGGAATACAATACTGCGGGACTGAGACACCTGTGTTTGCAGAACCCCTGCTGCGGGCGTAGTTACGGACGCCTTGCTTTGCCACAGCTCCCTCAGACGCAGAGGCTGTGTGAAGCAGGCTGAGGGAACGGTTGCTATAGCACTTGGAGGCTCTGCCAATGTAATTACTCCAGTGGAGATGCTCTGGTGAAGACAAGTCCTTTA
Source organism: Sagittarius serpentarius (assembly GCA_034782735.1). Taxonomy (NCBI): domain Eukaryota; kingdom Metazoa; phylum Chordata; class Aves; order Accipitriformes; family Sagittariidae; genus Sagittarius; species Sagittarius serpentarius. The sequence continues at coordinate 21,899,378 of JAVKLA010000014.1, read as the reverse complement.
ATATCTTAGCAGGTAAATGTAGTTTGTAATAACCATCCTGCACAGGAGTAATCTCTGCAACACTGCAGGCCTCAGGCAAGGACACGGGCCACGAAAAGGATCAGGTCACTCTGCACCAGCACGACATCACCAAACGTCCTGACCACTTTCAGCCCACTAGGACAAGAAATCTATCAGGAAATAATTAAGTAGCTTGACGTATGTTTGGACGTCAACTGTCCTACCATCAACTTTTTCCCCCACCAGTATTTAGGTTTCTATAAAACCATCACAGGCTTGCTTTTTAAAACGGGCTACACGTCCCACAATCATTGCAAGCTTAACCTACTGCTCTTTAATTCCATGCTACCCTGGATGCTGCTACACAGCCCTAGAGAGGTGCTTTAAAGCAGATATTGCATCCCTAATGGCAATATTTGTGCTAATGTAACTCCACAAGGCTTAGGGGGATTTAGCACTTGAACAACACTTGTTAAAGCAGCCAAAACATCGTTGTTTAGACAAGCCCTTGGTTGAGGAAATTAGTGCACTCCTTCAAGTCTGGGCAACAGCCAAGGGAGAAGTATGCATATTAAACAGAGGCTCAGCAAATACCCTGGTTACAGGCAGAGAGAGCGGAGGAAGAAGGAAGAAATGCCCCACTCCCAACCCAGCAGCCTGCACTGCTGTGGGGAGCGGGGTGAAGCACTTGCGTTGTGCAGGTCTCATCTGGAGTCACCGCCGGCCCTTTGGGATTTTTAAGCAGAAGTGACCCAGCCTGTGTTGGTGGATGCACTGGTGATGATCAGATGCCCGGTGTTATTTTACACAGAAAAACACAAAGTAGCCGGTTCATACATACACTGCATTAAGCATGGGGCAATTTAGTGCTGCCTATGGGCCTGCCGTTAACTGTCAGCCTGGCCTAGCCACCTGTGTTCTCTCCAAGCCTCAGCCAGGAGGCTCCCGGAGTGCAGTGTCACACGGTTGCAACCCTGTGCACACCGCATGTTGCCAGGCATAGCAAATCAGCTCTATGACAGCACTGCACTAATGCAATTACACTGCCTACCCCCTATGTTGCTGCAGCCCGTGTGCTCACCCCTTGGGTGTGAGGATGAGCAGAGCTGGTCCCTTCAGCAGGACCATTTCTGCCTGTTGGCTCACCGTCACCTGTGGGCTGGGAGCGAGCTGGTACAAAGGCTATTGGGGAGCAATCCCATCCTCAAGTTCGTACCTGTATATGTGTCATTCATGCCTCACAGGAGAGCAAGCAAGCTGGGCTTTGGTACCTTAAGACAAACAGAGAATATCCCATTTCATCATGGGCATGTAAGTACTAATGCGATTTACCTTTACACTATTTATTTTTGCTGAATATGGCCTGCATTGAGTACCAGAGTACTGGATCGGGCTGCTGTAAAAATGAATTGAAATTTTAATTACTGCTGCCTAGCTCAAGTAAGCATGCCAATAGTAGGGAGTTACTGAACACCACTGAAATCCTAAATGTTACAGAAAGACCATTCATGACTTCCTCACTCTCCTTCATTCTGTTCCTCCCCTCCATTGCTAGCCACATCATTAAAAAAGCTTCAAAAAATTTTTTTTCTGATGTTAAAAGTCCAAAAATGTTTTGCCACATATACAATTATGTCCCATACTGTAAAGCAGCATGTGGAAAAGCTTTTTCCACATATGAACTATAGCAGATTCAGGGAATAATGCTGGCTTAACTGTTTCCCAAAAGATATAAACTAAGGGAATAACGTGATAATGTAAGCGATGCTCCTACTAAGCTCTCCAATGTTTGTTATCTTACAGAGATCCTGGTTCATTCAAATCGCTGTGAGGGCAAACTTTTAGAACGAAAGAAAGAGGTGCTGTCAGAACACCTTCAAAGAGGAAAAAGAAAAAATGGATCAAAGGATTTTTCAGGAAGAAATACGAAGATACCTATCTTCTGACCTGACCTACTGGGCATGCCCAATTTATAGTGGTTTTTTTCATAACTGAAAACAAAGTCTCAGATGAATCAAGGAAAGATTCACTGTTTTTCTGACATATTATAAAAGAAATTCTAAAGAATTGCCCCAACACAGGCTACACCGAGAAACTCCCAGAATGCTGGCTGCCGCCTTGCCTATTTGAGCCAAGCCTTGCTGGCAAAAGGTTATGTGAGAGGCCTTTTTCATGACACAATCCAAATTGGTCTATTTTTTTCCCCTTTCACTTTCCTTCGAGAACCAGGGGAAAAGCTTGGTCAGCTGTACTAGCTATGCTGCAATGCTCTTTCAGCCTTATTCCCGACAGACAAAGAACAGCCCTTCCACCGACAAAAAGAAATAAATAATGTTGTAGGCAAACTGCATTGTTGTTTTGGGAACACCCAGCCTCTAGCATCCTGACACAACCGCTTTAATCAGCCTGAGACATACGACCTTGCTCAGGACATACCTAAGTAACTGGTTCTCATGTGCCTTCTTTAATCTAAGTGGGTTAGAAATGAAATGGTGACAGCTGCAAAACCAATAGAAAGTGAAACCTCACTGAATCAATAAGGCATTTCAACATCTTTTTAAGTTCTGTTGATTCCCACTTTAAATGAGTTTAGAACTAACAACTAAAATTTGTTAGAGCAATTAAGGAGCTTGGGAGTTTTCTGAAAAACTGACACAGGCAAATCCATGGGAGTTAGCTTGTTGTACAAACTGCGAGGTACAAACTGAGTCTCAGAACTGGGTATATAAAGGTTAAGTGCCCAGTTTCTTCTTTGATACCACTGTAGCAAAACCTATTCATTCCTGAATTTCAAGTCTTATGCATAACTTTTATACAATCATTTTTTTTCAGTCTTGGAAGAAAAGGAAAAGAAATTACATTCTGTGTTTTCTCATGACACGGTGTGTACCATGAAGTATGATAAAACCTGGTATTTTAATGTAAAAAACCCAACTCCTAAGCCTTTTATTTCATTGTATCAGACCTTCTAAGCATTCACACTGATGCTTCTCTAGTTCCTGTTTGCTAGAGATAAAAGACAGAGAACAATCATAGAATCATAGAATGGCTTGGGTTGGAAGGGACTATCAAAGGTCATCTAGTCCAACCCCCCTGCAGTGAACAAAAAAGAGGAAGAAAGAAAATGGAATGAGTTACAGAAGTGCTTTGGGAACACGGCAAAGAAATAACCAGATTGGGAAGAAGCAGAGATTTTTTTAAAGACAATTTTTTTTAGGAAAAGGTTCTAACCTGACAGTGTATCAAGCAAACTTGGGTCATAATGTCATTAGAGTTTTGCCGTTTTCTTCAATGAGCACAGCAGACCCAATTCCTTATTAAATTGGGCTTTCATTCATAAATGCATGATAAAATCATATTCAGTACTTTGTGGGGAAATCCAGTTGGTGCAAACTGCTTTAACCTGTATGAGCAGATGATAATTGAACTCAGCATTCAGAGGAGAAAGACTGCAAATTCCTATCTAGTACCAATTGCTATGTTAGCATGAAAGCATCTGGCTTGGAATATAGTGTTATCAAAATAATTACATTTCTAAGTCTTTAATCGGTCCACAGTAATTAAATATAACCTTTTTCTAATAAGCATCAAACACAAAACCAAATACTATAAATGGTCACTAATATACTTCCTCACTTTCCTCATAGTTCTGTTCCTCTTATCTTCTCCTTTAATCCACCCGCACGTTATACTTGCTTTTTTCTGCTCATCTCCTCTGTTTTCATTGTATTTACATCATCCTATAGCTTTGTTCCTTGCTATTCTCCTTTGGTATTCTTTTTCTCCCGCTCCCTCTTTTAGCACAAAAAGCTAGGGTTTTTTACAAAGTAAAAAGAGCCATTTTTTCCCACACGAGAACAACGATCAAGTTTCTTCCCCTCATACTTAGGATCCAGTTCCAAGAGATGCTGTTTGCTCTTAGTACACGAGATGCTGTTTGCTCTTAGTACACTGACTGATGTGGAAATTGACAGTGCTCTCAGTACTCTACGTGAAGAATATAAAAAGTTACTTTTTCTCCCCACAGTTATTTTCTGCTGCTGATGCCATCACACTGTCTTCCATATGTAGTTTCCTTAGCTTGGTCTCTTCTCTTCACCCTCAAAAATCTGCTTTTGCTCCTTAGATTGGAAGCAGCTCTCACAGCTTTCTAGAGAGCAAAGCAGAGTACGTGCGTCCCAATAGACTGGAAGGCAGGAGGAAATTACTGGCTCTGGCTATTGACCCTTGATTAAAAAGAGGAAGACTTTGCTGTTGTGAAAAGGGAAGGTTTTCAAGGGCAACTGTCTCCAGTATAAAAGACTATGTATCTACGCACAGGCAGAATAATTAGAGATTAGAAGGGCAAATGCAAAAAGGAAAAGACATATTAGAGTAGGGTGGGGCAAATGTAGGAGGGGGTTGAAATGACAATCATAGTGAAGAAATATAATGAGGTAGGGGATAGTTATTGCAGGTACCAACTCATTCACAGCAAACACTTTTACTGCATGATAATTTTCACCTTTTATGCCTCAAATATTTAATGGGATCATTGAAAGATGGTTCTGAACATTGCAACTTGCCCTCTAGACAGATGAAACACACAGATTGCGTCCCCACTGTTGCCTTGGAATTTATTTTCAAAGTAAACTTCTGTTTTTACCAATACTTTCTCAGGGAAATTGTCAGTCTCTTCATCCAACAACCTTTAACCTAGCATGGAGATGGAGTAGGAGGTAGATTTTTAGCCAGATAACTAGAAGAGCATGCCACGGACGAGCAGAGAAACACAAAGAGGGTAATTATTCATAAGATTTGTCTCTTTTTACCTACTACCACCCCCACATTTTTTTTTTCATACATTCCTGTGCTGCTGATAACTAGGCACCTGGCAGAGAACAAGAACTCCATTCTGCATTTTTACATCAGGCAACCTAAGAACAAGAATGAGCCAAAAAAAGTGCTAACAAGGAGAAGATAAGTTTCAGTCCTGGCGAGAAATGATTCCCAAAGTCATCTTTTGTCAGCAATAGTTGTCTTTAAAGATGCAGAAAAATTGCAAGCAGATCTGAGTCAGAGCAAATCCTCAATCTTGTTTTGGAGACCTATTTTGTTGAATAATATCATCTGTTTACATGACTCAGAATATTCATAGCAACTCTAACACATCCACATTGTGCATCCTGAACAGGCATAATATCCTAAGTATTAATGCCAAATAGTTTGTATATCATATGGTATAATGAGTACTCAAAAACACAAAAAAAATCTATCTCTACTTCTGCCCTGAGCTGTCTGGGAAAACTTAGAACATTCAAAGCCATGCAACAGAATACTTGTTTCATGTCATCTGTATACTTAAACTCACATGACTTCAGAGATGCAGAAAAAAATCTGAGTAAGATGCTACAAAATCCTGCACAATGTTGCATATATAAAACTAACTTCAATTGATTATAAATTATTTAAGAGACATTTCTACCCTATAACTAGACGCACAGTTTCTGACTGCAAGGTAATTTAGTGGATCTCTAGGGACTTGATTTAAATTCTTGCTATTCTGTGTGACCTTAATAAATCACAGAGGGACGGGACTGATAAAGGACTGATGTTCCAGGATACATGAGCCTTCCAGCCTCAGGACTGAATCCCGAGTTTGGTAATGATAGGTTTACATTCCCTGCATGTAAAAGAAGTGCAGGTATACGGCCAAAACAAGCAGCATGCTTGGTGAGGAGCTAACAAAAGCTGTGTGCGGGGAAACTATGAACATAGATGTCTGTGAAGTCCCACCCTGGTGCTTGGCACCTTTGTCCTCTTGGGACTCAGAATTTGGAGTCCTCTTCTGGCGGTCACTGCCAAAATCTGTTCTTTAAAACAATGAATAAAGAGTCCCTGTAGCTTCTCTGGTCTGTGACTTCATTTCATGTGGCTGCTGGCCACAGCATTTTTCTTTGTTATTACTGGAAAATACCAAGGTCTGTGTTAACAGACAGCCCGCCAAAGGTGTTTGAAAGGCCTATTGGGCTGTCAGCAGATAAAAAATTCCCAATAAGCAATGTTCATTTTCTTTTAAAGTGTAGCTGGAGGAAACAGTGTCCATCTTCTCTATGCTGTTACCCAGTGGTTAGAGCATTGGCCGGGAAGTGGGAGTTCCTGGGAAGCATTCGTGCTGCATCCCTGACCACCATGCTAGACTGGGAGGAGGAAGAGCAGGAAGGAAACAGGGAGTCACCACCTTTTCGTTTGAAGTTATGACCCTGTTCAGAAAGGCATGTAAGAGTCTAGGACAAGGAGAAGGCAGCTGAGGCAAAGGCAAAGTAAAAAAAGGATGTGTCTCTCTCACCTAGTTTAATCACCGAAAGAGAGTCCCGGGTTTTATTTATGCATTTTTGTAAATAGTTCCTAGATAAAAACCAGCACTGGCTTGGGAATAGCTACCAGAAACCAGGAGTAAGTACCTATAGCACCCTGTGTCTCCTTCCTTCTAGTTCACACCAGTGCCACACATTTGCCATCCTTTCCAATAGGGACATAACTTCAACAGGTGAATTGATGAATGCTTCCCTTCCATTTTGCAGTCCTTCTGAGCACCTGGGACACTCTCCTGAGAGTTACAAGATGTAGATGTAAATCCTTTTGAGCTAAAACCCGATTCTGTCATAGAATCATAGAATGGTTAGGGTTGGAAGGGACCTTAAAGATCATCTAGTTCCAAACCCCCTGCTGTGGGCAGGGACACCACAGTGTCATCACAGTGGGATACGGGACCGGAGGTGAGCACTCTACCACATGCGGCCAGGCACGGAAGCCAGCTGTGGCTATAACAGAAGAACCTGTCTTGTTGGGCTTGGAGAGGTTCCTCTCAGCTGGACCTCTCTTGCAGCTGCTTTACCTACTTCCTAGACCACAAGTGGGCACAAAGGGGAGAGAGGTGCCAAGACGCCCATCTTGGGGCAATTCTGGACATTTCTATCTAGAAACAGACTAACAGAGTTCAGGTGGCTGCTCATTGGAGTTTTTCAGATCCGAATTGTTAGTTTACCCATGCTCTTTTCCAGGGTCTAGCCCTTAGTCTTTCTGGCTACATTTATAAAGTTACATGGAGTATAGTCAGAGAGTTGGCAAAGTACAGTACGACTTTAAGTGGCCTGTAGTTCTGGTACATCATAGCCCAGCTCTTCTCAAAGCATCCCACCCTTCAGCATAAAACTATTCCACAGTCTTTCTGGAAGAAAGATTTGGTCTCCTAAGAAGAAGCCGGTGGCTAACTTACCCATCCCTGCTGCATTTGTGACCTCTAAGGAGGCAGGGTGGCAGAGTTTGGTGCAAACGTACACACGCAACCCACAGTAGGCCAGAACACATGTAGATGTACGAACATGGGCTCAGAAGTAAAACAAGGTCACATTTTCTCCCACATCTTATGCTGTAGCTTGCTCGATCACTGAGGCCAGTCTGTTGGGATGATATACGAATCTGGGCTTGACACCAAGCTTGGGCCTGGGTTCAAACACAGTAGAGGAGCAGCCCCTGGCTTTCTGGTGTCTCTTTGCAAAACAGGAGTCACACAACTCTGCTTCCTCAGAGGGCTGCTGTGAAGAAAAATGCACTAAATGATGTGGAGTGTCCATTTATTGTGGCAACATGCCAAAACCCAGATCTAAAAGGGGAGGGTGAACTTTTAGAAGAGAGCAATCCCATCCTAGGTATCTACTAGCTGGAATGAAATAAGCCTCAACAAAACCAGGTGTAAATAAAAGCAGTTGAAATAATCTAATTTAAAAAGCAGTTCTTCCTAACTTGCACAAGTTTTACTGTGCTATTACTAGTTCTCCAGTAATCGACTGAGTGTATTCTGCAGTAAAGTGCTCTTTTGTGACATAAACTGGAAAACACTTTTAAAAGTAAATATAGTAAAATTTAGATCTTACATCTTAGAAAGGACATGAATACAACTACTAGATAATGTATTTAAAAAATAATAATTCTGCCATTGGATGTCATTTGCATATGGCTATAGAAGTCCTTATCTAGTTAAAAAAAGAGGGAAGTTGATAAATCATCAAGGAAGGAAATACTGAGGTTTAAAACAGCCACAAATTTGTTTTTCTTCAGCTTATCATCTTAAAAACTCAAATGCTGTAATTCTGGATGAGTTGCCAGATTGTTTCCTTCATAATTTTGCCTTTCTCTTATCCGTTCTTTAGGGATCAAAACCAAGCATATAAACTTCAGCCAGTGAACACGCAAGTCAAACAAACACATTCCCCTAACTTCAGGCTCTGATTAATTCCACTGGTAGCCTTTGACCTTGATTTCCACAATGTCTTGCAGTACATACAGAAGCTTGACCTGGTATCGGAAAACTGCAGAGATTTGGTTTGGAAAAAATAAAGCCACCTTCATCTCCATTACCAAAGTACTACATTAAAATCTATAAAACAAAGGGCTGAAATCTGAAGTTTAGGCCTTGGAGCCAGTTTCACAATCTGTTTCCTGTAGCCAGAGTTCATTTGCAGCCAGTGGAAAAAACAACTTCTAAAAGATAAAAGGCAGTGCTGTGACTTTCAATCAATCTTAGCATTCGGTGTGGGAATATAGGCGTACCAAAGTCTAATACCAATGCTTCGGTTCTGATTCTGGTTCACTTTATTGATCTCGGATGTATGTAGCCATTGCCAGAGACACCCAGCAAGTGCAAACTTATCATGGGAAAAATGAGTTCTATCCAACTTCCGAAGATCAAATTTTAGATAGAAATAAAGCAAGCATACGTGATGTGCCTATTCACAGGAAAACTGGGAGACCATAACGAGTGACAACAGAACAGGACGGGAAGCTGAAGTGGTAGCTAATGTTAAAAAAAACAAAACAAACCAAAAACCACCAAAAAACATAAAAGACACTGACAGAATTATTTTCTTTGAACCCATCAGTTACGATGGGCGGAGGCCTTGAGTGCTTAGAGAAATCAAGACTCACATTTATTACAGGTAGTGATGATTTCAGTAGATATATTGTTCACGAGGGTGCCAAAGGCCTAGAGGAAGCAGCTGCACAAAGCAGTCCAGGCCTGTCCACGCTGCCAAACAATGGCAACACAGACTCCTTGTAGAAAGGATTTTATGGGAAAAAGGAGATTGGTCTTCCTTGAAAGGTACAGGTAATGATAGAATGACACTTATTTTGCAAGCTTTAGAGAAACAGTGCCAGAAAACAAAAGGAATGTCAGATGAAGAAACCAGATTCTTTACAAATAGAAGAGCTGTTGATGCCTGGTGTGGGTGAGCCAGCCCAAGCTCTGTTCCTGGACTCAGAAGCAGTTTCTGTGTCTTTCTGTGGTATGTGAGTAGCTTGTTCTGCATTTAAATTCAGTTCTGAGGTTTGAATTTTAGTGCGGGAAATGTGTACATGAGAAATGTAAAATAATTATGCAAGACCCTATAGGCCTAATGTCTTGTTTCTGATTTACCTGCAAGCATTCTTCTGCCTTTCAGTGTACTCAAAATTGTAGTTTTACGATTGCTTTAACGTGACAGCTGCAAACAGGCCATTCTGCCCTTGTTTCCCTCTCCTCTCCTCTGCCAAGGACTGAATTGGATCAAGGAACTGACTTGGCTGAAAATTAACTTTGTCAAAAAAGCACCTTTTTTCCCTGCAGGAAAAGCAAGGGAAACAGCAATACCAGCCCATTTGGTGGCAGATTACACTTAATCACAGAATGGCTGAGGTTGGCGGGGACCTCTGGAGGCCATCTGGTCCAGCCACCCTGCTCAAGCAGGGCCACCTA
>JAVKLA010000014.1:21873549-21889493 GCA_034782735.1 Sagittarius serpentarius | reverse complement strand
TGCCCATCGCCTCTGGTCCTGTCACCGGGCTCCACTGAGAAGAGCCTGGCTCCGTCCTCTTTGCTCCCTGCCTTCAGGTACCCATATACATTGGCAAGATTGCCCCCTCAGCCTTCTCTTCTCCAGGACGAACAGTCCCAGCATAATGAGGATTAAAAACCTCTTGGATTAATTTGGATTATAAAACTGTGGAACTGTTGCCCAATTTGAATATTCCAGGGATTACTCTTCCCCCTTTCATTTCAAGTGTTGAAGGAGCTTGTATTTTGCTTGCATCAACTGGTTTTTCCTTTCTGCTGATGTCTTTAGTTAGGCTACATCAAAGGCTGCTGTTGAAGCCTGCATCTGCCAAGCCTTTGCAGTTGCTTAAAACACGTGTGTGCTTAATTTTTTGCCAGTGCAAACTTCTGAAGCAAACCCGCTACCGGAACTGCTTTATTCCCAGCTGCTGCCAGCCATCTGCTTTTGATAACCTGTTGCGGTGGAACACAAAAAACCCGACATCACGGGGGGGGGGGGGGGACGGGGACCAAAAAAAACACAAAAAACCCCACACCTGGGCAGAAACGGCAGCGAACGCGCTCCCTTACCCGTCCTCGGCAGCGTCCCGCGGAGGGGCGCGAGGGCCCGCGGGCGCTGCCAGCGGTGGGCGGCGCTGCCGGCGGCGGGCGGGGCTGCCGGCGCAGACACACCCGGCAACGCCGGGAGGCGGTGGCTGCGCGCGCTGCCTGCCGGGACACGTAGTTCTCCCCCGCGGGCCCAAGGGCCGCCCTTCGGCCGGACTACATATCCCAACACGCCCTCTTGGCGCTGCCGTTCCCCGCCGCGATTGGGAGGCCGGCAGAGAGTGCTGAAAGGCGATTGGCTGGTGGGCGCGTCCATCAGGTGGGCTGCCCTGTGTTGGGCGGGGCTAGTTCCTGCCCATCCCTGTTTCCCCCCCTCCCCCCCCCCGCCTCCTCCCGCCCCCAAGAGTGAAGGGTTCGTCGGGGGTCTGTGGCGGCCCGACCCTGCCCCGGCGGGGAGGGCTGCGGGGGCCGCCCCACGCCGCAGCGGAGAGGCAGGGCTGGGGCCGTCCCCTTCCCTCCATGCCCGGGGCGGGGAGGAGGAGCCGCCGGCGCCGCGGGGTGGTGGCCGCCCCGCTCCCCGCCGGGAGAGGCGAAGCGCCAGCGGCGTTGCTCTCTGGGCAGCCCCGGCGTCGGTGGGCGGCGGTTGGCGGGGGAACCCGCCCGGGCTGAGGGAGCTCCTGCCCCCCATGCGGCGCAGGCAGCGGTCTCTCCGCTCGCCGCCGCGCTTGTCGTCTTTGTGGGCGGGTCGGCGGCTGCCGGGAGCCCGCCATGGGGCGGCCGCGCCGGGGCTGCTGAGGCGGCGGTGGGGAAGCAGCCGGACGGCCCCATGGAGGAGCGGGAAGGCGAGGTGCGCTGGGACGGGCTGTGCAGCCGCGACGCTGCCACCCGCGCCGCCGCCTTGGACACCATCGGGCAAGCCGTTCTCCGCCGTAGCGAGACTATCGCTCCCGTGGCGGCGGTGCCGCCTAGCCGGGCCGCCGACGGGCTCCTGGTTCCCGCCGCCCGCGACGGGCTGAGCGAGGTGCTGGCCCGCCTGCTGATGCTCTCCAAGCGCTGCCCCTTCCCCGACGTGAGGGAGAAGAGCGAGGCGATCCTCAGCGGGGTGCAGGTAAGCACGGCACACCCCACCTCCGCCGCGGGTCCGGGGCCGGCAGAGCCCCGGAGCTTTCCCGGCCCCGTCCCACGCAGGGCACCTTCGCCTTTCAGCTGTGCAGTGCGGGGTGGGCATCTGACCCCGGCCGGTCGGATTTATTCCTGCAGTAATACATGCAAACCGCTCCCCCGCCTCTCGCGAAGAAACAGTTGGAAAAGCGTTCTTAAAAGGCAGGGAAAAAAGCGTCAAGTTTTTGAGTGCGGTCCGGCGGAGGGGATTTGGCCATGAATGGCTGGAAAGCGGCCGATCGTTGGGGCATCCCGAAGGCAGGGCTAAAATCACAACTTTTAACGCTCTGGTTTTGGTCTGTATGACCAGTGCTGTGATATTACCGGTTGGCTTTAATAGAAAAGCAGGAAAGATTTGGGTATAAACATCCAGGGCTGCCAATTAAAAATATAAATCGGTATGGGAAGCTTTTGAGCTTTTCAAAGCTGTACGAGCTTCAAGACTGTTAAAGCAGAGCCTGTCAAAATTCCCTTTTTGTTATTTATTGGTAAATAGTTTTTCCAGCGGAATCGATAAGATCCAGACTATTTTTTTTTTTTATATAGCTTATAGGTGGCCTAGCCAATAGGGGATTACATTTACTGACCTTTTATACTAACAAAAATAAATATTACTTTGTACTCTTCCACTGTTACAGTCTAATTATAGTTACTCACATTGCAGTTCTCTTGGTCACCTAAAGTTTTTGTGCAGGTCTTGAAATTCTGATGCAGGGCTTGTATCAATGGGTCTAGCAACACTGCTAAAAATACTACTTGCTGCAGAGTAGGAAAAGGAAATTCAGGTATTTCTTTTAATCACAAGTGAATACATAGCGCTGTGCTTGGAGTTAGCTGCCTGACGCCCACTATTGCGCTTTTCCTCCCTGAACATTAACAGGTTTAATATAGGGAAATCTAGGGGGAAATAATAATAATGCAATATATAAACATTATATGTGTATTATCATATATACAATAGACATATATATGTATTATATATAAACCATTATATATTATTATATATATAAAATACACATATATAAGTATTTTAAAGGAACTTGTATATAGATCCATTTTTGCTCTGTCCTATTTTGAAGTGGTTCAGAGAAATTCTGGTTTGGATTATTGAAGCTGAGAGAGGCTGTTTGTTTTGTTTAAATTCTCAGTAGTGAGGAATGTGACAAATACAGTATAATTTTATTTATTTTATACAGTTTGGGCTGTATGAAGCATTTTTCTCAAAGCAGGTTTTGTCAGTAGAAGGTATAAATACAACATATGGTCTGTGCGAAAGGGTTGACAGCTATACTGCTTTTCTTTAAAACCCTAAACCAACGAAACAAAAAAAAACCAAAACCCAAACTTGAATATTAAGTTGAAAACTTAATCTGGCTCCTTTACATCAGCATCTTCCCTGTTAAAGATTCAAATGAGAAGTGAGCCCATTACCAGTGAGAATGATGAGTCACGGGAACAGACTGCTAAAGGAAGACTTGCTTTTATCAGGCACAAGTTATCAGAGTCTATTCAAAGGCCAAACAGGTGGTGATCTCTCACCTAAGTCTTGGAGGAGGCCAGAATGTATGATCTGATGACTCTCTTTTTAGGTTTTTATATACGAAGTTACTGGCATGTTCACCTATTTGTCTTGTTTAGAAACTTTGCTACTAGCTTTTTTTAAATAGGCCAAAAAGTTCAGGCAGAAAATGAGTCCATCTTGATACAGCAAGCGCAAGTTCAAATCCCGTGGTTGTAGCTGGCTTGATTAATAAAAATAGATGTGAAAGATGTAATAGATATAAACCCAGTTGTATGTATACATACAAGCTGCAGAAAAGGTTTAACAACAAGTTAAGCAAAATAAAATCAAATACAACAATACTTTAAGAAAATCCTTTAAATCTGCTTTTGTAATTTTTATTTCTAGGGAGTAGATCTAAGAGAGGAGTATTCTATGAATATAGAGTGGCAAGTCTTAGTTCTTATGGCTGTACTCATAAATGAAAATTTTCATTTTAATCTTTGGATCCGCATTTGTGGAAGAAATAATTCTGTCCAAATATTACATTTTGGATGCTGCGGACTATTGTCAGGCGTGAAATGGTTTTCTGTTGATTTCATGGCCAAGAGGAATTTTATTCAAATCTCTGTAATGAAGATGGCCGATAAAGCAAACTGTTAAATTAAATATAATTATCTCATAGAACTTCTGGCTTTCAGCTGTGATTCTAAAGGTAAATAGCTTAGTAACATTATAAAAATGTGAAATCCTATTCAGAACAGTATCAGTACTTAAAGGACTCACTTGTATTACTTTATTTCCCTCTTTTGGGATATGAAACAATCTTTAAGGCCACAGCAGTATGTACCATTATGCTCTCTAAACCTTATTCTCTGCCAGGTTATTAAATGACATAAAGCAGGAGAGGCAACTTTGAACCCAAAGATTGTCCTGGGAACTGGTGCTGCTCTCCTTTTTCTCTCCGGTGGGATGGTCCAATTCAGACGAGTAGTCTGAGCCTGGACTGATTCCCTCCCCCCACCCCCCATGAAACTGAGAATTGTAAAATGTGCTTTCTTCATCTTTCTGCCCTGCAAGCAGGATATGTCAGTGAGGAAATCAAAGGTCTGAATTTTCCATGTGATCTAATAGCTATTTCTTTCTGGGCCTAGTGCCCTTTCGCCTGTTGGGGTAATCAAAAAATATTTAGGCACAAGCGGCTATGCTGCTGGTGTTTTTGCACCTTTGTGTCTGGACCAAGTTGGTAGAATGCATTATATGGCTGGTGTAAGCTGGTAAACTGCAGGTTTGGCAGCAGCCTGTGTCAGTATGGCATCCCTCTAAGCCTGCCTCTGTTATGGTCTTTTTTCCTTTTTTTTTTTTTTTTTTTTTAACCCCTGGAGAAAAATTCCTCTGAAATATGGTGGAGTCCTAAGTGTGTGACTTTCTTCTTTGCTATTAATAAATATTAATTAATAGTATTATTAATGTTTTTATTAATAAACAGTATTGGCTGTATCAGAATGTATAAATTATTGCTTAATGTAAAATCCTGTTGATTTGACTTATATTCGGGATAATGAGTTTCTTACTGTAGGTTGTATATATTTATATATGTATAATAATATATATGTATAATAATTTATATTTTTTTAGCCTAAAAGAATATATCTAACTTCACATTTAGATTAGGCAAGTTGTTTTTGTAAAAATGATTACCAAGACAGTATCAACAAACTACCCCCTTTTTTCTAATTAAGATTTTCTTGCTTTTATTAATTAAAGCAAGGTTGCTAAAGTTGCCTTGACCAATTATGTATTTTAAAATATTTTAAAGGTATTTCCATTGCAACGCTTTAACCAAGTGAAAAGAGTTTGAATATTTGCATATGAACATATATGAGTGGCTTTTGAGATGAAACCCCATATATCATAGCTTTTTGATAACTTCTTGCATATGCAGTATTTTGCACCTATTTAAAGCATGTTGCTTGTGACCTTGCAGAATAGCTGGTCATTACACCGAGTATGCTAGTGTCTGCACACCAACACAAATATATGGGGAATGAACAGCAGTGGAAGGTCTTAACACGTGATCGTTAGAAGTATTCTGCCTAGCCTCAATCAGATCAATTAGATGTGTGTGACTGGAATACAAATACAAGGTGTATGTCAGTAGCGGGAGAAGAATCATTGCAAGTATGAGGTTTGCTAGTTAAAAATCTCTCATAGCTATCCAATGTCTTTTGGAAAAGACTGAACAGAACATATTGCTTTGCTGACATATGTAAATTCATAAAAACAGTCTTTTCGATTAACAAAAAGGGTGCATAGATGGGAGGCAGCTTCTGCAGGAGTGACAAGATGTTAGGCTGCATAGGATAAAAGATGACAGCACAGCAGAATAAAACCCAGAAATGTAAAAAAGCTTAGAATTTGGCATGTAAAGCTTGATTGGGGGGCAAATACAAGGCGGAAAGAAACTGGTCTCAACCTCTGAGAAGTAATGTAATAGTACCAAACACTTTCACTGAAGGGGAAAATTAATAATGAAGGAAGAACTTTGCTCTCTATTGATGTGCTTGTTGATGTAAACACAAGAAACATATAGAAAATGGGAGATTTTATGTTGCTGAAGATCCACACGACGCGAAGATGCATAAACAAAACTAGGACAATCGAATACATAAGGAGGTGTAGCTAAAAGGGATATTGGAAGAAAGGAAGAAATAAAAGATCCACAGATTAATGGATTAACAGATAATGCTGAGGTGATTGAAATGTTCTCTGAAATGGTTAATCCAGCCAGTGTAGTTAATAGCCATGATAAAAGCGTAAATAGTATTCTCCTAGACTAGGAAAAAACCTGTAGGTTGCTTGGATAAGCAGCAGATTTTCAGTCTGGTAGGGCCTGATGAAATTGGTTCTGAGGTGCTTAAAAAAACCCCAAACAACTAGCTGAAGCTATCTCATATAGTGGACAGCAATCTCAAGAGAGTTGAGGGAAGTAGCAGACTCAAAAAGAATAATGGGGCATACCTCTTCAGAGTGGGCTAAGTGGGATGGGATGAAGAGGAAACTGGTGGATTTTAACTTTAGCTGAAAGAAAAAAATACCGGAGCAGTGACGAAACACATTTTTAGTGCCTAGAGAAAAGCTGAGCAACAGCCAAAACACACTTATCCTGGATAAATGATTTCAAATCCAGCCTTTCTGCTTCTTCTATGATGGAGTAACAGGTCTTGTGGTGCAGACAGATGCTATAATGTTAATATGTTGATATTTCGGAGTCCTCAATATTCACGTTATATTCTCATTAACAAGCTAGGGAATTATGGTCTAGAAACCACTGTGCAGTGAGTAAAATTAGCTGGAAAACCATCCCCAGAAGGTAAGCAAGGTCAGGTAGCAAGTACTTGGTACAGATTCTACAAGGTCCTGTCCAGCACAATCTTGATTAACAAAGTTTTGTGCTTGTTGGATTGTGGATTGCAAGCTGGAAAGGAGAGTAAGAATACTAGAGAGCAGCCATAGAATTTAAAATTATGTTAGTGGGAGTTTGTATCATTTCTTTTATACCTCTGATTTTTTTGTGAAGAAAGTTTGAAGAAATTGGTGGTGGTACGGGCAGCTAAGAAAGAGGCTAAGACAATATTTCCAAATTGGGGATGGAGGAGACGAAAAGACTGCTGCAAAAAGGAAGGAAACCTGAGCTAGAATGAATGATCAGTTGACCTGATTTCCAGCAAGACTTGGGTTAGACATTTGGGGGAAAATTTCAAGGATTAGGATGGTAAAGCAATGGCATAGACTATCCAGTCATGTTCATCACTAGAACTCTTTGTCTAAACTGTTCTTAAACATCAGGCAGGAGTGACACGCTTATTTGATCTCTCCCTGGGAAGGGCAGAACATTGCTAACTGGATGATTTCTCCTTCCAGCCTCTTTTTCTGTGTTTTGTGTTGGTAACTGCTTGGAGGGACATACCCTCTAAGTGCTTTCCCTTTGATTTGCAAGACCGTATTTACCAGATATGTAGCACTAGAAGTTGTGGTCTGGGACGTCTGTCTCTTAATGAAAAGCAGTGGGTGGGCTTGGGAGGACTTTGCGTACCTCCTTGTTTTCTTAGGCCTGCTGCTCTAGTGGATGGGTAAGTGTAACAGAATCCCATAATTTGCAGAGAGCTGTATGGCGCTTAACGAGAGGGGTTATGTCAGCAGACAAATACATATCCTCTCATATTGTAACCTTCAGGCACTGCCTGTGACCTACACTTGCTTGGCAGGGGACGTGAAATGGAATACCTTACCTTTCTAAATCCCGGCAAAATACTTGTGTGGATTTAAATGAGTGTCCAGAAAGGATGGGAAGACTTCTAGTCACAGCTAGAGCAGGCATCCACATTGTGTGTGACAAATAAAGCCTCTGCCAGGAGAGGAGGTAGTAGCTCCCCTGTAGGTCCATAAAGGATAAAATAGGAGTTATTTTTCTGTTTCACTGCTAGATTTTTTCTCATAATAGAGTTCACTATCTCTTTGCTTTGTGTATGTTCCATGTCTGAGCTCTGTGGTGCATGCTTGTTAAGAGTAGTAAGAGTGAAACGCAAATAGGCTTCTTGCTCTCAAATGGTTTATTCTGATGACTCTGGTATTACAGGAGACTGGCTAACTTTCCATATCTTTAATCTGCTTTTGGTGTAATCTTTGATAAATGATTTCATAACTTTGTCTTCATGTTTTTTTGCCTTCAGTCGTTTAGTCTTCCTGCACAATAGAAGTAACTTGCTTTAGTGAACTTTGAAATCGGTAGCTAGGCAGATCTGTTAGGTTGTGGGATTTTTTTTTTTGGTCCACGTTAATGTGATTGTGTCCTACTGTATGATAGTGACATTACCCCTGTGATAGTGTGACCCCTGTTCGTCAGTCACCATGGAAAGGTGTCTCAGATGAAATTTATACTCTGTTCAAGCCTACGAATTTAAATATAGTATCCTCACTGGTGGTGGCGAATCTGATCCATCTGGAAGCTGACTAGTCTCCTTGCACAATGCCAATAACTAACTTGGTTTCTGTTTCCCATAGTACTCTTATGTAAAGTGAATGAAAACATCCTTTTTTTGTGAGTTCACTTCAGAGCAAAAGTATGTTCTGTCTTTTCCAGCCATTAGGTGGAATGGGTTTAATTATGTATTGCAGGGTGCTCACTTCAAAAGCCACATGTCACTCTGCCAGATTGCTAGTTTAGAAAACATTTGCCTGTTAGGTTTTTTTTTTTTTGGTGGTGTTCAGATACTCTTGCTCTTCTCAATATTGGGAGAGATACTGAAGTAATGACATGATGCACTTAAATGATTAGTTGTATTTACAGCTTCTGCTAGCCTACGAAAAGAACTGTACTTCTGCAGTATTTATTGTAAACATGTTCTGATGATGGGTCTGTATCACATGTGTGTGGCGAGGCTGGCTGGAGGAGTTAAGGGAGAAGACTTAATCTTGACGTGTCAGGGAATGTTCTGAGCAGGGGTGTGAACATATTTTTTAAAAACTTAAATTGTCAATAGTCCTTAGATTGCCTTACCTGACTCCTCCCTCCTTCAGTCTACTTGCCTCCTTTCTGAAGGCTTCAGTCTGTTTGTGGAGAGAGACAAAGGGAATTTTCTTTTGTTGAGCTCGTCAACTGCAGAATTGCCTGACCCTGAGAATGTCTTTGGTTGGAATAAAGAGTTTGAAAACAGTGGAGGTTCTCAAAGTCATGTGAAGTAGGATATCTGGGTCACTTCTAATGCTGTTTCTGTGTTTGGAGCCTTTCCATAATTTTCCAGGCTAGCTTTATGCCATTCTTGTATGGAAATAAGCTTTGCTTAGTCAACTTCTTCTTACAATTGTTTGGGATAACTTGATCTATTAAATGTATGGGTTTACGTGATTCTGCTGAATTGATTTTCAGGACATAGTAACTAGAATTTTTATTTTCAAAAGAAGTAAAGAGTGAAGCACACATTTGGCAATATTGGCGTGGTTGATTTATATTTTTTGACTGCATTGAAATGCTTTAAACTGAAGAAATTGAGCACAAGCATTTCCTCATCTCTTATTATTTACTAATGAGATAAGCAACTGTAGGGTGTGCATTGGTGGCTTACATAAAAAAAGGTTTGTTTTCTGATTTTTTTTTTCCATAGGGTCTAATATCTAGAGATCTGTAGAAACCAGAAATGCTTCAGCTTGAATGCGTTTTGTAAATAACAGCATCTGTTGTCCTGATCTAGCAGTTGCCAAGTAACACAAGCTGTATTTTAGATTTTTTTTTTTTTTCCCTTCTGCTTCTCTTTCTAGAGGTAATTCTAGAAGTTGGCTGTTCTGTTAAACTCATAGCTGGAGATGATCCTTTCCAGTCTACATTCATGTATTCTAGTGTCAACTTAGTCCTTTATCTTGATTATTTTTCTCACTCTGATATTAATGGTGTATGGGTAGCAGTGATCCTTCCCCTCTCTGCATTGATTTTGCAAAAAGTTCTGCTCTGCTGTAAGTTGCCAAAAAGCTAACTTATTTCTCCTTTTTTTTTTTTAAATCTTAAAATTTGTTTTCCCCATTTAGTATGTAAACAACTGTCTTTGTTTTGGGTTGCTGGCATGCATTTGGATGCTTTTTGCTAATATACAGAGAAATTTTATGCATCTTGAGATGTTCAAAGTGAAAAGCAATAAGAATTTGGAAAAGTTTAGAAATTAGCATACAATATGCAAAGAATTAAAAAATGTATGGACTCCTAGGTTATGTAAAATAATAACATCTTTCATTACCTTGACCAAAGTACATTGTTTAAAAGAAAATTACATTGTCTCACCGTGACAAGTGCAAAGTGAGCATTGAAGAAATACTTGCTGTTTTGTCATCTAACTCTTGTTTTTTTTCTTCAGGTCAGGGTTTCTCCTTTTAAAATAAACATAGTGGAAAATTACTGAATATACCATTGTGGGATAGAAAAATAGTTCTGAAAGCTTGAGTATATTTTCCTGTGGATACTGAGTGTTTAAATTTCCAAAAATATGGTTTGCTGTCAGTATGGTTTTCTATTCCAGTAAGTTGTTTACAGTTTGGGGGAGGGGGAGGGGAAGCTTAGCTCTCTCTCCAGAAATCAAGTGAAACATGGAAATCTTCACTTGGACCTACATACATGAATTAAATCCAAAAAGTTAAGTGGTGGTTTTTCTCTTGTTTACCACTTTCTTGATGTTTCCAATGACTTTGACTTTTTTTTTTTTCTTTGTGTTTTTTTTCTGGAAAGCTTCGGTTAGATTGCTGACAAAAGTTGGGTTGGGAAGGTGAACTGGTTTAGTTCTATTTAAACCTAGTAAACAATTAACCATTTTCCTTACTCCAGCTTTATGTAGAAACCAAACTTGTTCTTTCAAGTCATTTTGGGTCAAAAGTATCACCCGACGTTGTGTACTAGTGCCTAAATATTACCCCAAAATACACTGGGCTGGTTTTTTAAAAATAGAGGTGATGCTAGAATGCATACTGCTCCTTATGCCATGTAATCTTATTTAGGTCTTCCTTCTGTGCAACTACAAGAACTTACTTTCAAGCCAGGCACTGTGCTAAAGGAAAGCACAGTGCTTCTGAAAACAAGTAGTTGTTTTTTACTGTGAAGTAATTAGAAATTGTAACTTTTCTTCACTTTTCTATGCCTTCTGGAGCCAGTAATAAGATTTTTTTTTTTTTTTCTTTTTCTCAGTTGCAGGTCTTTCCTGGCAAGTCCTTTGTCTACCTAAATATCTGACTGTCTCTGTGAGACTAAGTTTTGAGACTCAAGGTTTAACAACCTCTCAGTTAAATTTTCCTCCCTGGGGTATTCTTGCTTGCTATTGAGTTGTTTTTAAACAGTTGTTCTTCCAAAATACGTATTTTAGTTAAGGATTCCTTAACTTCTAGAGAGTAAACATGGAATAATATCGTATTTGTTCAAAGGAGAAACAAACTTGAAAATGGAAACTTATTTAAAGCTCTAAAGCCTTTCCTGTGTGCGCTTTTTTTTTTTTTTTTTGAAGGAGGAGGGGAACCTGTTTTCTGAAAGATTTTTTTCCATTGCAGCTCATTGCTGAGCCTCCACTGTTCCTGGTGTTTTGGTGCAACAAAACTTTCAGCTTTAAAATGCAGCCTGTTTGCCAACAGCACATTCCACTCAGATTAAACTGTTTGTTTGGATTTTCCATTTATTTAAATTTTAGCTCTAATCTAGATTTGCACTGATTTCCATGTAGAAGAAAGACTAAAGAGAGGAAAAAGCTTTTCTTAAACTTTCTATTTCTCTGAATTTCGAAACAATGCTGAGTGCAAACTTACTGTCTATTTAACAGTACTAAATAATTGGCAGCTGACATGCATGTAACATTTTCCGGAGCTCATCATGTTACATCCTTATCAGGACAAGATTGCTTTCAGTATTTGTCCTAACTTCATATGTGTCCATTCTGTCCTTTCTGCTTGTGTTACAGAAAAGGATTTGGCAGCATTGTAACTTTACCTAGATTACTTTTTTTTAAGAAGAGGTATGTTTATAACAGTTGCTTATATTTTCCTAGAGATTAATGTATAAATAGTGTTCTATAATAGAAGCTTAATTCTGATGGTTTTATTGCCACTGTTCTGTTCCAGGATGCAGGAAAAGAAGCCAAATGGAAATGTTTTTGTCTGGCTTTTAGAAGGCATATTGGTATTTTGGCTTCTAATGTTCTGCTTTTCTAACTATTCAGAACGTGGCAACTCTGCTTGGCTGATGTCTAGAATCTGTCGGAAGAAGAGTGTGTGTAAACTGGGAAGGTCAAATGTTGCTTCTCTTTCATTACTTGGTGTCAGGCCTTTCTGTTAAAGGAGTTAGCCTTTTGGGTAAGGTTTCACTAGGAATGGAAGCTGTGTTTTTTAATGCAGAAGATACTGTTTGTATTGCACAATATAAAATATCTTGAAAATGTAGATTCTAAAGGTGGTAGTTAACTCCTTATAGCTTACGCATTAAGTGAATACCTGATACTGATGCATAGACTGTCTTGTGTTTTTTCTCCTCTTTAGGGTTGGCTAGTGTGTTGCTCACGCTGGTAGGAGAGACTTGGGGGAAGTGCAGTCTTTATACACTCTGAATTCAGGGTGCAAATCATTACTGCTAAGGTCAGTGGAAAATATGGCTGCTTCATGGTGCTTCCAGTGCAAAAATTAATTTTATAATGATAGGCTGTGGTGCGTTTTCCATGTATGTGGTTTACACCTATGTTCCTCCTCTCAGAGCCAGAGGTTTGCATTAGAGGGTTCAACAGTGCTGTGTGTGTCACAGATTTGCCTGTATTGCAGGGAGGTACAATTCCTGTATCTCAGATCTTCTGGGGTAGGATAGCCACGTGGCTTAAAAGTAGTTCCCAGTAGTAGTAAATCTTCATGCGTGTGCATAAAAACATGCTAAGATGATTAAGAAGATTCTTCTGAAAACTTCATGTGGAAGCCGAGTGACTTGCTGTTCCCGCAAAAACTAGTTGCTAAAAAAATACTTGGGAAGATGTCCTGAGTTAAAAAAAACCAAAGCACTTTACAAAGACTAAATTCAGATTTTAATACCATCTTGTTAACCTGTTCTGGATGGGGTTGGGAAACTGAGGACTTCTCTAGATGTACACTCATAAATTCTTTGTTTAGAGATGACTTCAAGAATAAACATGTCTTCTGAGATATAATATCAAATTTGATGTAGGGAGCAGACCAGATGAAGGAATTGTTCTGTCTTAAGAAATAACTTACGTATGAAGCAAGGCAAGAAGTCCTTCCTTCCACTTAGTGTGTGCAGTCAGGAAGGAAAGATTCTTGGATTTTAATTTTTGATACTGATATACTTCCAAATAGGTCTGCAGTGACATATGTACATCAGTAACTGTTATTTAAATAAACAGAAATGGCATCAAGGTCAAATACTGGTCAAAACCACAATTTTTTTTTCCTCAGAAAACTTAATATTTAACTGTATATGAAAGATTTACTGTAACTGTAGACTCTCATGACTATGGAGGAAGAATTTGGACAAAACGGGCCTTTGAAATGGACCATTCAGTGTCCACACCCCAGAAATAAGACTTGAACTTTTTCATGTTGGTTCAGACAGCTCATCTCAGTTCAGCCCATCAGAAATTCCTGAGAGTCCTTGTAAGTGCTTATTATACAACCTCAGAAGCTTTCTCTGAAGTAAAGGGGCAAAAAGTAGACATATCCCCAAATCCTTGTAACATCTTAATTTCAGGACTAAATGGTGTGCTATCTGGGGATTGTTTGGGACCTTTGTTGTTCACAGCTGGTTACCTAGATGGATCAGTGCTTACCTGTTCTTGATAAACCAGACTAATGCTGCAAATCCATCAATGCAGCAACAACTACTTTTCAGTGCCAGCCCCATTTAACCCTAGTTTGTAATGGCTTGTAATGGCCTGTTCCAGTTGGCAGTTGTAACTGTGTTTGCACTTTACTCAGGGATGCTGGCGTGAGAGGGCCAAAGCAGTATCTCAGTGAAAGCCTACTACCTTGTGCTGAAGATATGGCAAACTTACCCCAGGTCATCCTTTGCTAATATAACCAGTCTGGTTCTGTCCTGTGTAATGAAGTCTGGTCTGTATGTGGAGATTCTGCAGTAGTAATACTGTGCATCTCTTATTTCCTATTTGCATGCAGAAGTTGGCAGAAAGATGCCTTGGTTGGGAGGTGAAGGGGGACAGGTGCCAGAGTGGTAATCTGATAGCGACCTTCACTGTGTTCTCCCAGTCTCTCATGCAGTAGCAGTCCAGCCAAAGTAGAAATCTGTCTGGCCATGCTGGTACTTGGCACTGTCTGGAATGCCTTAGAACTTGTCTCAGTGCACCTGCTAAATAGCTTGTTATTGTGGAGGGATAGCCTAGACAGAAAGATACTGCTTGTTCTGGGTTACTACAAAACATTTTCTAGATTTGCCAGGTAAATGCACTGTGAGTCAGCCCCTTGGATGTAACGGTCTCACTTTGGTTACACTAGTGCTGAACTGAATGGAACTATATAGGGTCAAGCATAGGATTTCATAGTGGGCTTTGCTCTACTTTGTTGTCTAGAGCTGGGCAAATTTGGAACCAAGACAGATCCTCTGTCACTTGCTGATGGTGAATGTAGTTCATTTGATGCCATTTCTGTTAGGACACTGACTAGGTATGCTATCATTTTTCCAAAAGAATGTATACTTGAATTACATTATAAAAAAAACTCAGATTTTTTTTTTTCTTTATACATAGTTGGTTTAGGCAGCTATAAGGAGATACCTTCTTGATTATGTAACAGAAACATACAAATCTGTATCATCATGCGAGTGTTTTCATAACTTCAGCAGAAAAATGAATACTAATCTTTAAATACTTCCTCTACATTATACTTGTTTACAAATAACAGAGTAGACAATCCAACTAGGTAAGACTCGTAAAAAGCGTCAAGTTCCTTTGTTGTCCAAAACTTCTAAGAAACATAAATGGCAATCAAATTGGGAAGAGCATGTGCTGTAAGTTGTTATCAAGTATATACAACATGGTGAGAGGCAGGCAATCTAACAAAGAACTAACTCTAGGTTCTTAAGCCAAGCATTATTTATTTTATTTTGAAATAGCATGGAGGGATTTTGCTAGGAATAAAATTATGCAAAGTATCTTCTCCTTCTGTAAGTAACAGAAGCCAGGGATAATATGTCTCATTTGAGACATGATTCCTGTATCTGGTGCAACAGTAGATTCTGATGCTCACTGAAATCAAGCACTCCATCTCTTGGAGATTAAGACAGTCTTAAAGTGGATAATAGAATCTGTAAACTACTTTCTCTTCAAAATGAGTGATACCTCTTACGTAGTTTGTGCTTCTTGATATTGCGCTCCATTTGGAAAGTATTGAACTCTGAGACTTTGAGACGGCAAGGGGAAGCTGGTTCTAAGAAGTTACTGGAATTCTTAACAATTCTGAAGGTTAGAATGAATAAAGAATTGAATCAGCATGCTGTATAATATTCTGTTGCAACAATCTGATTATTATAAGCAAACACAGAAGAGAAACAGCTATTATGTCCTTGTGGCCGTTGCTTTCCTTCACTTAGAGTATGCTCGGAGTTGGAAATCCAGAGTCATCTGCAGGAGAATATCCTAAAGGGGATACTGTCATTGTTGAAGTAAATTATAAAGCTCTAGAAATGTCTTACAACGATTTTTTTTTTTTTCTTTCTTGTAGTGGAAATAAGTCTAGGAAATGTGTGGAGCAGGTTATTTAATAAAGGACTCCCCCTCCGCAGCTTGGCTTTGTATTTGCATTGGGTTTTGGTAGCAGGGGGGCCCACAAGGGTGGCTTCTGTGAGAAGCTGCTAGAAGCTTCCAGCTGGCTCCAAGATGGACCCACCGCTGCCCAAGGCTGAACCCATCGTCAATGGTGGTGTAGTGTCTCTGGGATAACAGATTTAAGAAGGGGCAAAAAAAACCAAACCCTGTGCAACACCAGCTGCAGACAGAGAGAGGAGTGAGAGTATGTGACAGAAAACAGCCCTGCAGACGCCCAGGTCAGTGAAGGAGGGGGAAAGGGGCTCCAGGCACCGGAGCAGAGATTCCCCTGCAGCCTGTGGGGAAGACCATGGTGAGGCAGGCTGTGCCCCTGCAGCCCATGGAGGTCCACGCTGGAGCAGATCTCCACCTGCAGCC
>JAVKLA010000014.1:21821633-21869436 GCA_034782735.1 Sagittarius serpentarius | reverse complement strand
ACTTCCCCCCCCCCCCCCCCCCCCCGTTACAAGCAGAGTAAAACTACTGCATTGTCAGGGGGAGTTTTGGAAAAATCTATTTAATACTGTTGATTGTCTGCTATTATAAAGACAGATAGTGGAAAAGATAATTCTTTGTCATTGGCAGTCCACACTTGCTAGAAGAAACTAGATTATTTGCTCTGTGACTGTGGTCCATGACAAAGGACTTGCTCAGCATGCTAAAAGGGATGCTGCATGGTGAAACTTCCTGGCTGCTGTGCTGCATTTTAGCTTGATGGCAAGGCCTCCTCCAGCTGGGAGGGTGTTCTACTCGTTGTAGCAATGGCTGAACAGACTGCATGTATCTCCAAAATTTTACTACCAGGCTCTAATGCATCAGAACGTAGGTGGTATTGCTAATTAAAGAAGGGAGGGGGGGGGGGAGCATTGGAGCTTGTGATCTCTTAGTCAGTTGAAAATACTCTTCAAATTGTTTCAACTCCCTGCATATGTATGCAACTGAAAGAGTTACACAGCTTGTATCTTTGAGGTGTTTTCATATGCAATACTGTACTACTTCTTACAGGTCTGGGTATGCATTGGATAGTCTCCTACAGATGATTTGAATGGTAATTCAGACACTTGGTGTACATTCAGATCGTGATTGTGACAGAGCTTACTATGCAGTATTTTCATTGACCAGTTTGTCCCTGCTTTCTTTGTGGTACATAGCTCACAGTAACGATAGAAGAGGGGAGGTTCTGCAATAGATGGCACTGTAGGAAGAGGTAACCCTAACAGAAAAAGGTTTCCTTATAGTAGAATGTAAACTTAAAAGTTGAAAGTCGGAATCATCTAGGTAGACTGAACTTCTGGTAGTTCCTAGCATCAGAATGCTTTGCTTTTCAAACTTGATGTTTTTATAGTACGGGGTTTTTTTGAAAAATGGGATCAGATTTGTGGCACTTTATGGTCAGCAACATGGGGATTCCTCTGTCCTGTATGATAATTATTCAGCAAGACAAAGGTCCTGGTTTTCATTAAGTCACTGAAAGACAGTTCTGCAGCCCAAAGACTAGCGGAGTTCAGAAAGCTTGTGTTTATGCCCCAACTCAGAGCTACAAAACTCAGGATCCTGCTAAACCTGTAGGTAAAGTCAGTGGGTAGTTAGGCAGAACCTCATCAGATGTTCAGCCATGCGTTAAGTGTTTCAGCTTTGAAGGAGGGCAATAGTTCCACCCCTATGCTCAAGCTCACTCTGGTTCCAGAGATTAAATGTTTTCCTCTCTATCTCCTCTCAGAGCTTGCAGAACATGATGTTCTCAGAGCATGTTTATTGAAGACCTATCAGATGGGCTTTGCACAAAACAAACCAGAGCTACCCCTCCCACTCCTGAGTAACAGCTTAGTGGTTAGAGCATTCCCAGGGAGTGAGGACTCTAGGTTCAGCACCTTTTCTGCCTGAGGTGATTCAAAGTCATGCCTCTTACATGCCTAGGCTCCTGAGATGAGAGAATTGGAATAGCTTTTGTTCTCATTTCTGGGCCAGTGAACACCTTAAGGATTGCATGTAAAGTAGAACTAGTACAGTTGGAAGTGCTGACAGTATTGCCATCATTAAATAGCTTAACTTTGTTGTTTAGGGAGGAGAAGCTGAAATCACCTCAGGCTTATTAATGACTTGAACCTGGTCTCTATCTTGTTTAAGTGATCTAACTGCTGAGGTGAGAGCACCAGTCTCTGTGCTTGAGGCTGTGGTCTTGAATAGATGCAGGTGCCTTTTGGTGGTGGGCAGAAAGCTCTAGCACAGTGAGAGATGAGTGAAGATGCACTTACGTCTTTGGTGCTTCCTGTTGACTATGTTAGGTGGCTTCCAACTTGACTTGCTGGTTTTTGTGAATGCTAGTTAAGGTGCACTACCCTCCTCCATTTTAATATAACTATAATAAATATAACTTTTGTGTTCCGTGGTGATAGACTGAAGTGTGATCTTTGCTAAGAGATTTGGGCACTGAGAAGTGGTGTTGTCTTGAGCATCACTGGACTTGTCTCTACAGTGTAAAATTTGACCTTCCATTAACATACTTCTTTTAAATACCATTTAAAGGCTTCTACAATAGGTAACGAAATTGTCTTTGTTGTGTTCCTGTGGTGAGAATGAACATGAAACTTAAAGCTCACAAGCATTTGAAAAGGCAATTGAAAGTGGAGATGTTTTGTCATTTGTTTCTTGCACCTGTTCATGCATTATGGACAGACTATGTACTATAAGGACAAGTTTGTTTGGTTTTGTTTTTTTTTTCCACCCTGGTACAAGTAAGCATGTTTTTCTTCAGTGAGGGTCCTTTCTGAAGGCTTGAGAGCTTTTTTTCTTCCCAGTAGCTCTCCAGACTGCTTCCACTTCACATCCCCTCACACTTGAGGGCACTGTAGGTTCATTCTTCCTTTATACTTGAATGGCTCTACAAGCTCTCAGTGGAGGTTTGAACGAGAACTGGGTGTCTCATGAATATTTTTTGTGAGTTTTTGCCTTATTTATCTTTAGTTTTGGAGAAAAATGTTCTGATCTGGAAGTTTCCATTAAAGGAAAAGAAGAACAGTTCTTTAAAATACCAGTGTTGTTCATATAAGACTTCATAGTACAGTTTGGCACCTGGAAAGGAAATAACTGGTCTCAGGTGGGCTTGCAACTTGCTTTCAAAACCCAAGTGCAACAAGGTGTGTGTAAGCTGCACTACTGCAGCTAAGTGGCTGAAATAGGGTTACAGAACCAGCAGGACAGTCTGGAGGAAGAGCAAAACAGTGTCAAAAAATACTGTGCACTGCTGAGTTTAATACAGGGTGAAGCTTAAATTCTTTTTGAAGAGAAATGTGTACTCTTGTTGCTATTTAAGTTTTCCCAGGCCGAGCTTTTTCACTTGACTGTACTATACAGGAAATAGAACATTACCATTAAAAGAACCTGAAGTTCTTCCAAGTTTATATTCAGGCCAAATGAAGTAAGCCTTTAGCAAACATGTAACTAGATGACATAATAGCATATATTAAATGTGCATAAGCCTTTTTGTTTCCCCATCCCCTAATTATATCAAACAATAAGAGATGAAATACCTGTCTCTTTAGTGACACTGTGCTTCAACTCCGTTTAATAGAACTTCATTCAAACATAGATCTTTGTGCAGTTGAATCTTGTTCATAGTGGACAGCCATGAGCATCCTGAAATGCCAGAGATTCTGTGAACAGTACTGTGAAAATCTGCAACCTGAAGAGCAACTGAGTTTTCCTCTGTGACTGAACTCACAGGGTATGCTGCAACACTTCCCTTCATACTCAGGATTTCTAATTTTAGGGTAACTTCACATGACGGCACGTGAACTAAATTACCATGAACTTCTGAGCAGCTCACCTGTAAAAACGGACTTGTCTGATTTGATGTGTAAAACATGTCAAGCAGGGAGTGTACTGTCAGTTGCTGGGGCTGAAGTGACAAGATTAAACTCACAAGACTGGTAAATTGATTGTTTGCAGTTGTGTGAACTTATACTGGTAACAGCTCTTATTAATGTTTCTTTTGCCTTCTATGTCAAAGCATGCCTGCATGCTAAGGCATATATTACATCATCTTCAAAACTTTCTTAAAAGATTTTGGAAAGGAAGGAAATGTAGCAAATGCCAAACATCAGGTGGTGCTGTAGACAATTATTGGTTTAATCTATTGGCAGTAGATTAAAGAAGATGGCAGATGATGGCCACTTCTTTCCGTTTTCCCACAAGACAGGGCTAGTAGTTTTCCCCCCACCTCCTCCAAGTGGCATGATTTAGTTACTCAGTTCCTGGGGGTGACTGCTTAGTGACCTCTTAGTTGTAAAAGCTTTTATGAATGTCAGAAGCCTAGAGTTATAAATACGGAACTTCAAAATGGTGTGGTTTTTTGTTTGGTTGGTTTTTGTTTCTGGAATAGCTAGCATAAAACTGAAGGTTGGCCCCTTGCAAGGTTAGCAGGCTTCCTTTGTGGTGATTTCTTCCTTCTTCTGTGAAGTTTTAATCTTCAAAGTATCAAATGGAGAAACAAGCAACAAAAACAAAGGAAAACAAAAACTGGTAGCTTTCCTTTTAAGAATAAGTTTTCAGCGTCTTTGAAAGGAGGGACAGACTCCATTCAGACCTTTACTGTGGATTATTACACCTAGTGTGTGGAACCAGGGAAAGCAGCAGTTTGTGCAAAGTGGAATCTAGTGAGACTGTGTAATGATCCGCTGCTAGTGCTTGATTTCTCCCTGCTGGAAATCTGGGACTCTCTCCAGCCTAAACAATGTACGTTTATTAAATTAATCTATCCCAAAGTGGGCCTAAGGACTTACTCAGCCAGGCCTTCTGGGTTATTAGACCCAGTTGGCTGGGAAAGGGGAGATTTATAGAGACAGAGTCCAGGAATAGCAGAAATGTAAAGAAAGAGTAATAAGCTCTTTGAGCTCCTACGGTTTTCATTGTCCAAGTGCTGGTTTGTGAGCTTTAACTTTTAGAATAATTATGTTACAGGCTGAAGGAGAAAACACTTAACTCTGGCATTAGGCTTTCATGGAATGAGGAGATGGTCCAAGCTCTAACAATCTTACTGCTTCTAGTCATTTCTCCCTTCTTAGGGTAGAAGAATTTGAGATGTGGTTTTCAGTTAATGAGAGTCTAGCAGTTTGCATCTCTGGCTCAAGATCCAGCCTCTTGGAGGACAGAGGCTTTTGGGCTTGCTGCTTCAGGTGAGTTTGGAGCCAGGCCAGAGCCTTGTCCAGCGGTGCTGGTGGAGCAGTGCTCAGAACTGAGCAGGGGTTGTAATGCAATGCGTGTTACTTGCTTTCTTCTGTGAAGATAGAGCTGAAGCAAGAGATGAAGTCTAGTTACTGTTCCTGGAGTGGGAAAGAGGGAGGTATAGGTTGGTGAGGGGGATCAACATGGTAGCTTGTGAAGTGTGGAAGATTTTTCTGAAGCTTGTTCAGTGTTAGCTCCCCTTCACTGGTACACTTAGGGAAAGGAAAATTCCATGCTCCATAAAGGTTGTGAGAACATAAAGCTTTGAGAATATATTCAAAACGAAGTGTTTTTCAGTTAGAGCTTTGAGTGGGTGTTTATATGGAGCAGTAGGGAAAGGTACAAGGAAAAAGCATAGCTTAATTGTAATGTAACAAATATTGCTTTAGAACTTAAACCATGACAGCACCTCTGGCTGATTGTTCCGTGTGTCCTTGAAAAGTGCCTCATGGAATATGCACATCTCTGTAGAAAAAGTTCTTGAAACCTTTTTGCCTGTTTTAGCCTTTTAATAATCTGATTAACAAATGGCAGGGAGAAAGAAGTTCATTCAGTGTTAAACTGTTGAGACAACCAAGTACTGAATCATAACCCTAATGCCTATTTTGTACCAACTGCCAAATAAAATCATATTATTGGAATGAAGTAACATATATCCTGCTAAGGCACAAGAATACTTGGTAATTAGCAGTCTGTCACTTCACTAAGCTCTGCAACCAGCGATTGTAAGGGAAGAGTGGAACTTGCAAATGTTAGACTGACAGAATCTGGAAATGAAAGCAACGTGAATGGTAAAATCCATTCAACAAATGTCTTTATGTTTAGGCTAACTACAAATTTTTAACTGTAGCATTTTTGTGCAAATTCTCTATGTCCATGTTAATTGCAAGATATTATTGTTGTAGCCTTTTTTACACTTAACTCTACACCATCAAACTCATCAATGTTTTCCTTATGAATTTTCTTTGAGGTAGACCATCTCTGGTGTCTGATTTGCAGATTCCATTTTCTGTCTCAGCTGTCTGTTCATAGATCAAATTCATGTCTGCACTTGGTGACTACCGTAATTAGCATATCCTGAACTGAACTCCTTTCAGCCTTTCCCTTCCCTAGTCTCTCATCAAGTCTTCTCATTGCTCTTGCTTACAACTTTGCCAGCATCTTACTATTTTCCTACAGTATCTCGTGCTGCCAACTGATGTCATGAAATCAACACATTGGTTTTTAAACATGTGTTCAGATCCACTTACTACAGGAAGCTATTGATTTCTGTATTGACTATACAGACAGGATCTGTCTAACTTTGTGTGCCTATAAAGCACATATACTGGGCCTGTATCAGTAACAGTCCTTCCAGATTGCACATACTTGCATCATGCAGGATGTGGGGCTGCAGTAACACATCCCTCTGATGCACAATAGCATAATAGAAGAAGGTACTGCTGAGGCCGGACATGGGGGTGGGGGAGTGAGGAAATAAAGCAAACAATGTTTAACTGTCTGAAATCCAAAATGAAAGGAAAACCGTCAGGCTATGGGAAGTCACAATTTATTGTTGCAGCTCCTGAAGAGTATGACAACTTAGTAGCATCTGTATAAATCTAAGACACAGCTCTAAGAGCTGAAAGCAGGTAAGTGTAGCAGTGTGTATTTTTTTTTTTTTCCTTCTAGGTTACTTTGACATGTCTTTTTCAAGCTGCTTGTGCAGAGGCTTTTTACACTTTTTCCAGTGCTTACTGGTGAACCAAAAGAAAACCCCTTGGTAGCATGACTTAACCGCGTATTGTGTTACCGTTAGAGTATTACTCAAAATTTCTGGTTTGGTTCTGTCTGAACACAGGAGATGACAATCCCTGTCCTGGAATTCTTAAAGGTGCTAAGTTTCTCTAACAATCTTAAAATTTATTTAAAGATTAAAACTGTCCCTAAAATGAAACTTACAAAGTAATATAAACTATACAAATAAGACAGTTCTTCAATAAAATAATTTTGATTTCTTCCTAAGAGATTAACACTTGGATTGTGGTTATTTTGTTGTGCAGTCATTGTATTTGCAAAGTTTCAGTGAATCTATGAACTTGTCAGCTTCAAATTCTGCTAATCAAAGCTATTGTAGGTAGTCTTTAAGATCATATCTTAACTTCTGAAGCCTTTGCCAGCTTGGTGCTACATTCACATTCACGTGTCCTTCTGTTGAAAGGTACTTTGTATGTTGGTTTGTTGTAAGGAGAGGATGGAAGTACAATCAAGACTTTGATCTCTCAAGGACTTGGCACATGAGTGTTCTCTCTGACTTCTCAAGACTCCTTACTAAGAAATCTTCCTCTGGCATTTGTCCCCAAAATGTACCTTCTGCTGCTTTAGTAATATTGAAACGGTCATAACAGTTCTGGGACTGGCCTGGGAGTACAGATGAGTTGTGCTCCTGGCCCTGCTACTCTCTGATTTGCTGTGTGATCTTGGATGAATTGTAGCCCCATTTCAGTTTGCTTATCCGTAAAACAGAAATAAAGTTCATGGAACTTTACAGTAATTTTAAGTAATGTGAAAAGCTGCTGGAATAAAGTTATAGAGATATGTTTAGTTGAAGTTGCAATACATCCAGTTAACTTTTATACATTACTGCACTTTAGAAAACTCCTATAGCATAACATAGTAATATGAAGAAAATTATATATAGATGGTATATGGTGGAAATTATCTTGCCTAAGAGATGTATTAATTTCTTTTGATACTGTGAACAGGCAACATACAGTGCTGCTATTTGCCATTTAATTTTATTTCCATTTCATTTTTTTAATTTGCTTTAATTCAGGAGTAGATAAACATGTTCAAACTTTCAAAGAAGCTGAATTGAAGTTGCGGGAGAGAAATAGAGCACGAGTAATAGAAGGATGTGAAAATAACCATTTTACAGTCTTTGCATCCACACGTGCTTGCATTTTCCTTAGAATCGTAGAACATTTTAATTTGGGGGAAGGGTAGATATTCTCATGAAGACCCGAAACTTTTTTTGCTGGCCATTGAAACGTAGCTAGCTTTGAGAAGTGAGGAAGCTGTTTAGCAGAACACAGCAGTGCTACACAGTATGTCAGGACACAAAGAAGAACATACTGAAAGTATAAGAAGAAAGCAGGATTCAGACGAACTGGGATCTGGCCAGAAATCTTGGGCTTAACTTAAGTCAAGAATGGTGTTTGAAAACAAAACAAAAAAACCCCATTGCTTGTCTCAGTATGATTCCTAGTCTCTTCAGCTTAGAAATTGGTAATGGGCTTTACAATAAGCATTCCTTTAAAATGGTGACCTTTGGAGCCAGGCTCGATTGGCATACCTTATGCGAGCACAACCTCAGCACAACTGCAAGGTAAGTAAGGCTTGTACGTTAGGCCTTTGTATATTTGAAGGGCATATTCTAATGAACATACTCTGCTTGCATATTACTTCTCCTGCCACAAGTCATATTGCAAAGTGGGGCTAGCAGGAGGAAGAAAGGTGGAGAATGCCATCATCTTGAAATCGGCTGTGACTGCAAAGCTGACCTTCTAAAAGCTGTGAAGTCAAGCTATGTTATGCCAGACCTTTTCTGGAAGGTAGAGACAAAATAACTGCTTGCAGAAGTTCCAGTGTTCAGTTTGAGAATGGGAGGACAAATCTAAGCCATGTTTCCACTCACATAAATGTTTTCTCTTATGAAATTCACATGTACTTAATGTAGGGTGCCAGGCTGATTACTGCAGCTGTTTAAAATAGAAAAGCAGATGGAACAAATAGAAAGATTTACCACACAGCTTGATCTCCTCCCTTGAAGCACCCATTCATCATCAGCACCGCGGAGACAAACAGCAAAACGAGTTTCCCTTCAGAGCTGTGATTGGGCTTGGAGAGGTGGCAGAGCTGCACGACAGCCTCGGGATTGGCCAGGCAGGAACACACCTCTGGAATCTGTTTGTTTCCTAAAAATAAGATACAATCTTTTACATTTCGTCTAGTGATCTTTTATCTTGCATTTAGTATCCAAATAAACTTGAGCAAAGGCAGTTAACCTTTTTGGAATGGCTGCAACACTTGAGCCAAATGAGTGGAATGAAATAAGATGTTGTTGTTTTGGGGTTTTGTTTGTTTGTTTTTTCTCCTGAGTACATTGAGGCTTGTGTCAGTTGTCTAAATCTGTTGTATGTATTTTTCTGGGTGGGTATATATGTTACTGAAGAACTTTCTTGCATGTTAACTAGAGCTGAAAGTTGTTTTTCAGATTTTATGATATACTGACTTCAGCTTATACTGAAAGCAGTTAATCTTTCAAAGCTGTTTTTATGTCTGCTCTGTAAAATTTTGTTTACACTTGCAATAATGTCTTTCGTTGTTTTTTTAAATACCAAGTTACTATTCCTGATCGTGTTTTAGTGAACTGTGGGTGCTTTTTCTTTTTTTCTCTTTTCTTTTTTTCCTTTCTTTTTCTCTTTTCTTTTTTTCCTTTCTTTTTCTCTTTTCTTTTTTTCCTTTCTTTTTCTCTTTTCTTTTTTTCCTTTCTTTTTCTCTTTTCTTTTTTTTTTCCTTTTAAATCAATTTAAATAGATCTGAAATTTTCATGGATTTTTTTTTTTTTAAAGTTAAGGACTTAAAATGTTGTGAAGTCCTATGTAAAATAACTTCAGACCATAACTGAATGAGAGATTTGATCAGCTGCAGTGAATGTTCCAGCTGAGTAAGTATCTGGCCTAACTGAATACATCAGAACTCATTAACCTACTTCCTCTCAAAAGAAAAAAACCCCACAAAACCAAAAAAAAACCCCCACCAAACCAAAAAAAAAACAAACCACCCAACCCCTCCCCCCCAAAAAATTCAAGGGAAGAAAATTATATGGAAAATACAACTTTTGTTGTGGTTCAGATGAGATGCATACAGACCCAGAAGTCTGTGAAAAGCTAGTTTGTGAAGCAGGAACTTGTGGGTTTTGTCAAGTAACAAGGGTTTGGACAAGCACTAAATACAAAAATATTGACTATAGAGTTTATTGCCTTCAGGAAGAAGAGGCAAAGATACGTAGGAAAATGAGAATGGAAATGGATCAGAGGGAAGATTTAAATGCAATAGAAGCTGACTACCAGAAAGCTCTTTGAAGCCAAGTTCAGCTTTTTTCCCCCACCGAATAATTGCTTTTGCTTCTGTTATATTTAAATATGGATAAAGGCAGTAGTTGATAATACTTAAATTGCCAATCAGCTTTTGAATAAGCATCTATATTTGCCTTATCTGTATAGCATTAACATTTCAAGATTTTCAAAAGACTAGCCTTCCTACATTATTGGTGTTGCTTAACCAATATTAAACATTCCATTCTTAAATCCTTGCACCCTCAGTGATGGTTTTATAAGCTTTCACATTATCCCATTAAAATTCCTTGCTCTTTGGAGTGAAGTGATGAGGAAATAACACCTGCACTTATGGAGGAATTACTGGCAAAAGACATTTTAAATTCTCTGATACACAAATCTCTTTATTTTGTTTAAGTTCTTAACCCAGAAAAGTGACCAGGAAAAGCCTTCCTGAGAAGCTTAAAAAATAAATAAATACATAATCCAACAGCTGCAAATGGAGGAGTGGAACGGGAATGGTATTGTTGATGTCTTAATTTTTTTTTGTTGTTGTTAGTTATAAGCTATATAACAAGCAGAAGTGACTTTTGCCATAAAGAAAACCTTTTCCCTGTTGGATAGGAATGGGAGAGCTAGCAATCTCATTTCTTTTATGCTCACTTTAGTAACTGGTGACTGGAATATTTTTAAATTAGTGTAATTAAGGATAGCTGTGTGAAGGAGGGAAGCTTGTTCACTGATGGCAGAGATTCCTGAGGACCCGCTTAAAGAAAGGGGCTTCTCTGGGTGCTTTCCCCACCCCTAGTTTTCTTTTGTAAGCTGTGGGAAGTCCTGAGAAGAACCTTTTATATCTATGCTTAAAGGCTGATGTAACAGTTTACCAGTGTTATGTTTGCATAACCTGAGACTTAGTAAGCCTAAAGTAGGAATCTAGGCTTTAAGATCTAAATTTGAAAGGTAGCTACAGCTGTCTTCTAAATTGTGTATGAAAATGTTGAACAGTGCACAAAGCTCGCTCCTTTACATAAATTTTGCTGCTGTTCAGCTGCTTTTGTGGAACAAAGGATGCATCTCTTCCCTTTCTCCAGGGGGAAAAAAGCTAGTGTGGAAATTTTGAGAGCTCTTATTTTGTTGTCTTAAGTGACACTCTCGTAACTTCCTAAAATATTTGCTGATACTAAGTTGGTTAGTAAAACTGGAAGCTGGTAGCGGAGAGCTTCAAAAAGTGGGATTGGATAGCAGATGGCATTCTGTACTGACAAGTGCAAGACATGCATGTAAGGGGAAACAAATTCTCATTTTACATACTGTGGCAGGCTGTGCTTTATGTGTTTACCACTCAGAAAACAGTGAAATTACAACAGATGTCTTTTCCATTCTTGGTCAAATAGCAGACAAAGAATGAAATAAAGAAACATCATAACAAATGATCCAAGGTGTATTCTAGTTACAAAAAAACTAATAATGTAGAATAACAAGAAGAGTGCATAGAGAAGTGAGGCAAGGATGACCAGAAGGATGGAAAATATCTGAACTAAAGAGACCGAGAGTCAGGTTGGAATAGAATTTTGAAGGAGTGGTATGGCACAGTATTAAAATCAGTAGTGTAGAGAATGGGAACAGTATGTTTCCTCCTATGAAATAAAGAGCTTTCAATGTCATTATTGGGTAGTAGGTTGCAAGCAAGATGAGATGGCTTTTTTTTTTAATAAGGCATAGGTAAACTTTATTTCTGTAGGCTAGTGTGGCTGCCAGTAGTTTATACTGGTTCAGACAACTAGATAACGAATTGGGAGAGGTTTTTGGAAGGATGTTAAATGTACTGCCCCATCTCTGGCTCAGTCTGGCAGATTGCTGGCAGCAAGCAAGGAGTGTGTTAGCAGGGCACTTCTACATTATGCCGTTCTCTGGGCCTTTGGTGTTGGTTGCTGTTCCCGTTAGCACTAACCAAGGGATGACTGTGCCTTTGTCCCAAACATATGAGTAGCCTTCCCTCAAAAACACAAACCACAGTGAGCGACACTGCTGGCAGAGGGAGAGGATTGCACTTGCAAGTAGAAAGAAAAAGGGCAAGGGTCATAGAATCATAGAATGGCTTGGGCTGGAAGGGACCATCAAAGGTCATCAAGTCCAACCCCCCTGCAGTGAGCAGGGACCCCTTCAACTCAATCAGGTTGCTCAGAGCCCTGTCCAGCCTGGCCTTGAATGTTCCCAGGGATGGGGCTTCTACCACCTCTCTGTGAATGAGGGTACACTGAGTAAAGCATCTGTTAACAGGATTTACCTTGTTGAAGGTGTCCCAAGGTGGGTTGTTAGTGGCCGAATGCTTTTTCTCAGTGCTCTGCATACATACATAAAATGAGAAGTGGGGAACAGAAAGAAAACCCTGTAGTTGCTGGGATACCTGTATAGCTGTGGCTGTTCAGAACCATTTTCCCCAATGTTTTGGGCCCTTAGGTGGGGAGGGATATAGATAAAAAGAGGAGGGGAGACGTGCAACCAACATCTCAAAATTATATTTGAAGGAGCT
Organism: Sagittarius serpentarius; assembly: GCA_034782735.1. Classification (NCBI taxonomy): domain Eukaryota; kingdom Metazoa; phylum Chordata; class Aves; order Accipitriformes; family Sagittariidae; genus Sagittarius; species Sagittarius serpentarius. The sequence goes on along the minus strand of JAVKLA010000014.1, from coordinate 21,857,018 downwards.
GATGCTTCTGGCATGAGAGAGAGTCTGTGTCCTTTCTGCAAAAGGACGTAGTGAACAGCCGCGAACTCACTGTTACCCACAGCCCCAGGGAGGACTTTCCAACTCGTGCTGCAGGTGCTGTGTATTAGCTCTCAGTAAAAGCAACAAGCACTGTTAAGGTCTTAATTCTCTATGTAGCTTAACTTATTAAATCTTACTGAGATTTAAGACTTTTGTACTGTTTCTTATGGAGAAAGTAGATCAGTCATGTATACTTGATTAAATACTGAATGTTCGTGTTTGCTGCAGTAGCTGCTGTAGCGACAAGGTGTGTGCAAAAGCAACAAGGCAAGAAAATATTGATAGATAAGCTTTAGTTTGAAACTTACTTCCTTTAGTGGATCTTATCATCCACTAGAAAGGAGTAGTGCTTGTTGGAGTGTTTGTTGACTTATCTCTGCACAGGTGTGGTTTTGCTGTTTGAAGATGCTGCTATTGCCCTAAATTTGACTAAAGTGAAACATTGCCCCTCAAAACTCTAGCCAATTCAAATTCCTCCCTTTGATATCAGAGAAATGATGCCATTTTTAAAGCTAGAAGTGGAAGGCTATGTTAAATTACTTGGTTGTGTTTACTTTTGCTAATATTTTAAGAAATTGAATTGCTAGGATATTTGGTTTCTGTTCCCATCTCAACATCAAAAAGCCTGGACCAGTTTTCATCTTCAGAGGTGAATGTTACTAAAATATTATTTTATGATTCTTGGAAGAATTGGTAAAGGAAGAGGTTAGTTTTAGTAATTGTGGGTGATGGGTATCTAGAGATGCTGATAGGAAAGAGCTTAGTGTTGGTTTGGGGGTTTTTTTCCTCAAGGAGGCTATCACCTTACATTCGACCTAAACAGTATAACATCTATCTCTTTTTAACAACTAAACTTCAGCAATTTTTCTTTTTGATTTGTAGAGCAGTCCTGGATTTTGTCAGGTCACCAGTTATTTTCAATGCTTAAAACATGCACAGGGCATTTTTTTTAGCATTGTAAAAGGAGTCCTTAGATTGCAAAAGGTGCAAAACCCAAGACTGTGATTGAAAACTGTATTCCTGAGGCGTAAGGGGGACTTTGGAAGCATAGAGTTATTAAATTTGCAGGTAAGAGTTTCTAGATTATGAATTAAATGCCCATGGGAAAACAAGTATGTTCAAGGACATTTCCACCTGTTCTTTTTCCCCCATAAGTGCAAAAAAGAACACATCAAGCTTGCTACTTCTAATTCAAAAAATAAATCAAAAGTTATATGAGAAGAAAATGTTACACATACATTCCTCTTCCTGGGAAGAGGGTTAGAGGGGAATATGGACTGCTAGTAGCTAAATTTCGTGACACTTTGCATACTGCTGTAAGGCACTGATGTGCTGGTAATAGCAAAAGAGGATCCTACACAAAGCAGAACTGAAAGTCTGGAGAAATGGTTTAACATCCTTGTTTGAGTCAGGTCAGTCTGGAATTAACCATTGGTATGAGTTTTATAATTCTATTTGCATAACAACCATTCAAATAATAATAAAAAATTCCCAAGAAATACACTTCAGATTTTGGCCATGTTCATTAGATGCAAGGAAACCAGGAATTATTTAAATTTGTTTTACTGTAGTCTAAGAAAATTAATTTAAGCCTTACATTTTAACGTAGATCAGTATGATAAAATGGTAGAGTGGTTTGGTTTTGAAGCTGTTGAATATGCTGTAGGGAAAGTTCTGTTCCTCGGTCTGATCCATTAGTCCATTCTTGGCTCCCAGCAACCCCCTGAAACAGTGAGACTTACAGAAATAAGTTGTAGGTTTTATTTATTGCCTTCTGGTTCTTCAGCTTGTAGGATTCATGTACTGCAGATTTGTTTGGGTTTTTGTTTTTGTTTTTTTTTTTCATTTAAGAGTCTTACATTTACAGGTTTTTATAACCTGGGCAGTACATATATGACAAAAATGTGTCATGAATTGACAACATTCGGTACTGTAGCATGTCATCACATTTACTTTATTAAATAAAATAGAAATGGCCCATTGGGTAACACTGCACACAGGCAAAACCAAGTAAATGTTTAATAATGGTTACAGTGTTTTGTAGGAATGTGTTTTGTGGTGCTTCTAAATGGCCTTCTCCCTGGTCTGCTTTAGAGCAAATGTAGCATTTTGTTGTTTTGGTTTTTTTAATATATACATATGTGGAGTCCTCGCCCTTGGTTCGTCTTTGCATTTGTCATCTTATTTTTTTTTAATATCTTAATTTTAATCTTGGAAAAACTAGTGTGGATGAGTTACCCAGAATTAGACAAAAGAGACTTCTCTTTTTAAGCAGAGGAGAGGAGCCTCTGCTTGTTGTGTTTCATCTTATCACCTCAGTTTAGTGAAGGAGAGAAGATGAAGTGATAGAAAAGATGGAAGGCATCCTCATTCAGGAAAGCACCAATCTATTGTGTAGTGAAACCAAATCGGAAGTTGCAGCGACTGAGACAGTAAACTAAACAACACGAACAGCAGATGGGGGAGGGCAAGTACAGATGTTTGGCTGGGAAAATGGAAAGTGGATTGGCTGGGTAGCTCAGAGAAGAACTGATTAATTCCTTATGCTGAGAGGATGCAGTAGTTTACAACTAATAAAGATAAATTTAAGAGGGGAAAAAAAGCACAAAGTTCTCGTGTGTGTAGGTTTCTTCTTTAAAATCTTCAAGGAAAAGGTGAAATTTTTTACAAAAAGTTTGGATTTCTTTTAGAAGATAGAGGCCAAAATTTTATCCTTGAATAAGGGAAATGTTTAGCTTCAATTATGCTCACTTGTCCAGGATTTTTCGTCATGCAGCTCAGGGAATAGGCAGAGCAGAAACATTTAATGAATTCTGGAATTTAATTGCATGTCTCCTGGAGGATGTAGGAACATATCTGTTGTATCAGCAACTAAAAACTAAATAAAGAAATAGATGTTGTCAAATCTGTAGTGACTTCAAAGTTAATGTGAACTTAGTACCAATTTCAAAGCTCAACCAAAGTATTAGCTTCATCAGCTGGTGCTGTTTCTTACGATGAAGAATCTTAATCTAGAAATGGAGGTGGAAGCCATATAGGATTTAATTTCTTCAGGCTAGTTTTTGGAACAGCATGTACATACCTGTCAGAAGGTGAGACCTGACAGAAGAAATCCCGAGTTTTAGTAACATGGTATGGAGAGTCTGTATGTTTGTTAATATGTAAGCGTGTGTCTGTATAATATATATGTGTGTGTGTGTATATAAAAAACCCTGTCAGTTATCTCTGTGGGCTCAGATGTAAATTGTTCATAATACTGTGAACAATCTAACTGGGGGGGAAGGGGGAGGGGACAGTAATTCCTGAATATACCAGCAGTCTGTACAATGCTGTGGCTAAACATGCATTAACAGCACTTGCTTTGTTGGAATATTCAGAGTTGGAACCCTGTCTTGGTGGCTATGAGAATTATATTCCCTGTACTGTGGGGCATTACGCTTTCTGTGATATCCTTTTTATCTTGTGTTTCTTGTTAAAATAAATCATAAGCCTGCTGTGATAAATGGCCGAGCAGGAAACACCTTGGTACCCTCAGTGCCTTAAAATAAGAGGTGAAAAAAAATCTTTGCCAAAAGGAAGCTGATAAATAATTGCCTCCTACACAGAGGGATTGGACTGAGTTTATACCGTTCTGCTTCAAATGGAAACTAAGGCAAAAAAATGTAAACAGTTTGTTCAGCTACTGCAAAAGCTCCAGATAGTGTAACTTAAACCCCCTCCTCTCCGTCTTTAGTTACGCAGACAGGTGGCTGTAACCTCTCCATGTTGAAAAAATGAAGGAAAAGAATGAAATACCGCAAAGTAAATGTACTTAAGAGTAACAAAAGACTTTAAACAAAAAGGTGGATTACAAGTGACTGATCTAATGTTTAAGGTCACTAGGTCAGAGCTGGAGAAAACACTGAATATGGTTTGATTTGGGAGGAAGAAGTGCGTGATTCAATAATTTGTGTTGGTTAGTTGGCTTATAGATCAAATAACATGGAAATCACCATGCATCAGGATAAGCTTTGGTATTTTTGCGCCTTCTAGGGCTTTTCTTTTTTCTATTTTATACTGCTACTGCTCAGAAATGTTTTTGTCAGTCTAAAATTTCCACACTACAAATTCTTCTCCATTTTATCCAGAGCTATAAACTGTAGCAATAGACATACTTTTGTCTTGCCATTACTATGTCTTCATTTGGGAGCTTTATAGCTATACCCGTATTTCTTTCTAAATTAAGTATTGCTTTGTATTACTGAGGCAATATTATGTGCAAAACCTCCATAGATATGCCCTAACTTTTCCTTGGAAAGGATTGTTATGACCTTTTCTTTGAGAAAGCCTACCCATTTTTTTCAGTGGATCTTTTGATATTTGGCAGGAGTAGTTGAACTACACAAGAGGCCTTTTCTTTTTTCCATGACTACCACTCAGATTTGTCAGGGGTATAAGTATTAAAAAGAAGGATTTCCCTTTGTGCAGTTATATGCCTCTGAAAACCTTGCAGCAGTTGCGGGCATTGCCTGGGAATAGGAGGGGACCTCTCAGATCAGTTGTGAGGGTGGAAGTGTAAGAGGGTAAAACTGGGCTCTGTGCACACATCTGCAGTCTAGTCACGTAGTCATGGTAGATTTTCATTTCCCCTGGAGCTGAAATGGGGGAAAACCATTACAGTTGGAACATGGGTGTAAGTGTTGCTGTTCAGTAGAATTTCTGAAGTCTAAGAGCCTGTGATGTGTAAAGAAAATTTTATTTGTGAGTAAAGTTATCCCTGTACCCCTGGGCACCAGCAGCAGCATTGTGCCGCAGTGCCAAAGTTGCCAGGATTGAAGCTTAGTGGGAGTTTATGTAGGGTGCTGTTTGTATTTGAAATAATTTATGCAACCTAAATTCTGTCCCCTTGAGCACTGACATTCACTTCAATTACATAGAAAATGTGATCCTCACCACAGTCACTGTCCGATTAAATTCTGAGAATATAAACTAAAAATTTAGTCAAGGGCAAGTTTAGCATTTTCCCATGTCCAACTTTCATCTAACTTTTTGATATAGATATTCTATGGATCAGGGACTATCAAGAACTGAAAAAGGGAAGTTCCTGTATTTGCACACATTGTCTCATATCTGTGGTGGAGCTCTGTTTCATTGTTGTAGTCTATTTATGCCTTCCTGCAAGTTCTGGAAATGCTGAAACTGCAGAAAACAAGAGTGTGGTTCTGAGCAACTGTACAGCAAGTTCTATTTTAATCACTTTCATCAGCTTTATCCTACAGTGAAAGCTGTGTACTGTATCTCTTCATCATGGGGGGAGGAAGGGGAATTTAAGTTGTAATTAAGCCCTATTTTAATATATGATTTACATATGAAAATCATAAATATGAATGTTACAACCTCTCCTAAGACTGTCAGAGCATTATGAATCAGTAAATGGTAGGCTGAACAGTTTTGCATAAGCAATTAAAATACAAGCCTATCATGCTTCTTTGTCCATGGATTTGGAATTAGGAGAAAAGATAGGAAAAGTTAGTTTGCTTCCCAGAATAACAGCATTGCAACATGAATTTGATGTTAGGTAGAAAAATCAAACCTGCTCTGGATTCTGTAGGTCTAAGTATTTGATCTCCCAGGACTTTTATATTGGCTTGTTGAAGTAGTTTGACTAGGAAACAGCTATGCACTGTTGGTATTGGTACAGATACTGGGGTAAAAAATAAACAGGTAGCCTGACTGTTTTGCAAAATTTAGAGTTGTTCTTCCTAGGTAGGCTGCATATGTTCTTAGCTTCCATGCGAAAATTGAAGTATTGACGGAAGCAAACTCCTGGTTGGCCTGTTTGGCGGACAAATCCTTTCCTGTAGTATGGGTACATCCTAGCTCAGTAAGGAGGTATTGCCACTAATGCATCCCTTGGGTAATAAATTAGCAAGAATTTTAAATTTCACTCTCAGCTTAAAAAAAAAAAAAATTATGTTTACAGCATTTAATTGGAGCTCAGTAAATATGAGCTAATGTTAAATAGCTACATTAAAAGCAGTTCTCCAAAATACTTCAGAAATTGATGCTTTTGTTTTATTGTCGTTGGCTGTACTGTCACTCAGGCTTCTGCTTTAGTGATACGGCATTGTTCTTCTGTATAGGAAGCACTGTTTGTTAGACATCTGAAGTTGAATTCAAGTGTTATGAACTTTTAAAATCAGGATTTTAGAGGTTTTAATAGTCTTAGCAGTTTTAGAAGATCATATTATTAAATAGCCAGTTGTTTAAGTGGCTGTAAAGTAACCAAAACATTGAAAGGAGGAGCAGAACCTACTTTACAATACTGCAAAAATCCCCCATCTCCTAAACAAACACTTTGTCTCAGTATGCTTTGTGGAGCTTTTTATCTCTCAGAATGTTTCCCGTGTTTGTTAGATGACTCAGCTTCAGAAGTGCTTTAACATCGTCAGCTTGTTCTTTTCTTGTGTGCCTTGCTGATGATATTTTCCTTCTCTTCACTATTCAGGCCTGTAATGTGTGCCACATTATAATTTCTTCTTTCTTACTCATCCCTGATAGATATATATTTCTTCACATATCTAAACTCTTCCGCAGTCTGTTGTTTCCATATCACATATAGAACAGTGTTTTATCTTTCTGTCTCATGAACTCAAAATTTCATTCAGGCAGAAATGAGGCTTCAGGATTTACCTGCTCTAGGACTATTTTTTAAAGAGCACCTTTCCATATCACCCTCTATTCCATGGGTGTCTGGACATACAGCACTCTTATAGAAACATGTACATACACATAAGATAGCAAATCCTAATTATTTTATTGCTGAGATTAAGGTAAGAAAACCATAGGCCTAGCTGGTATTACGAAATCACCTTTTCACTCTGAAGAAATGCAGGATCTCCTGGTTTTTTTCCTGCATACCACTTCAGCCCCAAATCACAAAGTTCTTTCCATAGCTGGTTTCTTGTCTAACATGTACCACACTTAACCCTGTCTGTGGCTGCTTTTCTTCACGTGTCCCTCCTGCATTCCTCCGCATCTCTTAGCAGTCTCCAAAAGCTTGATAGCCCTGTAATATAACATCCTTTCATTCTTCTGTTTGGGAACTTTCCAATCCCCAGGTCATCATCCCGTAGGACTCCTTTTTGAGTGTTACTGTCCAAGCTCCAGTATGCATCTAATCTAACTGTAATTTAATCTAAGTATATATTTCTTCTAATGACACTATTGTATTTATTGAAGGCTGGAGAGTATGAATATATTCTGTATCTCTTAACTTACTCTGTCCTGACTTCCAAAACAGAAAAAAAGTCCTGAGGGTTCCCCCTGTTCTATTATGAGTAAGTATCTTATCTTGGCTACTCTGGAGTCATATATGTGTTTGAAGCATAATAAATCTTGTCTCATTATTAGATTTCTAGGAATCCTTTCTACAGTAATGTCTTAATTTAAAAAACTAGTTATATTTAACTGAAGTTCTGTTTTGCAACCACTTTATAATTTATTTTGATGTACAAAATTTCATTATTACTGATTTCTTCTTGCAATATTGTGACAAAAATATAGAGACCTTAAGCCTGGGAGCTGTAAGTTATAAGCATGTCAAATACGCTATTTTGCTGTCACAGAAAAGATCCAGCTGTACTAGCAATCTTAAATTTTCTTTAGCAGATAGGTAGCATGAATTAGTTACATTGCTGAAGTCTTCTGCTGAGCATCCAGTAGCAGCCTTGACAGTGTTTTGGAGTACGACTTGATGCATTGCTGGCCAAAGGGAGAATTTGTTCTAGCAGTAGTTGTTAGAATGGGCTGAAGGTTAAATCATTATGACAATAACCACACTTGGAAACTTCATCTGTTATTGGAGAATTTTTTCCTGGTTGTTACTATAGCGAAGGGAAAGATTCATTTGGAACAGCTTGTACAATAATTAAAATGTAAACACTGACTATATGTAATGTACAGGCTAGGTTTAGACATGGATTAATCAGTACAGCAATAACAATAAAATGCATGCTTGCTTTTTGTGACATCCCTGAAAGCAAAGTGACTTTGGAACTGCTTTGTCAGGCAAGTCTGAGCCTATAGAGGGACAGCAGAAAGCCTCAGGTACAATTAACATGAAACATGTCAGGTGGCCTTTAGGAGAAGTGAAATGTCTGTTTTTTCTTCCCAGTCTTCAGGAGCAGATAAGTTTCATTTCTCTTTGCATGTATTTCATGCCCAGAGCCTTGTCAAGAGGTAACTCACCATTTCTTCCCTGATGGATAGCAGGCATCTTCCTCCTGCTATGTTCATTTTTCTCCTTGCCACTTTCTTTTCCCTGTGGCCCTTTTGAGTTTTCTGCTTGCCAAGTCTTAAAGCTCATTTCTTACTTTGTGGAATTTAAGGAATGATTTTCATATGGCCGTGGCCTTTGGGGTACCTAAAACAGTATTCTTTCTGCCTATTTCTGCATCAAGTCACTTGTATTTAGTCCATTTGGCTCTCTTTTGCTGCAAAATGCATGGAGTAGGAAGCATCTAATAGAATAGGTGAGGGAAAGAAGTATTTAGGCTGCAAGGCCAGGTTAGAGAATTGCGATAATCTGATTTGATCTCTTGTATATGTAGGTCGTGGAGTTTTGTTTTTCTCCCAGAAGCTGAATATAAGTATATCTTCCTGAAAGATCTCTAATCTTGCTTAAAAAATTGAAGGATTGGTGTCCATTTCCTGTAGTAAGACCTTTCAGAGTTTAATTGTTCTTGCTGCTAGGAAATGGCATCTCTGCAAGATACATTTGTGTAATGTCAATTTCCATTCCTTGTAGTTTTCTGTGAGTTAATTTAGGAATCTGAAAAATCTTGGTTTTTCTTTTTTTTTTTCTTTTTTTTTTTCCAATCTTTCTCTCCTTTTCAGACATCTTAATGAGTCTTAGGGGTGTGTATATATCTAAATATATATGTATGTGTATGTATATATGCAAAAAAACAGGTCATCTCTCAACTTGCTCTTTCATAATTTGCCTACACTGAGGTTTTTAAGCTGTGTAGTAAGAAGCCCTGTTTCTTTATCAAGTCGAACAGGAGCCATAAAAACCCTACCAGTACTTCCAAATAATTTTTGACACCAGGGAAGTCATCATAGTCTTAAACAGTCAGATCAGCATAGTGTATGCAGGAAAGGTGGTCGTTTTTTCTACCCGATATTCCTACTCTTATACATTTTGGGTCAAATTAGCCTTTTAGGCAGCTGAACCACACTATAAATGCCCAGTGGAGCCTGATCTGCAGTTCCCAGTGTTCTTTTTGGAGACAGTGCTTTTCAAATTACTTTCCCATGTGTACATGTTGATTATTTCCTTTGTCCTTATGTGTGAGATAGCTAGCTATATTAAAACGTGTTTTCATAGAACCACAGAATAGGGAAGTTACGGAAGGACCTGAAGAGATGGTAGATCTATTGTGATGCCCCAGGGAAGAACCTATTATTGTATCTAGGCTGTGCATGAGAAGTTTATCTGCCTGTTTTAAAGACCACCAGCAGTCAAGACTCTACAGAATCTCCTTTCTCTTCTCAGTCTCCTCCTCCTTAGGTCAAATGTCTTTGTGGTGTTTTGGCTTTAGTCTCTGTTCCCAGTCTTTCTTTCTCAGTCATCTTTTCTAGGCATCTGATTACTTTTGTTGGTAAGAATACAGAGGACAGCATTCAGTTCACATCTTCGATATGCGTTGACCAAAACGACGGGGTATTCCTGCTGGGTAGAACAGAGAGGTTTGCTTCCTCCGCCTTGCAAACTAAATTACTGTGTATGAATCACATTAAGGTTTTGTTGGGTTTTTTTTATGTTGACCTCGTGATGCTATAATCCTTTATAACCTTAACTCTTTTCAAGCAGAGTGTGTCTGGCATCGTTTCCCTTTCCTGTTTTTGTATAGCTGATAATTTCTATTGGAGAGTAGTAATTTAAATCTCTTCCTTAAGAATTGTATTCCCTTTTTTAGGTGGTTCCAGAACATTTCTCCAATTTGTCAAGAACCTTTACAAGTTCAAGTTTGTCCTCTGAGTTTCCCTCAGTCCTTGCAAGCTTTGTATTACTGGTTCATTAATGTAAGCATTCTCTCAAATCCATTATTCAGGTTGCCAGTCTGTGTAGAACCAGATTCAGGGGGCATTTGCTGTGGAATCCCACGTGTTATGTATTTTCATGCTGGCAGTGAGCCACTGATGGCTGCTCTTTAAGCATAAGCCAGTTTTGTGTTCATATTGCTGTAGTCTCATTAAGGAAAAAGTTTCCTTAGCTTAAAGTCATAATTGTAACATGTACTAGCATCTTCTTTTCTTCAAACCTACTATCCTGTTGTGGGAGGCAAGTTAGAAAGATTTGTTGAGGATCTGCCCTCAACATGCGTGTCAAACTGATTTTTGGCTTTCCGTCAGTTGCATATTGTCGTCTAGGCACTTACAAACTGTTTTGCCAAATTTTTGTTTGTTTTTTTGTTCTGTTCCAGATTTTTCAGGAATTGAAATTCAGGTGGCTGAACTGGTTCCTTGCACTGTGTTTCTTGTTTCTCTGTTTTTTGATATTTTGCCCATCCTTCATAAGTTCTTGAAAATAACACTAGCCATTTCAGGCAATTCTTTCTCTGTTGAAGGTGAAATTAAAGAAGCCCAGCCAATTTAAAAAATAACTTAAATTCTCTCTAGTCTGACTTTCTGCCTTCTAGTCTGACAGTTTGTGTTGATATTGAGCTCTGAGGGTTAAAAAAGGAAATTCAGATGGTTTTGTATGAGTAATGTTACCTTTTTGTTATTTTCCATTCCACTTAATATCTCATCTCCGAATTTCAAAATTTTTGCTTTTAATTCCAGGTTAGGAGGACAATAGATGCTGAAATACTGGACCTTCTGAATTTCTGAGTTTTTGGCAGTCTTTTCACCTTTCAGGGCTATGTAAGTGTGTGTTCCATGCTATAGCCATATGTCCATGTGTTACCTATGTCACAACATCTTGTTATGTTCTAATTGTATATGTTACTGGAAATAGAGGCTTTACCAAATAATTCAAGTTATTTTTGGCCATTAACAATATAGACCAAAATACAATAAGCAAGCAAGGATAATGTTGTTTCTAATTGGAATATGGACAGAAGATCCAGACAAGGATTTTTATTAAGATAATATCAGGTTAGCTTGGCCTTGATACTTGAACTCTTTAACTGTACCAATGTTTTCCTGGAGAAGTAGCAATGTGCACTCTTTTTGTATTTGCCTTGACTTATTATTTAGGTCTAATGAAAGAGCAGGAAGTCAGCTATGGCTTTTGTAGCTGAGACCAGTTTCCTTGTCAGGAAAATGCTTTTATTTAAAAAATACATAGTGTACACACATACTGACGCGTTATATTGTGACTAACACAAGTTTAAAGCTAGATCTCTGAAATACAAGCTTTTTAGCTATTTTTATGGAAGAAGGTCTTCTCAATTTATGAATAGCATTTGAACAGTGCAGAAGCCCCTGTGTTTATCAAATAGCCGTGAATTGTTTACCAAGGACCCAGTAGTTTACAGTCAGGTGAATTATAGGAATCTTTCAAGATATTTAAAGACTTAGATTTTTTGCTTTATGCAGGCATATTTGAAAAGGTGAGTCTTTGTCTCAGAATTTGAAAAACAGCTAAATTTTCTTGGTAATGGAATTAGACAATTTTTGTCTGATTAAGTTGACAATGAAAAGAGAAATGTCCTGTTCAAAGTGGGTATGAAAGTTCCCTTATAAAGGAATGGTTGCATCATGCTAATTTAAACTTTCAATAAAACTATAAATACATTTAATTTTTTGATATATAACTGTTTATTTTGCCTCTAATATATTTCTGTTTATTAAAGTAAAAAGGAAAAAATCTTTCCTTAACAGAAGATGACTGCAGCCTACCAATGATTCTTTCCTCCTTCATTTTCTGTAAATCCCCTTTTCATCCAGAATGAAATCCTTCTGTAGCCGCTCTTCGTTGCAATTTTCTCCTTGTGCTTACCCAGATGAGGAGTATTCTCTAGCAGTCAAATCACGTGACCTAAGACTAGACCACAGAACCAAAGAGTCTGGGGCAAAGTGCCTTGTCAGCAAGGCTGCCACTTAAACGAGAGATGCTTGTGCTTGTATGCTTGGTCATGGCTGGACAGAGCTGGTCTTGAGAGGCAGGACCTATGCTAGAGCTTGGGCTTCCCTTGTCGAAAACAAAAGCCTGAAATTTTACATCTAAACCATTAGGCAGGTGTGCAAAATGATGGTATTCCTGGAAACAGGCTGATTGGCAGGGCCTTTTAGATATTAAAGTACAGTTGCAAAATGAATGAGTCATGCCAAGCTTGGCTATACACACTATAATTTATGACCAGAGTTTTACTTGCTTAAAATTGCAGTGTAGCTGTACTAGTTCTCTAGTGGCTCAGGTAAACAAGACCTAAATTTCCAAGCTTAGCAAATAAAACTTTCTTTACCTCTCCCATTTTTCTGAAGGAGGAAGAGCACATCACACAGGCTTTCTCAACTGCTTTAAAGACTGTTGCAGATCTATTTAAACTTTCATGCTAGTCTCATTGAGCAATGCAGCATAAGTTTTTGGAGTAATATAACCAATGTCCGTTTGCCAATTTGTGTTTAGAAAAATTATCTGCATAAAAGTATTCGTATTATACAAGTGTTTATCATAGCATTTCCAAAGATTAGTTAGAGAATATACCAAAATGTACTGTATCATTTTGAGCTTTTATCATACAGGCTATACAGCAAGCAGGTTTCTTTGGTTTTGAGATTTATGATTTGTCAGTTCTAGAACTTCCTCATTGTACCTGAAGACACACAGCGGAGAGAGCCATTTCCCCTTCATGCTTTGCTCATGCATCTCTCTGAAACCATATTATTACAGTTCAAGTAATGTGTTTTTTTGTTTTAGAGGGTGTATTACCATATTTGAGAAATAAAGGAGGCTGTTTCTTCAGCATACAGACTGTGTGGATGCCCAGGTAATGGCTGAGTGAGTGATCCTTGAGTTTCTTTTCTGCCCTCCTCCATTTATACTCGTATGAAATTAGCATTTCAACAATAAATTGGCATCAGTAATCCAGCAGAATTTTTTGAATGCAATTATAGAGAACTGTATGCTAATTCTAAATTACAAGTAAACAGCATGCAGATATTGGGATTATGCATATTTAAATGTGCTGATTTGGATGCTAAGCTTTTTATAAGTATCTTGCCTGAAAGCTGAAAAGGGCCAAAATTTGGAATCCAGTACTGATAGGCAGTGTCAAGTTCAAATACTTAAACTTCAAACTTGCAGTTTTCATTTTTAAAGCTCAGAATTACTTGCATATGTCACACAGAGCTTTTGTTATCCTAGTGAATTTATGAGGACGAAGAATTGAAACTGAATTTCTGTCTTCATTACAATATACTCCTACAGTGTCTCTTATCAGATTTTAAAGTGCTTACACTTCCACAAGGAAGCCACAGCAGTAGCTGTTCCCAAGCTGACTTGACAGTACTGCAAGAACGACAGCATACGTTTACATATTTTTGTCAGTAGTCTGTTTTGCAAATGTGGTTCCATACGTAACCCAGCTCATCAGTAAAATATCAGCTGTTTGGGGTCCTGATGTAAACAAACATATACTGGCTTGTAAAAGCTTCTTACTGATTTGGTTTTATCTCTTTCTTGTTTAAGTCATTTGTGAACAGTGTTTAAAAAAGTACACACAGTTTGTGACAATTTATCCAAACCCATTTTAAATAATCAGTAGCAGTTTAACTACAAATACTGCATATAGCTAAGGCTATAAAAAGACTGCTTTCTCAACAGATCTGTCTCCTTTCACAGTATAGTTATATGCTGAGCATAGCAACTTGCATGAATGCTCACTGCTTTTGATTCCTGTTAGTTTGGTGAACCCTCTAGTAGAGTAAGAATGAATCTGGTGGTTGTCCAGGATTGAGCAGCATCAGCAAAGCCATTTTAGCTGCTTGAAATCCAATACCATTTCTAGTTCTGTGTGCTTGTTAATAATCTGAACAGGGTGATATTGCAAGTATGTATCTGGGATGTAACTTGACCTTCCGTATGGTTGGGTATCTTCCAGGAGGCACAGATCTGTTTCTCACCTTAAGAGCAGGGTTTATTAGCTCTGGAAAGGTAAAGACAGTGTAACAGTTAAACAGTTTCTGCACTGAAGCTGGTTTGCATTCAGACACTTCTTGCACTGGCACAGTCAGCGTAGGACTGCACTCTGTAGACGTGCCCTTTAGACTTTTGGACCCAGATCAACCTGCAGGCCCAGCTGTACAACAGTATAAAACTTTTTTTAAAAAAGCTTTTGTTTATGGGCTAAGTATATTTCATCTGGAATCACTGAGATACAGTGCAAGGGCAATCAAATAATGCTGCTTGAACACAGCTACATTTTAAAGCAGACTTAACTCTTTCAGACAGAAACTGTGGAAAAAGCATTGCCTCTCTTGGTGATAAAGTAAGCTTTCAGTTTCAGGTAAGTACAGTGCTTGGATAAATGAGATCAACATATTTAAGAGGACAATAATAATAGTAATAATAAATCGCTATCAGATATTTCTAGAGTAGGATTTCACATTGAATTTGATTACATATGTAGGCTTTTTTCCTTAATGGATTAGTATACTAATTTATATTATAATTTGACAAACAACAGATTTCAGTCTTTTTCCCTAGGTATTAATTTATTGTTATTATGTTATGGCAGCTCCTAGAAGTCATAGTCATTGATTGGGTTTCTGCTGTGGTAACTGCTCTAGCATGATGTTTTCCTTCTGCTACTCTCCAATGAGATTATAAGCTTGTAAGTAGGGAAAAAAAAGTGCCTTCGTCTCTAAGACTTTGTCTGCACGGCAAATTATTCCATGTAGATTGAAGTGCCTGATCATTGCCTCAAACTGAGCCATAATGATGAATAAGCAGCCAGTTTAACAGAGAAGAAAACCTAGCACTGATGAACAAATAAAGGTGGAAACAGGGCTTATGTGCATGACTGCAGCAGTGCAGGCACAATGTTTTCGTTTAAGGAGTTCTTGAAAGGAGGCAGGGAGTCCTTGTAGGATGAGAGAAAAGGGCTAGTAACATTGGGTGTTAAGCGATCTCCAGTTTTCCAACAATCTTCTTTCCCCGTCTTTACTGTGCCATTATACACACGTTTTCTCTCTGGTCCAAATGTTCACGAATCAGTCCGAGGCTCCAGTGGAAGGAAAGGTACTCATCTCAGCTACACCACTGTCTGTCAGAGCTGCGCTCAGCATCGTTTCCTCCTTTTTTTTTTTTTTTTTTTTTCTCCTCCTATGGGATTGATTTGTGTTGTCAGGTACATTCAAAGGTGAGCAAGCAGTAGTGTCCTCAGGCTACTTGTAGGCAGGTGGAGAGCATGCAAGGTGCAGCTGTTCTATGGCTGGACATGCTGAATGGTGTCCTACTTGGCTTTCCTAAGACAGCCATGGCATTTTGGAAGATCTATGTACATGAGCATACCCACTGTGGTATGTATCAAGTTTCTGCCAATCTGTTTTCCTTCCCTGGGAATAGACTGGAGGTAATAGCTAAAACGAATTGAACTTACCATGGGACATTTAAAAAGGTCTTTCCTTAATGTCACAGCAGAATGTTCTCTGGAGCCACATGTTGAAACAAACTGCAGGAAAGAGAGTGGTCTTTCTGGGAACTTGGTGTGGATCTCTTATTTTCCTTTGGATCAGACTGTGCCTGAGTTGGCTCTTTTTAAGGCAGCACTGGCTGTCTTGATTGACAAGAAGTGCTGCTTCGGTCAAGTTGAATCACCTTCAGTTTCATTCCCTTAGCTGGCTGTCTTGTCTCTTTCCCTTTGTGCCTACCTTGGCTTTCATAAATTCAAGTGCTTGGAATCTTTTATAGATGCTTACATCTAACCACTTGGCTCAGCTCTAACTAGAGACCTTTTTTTCCTTCCCGTCTCATCCTCCTCTTTGTCTTTTCATCTAGAAGCTAGTGGGGCTGCTGGAGAAGAACAAGAAATACTCAAAAATTTGCAAGAGCTAGTGCTAAAGTGGGAGTGAATAGAGATGGCATCTAAGCCTTTTGAAGTACACTTCTCAGTGGTGTACTGCAACTGATTTTATTAGGGAGTAGGAAGAGCACTCTCTTAATATTTTTTTTTTCCTCCCCTCCCTCAAAGCATTGTTCTCAGGAGCAGTAAGATTTTGTGCTGCTGCTTTTCCTAGTAGCTTCTTTGCCCTGCTCTGAAAAGTTTATCACAAAGTGATTTTCTTTAGAAATTTTGAATCACCCTTTTCTTTATCCTTGTCCCCCTGCTTCTCAGTCACAAATCCACTGTGGCCATAAAAGAATTGAGAACAATAAAGCTTTGAGCCATGCTTAAGTTGAAATACCTGCTGCCAGCTGTACTCTGTCATGCATTATATTTGATACTGTTTGCTCTTAGACTTGTGTTTGTTTCACTTTAGATGAAAAGACAGGTGTAGACACACAGCAACAGCATAATGAAAGTCTGTCTTAGCAATACATTTTGTGAGAACTGGTAGTGTCTTAAATTCTTCAGCAGTTAGAAAAAGAAGAGAAATTTTTTTTGTATAACACTGAAGACTCATTCTCTGTTCACAGAATAATTCAGATTATGGTACCAGGTAAAATTTAGATCTTAATAATAAGGATACTGAAGCACTCTTTACCTTGGGAGTCATGACATGTCTTGTCATTAGAGGCCTTCAGACAGGTTAGGCAAACATCTGTCAGGATGACAAAGCTGTAGTTGATTCTGCTGAAGCAGGAGGTTAGTCTTGAATAGGCTTTCAAGGGTCCTGTCGGTCCTTTTTCTACAGCTGGGATAATTTTGTAATTTCCTTGTGACTCTTTCCGAAGTATTCTGGATAGCGTGCTGTACGAATTTCTTTCAGATGTATTTCTCTTAGTAGTCATGGAGGTTAAATCATTGACGAATATGTAATAATTTTCTGTTGCTTTCCATTAGACCTTTCTGTACCCATCAGGTAAGCCAGGCAGAGTTCAATAACTATATATTGAAACTAAACAGCTGCTCACTTTACAAAGTTACCTCAAAAATAGCAAAGCTGTTGGCTAAACCTCTTTATCACTTGGCTAGCACAGAGTTTTTCTCTGAAATCCCACTTAATCCAGAGCATGTATCTCTAAAATAAGTTTTGTGACCAGTATTTCTTTTCCTGCTCTGGTATTTCTAGCAGTGGAGCCTTTAAGGAAAGAATTAATTGCTATTTTGATGGGCAGAAAAAAAACCCTAAAAACTTGTAGCAAATGTTCTAAGCTTGTTCTTTCTTTTTTGAATAAAAATAGTGTTGTAGCTGTGATAACAGTAAATCAGACTTGTGGGGAGAGGTAGTGGCTTTCCTTAGACAAGCTCGTACAATTGATAAAAGTAGATAAGCTTTTGAGCCTGATCTGAAGTAGAGCTTGCCCCCTGTAGTTTTGCAACTGCATTAATTGATCTGATGAATATATTATTTAAAAATAAACCTTATTTTCTTACAAGATTCTCCGGTAAACATTTCGCAAACCAGAAATTTTATACTCTCTGGTCTTCATATTTACTCTTACGGGATTTCTGTTCTATAACACTGCTCCAAATGAAATAGATTTCTGCTCTAAGTGTTATTAATGGAAGACATAGTATAGAGGAGACTAAATGCAGGTAAATAGAATTTATCCTCTTCTAATTTGGGCAGAACTGGGGTTTAGCTGTTTCTCTGTAAGAGCACTAGACAGTTGAATCCACCCATTCTTGGTTTTTAGCAACTTTCTGGTAGACCTTGTGAGTAACCAAAGACTTAATTTTCCTGTCAGTTTGCCAGCAAGTAAGTAACATCTATTGGTTTAAGGAAGAAGGTACACCAATATGAATAACTTCTTTCAAAGGGTTTGAACTTCTTTTTTCTTTCAGAATTTGAATTCAGTTTCACTGTCATGTCCAGGGAGCTTTAAATAGCGCTTCTCCAAAATGCATTCATGGGCAGAGTCTGTCCTGTTCCAGCAGTGTACACTTGTTCAAATAGGGCACTCTGAAGTGCTGTCAATTCTTGCCTGTAGCGGCAGAATACTTCCTAATAGAAACAGGTATTCAGAAAGGAAGATTGCTGGATTTGGAAATACTGTTTAGAAAAGTTATTCTTCAGCGTATGGTATGCTAAATTACCACAATTCTTTGAAGGAATCCTGTTCTTTCCATAATTTTTTTTTTGTATGGAAAACTAGGGGGGCTGAGAAAACCCCCAAAGCCCTATTTATGCGTTTCCAGCCAACACAGCAAGTATTCTTCATAGAATAACCGTAAGTATGCTCAGAAGCTTGTCGTATTTGTGTGGCTGTGTTGTGTTTACGCAAGCTGCCTAGGTGAGATCACTTGCTTTGCAGTGTGATTGGTACATGCCATGCTATTAGCAGCTCTGCTGCATGGAGATCTGGCTATTCATAAATGCCCAAATAACATCATGAGGTTACAGTGAGGGAGCCAAACTGCACTTTTTTGGATCATAATCCTCTAACTACGTGCACTGAAGCAGGGGACCTGTGACTAATACTCTTAAGGAGTTTCAGTGAGGCAGCTGCCTGAGTGCATTCAGATGCAAGGTGGTTTTTCACTTTTTAAGGTTCACCTCATCTTTCATAGCCCTTATAGAATGGCAGTCCGGTCCTTTTTGTTGTTATATAAACAGGTAGGGGCACTAATAAATAGGGAGACCCAGCTATCTTATCTATGCTGACTTTGCAGCCCAAAAAGAAATAAGCACCAATAAACCCTCCTTTTTTCAGCAGTAGGAACTGCATTAAAAAAAATGAGCTTTAAGGAGGGATTGGTTTTGTTACATTTGTTTCCATCTCCTTGATGTGGATTACCTGGGTATGGTATCCAGAGTAAGGACTGGACCATGAATACAAGCTGCAAAATAAATTGTCACAAACGTGTTTTGATGACAATATGCTTCTTACTCTGCAGGATATAAGACCGTACTTACAAAATGCAAGGAGTAATTCTCATGAATACAGAGAGTATGCAGTAACCAGATAACAACTGTATGGTGAAATCTGTTGAAGGAGGCATTTGTCAAACAATATTTGTACTAGGGCTTTAGCCTCCTCGCCTACATGAAGGTAAGGAAGAATGAGAAGATTGCTGCGATCATAGTAGTTTCACGCTCTAGCAGACTAGTGGAAATGGGGTTGTGTTGACTTACAGTAAAACTGCATTTGAAAGATGAACTTTGCAGCCATAAGAGTTAGGGAAGTGTATCTCCTGCAGAATTTGAGTGTTTTGTGTGGTTTATACAAATACAACAAGTGAGCTGATTAGCTATTTGAATCTCCCTAGGGCTATTGTGTATCGATGTTCTTAATTTCCACCCTAAATTTGCACAGAGGCAATGTACTCCCAAATAGCTGTGTCTTGTTTGTTTGTTTTTTTCTTAAATGTAACTCCACTTCCCAGTGGAACAGCTGTCCCCTTCTGCAAGTAATATTCTGGTTATGTTTATGTAATGGTTTGTGTGATCACTTGGAAAAAGCATATACTGATAAGTATCACAGATAAGTAATTGGAATATGTTTACAGCATGTTTTGTGGTGCCGTATTGCACGCACCTGAACTAGCTCGGACAGGCTGGTACAGTGTGGTGAAGGACTGTGCCACAGATAACCTCATGTCTCAGAAGCCATCCAGCTTTGCTGTCTAGCACTGCACTACTGTTAGAGCCCTGCGCTGAAATGGCAATACTGCTTCCAGAGCTCGCTTGTTGAGCAGTTCTCTTTGGTGCTGTGTGTCATGGCTAAAGAGTCCTTGTTGGAATCAATGGCCCAGATTCTTATAGAGCTTTTTCATAAAGCTCTTATTGTACCCTGGATGAGACCAAAGGAAGCAACTCAAATGTTTGGCTATGTTACAGGCTAGGGAAATGAAGAGAAGACATGGTATTGTATGTTTTCACCTTGAATGCTCTTTAGCTTTGGCCATCTTACAAAAGGCACATCAGAAATAGGCAATTTAGGTTACCAGAATAAGCTGGATTTTGGATGAGATGAGAAGATGAAAAAGGATAGGGGAGGGATTAATGAATGAGAAGAGCTAGCTGTGTGTTGCTGTCTGTCATCTTATTCTAAGAAGTGATACGTAAATTAAAAGCCATAACTTTTGTGTAAAGCAGAATGTTACAGGATACTTTGGAGGCAAGAGGGGGAAAAAAATCTTAAACCCTAGTTCTCACCTTCCACCCACTGCTCCTCCTCCTCCCCCTCCCAGAAATCCCCACTTGCCTCCCCATTGTCAATATTTACACTAGTTATATTGAAGGTGTACAGTTATAAAAGCCTAACAGAGAATAGCAAGATCATCAGTTACATAAAGGAGGGAAAACACCTAATCATTATAGCATGCCTGGACAGACTTTTGCAATTTATGTCTCTCTTTGGTATCTGCTAGCTGTACCTGGTGGGGATGGTAAATGATGATTTTTAGTATATAGCTTTAAAAGAGGGAGAGCAGGGAGTGAGGGGACAGCATAGCTCAAAGCACTGTACAAGCATTAAATAGCCCTAACACAGAGCCCACCTCACCAGCTGTGCCTAAGGCAGCCTGTTTTACCTGTGCTGTGTGCCAGGAGACTGAAACAGTGATAAGGTTAAACAGTATGTACAGAATTCAAGGGCATTTTTTCTTTTTGCTTTCTTATCTGTACAGAATTTTCAATTGACTTTTAATCCTTCTTACACAGGCTGTTTAAATCCCATCAACACTGTTTATAAATAGAGATTATTTTTTTTTGACTCAGCCTTACCCAAGCAGACAGTTTTCAAATTGCTGCTGAGTGCTGCTGTATTCATTAAATCTCTTAGTGTTGCCAGCTGTCCACTATTTCTTGCCTACTGAAAGGTTTTGAGTCCCTCTTTACTTTGGGACTTCACTGTTTTTGTTAAATTGTGTTAATAGGTACTCCTACATCTTTTGTCACGGGCCTGTAGTGTTAATTGCAAAGCCAATGATAGTTTGATGTCTCTGAAAATCTGTGTGATAATTAGATGCTCTTTGTGATTTATTGTATTTTTTCTGAAGAGGAGAAATAAGGAAAGGCATCTGGATTTTCTTTCTCAGATGCTATAGATTTAGTAATATATAAGGTTGTCCTTAAATAACGCAGCTGATTTTAGAGGGAAATTGTAATAAAGTCCACAGAGTTACACTGAAGATTAGTTTTTGTATGTAACTGCTGCTGTATGAACTGCTGAGGTAACCAGCTGGAAGTGTCCCAAGCTTGGGTGAGCGTTTGTCCAAAGAGACAAAACAAATACAGTAGCTGCAGTGGAAGGAGTAGATAGGCTACCGTCTTATTTTCACATAGAGTTTGTGTGTTTCTGTTTGCTAGCAGCTCTGCTTCATAATAAAACTGGAAAGTTCAATTCTAAGAATTGAATCCATCTGCAGAGGTTATACAGCAAAGCTCTCAGGCCATTGGGAAGGATTTAGTTGCAGTTTGGTCACAGACTCTGGTAAACCCATGTTTTCCATGAAGTGCCTGCCCTATCTTAAACTTTCACTGTTTGAAACTTCAATGAAGTTGAATCACATACCAAACCTCACCCTCTGAAAACTGCTTTTGGTCTGAGAGATGCAGTTTCCACTCATTGCTGCCTACTACATAGGAATTTATGAAGCTGCTGTCCTGGGTCCCTGTGCTAAGGGGTGGGGCGGAGGGGAGTGGGCTGTCCCTAAGCCAGACCAGTAGAGAGGGTGCTTTTCCCTAGGAGTCCTTGGCCCCAGATGCTCCCCACCTAAGCCTCTGGTTTGCCATCCTTCATTTCCAGAAACTGCCTTTTCTGGCTTTGCGCTCTCCCCTGTCCTTAATCACCAGTGGATCCAGCTGTCAGGCACTGGGGAGGAGTGCAGCTTGTTTTCTTCTACTTCTATGTATGTGTGATGTACAGGGAGAGTTTTCAACTTCTACCTTCCTAGTTCTTCCGAGGTAGAAGGAAGTTGTGGTGTGATACTAGCTGAAACTCAGCCTGCATGTAGTGAACTCGTGCAAGTTTCAGGTTCATAATAACAAGCTCAAACCTAGATAAATTCTGCCAGACTTTGTGTTCCCTGCGGCAGTTCAGATATACTCAGTCTGCAAGTGGCTTTGATAATGAGCCATCAGCAAAGTAATAACCTGCTCTTACAGAGCCAGAGGTCTTTTGGAAATAGCAGCAACCTGTAGCAGGGCAGAAATCAGACTCTTCCATACCTTGAAATAAAGTCTTTGCAGGTGGAGGTTTAGAGGTGTACTGAGAAGCCTGCTTTGCTTGCGGGGTGTTGTCCTGAAGCTTTAGTACATCACTCTAACACCTTTGTACAGTTCTAGTTCTCATACCATGGAAGAGCTGAGCTGCCCTAGTTTGGGAAGCAGTGGGGGCAAGAGAGACTGAAAACAATAAAACAGTAGAAAAATGTTATCCTGATTTCTGTCTGTATTACCCAGTTATGTATGACACAAGTCATGGTGATTTTTCATATTTGTGCTTGCTGGAACTAGCACATGCTCTGAAGGGAGAACATTCTCTGTTCTGCATGTGGCACCACTAAGTAATCACTGGTGCTCATCGTAGTAGTGTCAGGCGAGCGGGGGGGCTGCTGTACAGATCCAGAGCACAATTCAGTTAGTTACAACCCAATGAGGCTAACAGTTAAGCGATTCAAGACAGGGTAGTAAGAAAAGGAAAATCAGATTCATTCTACAGTAATTTCCGATTCTTTGAAGTTAAGTAGAGAAATAATGGTGGGGAAGGTGGAACAGTGAGAGAAATGAAGGAGGGATGATGTAGGGAGGAGGGAGTCCAGGCTGAGAAGAGGGAAGCCAGCTTGTGACTGAATTGTGATTAGTGTGCACTGATCTGAATCTAAAAGCCCAGCTATTCTCTATACATTCTCGTCTCTTTTAGGTGTCTTCTTCAGGAACTGGCTTTTGTGTTCTGAATTTCCTGACTGTATTTGCTGAAGGGGCTTCCTACCAGGAAAGAACTTTGTGTACAGGCCTTACCAGTACACGTGTATTAAGGGATACACACATAGGTCGATATCATCTGAATGTAAAGAGTTCTGGTATCTACATTTTATTCATATTTAAGCAGATTTCCATTACATAAAATAGGTCATGAACCCAGGGTCCTGCTGAAATGCCTTTCAGTGTGCCGTCTTCTGCGTCTCCTGTCTGCGTTTGGCTGTACTAGTCAGTTTGCAAAAATACTGGGCAAAGGAAAAAGTTGGAAAATAATTTCACAGTATGGAACAGATGTGCTGATTCTTAGAAGTGTCACTTAAGTTAATTGAAAACCTTGGAAGCTTTCTTTCTGGGTCTTTCCCCACCAACTTTTCACATAATTGTAACACTGCTTTAATAACTTTTCATGTTGGTTTAAGGGCACCTAAGATGGGATCCTCTGCCTGATGTAAACTGTTGTTTGTAAGTGGCAAGCCATGGAGATTAAGAGCCTTTCTACCACAGAAACTGTATGCTTTCCAGGGTAAAATACACAGTACACTTACATAATGTTCGAGGTTGTTAACCAGACTAAAAATATGTGCTGTTTCTTCAGGCAGTTCACTTAAATCTTAAAATCTAATCTGTTTACTCTAGTTGCCTTCATGTTCCTTTCAGAATATACTGTTAGTTACAAACTTTCTGAGCAGCTACCAGCTCCCTTTGCCCCCTGAGACAGCTGGGAACATGGGCTAAAGCTTGTAGATGGTCTGATCAGGAAGTTCACGTTAGTGTCAAATGCAGTTGCGTAGCTTCTCCAACAGTTGGTGGAAGTTTTGTATGAGGAGAGGAGGAAAACATTTAGGGAGAGACTTGTATAAAACACATGGGAAAATGGATACAGCTGTAGTCCTTGAAATCTGATGGTGACTAAAATAGCAGAATAAATGCCGTTAACATTTAGTTGATACTTTGCTAGTTGACAGTGAAAACATGAAATAAATTTGCTTTTAGAGTTTTTATTTACTGTTTGAAAAGTATAATGTAAAGTGTTATTGCTCTATTCTGTCACCAAACTGTTCATAAAAAGAAACAACCCTGTTATTATATCCTTGTATTTTATATGAAAAATTGTTTTAACCATGCATAGCTCAGTTAAGAATTTAGTAGGATACTCAAATGCAGAATTCAGTTACTTGAAAATAGACAACTTCCATCAAGAGTTTGTTCTAAAAGGGAGCAGAAATGGCATTTACTTGCCAAGTTCAGACTTATGTTTCCACTGCAGCTCTTGATGATACTCCTTTTAAATAGGCTGCAGTCCTTCCCATGCTCTAGGTGCTTGGGCCTGAACATGTTTTCAGCTCCTGTTGGCTGAGAATTGTTAGCCAGTAACTCTCAAAGTGAAGCTGATTGCTTTAAGACTGGCTTGGACACCTTTGTGTCTGATGTTCCTTAGTGTTGTACTTTTAGAAAAAATTTTGCGTAGTGACTTGTTTGTGGTGGTTCTTTTTTAATAGCTACAGAAATGTCAACAAACTGGCACGCAAGGCAGCATAGCAGAGTTGTAGGATAACTGTGGCCAGTACCTTTCTGTCATTCTTGTATCCAGATGCCGCCTTAACTTACCCTCTCTCTTGGAGAGTATTGTGATTTCTCTATACTCAGGCCTGGATTTGTGCCATCTATCCCATACATGCTGGTTGCTTATTACCAGGCAGGGCTGTCAGTGCTGGAGGATGTAGTGTCCCTCTTTTGGGAAACTTGTGGCCGGTAAGGCTTTCTTAAAATAAGGGATCATTTGTTCATATGTAGAGCAACAATTCAGAGACAAGAATATTGAGCCAAAAATGTAAATGTATGTTTTGTTTTAGGTGAATGTCTGTCTTGTTATGAGGCAGAGCAGGCAGTTGTGTTGTTTTGTTTTGGTTTTTTTTATCAGTGAGTGCCCATGCAGAGAGTCTGTTTTTAGGACCCCATAAATAGTCCTGTCATTACCCACACACATTCCTGTCCCTTCCACCCCTACTCTGCCCTCCCCTCCCCTCCCCTCCCCTCCCCTCCCCTCCTGGAAGATTCTATAGACAAGGGAAAAAAGGAATTTGGTCATTTGGGGCTTCTGGTAGCTGGTTACATAGTCTCTGTAAAATGACTACTGCGCGCATACAGCCAGGTGTCCGATGTGTTTGGGGCAGGTTCAGACCTATTATACAAGTGATACTTGGGAGGTCACAGGCAGTGCCCAGCGAGCTAGATATGTTCTGGATGCACTGTAGTTACTTTTCATGTTTTTTCAAAATTTGTTGCTTTAACGTCATGTATGCTGGCCGCTTGGGCTGTGCCCACATTCCCACCCAGCAATGTGGGGCCCCTATCCAGTGATTTCTTTTATTGAGTCTCTCCTTGCAAACCAGCTCCCCACCTCCCCTCTAGCTACTTTCTTCCTCCCTCTGCCCCTGAGAGCAGCTCTGTTCAAGAAAGGTTCAGAGCCGTTAGGAGAATTTGTCCAGTTGCTGAATCATGTGAAAGAGGGCAAAGTCCTCCACTCCTAACATACTTGCTGTAAAAGTTTATATGGGGGTTATCTTTCTTTCCTGTTTAGGTCAGCTTAGGCGTGGTCAGACGATGAATTTTGATTGCTTGTTACAAGACCATTTCCCTCAGCCAGGGCAATGTGCTGCCTGCCAGAAACAACCTGAAGTCTCAAGTGACCCTAGTATAAAACATTCCCTCCCAGCAATGTCTTGATTGTGTTTCAACAAAAGAATTAATGCAGGACAAGCTATTAAGAAAATGCCTGCCTGTGTGTGTAATGCTGCATTAATCTTCTACAGCCATGAGAATGAATTTACTGTACAAAATGTGGCCCTTGCATGTGAAAGAAAGAATATAGATGATACTGCAATATGAATTCAGGGATGCAGGGTTTTATTTATTTGTTCTTACAGAGCAGAGAATCAGCCCCTTGGAAACAACAAGAGGGGGCCAGGGACCCCTCTCATTTGTCACAGCTGAACCTCCCTTTCTGGATCCTGGTTAGTGCAAGCTCTAAACTTTGCCTGCAAGTCTGGGTCTAAGCTCAGCAAAATAGTTTCTCCTGGACTCATCTCAGTCTTGTTTGTTTTAGCCATCGTGCAGTGATCCTTGACAACTCCAGACCTACACTTTGCCACGTAATTCCTTACTTGCTACAAGTCTATAGGAGTTGGTCTCTGGCCCTTGTTGGCTACAATCCAAACTTGGTTTATCCCCAGCCCTGCCAGCTTCAGAAGAGTGTGACGGTACATGTAAATCGCTTTCAACTCACGTTTCACATTAAGTTATGAATCATTTGTTACTCTTACGAAATTTATCTTTACATTTACAAAAATAATAGAATGATTTTTGTGGTAGTCTCTCTCAAGAGGAGGACTTCTCGGGAAGACGATAAACACAGCCTGATAAAGAGAATCATTCTCTCTGTTGTTATTAGTAATATAGGCATGTCAACAAATGAACCAGTTTTTTGCTAGTAGTTTTGCTTACAGGCTTCAGTGGTCATTGTTGCATCTTCATCGGTAGTGAAAACGTGGTCCAGTTCTGCCCAAGTTTTCATTTGCTGCATTGTTTCACTGGCTTGGAATCCCTGCTGAGCAGTTAGAGGGTAGTTGTCATGCTGGTGAGAAACAGAGGGACAGGTACAGATTTGTACCTTTACTGACAAAATGAGGTGGTGTTTGAATGCTATAGCTTTGTATCCAGTAAAACAGATTTATATGCTCAAGTGTGAACTGTAAACACCAAAACCCTTATTTAAGGACATTTTCCCTATTTTAATACTGTCTTAGTAAAATTTGTGTATGTTTAGTATGGTACGTGTGCATTTTTCTTTATTTACTTGTACTTTGTTTATTTACATTTGAAAACTGCTATAAATCAGGCTTTAATGCTAGCTTGATTGCAAAATACTGATTCTGCTATGTAAATCCGAGAGCATTGTGTCTTCTGCAGCATGTCTTCTGTGTGTATTTTGTGTGTGGTTTCAGTGCATTTGAATCTGAGGGGCTACACATACAGTGCTGGCCTTTCCCAGGGCTTTTGAAGTATTACATGTTTAAAATGCTGTATAGTAAGTAATCAGGGTGGTCCGACAATGGTAGGTGGCCTTTTCTCTCTCAAAATAGCAAGTGGTTGACTTAAAATTATGAATGTTTGAACAAACAGTGGATTTAAGGCTAAGTTCCAATATTGCGGTTAAATTTTTTAAAAAAACAAATGAAGACACTAACCAGTATTTGAACAGAAAGTGCTAGAATTGGTTTCAGGTCTGTTTTGACTTAGTTCCCCTAGCAGATATGCATTTGAGAAGGTAAGTGGGGCAAGGTATTAACAGTTCCACTGTCTGGACGTCATCATTGCAGACAGCAGCATTGCAAAGCCCAGAACGGTTTGTAGGTTTGAGATCCCAAACAGCTCAGCTGCAGAAGTCTCGCTGCGATTTTAGTTATCTTGCAGGGACGCAAAGCCTCTGTGGCCTGTGGAAAAGTGCTGAGGTGGCAGTGGGGCTAGGAGGGTAAAGAGATGGTCCTCTAGGCAGCATGGTGGCAGGCCAGCTTGTCCCAGGGGTCTTGAGGGAGCTCTCCAAGCTCCAGAGCAATCCAGGATTTAGGAGGATGCAGAAGTTGTGCTGTGTTTAACGGGCACGTGTACAACGTCCTTGAAGCATGTGTTGGTAGTGGCATTGCAGCTTGCTGCGCCCGCTCTGGGCTGTCACTGTTGCTAGTGACAGGGCAGGGGTGGCCCCCGATGGGCAGGGGGGCTTCTGCTCCCTGCTGTACCCCCTGGGCGGGTGTCAGTGTCCTCTTAGCTTACAGTAAGAGAAAGAAATGGCGTATTAATGCAAGCGTCAAAATAATAAAACCCACTGTAGGAAATGGTCTTGATTGCTGAGTAGGAGACAAACCAGATTTTTTAGGATTTGTATCAGAAGGAAAGCAGCACTTTTTTCAGTTCTTCTGTTTTAGAAAGCAAAGGCCAATAAACTGATTTGGGTCAAAATGTCTTAGCCACGTCAGCTCAGATAGGGAAGAATGAAGAATACAGTGCTGTCTGAATTTAAACAAAACACCAATAGTAACTGCGAAAAATGGCAAGAAATACATGATTCATCTGGGTTTTATTTTCATGATTCTCCTCAAGCAGAGGTCTTCATGGGTTTGTCTTTGAGTATAAAAGTAAAAGAAAGATTTGACATGAAAATGGCAGATCTGGTATTATCTCCTTAACTTTTAACAATCAGGTGTTGAATAGTACCTAGAGGATGATCTGTTTTTTTTAGCTGTTATCATCAGTACTCTTCTAGGATGATGTTACTTACTTCTGTACTCAACTATTTGCCAAGATAACGTTCTACAGGAGTTGATAAATCCTACAATATTACTGTACTTGGCTCTATGTATTAAACAAATATGGAGAGAGATTCAGTCTCGAGGAACTTGCAACCTTACCATCAAGATAGGGCATTACAGAAAACGCAAAGGAAATACAGCTCTATAGGTATTTGGAATTTTTTTCGTAATTAAAAAAACTTTGTTTTTCCAAAACTCACAAACTCAGATAAATAACATATATTATTTAGGTCACAGCTAGACTGTGAAAACTGAAAATAAAAGAACTGATTTTTCCTTTTTTTTTTTTTTGTCTGCTGCTCTGAGGCACACTGAGCATGTGCTTCAAAGTGGCAAGTGTAAGAAGAAAGCCACAAAACAGTTTCCCAAACTGCAGTTACCGATACAAGGGTTCCTGAATCTCTAGTGGTACTTCCCATATTCATTTAGTACTATTTCACTTGATTTTATCTCATCGTAACAATCAAGCTGTAGAAAAATAGCTTGAAGTGCATTAAATGACATGACATGCTTTTGTTGCATTCCATTCTTCTTACTTGTCTTTTCATGGGGAAAACATTGAATTTATTTAAAAAAAAAAAAATCACTTAGGTTTTGGCTGTAGCATGGATATGTGTGAGATTAAGGGTTGACTTGAAGATGTCTAACAAAGCTTTTTATAAACTGCTAGCTTCTTCCTTGGTGAAGGCTCTGCAGAAATAAGCTTTTTGTTTGTTGTACCTGCAAAATCAAGTCAGGCATGAGCCTTAAGTCAGAGTTTCAAGCAATTTTGTAGAAATACACCTGAGCCCCTAAGAGTAAAGGTAACAAAAAACTGGTGAGAAGAGCTTCTGGGTTGCATGCCTGTGTGTACCAGAGTATGAAAGTAGGTTTTAGTTGCAGCTTCTTCACAGGACACTGGCACAGCATTTCCTGCATACTCACTGTAACCTCACAGCAGTGCAGCTCTGGGTCATTTGCTGTCATGGTCTCACCCAATTCTAGTAGGCCAGGTGTAACACTTCAGTACTCCTAAAGGCATTTTTTTCCCTATGTGCTTGCCATTGTGTCTGATTTCTGTCAGAAGCTACTAATGGGTTGCATTTTATTGGTTTTTCTTCTCTTTTCATATAAAGACTATTTCTGAGGTCAAATGAAGTTAAAAAAACCCAAAACCCTCACACAGAGATGATTCAGCTGGCCTTCCCTTACTTTGAAGGCACGCATTTACATTGTGTAAAAGGTTTTGTTTGTAGTGGATTGCCCAGAGTGATAAGGCAACTTCCACCCCTGTAGGACAGGCCTTTCAGCAGCATCTTTACATGATAGCAGTGAAGCACAGTAAGACAGCATTCAGGTAGCATAGGAAGTAAGGTACTGCATTGTCTCATTGCTCTTAAATGAATCAATTATGAGGACTAGGAGTTGCAGGAAGTTCCCAGTTTTCACTCAACTGAGAAAGGATATTTGTCCCTTTTCAGTATTCATCCTGGGGAATGAAGGCTTGAGAAAGAGAGACTAAAATTCATCCCGGCTCCAAGGAGCTGTGTGAAATATCTTGGGCATTGGTGTGACTCGGCAGTTTGCTAACTGAAGGGAAGAGGGGAGACCTCTTTAGGCAAACCAGTTCTAGACAGCTATGAGCTATGTTAAATTTTATTTTTCTTGATTGAACTCCAATTACATTCTTTCATTAAGGTTAAACTAGGGGTTTTTTTAATCTTACAGTTTATTTAGTACTGAGAGAGACTGCAGAGTTGCTGGCAGCCTGCAGATGTTCCATTCCCCAGAGAGTGGCAATCTGCAGCTGGACAACTAATCCCCTCTCCATACACCCTGTAGCCACCAAAAGATCAGAAGTTACCTGTGAGTTACCAAGGTCAGTTTGAAACTGGTTAACATGGACTTTCATTTTGGGAGAGCTGGGTCTGGGGGGACTTGTTAACCAGAGTCTTCTTGCACAGTGCATGAGCCTGGAGCCACCTCTGAACAGTATCAGAAGAACCCACTTCTCTAATGCTGGATACTCACAGCAAGCCAGACAAACAACTTTTATAGTTCGGCTGCTGTTTATCAGCCTAGGAGGAGCTGTGTACCCTCATAAAAAGGGGGAAGAATAATCTGGTAAGACATTCTTTTAATCTACTAAGCTTTAGATATGCATCGTTAATCTACCTATTTGTGATAGCCTAAGAAACCATGAGTCTGTTTTCGTGTCCTTGCCAAAGCATGAATAATCTCAAGATCTCAACTTCTTATAGGTCCCTAAATTAAACTTTGTACTTCTGCTACCTAATAACTGCAGAAGGGAACGTTAAATTTGGACAAGCTTTGGGGGGAGAAAAAACAGAACAACTTGTGGTTTAGAGGTGGGGGTGAGCTGTAGAAATCTTAAAGGCAGAAATGACCAGAAGAATGACTGTTTTGGTGAAATAAGAATCCTGAGTGATGAACAAATAGTTCAGGGAACAGATAAAGCCATTGGAGTTCTTGGAGCTTGATCAGTTAAAGTCAGTCAACTGTGAGAACAGCTCAGGTGTGACAACCAAGTCCCATAGCCTCTTGCAGCTCTGAGAGAAAAGATGCTGGGTCTTTTCATGGGGATACAATGGGCTAGGAATGACCCGATTTGTAACTGCTCACAAAACCCCTTGATTACTTGCAAGTAATTTGCCCGTTAAAGCAGAAGATGTGGCCATTAAGAAAGCAGCATGTAAGAAAGAGCTAGAAATAGAAAAATAGCATTTCAAAGATGGATAGCGTTCGAAGAACAGACAATAAATATAATCTGAGTATTGTAAAATGTTCAGTCTTTGCTAGCCTTGCAATCCTAAAGACTACAAAAGGAAAGCTTCTATATATTTGTCTAAATTTATTTCCTGATGTGACCAATTGTCAGCCCTCCATTCTCCTAAACAACTTGGTTTTGTTATTATTATGAAGGTATCAGGTGCAATGCCATTCCTAAGGGCTGATCCTTTTTGACACATACAGCAAGAATTTAGATTGTACAAAGAACGCAGTTTATCCTCCTCCCTAGAATGATGTGCTAATTCTAATAATAGAGTGAGTTTTTTTGAAGAGTGACAAATCAGATTGTTAAGGTTAAATCAAGAAGAATGCTTTGAAACCCTGACCACTTTTTCTTGACTTGCATGCTAGGATGATATATTCTTCTATTTAATTTAAATTCTTTCATCACTGTAATGAATGGTTCAATTGCTGCACCTCCCATATTGTTATCATGATAAAGATTTTTGCTGGTTTAGAAATAACAAATGTATAATAAAGGGATTGAAGAGATTAGGAGATACATTTGAAATTTGTTATGAAAAGGGTAGTGGCTGTGGACAGTGAGGAATGAAAGGAATCCACAGGGAAATGTTCAGAGCAGCCAGTGTGGGGCTGCTTAGTCATTGCTGAAACACCTGGTGACTTCACTAGGGTGCCAGATTAGGTGGAGCTGCTCGAGCTGTTCTGGTTGAAGAGGTTCTTGCCCCCGTGCTTTTATTGCTGCTGCTTCGCTAGGAGTTACATCCCCTGAGATCTGTTCATTGTTGGTAATGCCTAACCTCCGCCAGTCAAAGTGAGCTAAAACAATTAAGTCAAAACCCCCACCCCCAACCCAAAATAGCCCTCCAATCACTTATTTTGACTGTAAGCAGTGCTGAGTGCTGTTTGCAGCAGCTGGGTGGGCAGGTCTTAGGAGAGACACCCGTCCCTCCCGGGGGGCAGTGACACCCAGGTTGGTGCAGTAACCTCTTCAGCTGGCGTAGCTGCAGATGGGAGACACCATCCATCTGCGGCCATTAGCCAGCTCACAGGGGTTCAGAGACACTTGGGCACGAATGCTGGTATTTACGTCCATTCTGCTAAGCTTGCTATGTCTTCCCAAAGCTGGTGCTACCTTACGAAACCACAAGAGAGAGAAGTCCAGTCCTAAGAACTAATAGAAATCAGGTAGCTCAGAGCCCTGAAGAATTACCTGGTTTTACTTCTAAACGTTCCTGGGAAAGAATCATCTGATCATCCTCCAAGATACTTATTTGATGTCCAGGGCATTGCAGTAACAGGCATTTTGAGTGCTCCTGCTTGGATAGCTTTTCTATGGAAAGAATTTAAGATCTTGGTTTGCCAGTTCTTCGGAGTCATCTGTTTGTGCTGAGCTTGACTCAAAAAAGTCACCCTATTGGACTGAAAGGGAACTATTCCAAGTTTCAGGGGCTGAGTGCAGACGTACCTGTTTGCAGGATCAGACTTTTCACATTGGAACTGGTTGGTCTCCTTTTAACTTCGCCAGGACATTTCTTTAAGTGTAGCATTAAAGAAAAATTGCTTTTCTGATGACTTAATTTAGAGCACACACATGTTACATGCCATCCTTTTATGCAAGCAGCTTTTATGGAAGTGCTTGCTAGGAAAGAGTATGTTTCCATGCTTTAGGTGGTGTTTGCTTTAGGTGACTTCACGTGTATCTATCATACACTCTGGGTGAAAGGAAACTTGGTATCTGTCGGTATTTTCATGTTAAACATTTGTTGTTGTTTTTTCCCTTATGAGCATTTCACTAGATCTCCGATATTTGCATCGATACATGGTCAAACACACTGTTGTCTTTCCCCAGGGGAACGCTCAAGTTATGCAAACTGTACCCTAGATCTGCCCCCGTGACGCCTGGCTGCACTGAGTTCTGCACCCGTTAGTACCCGAGTGAACTTTGTGCTGGTGTCAAACCATACTCCCTCATGAAATTGCTCATGTAGCTCGTCTTACTAGCCCCCAGATGGAAATAATTTCAGTCTACAATTGCGTACTGATTTATAGATGAGCACGCAGCTCAGTTTTGCGTGTTCAATGTGGAGGAGTTGCACTTTGGAAATACTTGTGTGAGGGCTGGTGTGGAGAAAGTGCTTGCAGCAGACTGGGGTGATGAGACTCTAAGGCAGAGACACACCTGGGGCCTGAGCAGAGCTTGTGTACTCAAGCCGTATGGGAGAGCTTTTAAGACCATTATTATTTGCTTGCTACGGCTGTGCAACTTCCTCTTCCCCTTTGTACATGCTTTTTCTGACATGCTGTCACTGCCTTCATCTATCCTGATACAGAAAGTGAAGAACATGGTATAATTTCCTACCTTCTGCTGTTGAGTTGGTTGTTTAATGAGAGAGAATTTCCCTTGGATGATGTCAGAGAAAAATCTGTATCTGCCAAGGTTCTTTGTATAGCAACAAGTGTTAACATAAACAAGCTTCCTCGCGAATATCCAGGCAGGGCAATCGACCACAGCGAGGGAAAAACACTTCAGGTAACTGAGGGAGTGCTGCCCTTCCCCGTCCCCTCCCCCCCATCCCTCCCCCTTTCTTCCAAGTGTGTTAACAACCTCATTGAAGAGGGTGACCTTTCATCTGGCGTCCAGGAGGACTTCTTATGGTGAGGCATCTTCCTGTGTTTCAGCTTTCAGGTTATTACTCTCTTTTTCAACAGTTTTTCTGAGCACAAGCCAGCTCTTTGCCTGTGTTGCAAGAAGAGCCCGTTCCTTCTCTTTTGTTACGTTTTGGCCTCAAGTAAGGAAGTAGCCAGCAGGAATTAAACAGTATTCTTCATTAGTTTATTTTACTAGCTGACAAAATGCAACCTTCCTTGTCAGTATTACGTTCCTCTTCTTTTTCCGTGCTTCTCTTGAGCATTTTATGAAGTGCAGGTAGGTACGAAGCACACACTTCACTTCTGGAGAAACTTGGCAGCTTAAAGCCAAGGCCTCAAGTAATGTGGGCATCTCTAGGTAATTTAACCTTGTAACTGCTGCTAAGCCTTCCGAAGTAGAGTATCCTTTGGCTCTCCAGAGTCAACTGCATAGCTTAGAGAGGTGATGGTAGTTGGGAAGTGGAGAGGAAAGGGAGCCTTCAAAGCTTTAGCATTAGAAATGTGCGGAACTGCTGCCTTGACTCGTGTTGCCATGTTCCCCTGACAGCTCTCTCCTCCGTGTTTTCTGCATTTTGCTGCAAGATTTGTACGCAGGATAACAGGAGCAGCCTGTGAACAGTTTTTCTGTGTTCAGTTTCACATTTAACAGAAGTGTAAAGTCCAGTGTCATGGAATTTCCCTGCTTGGGTGTTAGATGGCTTAGTAGGACTCAAAACCAAGCAGCCTGAATTGTAGGCAGAAGCCTTCCTCCCCCAAATGAGTATGTTCAGGGGTTCAGAGCTGTCCTGGCCTCCTCCCATCACAACTGCAATAGTAGTTCTCCTCTTAATTCAAAATATTTGAAGGAAAATGATCTAACAGAATTTAGCTTTATAAGTGGAAGAAAAAAAATAAATCACGTGGGCCAGCTCAGGGACTTGTTTCTTTTGAAGTAATTGATGCCATAAAATCCCAAACCAGAAGAGGTGGGAGATAAAAGCATCTGGCAGAGTTTACAGCCCTGGGGGGTCGACGAGAGAAGCACAGCCTGCTGCAAACAAAGGCCGAGTGTTTTGCTGATGTGATTGCAAAACATATGTTTGCCCAGGACTGTTACGATCTTGGGAATAGGCAGGAGGCCAGATTTCTGCAGCAGCGTGCTTAGTCACACAAGTATCTACAAAATGTTAACCTCCTGCCATTTCCCAGTTTAAAAGCCATAATGACTTTGTTGCTTAAAGGGAGGGTGGAAACTCTTGCTGAGGAACAGGGGAGAGGGGGGGAAAAAAAGTGTTGTGCGAAGAGCTTCTCCGGGCCGGGGAGGAGAGCGGAGCAGAGGGGGGGCCCTTGTGCCTCCGCCGTGCTCTCCAGCCGGGCCGGGGGCAGCACGGAGGAGCGGGGCCGGGGGGTGGCCCCGGGGCTCTGCGGGGGCACTTGTCCCCGGGCGGGGCGGGGCGGTGCCGGGCCGCGGCTGTCCCCGCGGCAGCGGCGGCTGCCGCTTCCCCCCTGTCCGAGGTGGGGAGGGGGGGCGGGCATCTGTTGGCATTGC
>JAVKLA010000014.1:21754057-21821355 GCA_034782735.1 Sagittarius serpentarius | reverse complement strand
CCCCCCCCCCATACACCCCTCCCCGGGCCGGGGAGGCGGGAGCCGTGCCTCCTGGCGGGCTCCTCGCTCGACCCGTAAGGACGTCGTCTGGAGCTACCGGAGGGTAACTTTGGGGGATTCGCAGGTCCTTTCTAGCGCCCTTCCGCGGGATATCCAGCGGCCGCTGCCTCCGGTGACGATGCGGGTGCTGTCGTTAGCCTCCCCGTTGCCACCGGGTCCCAGAAGGGCTGCGTACCGCTGGTGTGTGTGGCGGTGGGGTGGCTCCAAGTAGTTTTTGCCTCTGAATTGTCTGGTAGTTACTTTGTTCTTGCACAGACCTGGATTATCATTTTGAAACAGTGAAGGCTGGTCTTGTGTTTCTGATAGAGAAGAGCTTGCTGTCACTGTAAACAAATGCAAGTCAGTAGCAGGTTTTTGGACAGGAATTAAAATGCTACTTTGGATCTCTCTAGTAAGTTTCTTAGTGTCACCACCTTAAGATTCTTCTTTTAAAGGGAATTTCAAATCCTCAAACTGCTGCAGAGGTTGCCACAGAAACTATTTTCTATTTTTCCAGTTTGTACAGATCTCGTACCTCCTGGATACAAATTGCTTTGCTTTGACATAATCCAGCCATACAGTCTACATAATGCAAACGGTAACTGTCACGTTTAAACTTGTTTCCTTCTGTGTCACTGATTTATTGGTATTTAAACAGTGTTTACAGCATGGAAATTGCAGACATTCCTTCCAAATCCTTTGCCCTTTAATGCTTTTTGTTTCATTGTACACATTACAGAACTGGCATACAGTAATCATTGAAATTCAGTCTCTTGGTTTCAGTGAGCTCATATCAAAAGTAAATTGGGTTGTGGTCTCTAGGCAGTTGTGTCACAAAACCACCTCAGGAAGAGCTGTTACTGCTGAGGAAGAATAAGTAGCACTTAGGTGCCTTGAGACTACTCCAGTTGGACCTGCTCTTACTGCTCGGTCCTAGAAGATGAGTAGAGAAGAGGTGTTAAAGCTTGAGACTGAGGAGTCTGGGCTTTGCTTTTATCCTTGCTGTTGTGAACAGGGTGTGTGACCTTGGGCACACACTTGCTTGCCTTGATTTCTGCCTTGAATTGAGTCACGTAAACTAGTTGGGGATGTTTTTAAATTCTGATATTCAAAGGACTTTGAGACATTCAGAGAAAGCACACTTACTGATATTTAAAATAAAATAATTTAAGTATTTAAATTCATATAAGAATAATGTATTCTGTGTGAAACAGAAACAGTTCAATGTTTGCTGTGCTCAAATTCCAGTGCAGAGCAGTAGGTCTGTGGAAAAAAGTGCTTTGTAGCAGAGGGGGGAGTACTTGTTCTCAGTTCTTTAAATCCATGCAAGTGCAGACATGTCTAGTGCTTCAGTTGAATGACAGTCTGAGATAGCCAGAAAATGGAACCAGTGCAAAAATTTAGAGTACGTGAGCATTTGGGGGATCATTTTTCTGTCATTTTAACATGAATCATGGTTTCTTTCAGAAAGCCACAACAATTGCAGCTACTTCTGGATTAGGGAAATGAATAAAATAAGAAAAACTGCCAGTTCTGCTTAGCCCCACATTTAGAAAAGGTGTAGGATTTGTGGGATTTCTTTTTTTTTTTTTAAGTGTTTGTGGGAAAAGATTCATATTTAATCACTACTCTTTGTTTCTTAATCCCTTCATTTCCAAAAGCTACCCATCTGATAAGGAAACTACAGTAGCTAGTGCATTTAGCAGAACTGAAAATACAGCTTTTAAACTGAGTATGTATCATCTTGGTGATAAATAACTTGTCCTGTGAGGCCAGTTGTGCCAGTCATTGTCGTGAAGATCCTAAACAAGGAAACTCCAAATTTGTAGCCTGTCAGTGTCACCACCAGTGAGGTTTTGCTGCCGGTGACCTTTAAAGGGGAAGTAGGAACCAGACACAGTGAGTAAAGCAGCAGCAGCAGGAGACTTCTTAGACTGGTAAGTGCCAAAGTCACCCTTGGAAGCACAGCGTGAGCTGCTTGGACACTTAGATGCTTTGGGGCATTTTACTCTATAAGCATATAAAGCTCTAAATGGGTATTTTTAACATCAGCTTCAAATGCATACCATAGTATACTAAGCTGAATTTTCAGCACTGTCACATTGAGGGGGTTAATTCTACTAGGAGTTTTTAATCCACAGCTCATTGTGCCTTTCTTAACTCTGAGCTTGGGTAGGAATGCACTTAGATTATGTAAAATGATCCTTGGTTGTCTAGGAAAATGTTACCTCCAGAAAAGGTCACCTCGAACTCATTTCCATTGCCTTGTTCCTTCCTTTAAATTGTTTTATATTGCATTACCGTGTGTGATTTTTGTGTAATTTTGTTTGAATCTAGCAGTATCTAGTGCTTAATCGGGACACAGATGATTCAGATGCAGACGTTAATCCAAATGTGGTTTAGTGAAGTAAATCGATAACTATATTTTCACTTTGCCTGTCTATGATAAAATGTTTTTTTTGCCACTTAGAGGAGGCTTAAGTATGTAAATAAGTCTCTCTGGTAGATACAATGTTTAATATTGGTACTGACTGTACTTGAGGGGAGCAAAATGACTCACTGTGCTAACACCAGGGAAGCAGTCTGAAAGGTTGTGGTTCGTAGCTAGTGCTCAGCTCGTGAATCCTCAATGACTGAAAATTAACAGTTTGGTAACAGTTCCCATACTCATCTGACAAAACTATAATTGAGTTTTGGGAGAGGTTTTGTGATAAGAGGCAGAGCTCTAGCTGCCAGGAGCCAGTAGTGGAAGAGGAATGGGGATATGAAAAAGCATTTCAGGTGCGCTATGGAGCAAGAGCTGTAGCTAAGGTTAGATAGCTGTTCCTGTTCTAGAGGCACCTCGGCTTGTGACTTAACTCTGCTTCAGTGTTTCTAGGTGGAATTTCTGATATTGGGTGTCTATTTAGAAAGTGACTTTTTGTTTTCTTCACTTAAATTTTAAAGACGTTCGGAACCAAAGCAGAAGATGGTCTATTACTAGCAGAGGTGATGCCTGATGTACTTTTAAGCATTTAAAAACCTCTTCTAAGTATCTGCAGTTCAATTTTCCATTTCAAGCTTTTACTTAAATTTGATAGGAATGCTGTTCTTGTTGCTTAAAAAAGTTATCTAGGAGTGAGCTTGATGACAGAGTCTTAAGAAACAGAAAAGCCATGAGCAGAGTGGGTTTATACATGTTTGTCGTTTTAGAGTGGTCTCTGAGCATATATGTGCATGCAGTACAGATTTTTGGTCTGGTTGTCATTGTGGAGTTGGATGTCCTAGGTGGGCCAGACTGGTGAGAGAGAATGGTAACTGGGAAGTATATAATTAAGTTTGCAGACTTGTCTCATTAACTCTTCTGTCTCAGCTAGAAGAGCTGTTTCTTGGTGTAAATTTGCATAAAACATATTTCCTGGCAGAGAAGTCTCTGAAAAGGCACACGCAGTCTGTTGGTTAGGGCATTAGCCCGTGACTTGAGAGATCTCGGCTCAAGCCATCAGTCTTCTGTAGCAGCCTTTGTTAGACATGTAGCTGTTCTGTTTCTCAGGTTTTTTCCTAAATGGGAGGTAATACACTTGCCCTTCCTCACAGGAATGTTGCATAAATTAAATACATGAGATGAGATGCTCAGATACGGCAGTGATGAGGGACATGTAGATTCAGAAATGGTAAGTATCTGGTGAACATAGTTCACATAGTGGCTGTACAGAAATACAAGTTACATTACGTAAGGGGAAAGAGGAGGCTTTTCTGTGATTTCTCAGGTCGTCTCCGCCAGCATAGCGATACAACATTTATATGGCTAAAGTCTTGCTTCGCTGTCAAGGTACATCTGGAAGGTGAGCAGTGGAGTGGATTGCCACCTGGCGAGGCGCACCTCCCTCCATTAGCTGTGAGCTTCTGGTTGTTGAAGGTGAAATCTGTTCCACCCTTGGTGCTCGGCTTTGCAGCCA
Source organism: Sagittarius serpentarius (assembly GCA_034782735.1). NCBI lineage: Eukaryota > Metazoa > Chordata > Aves > Accipitriformes > Sagittariidae > Sagittarius > Sagittarius serpentarius. The sequence goes on along the minus strand of JAVKLA010000014.1, from coordinate 21,817,378 downwards.
CCTGAGTTCTGTGTTCTGACTTTGAAGATGGAGTGCCTCTGATGCATTGTTATTATTATTATGTATTATTTGGACCTAATGCCTCAGTTGTGGTTGGCTTTCTGCTGAGCTTGGAGCTGTATTCAGCTGCAGAATTTCCAGACTGAATGGAAGTGGTGTTGCAAGGTTAACAAACAGAAGGAAAGAAGCCAGGAGAAGTTTGATGCAGAAAACACAGCATTCAGTAGGTCACTTTGGTGTGCAACTCAGTCTGGAATTGCATGAAAGTTGCTTATGCTTTTGTAATAACCAAAATAAATATCGGTTGCTTGCAACTGCTGCTCATCCTAGCCCTGGCTACTTCACCAAGTGCTTGTTGGTGCTCCAGGTGAGGTGCTTCTTTAAGAGGAAGGTGCAGGAGAGAGACACGGTGGTGTGGCTGGTTAGGATGCAGGTCTTCCCTTTGAGAGGAAAAGCTGGAGAGTGGTGCTCCTTGAGTTGAGTGTATTTGGAAGACGGAGGCTTAGTGAGGGGCATCATGGAGCATAGAACTATGTTCAAAACAAAGGGAAGGTACTTTAGGACTGTTTTGAGAATTATTACTGTGTTGTCTCTATAGTATTTGAAATGTTGGCATACTGGGAGCACCCGGAGATGCCTGTTATTTCTCAAGTATTAGGAGAACTTGATTAAATGCCGCTTCTGAAAAGGAGGGGAAAACAATTTTTAAAAGGTCTGCCATAGCTTGTAACTGAAGAGTAGCAACTTTCAGAAGATTTCTACTGGGTCAGTTCTAATTTATACAACTCTTATGACTGTGGTAACGGTGCACCTTACGGCAACAAGCTTATTTCTGTTCTCAGCACCCTCTGGAAGAAACATGTTTACCCCCATTTTGCAGATGGGAAACTTGAGGCTCATCTTCGTAAATCCTTTGCAACATCTCTGTCAGAACAGAGACTTGAACCCAGGCTTCCCAAGTACTAGGCTGGTGCCATGACTTCAGGGGGATGCTTTCTGTCCTGAGGGAAAACAAAGCAACTTGTTCAGTCCTCCAAAAAACTCTTAAGTCTTTGCAGAGAGGGTTTGGTTACTTAAGTAATGTAACCTGTTATATGCAGTGTAATCAATCATAGTAGTTTGACCTCTGCATGCTTTAAAAAAATGTGAGGTGTGTTGATACTGATATATTTTAGATTGTGAGGCAAAATATCTTAGCAGCCTGTGATCTCAGGTTCTTAAATCTTAGGGTTTTTTCTTCCTGTAACTGTTCTGGGAGAGGGGAAGACTGAAATGGAGATGTTCAAGAAGTAAACTTCAAGGTATTTCTCTTGGAGTGCTTGAGTTGGCAGACAACTGCAGACTTCTGCTAAGTTAAATGATGCGTACAGACTTTTTTTCCTTGCTGTCGTTTGGATGCAAGATGTTTCTCTAATTTGCTAGTGTAGTTGTAGCTGAGATAAAAAGCTGTGCTAGAGCTTTGAGGAGACAGGGTGTTTTGTGAGATATAAATTCCTTCCTACAAGTGGCATTGTTAGAGACTTGGCTGACAGGCAAAATTTGTTTGTGAATGTTGGGACCCTCGGCCAGGAAAAGCTACATCGCAAATTTTACTGTCCCAGGGAAAATGTGAAAAGACTAGTAGTAAGAGCCTTCCTTTGATCTCACTTTATCCAAGTAAGACTTGAGAAATGAAGGCATCTGACTTAGGATTTAAGGAGACTGTCAGAGTCTGATGGGCTTTGGTAGTTCCAACTTAGACCTGTGCTGATAGTTTCCGCCTCTCTGAAGCTGGTTTTTAATCTTAGGGGAAAGTTCAGGGAACGGTAACTGATTAATAAAATTGCATCTTGTACAATGAACTTGTGCAAATAGAAACCTCAGCGAAAGGCAGAAAAGCGCAATAGTAAGTGCGACCAGTATTGCTTGTTTGCAGCAGCCTTTATCTAGGTCGGGAAAATGCAGCAAAGTTAAAAACTCCATTTGGCAGACAGCTTTTAGGGGCTTCCTTTGCTTTTGAGGACTAAAACAGCTGAAGGTGCCCCTCTGCTCTGCATGGCCTGAAATGGCTCGATACGTGGTATGTGTTCATCTAAACCTGGTTGAGAGCCTGGATGGGGTTGGTATCATCAGAAAATGAGTGGTTTGGGCTATGGAACGGAGGCAATGGACGTGTTTTAAAAGATGACCGGGGGAGAGGGAACAGATAAGGAGCCCAAACCATTTACTTTACATATAGCCTAGTGTTTAGCGCTCAGCTCCATCCCCAGCTTTAATCCCAGGTCTCCCTCCATCTGTAAGAGCACATCAGCTGCCCTGTTGGGAGCTACTTTGAGCGGTGGGGCTCCCATCTTTCCTGGGGAAGCCACGCCGCTGGCTGGGGAGTAACCCCCTCAGGAGAGCTGGTTTGCAGCGAGTGCTGTGCACGTGGGGGCAGTGAGCCTCTGTAGCGATGGGGAGGCGGTCGGGTGTGAATGTGGGAGGTGAGGCCCTGTCCTGCTTTGGTACAGGTCCCGTGGACCCGGCTGTGCCTTCTCTGAGGGCTGCCAAACGCAGAAGCTGCCCTTGAACCCATGGCTGCCACCCTTCCAAAGGGAACGGTTTAACAGGAAGGACGCAAATGCACCCAGGTCTTTTATGCAGTTTGGTTCTTGGCTGCACGACGGGCCCAGGGTGCCGTAGGCCTGGCAGAAAGCTTCACCTAGCTGAGGGAGAGGGCAAGTAGTGAACTGCTGGAACAGCATCCAGCCTCCCTTGTACCTGCAAGCCAACATGTCTGCAAAAGTGTGTGCCTCTCTTCTCATTGAGCAAAATCCCCTCCCTCCCTCCCAATGTGAGTAGCTTTTTATCCTGTCTTGAAAAGAAAGCAGATGCAAATGTAGATCAGGTACTTTCAGCAGTTTAAGAGCTCTTTGAGGTTGGGAAAAAGAAATCTGATTAGGGTTACAGCTGTTTCATTTCCTGACAGATGCACAGAGTGTTATGTGCTGGCGTACTGCGGATGTACACACACACTCCAGTCTCGTTTTATATCAGTGGCATAAGCACACAGCAGCCAGCTATGTACAGAACTTCTTGTCCTGGACACCCTGCCAAAATATGCTTTATGCAGAATTTTCTGTGAACCAGGGTGTAGTGTGTGTGTGTGCATATAAATTTGTGTGTGTTTTCTTTGGTTGGCAGGGCTTTTGTTGTTGAATTTTTTGTTGCTGGAGTGGGGCAGTACACTGTAAACAAGTGTGGCTAATTATAAAGCACTTGTATAAAAAATGATTTGCATTTGTACAAACGGTACTAGTAAAAGTACCCATGTAAGAGCACCATGAGTACCCAAATAAGCCCAGCTCTGAGTGGAGAACTCTCTTCTTTCTTGCAACCACAGCTAAAAAGCTGTTTGTAACTAAATGCTGAGATGGTGTAATTCTCTTTTCTAGGAACTCGGAATAAGAATTCCTAGACCACTGGGACACGGACCAAGCAGATTCATCCCCGAGAAGGAGGTGTGGTAGTGTTTTCAAGTACACAGTGAACTTTATGCTTTTAAGGAACAGCCTTTTACTAGTAACCCACATTTGGTTTCAGGACAGCTGCTGAGCTGCACAGCATTTTCAGTCGTGATCACATTCAGTCCTGCTGAGACTTTGGCCACAGTTCTAGTGTCCAGAAGCAGTGAGAGCCCTGGGGAGCTTTGGAATAGTTATGACCCCTCCTGTACTGCTATCTTGCATAAGAAAAACCCAATACTGTTTTCTGCAAGAGTGTCTGTTCTCTTGTGAACATCGATGTAATTTCCTACTGGTCCACAAGGCACCTGCCCCACTACTCTGGGGCTGCTTTTTCTTGAGCTGCCTCTACCTTTCTGAATAACCTGAGAAGCTTCAGAGTGCTGTAGCTGAGCATTTCTGGTGCTTCTCTCCTGATTGTCTGGCAAGAGAATTTGGAGCAGAGGAAAAGTTAATAGTATGCCTGTGGTTTTCTAGGAATTTTAGAGCCTTAAGTTTCAATTTCCTTTTATTTCTCTCTTGTGTCAGCTAGCTTTTTACTTCTTTATTTCTTTTCCCCTTAGTAAAAATGATTATTCAGTTAGCTTTTTGTTGTTATAATAAACTAAGTTAGATCAATTTGGGGCATTCAAGAAAGTGAAGGTGAGACAAAAATGAGAGGTCAGTGTTGTACAAGAGGAAGCGTAAAGCCAAAAATCTCCTTTTGCTGATATAACCACTTGTGACCTCCTAAATGAGGTATTAAAGGGATTTTATGTGCCTTGCCTTATGCGCGCTGATTTAATGTCATCAATAAATCTATAATATAATTACTTTCCCTGGGGCCTCTGGGTGCTGTGGTAATGTATGTATTTGCTATTTTACTGGTACTTCTTAGACAATATTGCTAATTGCTCTTTCTGTTCAATCAGACGATTCAAGTGGGAAACGAAGACACCATGATGCACACGCTGTTTGCAGATACTTTTGCTACGCTGGGCCGATTGGACAATGTTACCTTGGTGATGGTTTTCCACCCACAGTATCTTGAAAGCTTTCTAAAAACTCAGCACTATCTACTGCAAATGGATGGTCCACTCCCGCTTCATTACCGACACTACATCGGGATAATGGTACGCTGGAACATAAAGCAGCAAGCAGGAACAGCCACTTCGGCAACAATCTCTGGTCTTGTTTAATAGCAGTTATTACTGGGTTTTGCAGTTTCTAGTTGGAGAGGCATTTCCCCAGGAGCTAAGGGGAAAAGCAGAGTAGGTTTGTTTGTGTCTGGTTCACAAATTGTTTTGTAAGACCAGTACTTTATGTTCATAGTTTCGGTAGGACTGTGAGAAAGAGGGGAAAAAAATCTGTTATAAAAATAAGACAGTTATTTATTTCTGGTTTCCTTAGTGTCTCAGAAACTCCTTTTCAGGAAAGGTTGGTTGTGTGTGTGTGTCCCCTGTGGAATACACCTCCCTCTAACTCAGTAGTCCGTCCCATCATCCATTTCTGAATCTCTAAATTCTAAGCAAGTTTTCTGCCAGAAGTGTTTGATTTCATAATTTCCAATCTGCCAGGTCAATGATCTTTGCTTAATGAAGTTGAATTAGTTGTGGGCTGTGTCTTAGGTTGATGGGGAAAGTATTGCTGTTTGAATAAATGATACTGGGTCTGTTCCTTGCTGAAAAGCTGCCCTTAGCCTCTCTTGCTATATGTGTTCTAAACCTACTTTTGTTTTTGCTGGTAAAGATTCACCTAGAGGCAGCCTTGCTTCTTCCCCACTGGAGAGCACTATGCAATATGGATTACTTGCTTCAGGACATACAGTAAATCTATGCCTGTCCTTCTCCCTGGATATAGGCATGTTTCACCTGTAGCCAGCATAGTTATAATGTATATGAATGACAAATATTTGTTGTGAGAACAATAATGAAAACAGGCTGATGTGTTAATCTCAATTTTTTTTTTTTTTTTACTTCAGGCTTTAATCACTGCAGGTCTTATTCTTGATATTGAGGAAATGACGACTTATGGTACTTGTCATAAAGCACTAACTTACTGTAATTGTTTTCTGTATCACAATTGTGTTTTCCTTCCTAGGCTGCAGCACGACATCAGTGCTCTTACCTTGTTAACCTCCACGTGAATGACTTCCTTCATGTTGGTGGAGACCCTAAATGGTTGAATGGTCTGGAAAATGCACCTCAAAAACTGCAAAATTTAGGAGAACTGAACAAAATGTTGGCTCACCGACCCTGGCTTATCACCAAGGAACATATCGAGGTAAATCTTTCATGGAGTAACGTGAAAGTACCCTTATTTTTCAGTAATGCAATCACAGCTTCTTAGAGTTAAGAGCCAGGCAGGGTGAAAGATGTTCTGTATTACTGACTTTCATTTCAGTGTTGCATCACTGTGATACTGCATGATATAATATCACTTGTGCCCTTGTAAAACTAACGTGGTCATAACTAGTCTTCAGTGACTAACAAATTTAACTCAGAACACGCTGACGTTTCAGAGTTGTCCCGTCAGAATTCTGTTGGTGCGATGACGATGCGCTCAGATGTGCACTTCCTCAAGTCATGTCCTTTCAGCAGCCAGAAACCCTCTGAGCATTCCTGAGGTCCCACCAGAGGTTAGGCAGAACACCAATCACCACGTTTTTGTCTCAGTTGCTGCTGGTTCACATGCTGAGTTTTCAGGCTGGGTTGGAGGGGGCAGGCTGGCAGAACAGCCCAGGGGGAGCGGTGGGCGGTACAAGCCAGCCGGGACTGCAGCACCAAGAAGCCACCAGGCAGCTGCTTCTGCTGCCCTCTCCTCGGAGGGCTGCCCGGATCAGCCAGCTTCGAAGGTGCCTGCAGCATCTGTGCGGCGACGGCCGCTCTCACGGCAGGGGCCCGCCTGCCCCGGGCCTGGCCGTGGTTACTGGAGCAACTCCTCTGCTCTTCTCTTCACCCTTCGCAAGGAGGAAGCGGGTGCTGGGACTTTCTCGGCACCGTCGGACCGGTGGAGAGGCAGCGGCAGGTCCTGCTGGGAGGCAGGATGCTGGGCTGCGGGGGAGGGCGCGCGCTCTGCCTGAAGGCCCCAAACCTCCCACACTTTCCTGCCTGAAGGGGAAGTTGGGGTTTGAAGCTTCTTGGCGAATGTAGAGCATTCCACCCACAGGGACAAGATGGAGGGAGCCCGGCCCTGATGCGAGGTTTTTACACAGCTGATCTGCAAGGAGTTGCCAGGGTTTTCTGAGACTGGAAAGACCAGTTGAAGAAATATGCGACTGTTGCGGTTGCATGTTCATCAGAGGTGTGAATTTTCAATGCAAGTCGGTCTGGCCTCAATACAAACGATATGGTGCAAAATAGAAACCCCAGCTGATTCCGTAGCTGAGGGCCAGAGAGGGGAGAGAAGCCATCTCCTGTGCGGCTTAACCACACGCGTCTGTGGCTGGCAGGTCACCTGGTAACAGGACACTGAGCACACTGATGGCAGCAGAGAGTTAGGAAGCAGTTGCAGACATCGGAATAATAATTTTATCTGGTACAGAAATGTTGATAAACTGCACTAAGGTAGGATCATTTGAACGATTTTTTTCAATTAATGCTTTGGTCTTGCATTATCTTTAAAGCGACTTTTGAAGACTGAAGAGAACAGCTGGTCCCTGGCAGAGCTGATCCACGCGGTCGTTCTCCTTACACACTACCACTCCCTTGCTTCCTTCACGTTTGGTTGCGGAATCAGCCCGGAGATCGACTGTGAAGGTGGTCACACCTTCAGGCCCCCTTCCGTCAGTAACTATTGCATATGCGATATTACAAATGGTTACCACGGGGTGGATGAAATTCATGCCAGCCCAACTGGAAGTATTCCAGTAAGTATCTGTCTGAACAAACTCAATCCTTCAATAGTAGTAGTTTCTTTGTAAACTTAATACACGGAGAGTGCCCGTCTCTTTTCATTCGGTGAGAGTGGGAGTGATTAGCCTAATCTAGATGAGGCCTAACCTCACTTAGGAGAAGCTTAAATGATGCCGCTAAGCTGGGGGAAAGCTACCAAAGGGAGGGACAGAGATACAGTCTCTCAGTTGTCTTTTTTTTTTTTTGGTCTCTTGTCATTCATACAGGCAAACTGAGACAACTCCTGGCCTCAGCTAGTTCATGATACATGTCCTGAGCAGCAGTGGCCAGGAATGCTTTTTCCCATGGGTGCAGCAGAAAGTTGGCTCTTCCTTTGGTTCCAGTCTTTGACTTGGTTGCCTTGAACTGTTTGTGATATATCACACAGCAGATAATTCACAATTTTCCGATTCTGTCTCTAAAACAATACTTCCTGCCTGCAGCGCTTCTGCTCACTCATCTGTACTTGCTTCCAGTCAGTGAAAAGCATGATGCGAACTAAGTGTTGTTTTAAGAACAGGGATAACGGTATTTTCAATGCAGGTTTCTTGCCTCTACTGCAGTAGTGTGGGTGGCATTTAATTTTGTCTGATGAGCTTGCTGGTTCTCTGAACGAGCAAACTGACTGCAAAAGGCAGAGAGGAAAGGGGCAGAACTGTATAAACTGAAGAAAACTTTATTTTGCTTTGCGCTGATGGATTTTTACAAGACCAGATATTGAATTAATAGTGTATTGTGGTGTTAAAACAGTTGTTGAGGAGTAAGATTATCACGCACTAGGCTTTCCTCTGAGGCTTCATTAAATCTGCCTTTACACTCACTCTTCCTTTTTCCTTCAGTATGTTTCTTCTCTGTGAGCAGAGAAGGGAAAAAATACAGTTGGGTAGTAAATTGTGGTTACTTCCTCTATCAGAATTTCTGTTACAGCTCCTTGTTTTTCAGTTGTTAACTTCTCTTACTTACTCTAAATGTTTAAGTTAACTTTAATTTTAGTGTGAGAACCACAGTTCCAAAAAGCTGTGATTCTTAAAATACACTAAAAATAGCAGGGATCTAATTGAGAAAGATGATGACTAAATGTGAACTGTTGGGTCAGTACAGATTTTTTTTCCAAGAACTGTTTTCCTTGAAAAATCAGTATTTAAAGATGCAAATGATGGACATAGCTTGTATTTAAATTTTCTGGCTTGATGATTTCTGCCATCATTGTCAGTTCTTGTTACATGGAAATGAAATGTTTTTCTCTCCTTTTCAAGTCTACAGAGTCTGTCTGTGAAGTTGAAGCTCTTATGGAAAAAATGAAGCAGCTACAGGAGTGTAGAGATGAAGAGGAAGCCAGCCAGGAAGAGATGGCTACACGTTTTGAAAGAGAGAAGAGAGAAAGCATGTTCGTGTGTTCTTCAGGTAGAACAGATGTAGTGTGTATATATATTTATTTAGACTTTTCCAGAGCACTTGAAGAAATACTTACTACTGCAAAAGGAAAAAGAAGCATTATTAGATGTCTCAAAAATGCTACAATTTCTTTGAAGGGATCGAGATTAGGGGTGCCTTGTTTTCTTCCAGGAACACTTAAAAGCAAAGTAGTGCCAAGATTTGTGGCTTCTTGCAAACACACCATAATACTCCCTGACCAATATTATGTTTAATAGAAATTTCCAACAGAAACAGAATCTCTCGAGAGAGATTTAAAAGTTTCACAGGAGATTGAAGCGTCTCACAAGATGTTGTAAAAAGATGCCCTTCACACACTCAGCTATTTAAGTGTATGAAACTTTTCAGGTGACTGAGAGAGAACACTTAATCTGTTACAAGCTTTGGGTTGTTGTGGGCTCTTCAACAGTGTTTCCTCTAAAAAAATCTTGGCATGGAAGTCTTAAAGGTCTCTCTTTTAATAAGCGCTCTGTTCCAAAACAGATTTTCCCTTGACATTTTTACAGACCCCTTGAGTGAGTTAGCAATACGTCCCCTAAACTTAGGGGACAGGGTGAAGGCTGGTACATGAAAGAAGGGAGAAAGATATTTGTCTATAAGAAAGAATCTGAGTGTTTTTCATGGAGCTGCCTCTAAAAACCATAGTTGCAGTCATGCTGAGCTGTACCAAAGAACTTTAACACAGGTATTCCAGTGAAACTGTGTGTTTATTTAAAAAGCACAGGGACTCTCATTCTTCTGCAAGAGTTCTGCTAGTACGCTTCCAATTTGTCCTTACTGAAACTGTGTGAAATTGTTTGAAATTAACAGAAGATGAAGAATCGGCACCAACAAGAGATGTGTCTCGTCACTTTGAGGATACCAGCTATGGTTACAAAGACTTCTCCAGACATGGAATGCATGTGCCCACCTTTCGTGTTCAGGTAACCAGGATGGGGGCTGCTGCAGGAGGCTTTAGTGCGCTATCTGTTTGTTGTGCCAAATACCAAACCTGGAAATTGCTGTGCTGTAACGTAGTGCCCTGTGGATGAGAAGGCTTAAAGCAACCAGATGAACAACCCCCACCCCTGGGATTATCTGCCCTGAGATAAATTACATTAAAGCACTAGGTCTTCACAAGTTCACTTCTGAAATGCTCCATTCTGCATTTTTACTTATTCTAAGGATTATTCCTGGGAAGACCATGGCTATTCCTTGGTTAACCGTCTTTACCCAGATGTGGGACAACTACTTGATGAGAAGTTTCATATTGCTTATAATCTGACTTACAACACGATGGCCATGCACAAAGATGTGGATACCTCAATGCTAAGACGAGCTATTTGGAACTATATTCATTGTATGTTTGGAATAAGGTCAGTTTTTACTACTTTTGTTCTAAACACGTCAGACTTGTTAGCAGTGGCTTTTTTTTTTTCCCTTTCTCAGATTGAAGCAAAGCTATTTATTAAGCAAACATGCATGTATCTTTAAACATATTTTTGTTTATGGGGGAGGGCCAGTAGTGGTACAAATTACACAATGATTTATTTTGCCATAGGAACTTAGAGCAAGTGAAATAACTGGTTCTTGAAAATCACAGTGTTTTTCTTTCAATTCCAAACAGATATGATGATTATGACTATGGTGAAATTAATCAGTTGTTGGACCGCAGCTTTAAAGTTTATATCAAGACTGTGGTTTGCACTCCTGAAAAGACCACAAAAAGAATGTATGATAGCTTCTGGAGGCAGTTTGAACACTCTGAGAAGGTACAGTTTGCATGTGTGCTGAGGGACAGGGGCAGTAGATGTGTTTGCCACACTACCAGCTGCAGCTACCCAGCTAGCGTTTAAGCTTTAGCTGATGTTACTGGGATTCTGCTCGCATTCAGTAGGTTCTTTAGGAGGTGTAGTACTTCCCAGGGTGAAACAAGTTTTAATTTCCTCCCACAAGTTTGCTAGCTAACAGCTGCCATGGACTGTGCAAGCTCTGAACTGTATGGAGAGGTTAGACATGTAAACGGCACAGCTTCACCTCGACTGCAGCCTTCTCCTCCACTGTCTGCTGGTGCTGCCTTTGTCCCAGAGAGGAGGCCGGGAAGTGATGTGAGATCCATCCCTTGGCCCAGACCCCGAGCAGCTTGCTTGCTGGCCCAAGGTGGTTGCAGTCCTACGGTCACTTTTGGTGTGAACGGCCCCAAAGCAGTTACTACTAAAGTCCTGCTGCTGCGTTATAGTCTGAATCACACCTCCCAGTAGTATTTCTTGCTGTTAACTCTCGGATGTCTACACCATCAAGTTCACGTCCTCCAGTTTTTCTTTGGAAAAATATTTCTAGGCCTCACTTAAAATGAATGTGGATACAGTACTGAAACATAAATGTGCCTTAATCAGTGTTCATATCATCAGAGGCTCTATTTCTTGCTAAACTCCTTGTGAAAATAGTTTAGAGATACTCAGTTACAATAGCGGTACTATAACTACAATGATTTAAGGTTGTTCAAGTAGAATACTACATATGTTTGTTTTGGTTAGATTGATAGAGACAAGCTTTTCAAGCACACAAACCCTTCTTTGAAGCCCAAAACTTTGCTTCTCCATAGCCATCGAAATCCAAGAATCATTGTACGTGTACATGTCACTGAATGCAGTCACCATCCATCCTCATGTAAATCATGCGAATGAAACCACCCACAGCCATTACATGCCAGAACAAACTCACAGCCAACCAACTTTTCACCCCCTCCCCCGCATGGTTTCTGATCTCACCTCAAATACAGCAAAGACACTGAGGACATGAGCTGGGGAATGAAAATTCTTACCTCCGGTAGCTACCGAACACCTCTGTCTCAATAACGATAATAGTTTTATGGCATGTTACAGTTTTTCTTGTGCTTCACCTCAGCTAACCACTCCGTGTTGTTCAGGTGATAATTACCCGTGTGTTTCTCTCTCTGTCCCACAGGGGCAAACGACCTTATCACCTCTTCCTTTGCTAACAACCCCCTCTGCTCCACAGGTACCAACCACCCTTTTGCCTTTAATTGCTTAACGTAATCAAGCTAAATTTGAACTATTATTTTGAAGCTGCGCATAGTCTGCTGCTGAAGAAGGGCTTGTGTGCTTGAAAGCTTGTCTGTTTTTTCCTGCTAAACCAGCTGGTCTACTAAAGGATGACTACCTCTTCCTATGAACCTGGCCCTGCTTAAGTGTACCTGTGACCCACTGCTGCACCGTGCCGCACTACTACGTGCAGCGTTAGTTCCATCTTTCCTCCCGCAGTAAGCTTTACAGATAGAACTAATTGTCTGGGTAGCTGAAACGCAAAGTGCTCCCCCACTGCTATCGTAACCACAGGCCCACAGACTTCCTTTCAGTGGAGTACGGCCTTGTGAGTGAGCACGCCGTTAAAGCGTGTAACTTCTTTTCTTTCCCAAAGGTCCATGTAAATTTGCTTCTGGTAGAAGCTCGGATGCAAGCCGAACTACTTTATGCTCTGAGAGCTATTACTCGCTATATGACCTGATGTCTCTAGCTGCCTGTCGACGTTGGAATGTTCTGCAGCTGCAGTGTGGCAGAGGAAGATATGAAGCCTCAGGACCAACGGTAGCTATAAGTTAAGATGCCCATTGTGCCATAACTCCTTTAGTTTCAGCTATTTCCGTGTTTGGAATATCACTGCTGCCACTCGGCAGTGAACGCTTGGCAGTTGAAAAGACAGGGTTGTGCAGAAGTGCTGCCTGCTCATGGTATTTTGGCTTTAGACAGCACGGGACACTCTATGAACTTGTGGCAATATAGCAAATGATAGATATATAGATCTTGTGTTAAGGCAAATACTACGGGAGTTGGAGCGTGACAAGAAGTGGGACTTGATGACATTTGCTTTCCCTCCAAGAATAATTTTAGAAAATCTTGATGCTGCTATTTGTGCTGGTGGAGTGAACAGACACAGGCTGTTCCAGTTAAGCTAAAAGTGAAAGTGAGCACTGCTATTGTCTGAGCCTTTATTGTGTGTGGTTTCAAAAAAGCCTTGTTATTTAGATTCCTTTTTTAATCAGAACTAAACCTCGTCTGCCCACACTGATAATTTGAAAGATAGCAGTCAATTTTCTCATAGTTTAGCCTTAAATTCTACAGGATGTTTGTTCAGCACTATTTGGTGAGCTCCAAAGTGCAATGGCCTTCCTATGGAAAGAAGGGGACCCGACTCGAGTCCTCAGAGCTTCTGAGAGATCTAACTGTGTGACATGTCGAGTAGCTTCTTGTCCTGTTTTTCAAGGATGAACCAAGGAGGAGCTAGGACAAGGTGTGGGAACGTTGTTCGAGACTGCCAAACAGTCCTACTGTATTACATGCCCAACGCTGGTCTTACTGATTTTTGCAGTTGCTTAAATAACTAGGCTAAAAACCATCTATTTTTAGTAAATCAAAACATGATTAAAATGCTGATGTTTAATATACAGTGGTTTTGGAGAACACATGAATACTTTTGTATGAGTGTGAATTGCTTTTTAAATTTGTCAGTATTATTGGTATTTTTTAAATAAAGGTAACAACTTTTTCTCTTGGTGTTTTTTGTGTGGTTTAACTTTACGCTTACGTTCTTACCGGTTTACTTACTGATTGAAAGACTATTTTAACATGTTTGAAACTAACTGAGCAAACATACTTAAAATGACAAACCATTAATTTTTCACCTGAGTCTAAAATGATAGGAGAAAACAAAGTTTAAAAAATAGATTTAGATCTTTGCTAAAACTACAGTAGGAACACTTCTTGTATACTCCTGATGTTTTCATCGTTCCCACAGTCCTGTATACTCTGTTGTATAGGGTTTTCTCTTTCCTCACAGGTAATGGGTATGACATGATCAGAGATTCCCACCTGTATGTTTATATAATCACTTATTTTCAATAATTAGCTCTAAATATTTATTGTTTTAAGAGTTAAACTGATTTTAAAATCCTCCAGTAGCCAACTCCGTTCCAGATTAGGCTGCTAATTTTCATAGGCTAGTGCCAAAAGGATATCTGGCATCAGAAGGACGGTCAGGGCTATGCCATCAGCGAGGAGTTTATGGCAAGAGGTCAGAGGCAGCGACAAACTCTTTAGAACATGTTCCTGCAGCTGGCTGTAACGGGGGTTACAGTGCACTCGAGCCTAGAATCTCCCACCTGTCTACAGGAAGGTAGGAGCCTTATTTGTAAGGCAGGAAAGAAATGGATTTTCCCAAGCCCACAGGTAGAATTAAATTAAGATTTCTGTCCCCTGGCCTGGTTCTCAGTTAGCAGTAAGTAAGTTTCTCTTACTACAAAACATTCTGGGAACAGTTTTAATTTTACAGTCTTAAGAAGCTAAAAAATCCAAAATGATCTAGAGGGGAGAAAGATTAATAAACTGACAAAAATTGTGACTAACAGGAAGCATCTGCTGTTTCCTCTTAACTAAAAATACAGGATTTTTAATGTTCCAAAAACAGAGCAAAACTTTCCTGTCTAAGGGCATATCATCAAGCTAAGCTATGCCTAAGGATGCAGAAGTGTCTTTCCAGTCTGTAAACGGAGTTTCTGCAGCACCTGATTCTCCTGCTGCTCTTTTGGGGGTCAAAGGTAGACATGAAATTTTCCCAGAAGCCTAAACTGGGCATTTCCACCTCACGCTTTCCAGGCACAGGCAGGTAGCTGCAGATACACTCTCTCCCTTTTCAAGCTGTAAACACCGCACTGTGTGTGTGTGTCAGTGGCTTCACACGGTCACATTTTCAAACAGAGCACTAACCACAACATACAGACAATCCTAACTATGCACCAAGCTACTTACTTTGGAGAAAGGGCCTGAAAATGTTTGGGGATTTTCCATTAAAAATGGGGAGGCATTTGTGGTCCTAAGCAGAAGAGAACGAGCAAGGGTGTTAAGCACAGTGGCAACCAAATACAGGGGGGTTAGTCTTTAAAAACAAGAAAATGGTTAAGTCAAGTCACCAGATGCTCCATGAAAGTGGCAATTGCTGCACAGAGCAGCAGCAGTGTGCGATGCCAGGCCACGAGGGACAAGCCACAGCACTGCGGGTGTGAGCTGCCCTCATGTGCTGCTCCAGGGCTGTAAGCCCTGACAGCTCCCCCGAAGCTCCTGCAGAGCCTCAGCCTGTGGCTGCAAAGTGCAGCGTCTCATGCACCTCAGATCTTGTGGGCACTAGTAATACTGGCAACTCACCCCAAAAGATCATGTTGGCAGGGGATCCTGTCCAAAAGGCCAGGCAACGCACGGAAGGAGACGGTGTGCACCAGCGTGGGTGAAGGGAACTGAATGGCTGGCTGCTGCCTGGGCCCAGGTAGGACACTATTTAAAGAAAAAAAAAAACAACCAACCAACCAAAAAAACCACGGAGGATTTTCTTTTTGAGTCTGTGCTCAGAGGAGCATGGCAGAGCCATCTGCCCCATGAGCAGCAATTAAATTAACAGCCCTCCCCAGCAGCCCTTGCCTTTCCATCTTCTTTGTAGGTTCAGTTCAGAACTTGGTGCACGTCCACGCATACCCCCCCTCCCCACCCTGCCGCCGATAAAAAACAAGCAGCATGACAGAGGCCAAGCACTTGGTCACTAAACAGGAATGGGCACCTAAAGTCACAACAGTGCTTCTTCATTGAGGTTTGTGGCAAAGACACCCACATGGTAGAAGATGCCATAAGAATACACCAGAAATTCAGCATTTTGGGGCTCATTCTTGTTACCCACAAGTTTTTTTCAGAGAAAGACACGGGCCTGTGCAGCTCCACAGGAGCCACTGCTGGGTTTTGCTGTTGGGTGCTCTGAGGCCTCCGCTGCCCTCTCTGCTCTACCCAGCACCTCTTCCTGAAGCAGTCGCAGGCCATACTCCCTGAACACGAGGCCAGAGCTCACACACAGCCGCTGCCCCAGCTTTGCTCTCTGCTACGGGATACCCAAATTTACCCCATGCTACAGGACATGGTACACAGTGCTCCACGCCCTTGTTTACAGTTTGATCAGTAATGACTGACATAACTAGCATTTTCTTTGAACAAATCTTAATTGCTTACATAACCACCTTCAGCTGAGCAAAACGTCACTTCCAGGCTGCCTTCTGACAGATACTCGGCGCTTGTCAATTCTGATCAGACCTGCTGACGGGACTTGGCCACAAGGCCTTTTCCACTGCATCCCCACCCTGCATTACACAGCCTGGTGTTCGCCTGCCTTTTGCCTTGATGCGAATGCCAAGAACAAATGCTTCTAGCTCCTTCCCCACCGGGGAGTGCCTACCCATCAGCCTTTCTTTAACGCCCCCGGAAAGCACAGCCATTCTTTCTTCCAAGAAACAAATGGGGCATTGAAGCCATTTGTCTTCCCCCTCAACTTCAGCTAAAATCAAAAAGGCAAAAGAAGGAATGATAATTGAGATCCTTCTGAGCTCAGCAGAGCTGTTGTTGGAGCCAAGCCATACCCAACTGCGGAGCAGTTCTCTCCTGCAGACTGCAGCGATGGAGGCTGCCACACAAGCTGCCTAAGCGATTCACTGCGGGGCTGAGCCTTGCTGGTCACAAGAAATACCCGAGCTGCTGGGACAAAAGGAACACTGCAAATTTCATTACCTTCACTAAAGTTTCCTCCTCACCACTCCCAAAACCTGGACCATGAAATCTCCCCTCCCCTCCCCTAGCAACAGTAAAGTCGTCCCCAAGAATGTAGAAGCAGGGACCTAAACCAGGAAAAAAAGCTTCCCTGCCCTTCTACTACTGCTCTAACTTCCCAGCCTCCTCACTTCTCCTCACCTGGAAGCAGAGGTCTGGGCACTGCCAAACGTACAGCAGTGCCACTGAGGGAGCTCTGAATGGCTGCTGCAGAAAAACAAACTCCTCCAGCCTCTCTGCAGGGGTTGCCCGGCCGGAGACTTGCTCTCCTGGCGCACGCAGCACCACGCGAGGCTGCTGACCCTCGGGATCAGAGCCAGGAGCCCGGCAGCCCCTGCGCAGCGGTTTATTCTTGGTAATCTGAGGTCAGAAAAGAGACAAACGGGTCAGGTCTGTAAAGCTTTCCGTAGCCAGTTGGACTGTTAATGCTTGAGGCCAGCAATGCACCTGCTGAGCTGATCCATGGGCTACAAGCAGGGACTTCTACACACTGAAAGGATGAAAACTGAGCAATAAACTAGCCAGCAGCAGGCAGAAGGAACGTGAAGGATGTAGAGTCTTTTTTTGCCCCGTGGATGGAGACACAAGCCCAGGGGAGATAGCTGGCCAAGACGGTCTGAGAAGTATAAGCACACCGGCAGCTCCTGGGAATGTGGGAACAACTGAAAGAACACACCAGACTAGCTAAAATCTTCTCTTACATCAGGGATAGGGGTGTTTTGCCTTAAGATGCGAAGTCTCAATTCAGAAAAGCCTCTTTCCAGCACAGCTAGACCTCTAGACCTCTATCCCCCAAGCACCAAGGCAGGAGCTGGGATACCCTACCCACACAGTATCAGGTAAAGAAAGGAGAATCTCCAAAGGAAAGGGGAGCAACGTTCCCCCCCGACTACTGTCAGCATTCAACCTGAAGCGTGACGCTTACGATGTAACACAGCAGAACGCCCCAACAGCATTTGGGTCACTCTGTTGCAGAATTTCATATAAAGTAAAAGCGTGTCCAAGTCTGTAGGTAAGATGTGGCTCCTCTCACGTAACATTCTTTTATAGTGCACAGCATTTTTGGTGCCACAGAGGTTCAGGTACTCAGTGGTAATTTACCTTTAAAAATTAAAAGTTCAGCAAATAGTTTTGTTTCATTTTCCCAGTCAAGAAACTATGCAATTAAGAGACAAACCACACTGAACAGCTGCTTGATCAGCCCAAATATATCATAAAAAGTAACTACACGTGCAAAAATTTCATACAAGCTTCTTGAAAGATAGTATCCCGTATATAAATGCCAGGCTTTACTAACTTTTTAAAAATTAAATTGCCATGCTCTCCTACATGCTTACCAATGGCAATGTACAGGTATATTAGAAATATAAAGCTCTACAATCTACACCACAAAAAAACCCAAACAACCAATTAAAATGGAGTAATAGTCACAGTTGGAAGAAAGGAGCGATGGCTTTGAATTCTATCAAGAAGTCTTTCTGCCACAGGTTTGAACTCTCTTTCCCAATACAGTTTGTGGTAGTCCCTTAAATCTCTGTCGAGGCTGTAATCCAATGCTAGTTCTTCATCTGTAATCAAGGAAAATACCATCATCAGTTCTGAATAAAAATATACCCAACTATGTATTTTATGACCACAGCATACACACCTTATCAGTTGTGTATGTTGATTGTTTTAAACATAGAGTTGTTTTAAAGCCAACTAAGCTTCACTGTCTGAGTGACTTTGATTTAATTAAAAATAAGGGGTGTTAAGGTCAGTAAAACCGCAA
Organism: Sagittarius serpentarius; assembly: GCA_034782735.1. NCBI lineage: Eukaryota > Metazoa > Chordata > Aves > Accipitriformes > Sagittariidae > Sagittarius > Sagittarius serpentarius. Next base: position 21,799,185 of record JAVKLA010000014.1, on the reverse strand, counting down.
AAAGGGTATTGCAGGTTCTCTTATTCTCACACCTCACAGGTGTAGCTAAACCATGTCTCCAAGATCAAGCATTTACTGTGACTGTCAGCCTGGAAACTACTTGGGTTTTAACATTACCCACAGCAATTTTGCTAATGTAAGTAATCAATTCATCTAACTACAACTGTGTTTTTCCTGCCACAAATTGCTCTGCTAATCTGGTTCATGAAGACCCTTTCAAACGGATTCTACTATCATACTGAAAAGAACTTGAACCACACTAGTTCCTGTATTACTGATGCCCTCCCTTCCTCACAAACTTCATAACTAAAATAATAGGACACTCTTAACAGAGACAAGCAATGTTAGGAATGAAAGGAAGTCACCACTTGTTATTCCCCCTCCATTTTGCCTGGCATTGGATGTGGCAAAGAAACAAACCCTTACAGAAAAAAGAAATCAGTCTGCAACCAGAAGCACGCTCCTGAATCAGGAATCTACAAACACAGCTGATAACGCTGAACAAATGTTTTCACACAGTTTAACATAAGGATATTTGACAGCCTTTAGGCCATAAATGGACCTAAAATGAAGATACAATCCTGCACCCAAAGGGCAGTGTGACTTATCTTTGTCCTAGACTATGAAAGAGCACCAGATTCATAACCTGTTAAACTCTGTAAGGGAGCTTACTGCACATTCCCACATTTTGAGTCAAACTTTGCGTAGAAAAGAGATGCTCAAACAGCAGCTAGTCCCATTTAAAAGAATGCCAAGATGCCTATGCAGAGCATATGGCCTGAGCTGCAACAGCTACCAAGGAAGAGATGACATGGAGATGGGCTCCATTTCACAGAAAGTTACCAGTAACTGCAAACAACACTTGACTTCTATGCCGCTACAGCGTTTCTGAATTACCAAAATTAAAGAGATGCTGATTGTGAGGTAGATTCCAAAGGGATTTTGCATAAAGAGAAGATGCCATTTAGAGGCTTTCTGTAAAAAAATAAAGAGAAAAAAATGCCATTTGTTCAAGAAAGAAGACGTGTCATATCTCTGCATGAAGAAACCCTGTAATCAGAGATAAAATCCAGCCTCAGATATCAGATCTGTATTTGATGGTATCATAGGATAATTTAGGTTGGACAGGACCTCTGGAGCAGAGCCACTGTAGATCAGCTTGCTCTGGTCCATGTACTGTTGAGTACTGAGCATCTCCGAGGATGGAGATTCCACAGCCTTTCTGGGCAGCCTGTTCCAGTGCTTGACCCCTGCCATGGTGGAAACTTCCCAATACTTAATTGGAATTTTGCTTATTGCAACTTGTGCCCATTAGCTCTTGTCTTATCAACGGCAGGGTAGGCCAACATCTCTAAAACGAATCTCAGCAGCAGAGAAGTGAGAGACCCTGAAGAGGAAGATAAGGGATTGCGGTGTTTTGTTTTCAGGGAGAATTGTTTTGCCTAGTCCTGAAACGCTTCTTTTACCCAAATTAACTAACTTCTAACATAGAGCAAGAGACATTTCTCCCTTTTATTAGACAGCTGTGCCCCCCAGAAGTTGACTGAATGCTTATGGAATCACTGAGGTCGGGAATTCCAGCCTACAAGAACAAGGGTCAGAAGCCGTTCAAAAGCTGAAGCGCTGAACCAAAACAGTAAATTTCCCAAAGCACAATGTGAGTAACACTAGGGATCAGCGAGGATCAGTGTCCCACATGCAAGCTGTGCACCCTCAGATAATTTAATTTTCCCACGACTCTCCTCAAAACTAGCAAAATTGGGTACTGGCCAAACAGCATATGAACTGGCTGCAAGCCCAGAAACAAGACAAGCGCACTGGGTCTGCCTGCTATGGGGGAAGCTGAAAACTAGAGTACAGACCCTAGTCTGCGAGGGCTACCCATCCCTGTAACTCCGGCAAGACAGGGGTCAGGAGCCCTGGAAGCTAGTATCAGGCCATGGAAGAGTTCACATGTACTGAGATTCCAAAATAACCTCCTTGAATTGCTAGTGGAGGTGAAGGTGAGTGGAAGAAAAGTCTGCAAAAAGAGAGGGAGGAAGGAGATTTCACTGAATGACCAAACAGAAGAATGTTCTCAAGACAGAGGCTCATCTCCACTGCTGCTCCTGAGGGACCAGAGCAAGGCAAAGCTGCTGCCAGGGGCCTGGAAAGACCAGCCTCCAGAAGCTCTGAGCCAATAAAGTGAATGAAACTCAAGAGCAGCTGAAAGAAGGCAAATGACAGTGCCATTGTAAAGTAGTGCCACTGCATCTCAGGCTGCTGGGATCAGGCAGGGAGAAAAACAAATGGCACCTTTTGTCTAGCCTTTCTCAGGCCCAACACCTTTTCAGGCTATTTCCACTCCCTTTTGGCTCCCTCGTATCTTTTGTCAATCTTGTGCCAGGTAGGGGAAAGAAAAATAAAGGGGAGGAGGCCAAGCACAGCAGGTGAAGTGAGGTATCTGCTGTGCCACGCTCCACTTTCCCACTTCCTGAGGTCATGCTGATGCTGAAGTACAGTCCACTGACTGCCAGCAGTTGCCTCCTGCTTCCTGAATGATAGAATCAGAGCAACGATAGTTCAAGGCTGTTACTGGACACAATGGGAGGAGGAAGATGTAGGACAATATTAACCAGCTGCTATTACTAAAATTTGTTGGCTCTTAACACACAGAGGAACCAGATCCAATGAATAAGATGCGCTTTTTCTACAGCTACTCTTCTGACTACAGTGTGAAGAAAGACTAGCCTTCTGATTTAATTCTGACCTATTTTTAATTAATTGTCATTACAGTTGCATTACAATTGCAATTGGAACTGCAATTGCAATTGTACATGAACTTCCAGTTCATGAAAGCTGTGCTAGTTACTAAGAGTTCCAATTACTACCCAGCCTGGGCTCTGCAGTCAAATTAATCGCTGGAATAAGCACTGTTAAATGCAGAAGAAAAAATACGTAAGAGTTTTCCAAAAAAAAAAAAGATATATATTCCTTGCTGCGTGCCAGAAAATTCAAGCATGACTGTGGCTGTAAAGTTTGCAGTTCTGTTGCAGAATCTTAAAAAGTGCACTAATGATCTTGAAACATGGAGTATTTTCAGATAAATAGATGGAATTACTGCTCACATTAAGATATGCTCTATCATACTGAGGAATGTAATGTAAGGAAAGATTACAACAATGAATACAAGTAGTTCTGCTCTAAGTGGAAAAAAATCCTCACAAATCCACCCACTTTTCTGATTGTCTAAAACCAAAAGAGACCACAGGGATCTCACTTTCTGTCTGGGTCTGACTAGCATGCAGCCTTCTCCACAGCAAGCATACATCTTTACTTAATTTCCAGTTAAAACCAAATCAAAATTAGTTAAGGTTTGCTTCAATTTCATTTAGATTTTAAAGATTTTTTTAAAAGATAATTGCAAATGGCCTACCCAAAATAAAACCATAACCAAAGCAGTGCTGATAAAATAAAGGAGGAAAATTAGACGTAGTGACTATAGGATTATTACATAGCAATTAGACTCTGTAAAATTTGAAGCAAACATAAATGTGCAGATGAAAAGATCCAACTGGGTAAGCGAATCAGGGTCTTAACATTCACCTGTAGGCACCTTCCAGCCTGTATCTGTGGAGGAGCTCACCCTCCCTAGCTTTAGGGAGCAGATGAGAAATTGTCAGGATGTTGTCCTTGCCCACGAGGAGATCGCGATTAGAAAAGAAGGGTGGCCAAGGGACTCTTGTCACAAGCAGCGAGCTCAGCCCGTTGCACCACCCAGCCCTCCGGCGGAGGGGAAAAGCCACATTCCCCAGACTGCCCGGTGTGTGCTGTGCAGTTACCAGGCGCATCACAGCTGAGCCCCCGCTGCTGTCAATACCTGCACTGACCTTTGAGGCCAGAAGAGCCCACATCCAGTGAAAAGTATGTTTTGCACTGAAGGTCCGGGATAGTTGGCTCAAGCAGGCAAAAAGGCAGCTGGTGAAAAGCATTAGCGGCATGCTAACTAGACAAACTAGAGCGGGGAGTGACGGCACAGCCAATTCCACCTTGGCAATCTGTAGGGTCCGAGGGAATGTGCTGAATGGCCACAGACCACTGTGTTGCTGGATAGTCTATACTGGCCAACCACTTAAAGCTGCATGGCAGACTTCCCGCCTAAACTAATACTGCTCTGATGTTGCTCCTTCTATTTCTTTTATTAGGAAAAGAGACTGAGATTATGAATCTCACCTAAGAGTGATGTGAGCAGCACCAGCAATGTGTCAGTATCTTCTCCAAAGCATGAGGCCGCGCTTGTGATATTTTCACTGTAGTTCCACAGGGTTTTGCATATCAAACAAGACAGCTGCCAGTCTGCCGGCCCAAAGTCTTGTAAACAGTCAACTAACCTGTCAGTATCAAACAAAAACAGTGTTTTGCTCCATATAGTTTTCTCCTGCGCCCTTCAAGATCTGGCAGTCTAGAAATGTATGCAGATTCCATGAAAGTTTGCAGGAAAATTCTGCGTTAATAAAGTTAAGATGCTACTTTCCTCCTCAGTAACTTCCCCCTATTCCTTTTGTCTAGTTCCCTAAGGATGTGAACGTGCCTTTTGACTACACATGTGTGTGTATGCCTGCCTGCTTGCCTCTGTCCATCCCCTGAAACTTTTTAACCCAACTGACCGATTTCAATCACATATGTCACAAATGCAACCATCTCAAAGACACTGTAATGAAATTTAATGGCATTTTAATCTGTGGCTGTCCCAAATCTGTGGCTACCACTGGAGCAGAGATTGCAATGCGAGCCAAACCTTATCAAGCACCAAGAATTCATCTGGAAAAGATGTTATGAATGCAGGAAAAGCTTCAGTCAGAATATCCAGCTTATTACACATCAGAGGATCTGACCGGAAGACAAATCCAAAGGAATTCGTTGTTTCCATGACTCACAGAATTACCTTTTACATTCAGTGAAGTCTGACTGTGTTTCAGATCTCGCCCCTTCTTGTATTTCCTCAGCCTGCACTCCCAATGGACTCCTCTCAGAAACACCAGTTTTATTAAGGACCATTAGGTTCTTCACCTTTCTCCCAATCTCACTTCCTTGCAGATACCACATGCAGGCTCATGTGGTCATAAGCACGACTCTAAAATTAAGCTATAACTTTTCTGCCTGCACCAGCTTATGTACAGTAGCTATCCAGAGTTCCCATTACCAAACAGCAGTGTTCACAAGTCCTGGGGCAGCAGAAGTAAGTGTTTTTCACCTGCTGTCCCTAGTGACCTCTCTAATAGTAAGCCTTCCCTGCTGTTCTCTTCCCCAACCCTGTGACCCCCCTCTTTCCCTCACTTCTGTTTCACTGTGAGATTTATAATCTGGTGATCAGTAAAGGGAACACAGGATAGCTATCACATTCAGGTATGGCTGAAAATAGCATTAACTGAAAAGCAACCAAAAAGAGGTTTGCTTTTTCTCTCCTCTCTGAAGGCAGTCATTGTGGAAGACCGGGAGGCATCTAATGAAAAGCCAAAAGAACGTGCCCTAATTTTTTGAAGTTTAACTCTCTGATGAGACTAATTCCATGTTTTATTAGGGCCACTATATATTGGTACAATAACCTCATTTCCAAAAATCCACAGAGCTGGTTTGGCACAGTCAGGGTGACCTCCTTGACAATCACTTCCAAATTCTCTAGGTTTATTCCATACTGTTACTGTTTTTCCTTCCTTCTTCACAAATTTTCAGAGTATAGAAAATTCTATATTCTATATGATTCTGTATTCTACAGAATATTCTATATAACAGAAATTTCTCATAGTTATTATTCAATTTGCCTGTAACTTATTTTTATTCTTCTTTTTCAGCTTTATATTTCCTAAGTTAACTAGAACATGGGAAGGAAAGATAACCAGACTATGCATTGTTTACATTGTATAAAAAAGTAATTATATGATGTATGACAGGAAAGCATTTCAAAGTTAGGCATATTGTTTCATAAATGTGGGTTGTATCAACTGCTTTACAAGCACAGGAACACGATCTTTCATGTTGCTCTAATTAAGCTGGAACTGCAATTATCTGAACATCAAAGCCACAAATGTTGCATCCACAGCGGTTTTCCAAGATCTAATACCACTTACAATATAACTGCCTTAAACTTGAATTCTCAGAGAGAAGAGACTCAGGAGCTATTCTCTGCTAAGCATGGCTACATCAGATAGTTTTCCCTACAGTACTAAGTAGTTACAAAAATTGCAAGAGACCATGTGGGATATAGTTCCTTAAGTAATCTTCACACTTACAACACATACACATTAATGGTGCCTGTTAACTGCAGCCCACATAGGATCCAGTTAAGTCAAGCGTACGCAGCCTACTGCAAAGCCATGCCTTAGTTGCTTTGTTGTATGGTACTCTGCTGTATACATCAGGAGGATCTTTGGGAGATTATTCTACGGTTTTTGGCTCTGCAGTAGGCTAAACCACTCTAATTCTTTTGCAAAAAACATATGAAAGAATATGAAAGGCTCTTCCTTGAGGAACACTAGATGCTGAGTACCTGTTAAGTATGTATCCTTATTACAAGTTATTGGCCACAGTGAAAAAAGAATCTGATTGAAACTCTTTGGCCAGACTACTCAAAATTGCCTTTTTTGTAAGCATAATCAGGAACTTACTTTCCAATTCCTCCTTCTTCCATCAGAAGAGCTCGTTTGTTCTTATCTACTGTGAGATTGAGCAGAACTCCACAGGCTGAAAAACAGACGTCTTGGTTCTTGGCGTCAAGCAAAGCAATCACGAACTTGTATACTGGATTGTAAAGAAGGAAACAATATTACTGGGAAGATGGACTTACCATACAAGTGGCATTACAACTACTTATTAAACATGTATACTTAGAAAGCAGTCAAATGCAGGATACCCCACCCAAAAATTTAACCTTGTAGCATATTACTGTGACATTTGTAGAGCAGGCGCATGACCCAAAGTAACAGCCATTATTACACCATGCTGAACGCCAGTTTTCTTCAAAACAACACATACAAAATCCTAGTTGTAAAAATACACCAAAGTAATGTGAAGATCCAATCAGAAGAGGTTATGTTGACCAAACTGAATTACAGCTTATTTCTTATTAAGTATCACCCACCTTTCAATCGCACAGTCAGCAGAAACTGCTAGGATTTGGCATTTGGCACTCGCCACTCAGAGAGGGAAGTTCTTACCTCTGTGAGTGGCAGGGTTGCCCTAGACTGCACCAAGTCCCGCTGGAACTGCTGCAGCCTGGGGCTTCTGCGGGAGACAGGCAAGCAGCAGACGCTGGACCAGCATTTGGCAGCATTTGCTGACGCTGAACTCAGTAGGCAGTGGAAGACAACCCCAGCAAGGGAGTCAGTCTGGCCTAAAGGAGAGGCAGCCTCTCAGCTCTTCCCGAGCTTGGCACACCAACACCACAGTCTCCCCCAAGTGGAAAATTAATTCCTTTGACTAAGACAGATCATCAGCAACCAGGTACTAAGTGTCAGTTCTCCCTTTGCAGATACCTTCTCCTCCAAAAGCAGTGGTATGTCCACCCTTGAAAGAAGGGGTTGTCTATTGTGGCGTACCACCTCACTTCGAGCACTGACAGGTTGATACAAAAAAATTTACAGTGAACTGGTGTTTAATTAAACTTACGACACACCTTCTGTGGATAGCAAGGAGTTCCTTTTTTTCCCAAAGCTCTTTAGACACCCAAAGCAAAAGGACTTGAGAAGACTTGTATCCTATTTCACCCAGAGGCAAATAGGAGGTCTCTTTGTTGAGGCAGTCAAATATCTTAAATGCGTATTACAAAGTGCTAACAAGCTGTTGAACATGGGAATCAAAAATCTGTGATTATGAACCTAAAGAGAATTTAGTTGGATTTTCATTTTATATCATATTACTACTAACCTGTAGGATTTGAAAAACTGAAGGAGTGAAAGCAAATATCAAAATTATAATCTTTAGGAAAACAGACGTTTTGTGGTATTTACCTTTGTGAAGGCACCATGGCACATTTTTCCTACTCCAATATTTCCATTTTAATGAAACTAAAATAAAATGGTGTTTATAATGACTACTATTGGATTCTAACATTTGCCTAATTTGCAAAACATCAGAGAAGATTGCTTCTGCCCTTTAACTGAGACAGCTTATTAACAATCTTTCCTTTTTAGAACTATGGACATTTAAAACCAGGACTCCTACAAATGCAAAAGTAACTCACTCTTTTTCTGTATGATGAAGTCACAGATCTCATGATACTGGGAAAGATTGCCAAAGACTCTGACAGCCTCCACAACTCCATCCATATTGTTGCTCATTAACAGCTTTAAAAGCACTATTGGTTTGCAGAGAAATAAAATAAAACCAATTACTTGTATATCACAAACATGTGCTTGGCTTTTTATCAATAAATATCAGAATGCACGCAGCAACAGCAATAAATGTAATAAATGGGAACAGTTATCCGTCTGTCTGGTTGCAGTGAAGGGGGTGAGCTGATGGTAGAACAAGAGCTAAATTGTATAGGGCTATGAAGATAAGACAAAGAGCTCCAATATGGGGCTAAATGCAAAGGAACAGATGAGGAGTTATGAAGATGGCCTAAGCACAGTTGTAATCATGGCAGCCGGTTTTGCTATACAGTTTTGAGTGGGCTCATGTGAAAATCCAGGAAGACAAAGAAGAAAAAAATGTTGTAATATATAAGAGAATTTATTTAGATCCTGAACAGATGGCCTTATGGTGGGATGTCTTCTAAAACTCAAATTATTTTCTGACATTAGCGCTCTCAGTGCTGCTGTAACAAGCAAATGCATTTTCTCTGACGAGCTACTTAATATTGCCCCTGGCCTGAAGCATTTACTTGCTTGCTGCTTTCCTGCTTAGCAGTTTCACATATGATTAGCGTGTAACTTCAACAGATAGAATGAGACCTTCAGCATCTCCCAGGAAGGATTACCATCATGTAGGTTTTCGGCGCATGGAAAAAGAATGATGTTACAGAAGTTACATTTATCAGTCTTCTGTGAGTATGAAGTGAACCACTGAAATCAGTCTATTGTATAAAGGACTCAAACCAGTCAACCCTTAACCCTTCTACCAGAGAAAAGTGAGAGGAAAAAAAAAAATATAGAAAAGAGGTTGGCTTCGTTCCCATTACTTCTGTCTTTGAATGTTGCAATACTGAACATGCCTTGAACTTGTCTGAAATGATTATTTTTTGTCTTTGGGATCCACCACTTGTATCAAACAGCAAGTATTCTCAAAATGCCTCCTGGAGGAGGAAGCCTGCTGGTCTGCCATCAAAAGGTTTTCTCTCTCCTCAGTTCAGGCAGAGGAAAGGTGATGGGACTGGTTCCACATGCTAACAATAAAAACAGGAGAGGGAAAATGAATGGGACAGGCAGAGAAGTAATTTGTTTCCACATTTCTCCGACTAGGAATAAGAGACAGCTGGCTTATGGGTGACAAAATGACTCGTGACAGAACAGCAGAACTGTTACCTAGAGAGAGTATGATGTCCGCCAGTTGAGGCACTAGGTTGACAGCCACAATATTTTTTCCTACTCCTCATTCTATCTGTTGTGCGAACTTCAGGCTCTGTCTCTCCCCCATGTCTTGTCTATTTAGAGAGAAAGGTATGCAAGACAGACTCTCTACCTTCCGTATAACATCAACGCAATGAGTCCCAGAACTCAGATGCAGTTCCTACACATCACTAAAATATGACTATTGTCCGTACTGTCAGAGGGGAGAGAATCACACAACTCATACGCTGCCAATGGATTTATAAGCCAGAAACAGACATAAATAGGATTTTGCAGGTCTAGAAGGTAACTAAAAAGAAAAAAAAACTTTCTTACCATACTCTGATTAGAAGTAAAAAGCAACATGATTATTTTGGCTCAGGTATATGGATTTTGAACAAGTCTAGCAAAAATTGCTAAACAGAAAACGATGTGGCAAATTTCTTTGGAGAGGAAAAGAAGCGGTTTCGTCAACAACCTAACTATTTTCACACAAATCATCGAATTATGTTCCAAAAGAATAAGAAATCATTATGGGAAGAATTTAGCCCTATCAACTTCATATTCCTGCAATATGATACCACAAAACACTATCAGTGTCTTTATTTTCTGTAGTGTCAAAATACAGCATGAATAACTTCACTTTCAAAAAGCTATACAAAAAGTACTAGTTTAAAAGTCCTTACTTTCAGCAATGTGTAGCTTCTTGTCTTGAACAGCAGAACTCTTCACTTTGTAGTAAGATAAATTGTTGATTGTTGTTGCAGCATTGATGACCAACTCCTCACAGTCATCAACGGACTTGTATTCTAACAGTAAAAAAAAAAAAAAAAAAACCAAACCCAAAAACATATGCATATGTAGATACACACATACACGAGTCTAACTTAGCAGTGCATTATATATATTATAAGCATTTTTAATGTATATATATATAAGCAAACTGAATCATAGTTTACATGGCCACTATTGCAAACAATACTATTCTGTTTTCCAGAAACATAGCAGAAACTAACAGGAACAGCTGATCCAAAAATGGCAAAACAAAGTCACTCTTTCCAGCTCTTCATCTACAGAAATCATTGCGACTAAGGCAACACTGTTTAAAGTCTAGTTAGTTAAGACATTTTACAGATCCTATTTGCTGTTTTAAGATGGAACTCAGGAGAATCCACATGCAGAAATTGGCCTGTGTGATAGACACAGAGAAATACCAAGGACTATTATACTGAAACGTCAGGTACCATGAAAAGTTGGGAAAAAAAACCACCAACTAACAATATTTGAAAGATTGTCTCTCTTACGGTTCCTGACAGAATGTTAACCAGTGTAAAATTACACCAGCAAGTCTGAAAGTTGTGTATACCAATTTATCTGAGGTTTCTGGCCTCAGAAACCAGGAGTGAAGGAAAGAAAAGAGGGGTAAGTTCATAGGGAGAGGGAACATTTTGTAGTAAACTAACTGATACAGTGCTCAAGAAGAGGGGAGTCTGGCAGACAGAAGCTTTGAGGCTCAAAAGCACTCACACAATGATTAATCCAGTTCCAACCCAGGAAGCTCCTATCGGGCTTAAGATAGAATGGACAAAGTTGTGAGTCTGCCTTCTCTAATCCCCCATGGCTGGTGGGTAAAACTGGTAAACTAGCAAATAATCAGGTTGATTGTCTTTACATAATATTTAATGTTCTCATCACACACTAAAATATACTGAGTTCTTTAAGATGCATCTTGTCACTGCTAAACTCTGTTACAGGGAGAACAGACTGCCTGTAATTGGATTTACAAAGGGATCAGTAAGTGGTAAAGGAACTGCAGTCCTAAGCCTCCATTGAGAGGGAAAGGGAGTCTGTAGAGACAAAGGTTGGAAATCTGAAAACAAAGAAAAAATAAGAGGAAAATTTTCATGGAGGCTGAAAGTTATGAGGGCAGGGAACAAAAAGAATACTTAATCCTGGACAGTCACAAAACCTGCAAGCCTTAAAAAAATCCCACCAAACACATCTATGTAGCACCTGATAAGAACAGACTTGCTTTATATGTGAACTCTCAGTGAGATGCATTTAAAATAAAATTTGTCTGCTTATCCTTAATAATCATATCTGCAAACCTGATCACTGAATTAAACACTTCTACATCATCTTTCCCCAGACACTGAAAAATCAGTACCAAAGCAGCAACGCTTCCACTGTCTCAAACAGGCTTTCTACATAAAATGGTTTATGAATATCAGCAGATTGACTTTGTTATTTTAGCAATGGAACAGATTTAGTTATGGCTCAACCTAGATAAGAAGGTCACACAGAAAAATCTTGAACTCTCCTTACAGACTGAACAAAGATAACAAACACAACACAGATTTTATTACCTAGTACTGTAACAAGTAATTCTACAACACGATGGGCAGCTGCCAGAGCTGCTCCTATGCTTGGATGAATGGAGAGATTGGCCAGCACTCTTATCAATTTTATCAGAACATCTTCTGCTTCTGAAGGATCCTTTGGGTAGGTTTTTCCTTCCCCTCCTCTTTCATGGTACCATTTCTGTGCATTCAAGTCAAGTTCATGGTAGGTTTGGAATAATGATATCAAGGTGTTAACACTTCCTTTTTCTTTAAAAAATTGCTCACGGGCCTGGTTATTCTTTGCTGTTAAATTACCAAGAATGAAGATGATACGGATAACCAAATCCTGCAATAAAATAAACAAACCATATTACACAGAAAATATCAGAAGCTATTAGCTGCTTAAAAAGAAGATAATACTTAATTTGCGTCACAATTCAGTTAATAGTAGGTCCAGAACAACTGAAGGAATGCTAAACACAGCAACTAGAAATAATTTTTTATGCTACTATTTTTCATAACCCTGTTTACAAGAAGAAATAAAAAACATCTGACAGAACTAATATAGCATTGGGATAATTACTAATGGGATATACTTAGTATAGGTCATCTATGTTTACCAAGCGCACAGTAATCTTAAAACATCTTAAAATAGCATTTTATGTAACTAGAATAATCATATGGGCCAGAGCTTACTTATCTTTCAAGTAAGCAAGTGTCAGCTGTGATAGCCAAAGACCACCACCTTCTCTTCTGCTCTAGGCTTGTTATCCATTGTAGAGGTTAAACTACTTCCCCTTGATTTGTTACTGTTAAATCCATGTTAGCTCTTACTCATTTCCTTGTTAAGTCCAATTGCTTACAGATAGCTGAAGTATTTGTTCCAGATTTTTACCAGAAAGTAATCTAAATTGACCAGTCTGTTATTCCTCAATTCCTCCTCTTTCTCCTTTTAAAGACAGGTGCCCTACAACCTTGCAATCCTCCATAACTTTCCAAGAATCCCACAGACATTACCCTTTCTGTCATTTTGTAAGCACCAAAGGGTAAATTTCATCACGCCTATAGCTGGTTTGAAGACACTTAAATATGCTCCAGCTCATTTTTTAGTGATAAAAGAACTCAGGTTGAAGTAGAGATTAATCATTTGATCATACTTAACCCTTTCAGAAAAAGAAGCAAAAAAAGGCATTCCACACTTCACTATTCACAGTGGCATCTGTCAATAATTCTCATCTTGTTCTGAACACTGCAGCAATTATTTCCTTACTGTCTTCTCACTGTTAATGTAATACAGAAAGTTTTCTTGCTTCTTTTCATGTCTCTTTCTAGTTGCATGTCATTTTGTGCTTTGTTTTTTTCTGATTTTGGTTTTACATGTTCTTGCTACCCTTTTATTCTTATCATTGCTAAACAAGACCTACCTTCTATTTTTATATGGCATCCTGAGATCCTATGATTTAACCAAGTTGCTCTCTTAAAGGACCTTCTATCCCTGCCCTTCAGTGGGACATAGAATTACATCTCTTGTTGCTTCATTTTGGACATACTGAGAAATAGCCTTTTTTTGGCAAGACTAGTGGATCCTAACTGAATGGCATTCAACACAGCATCCCCATCTTTTTCTTACCCACCTGTATGCAAGAAGAAAAGAAATTCTGAAAGTCTGAACTAATCCAAGTATAAACTAATTAAAACATTTGCCTCTGTCACTTGCATCAAAACCTGCTCATTTCCAAAACCAAAAGCCCGTAGCTTTATCTTAACAGTACAGGCAGGGTAACGGCATCTCTTCAAGTACAGCACAGCCATCTACCCTTAACTGCTAAACTGCTGTATTTGCACTAACCCAGAATTTTGCTAATCAATTTACATGCTGTTTTTCTTCAAATATCATAGTTGTATTCACAGATATTCTAATCCTCCCTGGTATTAATAACGTAAGTTAACCAGGCACAGTCCAACTTGTTAAAGTATACATACTAATACTGAAGGAAAAAAGATGTGTAAGCAGTGAATCCTTCTTTCATACATGCCTTCATCAGTAAGTTTCAGGTCTTAAGCCTGCCTCAAGACATCGGCAATAACATCCTCTTAGGGTCAAGAAGATGAATGCTACCCCTGAATATGAGAAGCAGGCAGTCTCCTAAGCGAGGAACAGGTTCTCGCATCCATGTATTTAATACGATCACTCTGTAGGACCCACTTCCACTTTTTTTTCAACTAGACATCATATTTTTGCTAGCATTTAAATGTCATCAAGACAAAATTTTATGAACATTCTTACTGATTAACCACTAAGAGCTTTCACCTTTGCTGGCACAACCCCCAACTCACAAAGGCTGTAAGAATTTGAAACAAACAACTGATGAATCAGAAGAGAGAACTGAAAAAAGCAAGCAGTCTAGTTTGACTCGTTTATATTGACTTTCTAATTTTGGTCAAAACAGTATCAGCCCAGCAACAGTTCTACCCAATCAGAAAAGAGACAAACAGGTACCATACAGCAATCAACTGGTATTTTGAGAAGTGTGATCTCAACTGTGCTTTCCACCTACAGGCTAGCAAAACAAACTTATAAAATACTTCTTTTTAGCTAAACACATCTGGTTTTAATAGCATACTACCAAAGTTTCATTATCTTCTAGTGAAAATTTAACTAGCAGAGTCAAAGAGAAAAGCAGGTACAACTTCTCCTAAGTCGTATAACACTCAAGGGTTTGTATTATTTTTGCCTATATTTTTTTTAAATGCTCATGGGGTAAGCACTGCAAGAGTAAGAAATACTAGCTTAGAATTGCTGTGTAAGGAAATACATTAAAGATTAATGGCATTTTGAAACTGCTTGCAAGACTAAACCTGTACAAGGCCCAAGGCCTTTCTGTACGTAACAAAAAAATCAGTATAATAAATGAGATTATTATGTATCTCCAAATGTTCAGAGTATTAACTGCATATGGAATTTCAGACATTCTTTCATACTTACAGGAAAATTACATTCATCAGATTAATTTATATAATATGGAGTTTTTAACATGTATGGCACTAAAGACAAATTAAAGATAGGAATTACACTCAGTTATTTCATCTTTTTGTAACGAGGCATTCATGTGAGACATGCTGTCCAGAGAGTGTACCCAAACCTGATTGGAAGGTTATATATGAGACCACACAATTTCACTTATACAAACAAATTTGAAGAAACATATCAAGAAAAGCCTGAGAAGGAGAACTGATTTTTTTTTCTTTGCTTCCAATCTGTGATGAAACTGACAGTTTTGGTTTTAAAGTGGTGATGGCACCACATACTCCATCAGCATTTAACTCTTCTTTTTCTGGCAACTGGAACATACACATTTGATCAGTGATCTGAAAGATTTCTTTGCTTATCTACTTCTAAAAATCTATTCCTAGCACTGCCCTAGTAGCAAAGGTACTCAATGTACTTGCTGAGTCACAGAACTTGACAGCAGTTTATCTCGGCAATTAAAGTGTACCTGCCTTTCAGCGTAAAGCATGATGAAGACAGGGACAAATAGTACAGTAGGAAAGGAAAGCCAGTTAGGTCAGTAATTTCTAGCTAAAACAAGATAAATAAGGGAGGGAAGTCCATTCTAGAGTTTGTACACATTGGCCAAGTACCTGTTGTTAGTCTATTTGGTGTCTGGACCCTCAGAAGGTGAGGGGTAGTATGAAACAAAAATTCAGATACCAGCAGCTGAGTTCCTACTGAATGTCCAGCTGTAAATGAAATGTGCTTTCTATGTTACACAAACTTCAATGGAGGTAGTCAAAATTCTGCCACCTGCCCAGCAGTATGAACTGCTTCTCATTCAAATCTAATTTACACTTCATCTCCAAATTTGTATTTCTGCTTTATTAGGTACCTTGGAAAGAAAATTTGGGAGTTTTCTGTGCAGAGTCTGGTAGTCTACTTATAGACAAAACAACAATAGTTACGCCATCCTGGAGCTAATCTCCTCCAAACACAGTAAGGATCCATCTTGAAGTGACATTCTGGCTGTGAACATTCCTGGTCAAACCCAGAAATAACAACTGACCCAAAATGAAACTCAATTTAAAGAAGAAAAAAGGAGGAGGGGGAGGAGGACAGAACACCCTGAAAGCATTAAAAGCAAATGAAGTTCTTGACTGAGGGACCTCAGAAAAGGAGCCAAGAGCAGCTTTGCCACAGTGACATCAGGGAGTACTTTGTCAAGTAAAGAGGGAACTTCCTTCCCTTGCGAATAAGAATGCAGCTGAGAAGGAGAGGCCATTAGAAGAATGTAGTTATATTTCTGTGTGTCACATGCCATAGGACCCTACCCAATAATTTCTGCACCCAAAAATCTGATCTGTTTAGGTAAACTTTTCAGAAAAGGGTTCATTTGTACTTGTTGATTTTTAGCAATGAAGAACTCATGTCCTTAGCTTTGTTTGTGGACATCTAGAGATCTGGGAAAGGTAAAGAAGAAAAGCAAGCCCATCATCACCAGGACAACGTTTGATGAAAAGCAGTGTACACTCTCTAACAGAAAACATTACAGAAACCATGAACTGAAAAAAATTGAAAACCATATCCCCCACAGTACTGCTCCAATGGTTACTGATCTCCCTGGTTAAAATCTTTATTCTTATTACTAGTTTAAATTTGTACAGCTTCAGCCACGATTTCTTATTATCTCTTTTTTCCTAGATTAAAGGATGATCTGCTAACAGAAATGTCTTCCTTCTGCAGATTCTATTAATAGGCAACTTGCTAATGGTCTGACCTTTGTCATTGATAAATTAATTTGCTTAATCTTGGGGTGTTTTTTAAACTCTAATCATTCTTTTAGCTCTTTTCAGAGCTGTTCCCCAGCTTTCAGCATCATTTGTAGAAATTAATACCAAAAACTAAGGCAAAATATTTTAGTGACAGTATCTGTCACACCAAGCAGTAATACCTTCTTATTATTCTTATTTGATATTCTAATGTTTATCTATCTAGTAATTACTTTCATTCTCTTGCATGTTTTGATACACCGGAACAACAGGTTTCTATGTGATACATGCCAATGAAGGCTGGCTGACTACAAACTTTGAGCTCTACATTCCTGATCATGTTATATTCAGAGTACATATCACATATTCTGCACTTCTCTTACCACTTTTGCCTTTTCTTTCAGACAAAAAAAAAAAAGGAAAAAAAAAATCACAATCAAATTATTAGGAAGATGCAAATACACTATCAGGCCAGGATACTGTCAGAAATCATACTGCAGGGAAAGGGTGACCTTCTGTGGTTATTCAGATTTATCAGCAGGGAAATTCCTTCAGAGTTGTCAGAATATTTATCCTAAAATGGATACTTCCTTCTTGAAAAAAAGGTTAATTCAGACAGAATGAATGATCAGATATGAATATGCATTTGCACACACAAAACACAGGAGAAAAATCTTATATTTTTGTTCTTTAATGGTCAATTACTATATTCCCTTCATAGCTGTTTTTAATTGTCCAAGGCACTCTCATAATGTTGGGCTACAGGGAGAAGGAATACAACTGAAAATATGTATTTGTAAATGTAGGAGAAAAGTACCACATTATCTAAGGTAAGTTCTTCATAGCGTTACCTTGACAAGCATTTCAGCAGAAGTGGTGGCATAAACAGCAGCCGCTCTCCCTTCCATTCACAGTTCGGTTCCTCTCCCATTTTGTTTCCTCAGTATTTGTGAATAAGGAACTATTCGTCTGGCTGTTCAACAAACTAGACCGGAAAGCAATGCAGGTGATAACCCAGCAAAGGACTGGGGTTCTTTTTTTCAGTTTTAAGGTTATTGGAAGCTGCGTCAGTTCTGTGACACGATGTATCACGCTGTCCCACAAACAGCTGTCCTCAACCCAAATGAGGGATGGCACAGAGAGGAAAAGTGAATAACCGAAACACAAAGAATACTTAGACAGCACTGATGACCGTTTCTTTAGACACAAGCTATGGATACAGAAACAACATTACCACCACCCCCGCCAATAAAAATAATAATAATAAAAAAAAATCTGTGGTATCTCATAAGACCATGATGCCACTGAGCAGAGTACCAATAATACTCTCAAAGCATTTAAGAGGCAAACATGTATGTCTGAACTAAATATAGCTGCAGCATTAGACTATCATTAAGAACCTGTGGTTGCTTTGGGGTATTACATGGCTTACGTTCTATGGCTGACTGAAACAGACAGTGGGTTCCTGGGAGCTCATCACAGAATTCTCCATACGCCAGCCAAAAAACGGCCAGAAAGGCCAGTCACTGCATGCAGACAAGCCTTCCCCTAATAAATAAAGCCAGAAACAAAGTGGAGAAATCCTGTGCATTTACAGGCCCCATCTGTTGCAACCTTCCCCACTGCAGCAATCCTAACAGCAAAAAGGATATTCGACAGCCCTGAAATGAGTCTTTTTCTTGGAGGAAGACAAGAAAAAGTCTCAAAAGCAGAAGCCTGCTTGCTCACAGAAGACTATAAACTATCTGGGACCTGCCACCTGGTAGATGGATTTGGGAAGAAAGCTGGGCAGATCCAGGCAGAGTGAACCCAATAAATGCGGGCATCTCCTTAGAGAGGATGACAAGGCAACATCATTCTGTTCTTCATTTAATAAATTGTTTCTGACAAACTGATTGTTAAATCAAACAGGTAAAGCAGCCTGCATTTTATAATTGTAAATTAGTGCAGTTCTACTAGCTGATGCAAGAGATGCAAAAATAATAACAAATCTTTTCAAATATATCAGGACCAGGAAGTTTGCCAGAATCTGCAGAACTAATTGATAATCAGGATAAAACAGGAACATTCAGAGAAGAAAATGTCATTGCAGAGAAGCTAAATGAGTTCTTTGCATTGATTCATGCCCAAAGTGAAAGCAACTAGGGAGATCTCAATGCTACAGCCTACTCTGGGAAAGACTCATCAGACAATCGATCCAAAACTGAAGTGATCGCAAACAATTTTAAGGAACAAACTGACAAAACAAACAGTTACAAATCACCAGGACTGGATAATCACCCAACGGTTCTAAAAGAACTGATTAATTGAATAGCTTAATTACTAACAGTGATATGCAACCTCTCAAAACTGCCTTGATGCCTATGGACTGGAAAGGTAACAAACATGAAAAGGATCCAAGTGAGATTCGAGTCTGGTGTCTGTACCACATAAATCAGAAGAGACCATAAAAAAGAACAATAAAATTAGTGGACAGTTGAATAAACACAATCAGGGATCAACAAATATGCATAAAGATGACCCATCTGATATCACCCACATGGCTTTCCAGGAGACTTGACAAAGTCACTCACCAAAATCCTAGAGAAACTAAGCGGTCATGCTGTAAGGGAGAATGTCCTGGCACAGATAAACGATTAGAAGATGGAAAACAGAGTAAATTAGCAGTTCCTGCAACGGTGGAAGATGGATCAGTGGAATTCCACAGGGTTCTGTGCTAGGACCTGTTCTGTTCAACTTGTCCATAAACAACATGGAAAAGCAGGTGACAGCAGTGATATGGGAAAGTTTGCTGATGACACTAAGATATTCAAAGTGGCAAAGATGAAGGCTGTTTGAAGAGCAGAAAAAAGATTTCTAGTGAACTGGTAATAAAATAGCACATGAAATTTAAATGCAGATAAACATGAAATGATGCGTGTGGAAAAAACACAGAGCAGACATAACTTCATGTATAAAATTTCAGCCTTTGAATCAACCATAACCACCTGGAGAGCAATCTTGGGGTTAATGACAGATTCCTCATGGGGGTTTACTGCTCACAGGAGGTCAAGAAAGCAAATAAAATATTGGGAATCACTGGGAAATGAACTAATGCAGGCATGCAAATCTACGATATGGCCACATTTTAACTGCCATGTTCTGGTTTCTTCATCTCAAAAAAAAGATACAGGAATCAGGATGGTAAAAAGTTCTGAGAAAAGCAACATGGATACACAATGGTATGGAATACCCTCTAGATCAGAAAGGACTAAGCAAGCAAGGACTCTTCAGCCTGGAAAAGAGGTAACTCAAAGAGGATATGATAAAGGTCCAGAAAGTCAAGCATGGTGTGAAATGAACGATTGGATTAAATATTCACTGACCTTTCAAGACAAGAACCAGGGGGTATCAAAAAAGACAGTAAAGGCCAAATTCAAAACAAGTAAAAGGAATTATTTGTGTAGTGGGTAGTTGCTATGGCAGCTCCTTGCCAATGGATGTTTAATATGTTATAAGTTTATGTGGGGTAGAGGGGAGACTGTAGAATTTAATGGAAAAGAAGTCAACTAAGGTTTCTTTCATACACAGAGAACCACAGCTAGCTGAGGAAGTTTCCAAACTGGAAAGAACTGGAGGTTTGGTAAGTATACACAGGAAGTAGCGTATATGCTTGCTCTGTTTTTACTGTTCTCTAGGCATCTGATTTTCACCACTGCCAAGTATGGATAGTAGGCCGGATGAACCTTTCATGTGACCCAATGTGATTATTCTTTTGCTGAACAGGCAAGTGCTGCATCCAGTTATGTCAGATACTTAACAAATGTTTCCTAATCAAAAAAGTAGGCTACACTAAAGTATAAAGGGACTTTTCTATACAACGGGCACAAGATTTCTTCTATGCAAATTTTAGTATCACACCCTGTGTTTGTGCACTTAGGATTGAAAACAGACTCCTAACTGTACACTGATAAAAGATTTCACAGAAGCTGGCAAGGCCCCAAAAGGCCACCTAAACTCAGGTAGTGCCTGATTTACTGACAGAAGCTACTGCCCTGTTTAGGCAATCTCCCTGTTCCAAAAGCATGGCCTCCTCATGACTTACGACATTAACCACAGCCTGGAAAAGTCATCCTTCAGATAGCCTGTCTGAAAAGCTTAGAAACGATAATGATCTGGGAAAGTGGAACAGCATCTTGTTAAAAGATTTCTGTCGCTGGGCAAAAGTCTACAATGCTGACTAGAAACAGAAACATGCAAAGCTCATCCTGCAAGATAGAGGCTCTACAAGAACACTTCTGACAGCTTTCACGGCACGTGGCAGCCACCAAGGATTCTTTTGTTACTCCACACAAGTAAGCTCCAAAACCAACCACAAGTGAAGTCCAACAGAACATGTACTTCAGATGCATAGAAAAGCACTGCTGAATTCCCTGGTCCTAGCTTGCAGATCCAGCTTTGCCAATCTTCTGTACTCCTCTCCTTACCTAAGACTATGACACATGGAATCTAGCACATCTTGCCAACTCAATTTCCCCAAAAGTCTTTCCCACAGAGATAAATTACTACTCTCCCATTCCCTCTGACTTTTACGCAAGAGAGAAAACGAGCTGAGAAAAAAAAGAAAAGAGCTGAAACTGCAGTGTGGTGCGAAGAACAGAGACTATTTGGGTGGGAGCTGTTGGAATTCAGTGGGAGCAAGTCATTAATCCTATTTTCCAGTGCTCACATTTTTATTTTCACAATATTTAATGCTTATTTTTAAAGTCATAGTTATGAAAGCACTTGAAAAAATCTGAATGTTGGCTTTCTTCTATTTTTTTCTCCAGTATGTTTCTAGCTGCCGTGATTGCCAGTAAAAAAAACCTGATCCCATGAACTCTGCAACCTGAAAATTCAGAGAACACGCACACTTCCTTTCTTAACATACCAGTTCTTAGTCCCGAGGATTTTTAATGCTTTGAGTTAATAATACTGATTTATCCTCCTCTCTGCTTCTTCCCACAACAGACAATTTTACTCACACTGCTTGTTTTCTTTTCAACACATACCAACTCACACTATAACTCACTAGCTGTCAGCATTTTAAAAGAAAGATTAGCAGTGCCAACTACACCTCAGGAAAAACATATGCACTCCTCACAGCTCAAGTGTTTATTATATACTACAGAAAAAGTGGTGCATTACATTATCTATGTCCCTCTTCTTGTTTCTGCAGGGCTTCACTAAGCTGACAACTGACAGTTGCATGCTTGTTTAAAAACTGCAGTAAGAAACAATTATTCTGAAGACACTGCATATATAATCATCACAACACAGTAAGGTTTTTTAATATACAAGCTATTTCTTTACTAATTTGTATTTTCATAAAACAACTGACAGTTTAACACAAAAAGCAATCCTAATCTAGTGAAGAAAGATGTATTTTAGGACTACTTAATAAAATAGACAAATAGGAAGCTAAATTCTGAACGCTACCTGACAACAAACAATTTGAATTTATATATGACCCTACAATTCATTATGACACAAAGTTATTATCTCAGGAGCCTAGAAAAATTCCCCTTAAAATTACAGATGAAGATTGAGAGGAAGATGTTACTCAATTTAAGCTCCTTACTCCCAGTCCCATCATTTGTTGAGTTTTTAATACAGTGCTCACAAGGAAAAATAACTATAAATCTAGTAAAATATCATGCCTTTGATATTTCTCATATTATTTACATAGCATTTAACTAAAGTGTCTTCAAAGACTATACAATGCAAGATCACCCTGAACCTAGAAATACTCAGATACATTGCAGAAATGTTAATCAACAGACATTTAGAAGAATAGAAACAACTTAATCTTTGTTCCTCTTCCATGTGTACTATCACAGAAAACAAGGATGCAGGTAAACAGGAAAGGGAGAAATTATTTTTGTATTTGGCAAGAGAAAGAATAGATTGTTCAGCATAGCCAATCTGGTTACCTTCATTAACTGCCTTTAACAATAGCAGTACAAAAGACCTCCTTCCAACAATTCTCCAGAAATTACGAACCCTGGGATAAATTGCGTAGGACAACTAAGTGTCCTCAAACTAGTTTAGATGCTGGAGCAGCCAAGAAAGTTCCTTACTTTTAAGAATGATTAAGAATATGATTTAATGTTCTATGTTTTGAAACCTTGTTACACCTTTGAACATTTATGCTTTACATAAAAGTTATTTACTTCTTAAATCTTACCTGGCAATAGAGCTGAGTAATTTGCCATACATGGGGCACTCCACTCTTACCAACTTGGCAATCTTTAAAACTGTGATCCTGCACCAAATTCCCAGAGCCTGGTGCTCCAGTAAACACAGGAACGATCACTATGATATAGCATGACAATATAGCAACACCTGACCCTTGAAGTTCTAATGAAGCTGGTGGCAAGTATACTCTTACAATTTTACTTCGTAATACGAGGCATTTTGACAAACTCTAAACACTTATTTCTAGGTGAATGTTCCAAATGCGGTATTCTAGGCATATGGTTTTCTCTGGTAGAGGAGAAATACATTCTGATACCTTACGCAGTTATCAAGGAACAAATTTTCCTCTGCTTTCAAATTGCTTAACTCTGGAAAATTCACACTTCTTTTGCAGGGGAGGAGGACAGGAGAAATCCCAAAAATTTCCTACTATTAAATATTCAAATAAACTATTTTAAAACTAAGAAAGAATTAAGCACTGAGGACTGTTTCTACACATGCAAAAGATAGGCAAGTTAACTATCTGTCCTCTGTATTGCTTTGAATTTTTTAATTTAAATGATTTCATTTCAATTTTTTACTACTTGGGAATGCTATCAACCATTTAAAATTTTTATTTGGTAAATGCATAAAAGTAGGTCACTGAAAACAAGCTTACACCCAATAATACACAGACACATCAGAGGATTAATATATAAAAATCAAGAGATGAAAAAACTGACCTGCTGCTTCTGGTGTTTGTTTAGTAGGGCTAAAAATAAGATGTAACATCTGGAGTAGTCTGCTAAAGCCGCACAGAAGTCATTGTAGGAAGAAAGTTTGCTGCAAAGGTACAAAAATAAAATACAAATGAATGAAAGCACTTTTTTCCACAAAAGATTTTTTTTTTAAAAAATCACTCTTTTGACTCTCAGGGCTGTATTTTCAAAAAAATCAAATGAATGCCAATACCCCGACTTCTAGTAGAGGCATACACAGTTACACAGGAGCACAACAGAAGTCTAGCTATCCTTGCCACAATGAATTACCAGAAGAAGCGAACATACGGAGCTTCCCAACCTGCCTACCATATGGGCACAGTATGCGAACACTAGCACTTCTCAGCATTAAACAGGAGAACTGTAATTTCAAGATGACATGGGAAGTCAGACAGGAGAGGAAATAAAGGGTCCCTTCCTAAGGCATGTCCAGTAGAGCCCAGTGACAGCACTAACAGAACACATCGCACCAGCAAATATGGAGAAAGCGCTTTCTTGCAGTCATGATTTTATCTCTGCATATTCCCTAACAGCTGCTCCAGTCCTACACTGCTCCGCTTGACCATTACAAAAATAAAGAACTGGACATTCTTTGGTCATACCAGAAATACTGCAATAACAGAACAGACTAGGATAACCTTTTACTTCCCCTGTAGTCAAAACCAGCAAGTATCTGCGTTGATGTTCAATTACAACCAATTACAGCAAGACTCAGAGAAATGAATAATCTGAATAGATTGAACATATTCTCTACAAATAAGATGCCTAAAGTTACTGACTGAGAGAAAAGAATAATTATTCTGTATTACTAGAAGACAAAATAAAATTCAAATCTGTGCTCTGTACTGCATAGTATGTTTTGGTTGGGTTTTTTTTTTTTGTGACTGCAATTTCCAGGAAGCTAATTAAATTGATTTTATGGCTAATTTGTATCCTCAGAACATGGAGTTCACTAAACTTAAGAAAAAAAACCCTGAAGCAGTAGGAAACTTTAAATAAGACAAATTACTTTTGCTCCATACTGAATTCTAGATCAAGTAAATGTCCTTGTCAGAACTACAGTGCAAGTATCGATTACATTTAATTACAAACCCATTACATTACCCCACTTTTCATGGCATTTTCCAAGTAAAAGAAATGCTATCTTCTTAGAAAAAGTAAATATGCTCAAAGTGCTGTAATCATTGCTAGAACTCAACTTATTTTTAGGAACAAAATTAGAGAGACAGATGTGGACAAGGTGGCATGGAATTGGGGAAGGAATTCACATGCTTTACAGGTAGCACAAACAGCAAAGGACCAGATTTGCCTGGTTTTAGTTGTGGAGAGGAAGGAACGACAGTCTCTTATGTAGCTGCTCCTCAAAGCACAACCCAATCTCATCTAGCAGGGAGAATGTGATGGATAATTTGGAGGGGCTGAACAGGAAGATAAGTCCATAGCAGAATCTCAATGAATATGGAGCCGCAGGCAATGTGACTCAATACAATAACAAAGCAGCAATGGCAAATGCTTCCTCCAGAATGGCATTCATGAATTGTGCCTATAACCCAACTCCTCCTGAAATTACCAACAGTTAATTTCACAACTTCTTCAAAACCTTTAAATTGTTTGCAATTCCATTTAGCATTGGACATTGCAAGCTGGTGCTTGGTAACTGGAAGATTTTTGACTGAGAAACTATTAAGACTACAAAAGGATCTTTTGGGGCGATTCATTCACACTGATCTCCCTCTAAAAAGCACATCTTGGGAAGCAGCCACTGAGCTGCTCGTAAAACTGAGATTCTTTCAGCGCTTTCATCTACGCACTCAAGCCCTGATCCCACAGATTAGTCTCCTCAAACACTCTCTGACAGCTCAAAACGATGAACACTGATCATACTTTCTCTCTTTTGTATTTTATTTCACAATACACAGTCCCCGATATAACTTAAGCTTGTGTCATTTCTCTCATTAATTTCTTAAAACATGGCCTAAAATAGGATTAATAAAAACTTAATAATTTATATAGCTATAAAACATAAGAAATGGTACTTTAAAAATCTCAGTCAGAATCTGCGGGACCAAAGAATGACACAATACAGCAAAACATTTTTCACAGGGACAATGAATCCAAGTTTCTATGGCTACAATTAAGCAATTCTATCAGTATTAATAAAGACACAATTATCATACAAAATCACTAAAACTGACACAGAGCTTTTTAAAAAAAATTCACTGTAAATTTTCCAATTTTAGTGCTTGATCCTGCCCTCTTTGAGATCACTCGAAGCAGTAACACTGACTTGACTGCATGCAGAAATAGCCCTGTGTTCTATACATACCTGAATATCCTGACAATATAGGTGCATACATCCTTATCATTCATACGCTGCTCTAGCGCCACACAGAGCTCAGAGACCGCGCCACTGCAAATGAGTTGGTGTCTTGCCGGAGGTAAGTCGGCCAAGTTTCGCAAAGTAGCTGTCAGCTGCATATAGAATATTTAAAGATTTATTAATCACAGCCGTTTACAACAGAATCCACACTCTTTTGAAAATTTAATAAAGCTCAGATCTCATTTATAATGTCTAAGGCGGTCTGAATGCCCTGTTAACATTCTGCAGCTATGTAACTACCAATAAATTGTAACAGGAAATGTGTGAGTAACAAAATTGTGTATACTAAAATAATTGTTTGAAAATGAAAGACTGATACTGGTCTGTGCCTGCATGTAACCTCCTTCTTTGAGGGAAACATGATCTTTTGTATGTTTTAAAATCTTGTATGCATATATACAACCATATACCAATTGGAAATTAGGTGAAATGCTGTGGATAAAGTGATTTTTTGCATAACGTCTGATTTTACAAATTTACATTTAAGTCTTGCAAATTAATAAAGATATATATTTTGATAAAAACTATAAGTTGCAAACTAAGATGAATTTGTTTTAAAAAACAAAATTTATTTTGATTAAAAAATTTTAAAAGTTAATCAACATCAAGAGAAATCCACTATTCAAACAGTATAAAAATAAAAAGCTTAAGTCCTCAAGTTTATTTTGGAGAAACCAGAATATTTTCAGAAGATACTGTTCTATTTCAAGGATTTTTAAGCATAAAATATCTATCACATGTAGATATGCAAAATTAATCAGCTATTGCATACTTTGAAATTTTCTAGTTCTCTTCCAAGGTAAGGGTATTCAAATGCCAAGGTCAGGCAGGCAATGACATGCAAGTTACCTGTTGATCTAAACCAGAACTTACTATAAAATTAAAGTGAAGTCATATAATGTGAATATGGGAATTCTTCAAATTTTTCTTATTCTAAGAATAAGGTATTTAACTTCAATTTGGTTTTAAATGTAGTTTGATAAGGCACAAAGACTACCTGTTCAAATTGTTTGTAATCACAAAAACCTCTAGATATTAAGTATTTTATCACTGAACTGGACTGCTTGTCCAGTGATAAGTAATTGCTTATTTTAAAGGAAAGATCTGACAAAGAGCAGGTTAAGTTGTTGTGTTTGAGGAGCTTTTGCTTATAGGATTCCATGCACTACTCTGTCCATTCTCCAGCAGCTTTCAAATTTGCTGTCCTACTTCAACAAATTTGACAAAAGTGTACATGTCTTCAGTTACCACACGATGTTCTGTAATGGAACAACAGGAGAAGGAACAATGTGTCAAAATGGAGAAGCAAGCTACAGAGGGGAAAAAAAAAAATATGTGATAATGTGAATTTGATATGTGAATGGATTTAACTTCAGCACTAAATATGAAATGTATACTATATTCAGAATAAACAGAAACTGAACCTATGGAAGCCATTTGCTTCATATTGCTCATAATTTAGAGAAGACACCTGGATTTTTTTGTTATTTTAACTAAACAAGTGCAAAAATTATATTTGCAGATAGGCATTCTTTCACAAGTCACGATGCTTCAAAAATCAACACAATACTGAAGAAATATTTTAAAATAAAAATATTCTGATCAAATACTTTGCTATTCAAAAGTTGCGGTGGAAAAATTCCTGCCAAATGGAACAGACACAAAAGACTCCATTCAGCACTCACATACAAGATGTTCACAGTCAGCCTAGGATGATATTTGTTGAGCTTTAGTTTAGACTTCACATAAAGAAAATTAAGGATAAACCGCTTATTAAAAGTGTTGTTCAAACCCAGACCAGGGCTTTCACTGCAGCAAAGAGACTTACATATTAGAGGATGAAAAAAAAATAAAATCTTTATCAACAGATAATGGTGCAGAGGCCTCCAAAAAGAGAGTAAAATTTTTCACTGCCTGAGACAGTGAGACGGTTCAAAATCCCCCAGCAGTAAATTCTATCAAGACGCAACCTCACAAAAAGACAGGTTGGAAAGGAAAAGCAATGCAAAATAACGTATACATTTACATATACATACAAGATAATGAAATTCAGAAGTTCATAGAAGTATATATCCAGAAAAGAACAGTTAGTACACAAGTGAAATTTGAAGAGTACAAATTAAAAAAATAATAGAAGCTAGCCAGACAGCAGACGAATTCAAGAGAGATTCTGATTGCTTCAAGCAGACACCATGATTCAGGGAGAAACGCAGAACAATGGGCTCTAGCAATCCCCACCAGCCCTAATCCTTATGTTGCCATGTGAAAGATCAAATTTACCCAAACAGAAAATTTAACGGCAGACCAATGCTATTTTTAAAGGAGAAGACATTTAGGCAGTTCTCAGTTAAGGAACATGGAGTACTTGTTAAGTCTTGTCAGTGACACTTCAAAAGCCTTGGCTTTTGAATAAGCATTACCATATTTCGTGTAAATATAATCAGACTGTTAGGTGAAGCGACATAAAATGAGTCAAAGATGGCCTTGGTTTCATGTCTTCTATTAAGGAAAAATAATTATTATTACAAACATTTTTGTTCTTGTACTGTGGGACTTCTGCATAAAATCCATTGTGTAACAGCAAAGAAATCAGAGACAGACTTATTCCCACAAAAAGGACCTGGCAAGCTTATGTATAACACTGCCATCTGGTGATTGTGCAATTATACGGTTAAAGAATGAAGAGTTGGTCCCAGTTAACTGAGATCCTTCAGCTATCAGGATTAAGAGATGGCAGAGCCTCCCTCAGAGACCACTGTAACTATTTAAGGTGGTTTTCTCCTCCAATATAATTTGCTCTCTATTCCTGAAGCCTTGTATTTATTCATTATTTCTGTATGTCACTGGAGATTTGACCCTGTGCTACGAGTTAAAGTATGCCACAAAAACTTCCTTTATTCTGAAGACATGAATCACAGAAGAAACTTTCTTTGATACTATATCCCTGAAAACAACTATTCCTGCATCTGCCTACGATGACTGAACAATTAACTCACATGGAAAAAATGGTGCACATTAATATAGATTTTTTTAAGAAAGTGATATGAGAAAGTTGCACAGGAATTCCGTAGCAGCAGGAATCACTACTTTTCTCACAAGAGGAAATAAAATGAAGTATCTATATTACTATAGAAGAGAATACAAACAAGTGAAACAGCAACCTCAACAAGAGACAGTTGTCAGTATTGACTTTTCCACAAAATACTGGAGGCCTTCTTAGAAACAGCCAGTCTATTCAAACTGTCCAAAATAGTTTTGCTACATTTCCAATCATACTGAAAAGAGCAGATAATAAAGACCAAAAAAAAAAAGTGTAAAATGTAACATTTTCCTTTCACACATTTGCAAATTAAACCCTTGATTTAAAAAAATTAAATTTATCCACATACAAATAATGGAAGAAAAAACATTTCTGCAAAGTTGTGGGGAAGTTCAGACAGCTAGTCAAACAACTGAAAATAATCTGATTCATTAGTTTTATTACCTGGACATCATTTGTTATTTTTAAATGCCCCAACTGGCAAAAACTTTTATATCTATTCGACATAAATTTCCATCTCTTTCTACTCAACAAGATTCCCATTATATGTATGATATGATTAACACCAAGAGCAGCCAGCAAACCTCACTAAGTAATATGCTTTGCTTTTAAACATCCCCTTGCTGCTCTCAGAAGGATAAATATTTTTAAAACTATATAGACATGAAAAGAGATACAGGATACATATCTCTAATTTAGGTTTTAAAATGCCTACCAAAACTGCAACCTAAATTTCCACTCACTGAAATGAAATGACTGCACAGCTTCTGTACGTGAGGCATCATACTCTACTTCTTCATCTAAGCTTACTTTTCTTATAGTTTAGGTGTTTTAAGTCACTGTCTTACCACCTTGCAAATTACACTGAGAATAGAACCTATTCTGGACCCTCAAACCCTCCTCAATACTCTTCAAAAGGGGGCTTGGTTTCTAACTAAACTGATAGCCTAAGGCAGCACTGCAGTAGTACCAGGACTTACAAAGTCTAATTAGCAGCATTCCAGAAAAATATAGTCATTAAAATCTTGATTACATGAAGTTTGTACACCTTCTCTGGAAAAAGAAGGCTTGGAAATCCCATATACAATTTTTGTATAGAATATAAGGTATGGTATCAACAAAACGGCACAGATGATTTTAGAATTTTGGAGAATTCACAGTGCCACAAGAAAGTTAACAGTACCAATTCCAAAGATAGATTCATATAGGAACTTAATGATGACAGGACCAGATAGGAAACAAAACAGGAACACGACAAGCGCAAAGTTTCAAGTTTCATCATATATTCTCCCAGTCTTTAGCAATTTGCCACTTTGGGACTTCCTTAGCCAAACTAAGTATTAAGCCACATCATTTCGTTCAGCGCTTCGTAGCATCTCCCAATCTGTTTATGTTTGTATTAAGATTATACACACCATTCTGGAGAGACATACCTCATAGCTCCACTAAAATAGAGACAAAAATCAGTAATAGTAATGTGATGATGTAAGCTATCTGTTTTCTCATATAATTTCAAGTAGTATAAAATCCTTTGTTTGTAAGTTAGTAGAGTATTAAAGAAATCTGGCATAATTAGTAGAGAAATTTAGTGTAAACACTACCTCAGAAAATTGTCCAATATATTTTCCTGTTAAGTCCCCAAAAGCTTACAATTACACCATTCACTAAACTTTACATCAATAATTTCCAAGACAAATGCCAGGAATCTACCCAGCAAATCCTTGACAAATACAAAAAACCCAAAACCTATGCATAACTTAAGATTTAGCTACATAACCATTGTTTCCTAAAACACTAAGGTTGAAACAGTTTTAGGGCAAAGGATTAGTTTTCATAGCCACTACTCATTAAGGTACCCCCTAAGTGAAAAGACAGTTTTGAGCCTGCTGCCTTCAAAAAGATTCAAAAGTGTTGGCTTTTACAACTACCTTTTCCTTAAATTATAGTTCTTCAAAAACACTTTGTCAAAGAAACGTAATTATATTTTCTTATGCATTTTTTAAAATGCATTATTCTTGTAAGAAAAAGCTTTTTGTAATCTCCTAGAGTATTCAGAAGCTGTTTGTATTTATTATTTCAGTTTAAAGAATTCAGACAGGGAACACGTTTTTTTTTTATCTGTTCATGATAATGTCCAGAACATTGCTAGCACTATAAAGTAATAATAAGAAACTGGTTTTATTAGGTACCTAAAAATATTTCTATTAACTTCAAAATTTCTAAAGTCATTAAAATTGACCACACAAAAATATCTATGATAATTAAATTTAGATCCTGAACAACTTCATGTAAACTTCTTCAAAAGAAGTCTATTCAAATACAGGTAAAACTCTTGTCAGTGGCACAAAGGGCTAGCTTATCTCCTCTAATTAAATTTTTAATTTGCCCTTGAAGTGTGTAGTTTTAGAAATAAAAGTAAATGCTAACCTGGACTAATAGGTGGCCCAAGTTGGAGAAATATGTGTCATTTTCTTTTATATTATTAATCTGCTTCATTAATTGCAGCAACATTTCAACAGCTCCTTTGTTGACCATCTCATTAAGGAGTACTGCATTTCCAGACATGAATTTTATAGCTCCCATGCAATACAGGAGAGCTTCATTGGTTTTTTGCAGATCTTCAGTTCTCAGGACCTCCAACAAACAATCTAAAAGGAAAATCATTATTCAGAAAGTCTAATATTAAACATTTATATTTGATAGAGTCCAGTCATTGAAGAGATTAAGAATTGGGGGGAAAAAAAACTCAGATTGAACTCTTACATTTCTAATAAGTGGGCTAGAAATATCGGGTATTTGGATTGAAACCCAGAAACAATTATTGATGAGTAAGAGAATGGGCCTGATGTTTGTCCTCCCAGGCTTCAAGAACCAGCACCAGTTGTAAACACATACCAGAAATCATTGAAATCCTCAGTCAAGATTTGCAAAACTGATTGTGTATGTGCCTGGAATTTTGTGTTCTAAACTTGGGACATTCTAAAGAGGTTTATTCACACTACCTCTTTAAAAATCAAATGTCTTAAAGTGTCTCCAATGGAGCACTAAAAAGCACAGATGCCTAATTCAAATCTCACATTTGAAGTCTATTCAGAGCATTTTAGATTTACTTTTTATGTAGGTAAAGTTAGTGTAAAAGTTTTGCTTTATGCTACCACTGTCAGATATCTGAAATGTTAAAATTAACAGTTATTAGCACAAGCCCAATGTATCTTTCACAGTCAAATTGAGACATGCTGAATTTGGTGGGTGTATCTTAAATAAGTAATCATAACTAATTCTATACTTTTGAATTTCTAGTAACTGATAGAAACTGATATTTACTTCTGCTTCCTACATTCCCTCTAGTTGAATAAAAACTTTTTCCCACCTCGTTAAATTTAAGAGATTTCTATAGTTTTTTCTGTCTCAACTCAAGCTGAAACTCTCTCCAAGTATATAGGTGCATATGGATGAAGTACACACACTCTAGGCTCTTGCCCAAACTCTCACCCCTCACCAACTGTCTAGCGGTGAGCTAAATCACTTGGGTTGTGGGAACGTGAGAAATCAGTTTCAGGTCCCTGCTCTGCTCAGTATCAAACAGGGTCTTGAACAGTAGCTGTCTATTTTGGGATGAACAGTTCATTTATTTCTTCTACTGAAGCTGCTCCACTGCACATAAACAGTTCTCAGGGCTAAAGGAAGAAAAAGCAATTGAATCTATAAGCCAGTGACTGCAACAGGAATCTGGGTGATTATGCTGATAACCCAGGTTCATGTCTTTGGCCTGGATAAGGTGGGCCTAAAATATAAAGAGTGAATAAACAAACAAACAAAACCTTATAAAAAACATTCTTTCCTTCACTAGTTTTTAAAATAGAGGGAAAGAAAAGCAAGTGAAAGAAAAGTGAAGATGGAAATAAGAGCAAAAAAAAACCCCAACAATGCTTACACAGACAAAGCCACTCAACTTGTTCAGATTTTTGTGTGATGCTAATCTCTACAAAACTGTAGTTTTCAGAACCCAAAGTCAGACGAGCAATCTGAGCTGTTCTCTTTTCTCCGAGTCCTTTCCTGTTGATCTTACTACTGGAAAGGCTTATCTAATCTTTATTTCTGACAACGCTTACATACTAAACTTTGAGACCATGAATACTCTCATCTGTTTAAGCAGACAGACACATACGCTTTAACTTATGCACGTGCAATAAATGCTTGGAAGGTCAAGGCCTACTTAATAAAACATAATGAAGTTTCATTAAAAGGAATGACTATCAATCGATACCAAGTATCATTCATACACTGTCATTTTCTTCATATTTGTCGTATTTGCAAGGTGCATGTGGATGACACAAATACAGTTACAATCACAAAAGAGATCTTAGAGCCACTGCTGGCAATTCTCCGAAACCATCGGCTCAATGTGCAGCAGCAGCTAAAAAAGCCAATGATTGTTCTCAGTATACTTCCTAATCATGGCCAACAACACAGACAGCATTATTTCCCTTCTATAAAATCTGGTGCAGACACATCTTGACTTGTACAGACAGTTTTGTTCTGTACATCTCAAGAAGGATCTACTGGAGTTGGAGAAAGTACAGAGAAGGGCTACTAAAACAACTGACAGAATGACACAATATCCTTTCAAAAAAGAGCTAAAAGGCTGAGATGCCTCAGTCTGAAGAGAAGGCGGCGTATGTGGTATGACTGTGGTTTAAAAAAATCATTAAGGTGGACGGTAAGCTGACTGCAGAAACTCTTACAAATCCTGGAAAACTACAAGCAAGGACATAACGAAAAGTAGGTAAGTTTAAAACAGCAGATAGAGAACTTTTGGAACTTGTTGCTCTATGAGATTGTAGAGGCAGACAGAATCAGAAAGTTCAAAAAGGAATTAGGCAAATTAATGAACAACAGATCTGTAAACAGAGACTAAATTAGGATTAGGCAGGGATGCACCATCTAACATCCCTAATAGAATGAAACAATACTTGATGCTGGGGTAGTACAAGGGAAACGGATCACAGAAAACAGGTAGGCTTCCATGCCCTCCCTAAACAGCATCCCCTGTCGCCATCATTAGACACAGAAACTGGACTAGGCGGACTGTTAGTTTGACCTCGTAGGCAATTTTTAGTGAGTGACTAAGTTAACTTCGAGAATGTTTCTTGAAAGATGATCAGCCTAACTACTGAATTTCAACACCTAACTTACATACAAGAACAGAATACATACCCAATAATCTATCATTCTGAATGATGTAATCATTTTTTTCATTCCTGCAAATTTTAAATGCAAGCTTGCAAACACTGAGAAGATTTTTTCCATCCACTTTCATCTGCAAAGAAAGTAAAAGACACAAAAATCACAACTAAAATCTACATACAAAAATGCACCATAACATTTTACAAGTTCAGACATGATGGCAAAGTTGTACTCTCACAGAACTATTGAGTTCCAGCCAAAACCCTGACACTACAGTGAACTGAAAAGTCTGCAGAATTAAAGGACTCTGAAACCTAACTAGTTTAAGCTCTATTTAGCAAACTGTGCTGACTGACTTCAAAGTAACAGATGATACATAAACTTTTTATGTATTTTCTGCAGGTAGCATACCAATAACTTTCAAGTTTTTTTTCTCTAACTCACTCTTACAGAGAAATTCTGCACAGGATTCACTGGTTTGGCATCTGTGGCCATACCACGAAGAACTCCAGTACATGTCATAATGGAAGTTACTCTCAAATACCAGAAAACAAGATCTTATGACGTACTAATGATCATTGAGAGATCATGAAAGGGAAGTAAAAGTGTTAAAAACACAATGACAAATCTCTTCCTTTCCTCTGCATTTCAAGGGCCATTTCTTCTGTTGTTCATGATTTTTAAGATTCCACAGAAAAATGTCTGTAACAGAACTTTGGGGGTTTTTTTTATATAAACACCACTTAAGATCTATGTAGTTTCTGAATATATAATTATATCTTCTGAATAAAATAACACACACTACCTTAAAGGAGAATACACTCCCCTCCAACACACACACTAATTACTAAAATGTCTACAACACAATGCTAGCTCGTATCCTTTCACCACTAACTGTCCATACATACTTAGTAGAAGCTGAACCAATAGGTTCAAAAGCACCAACTTCATTGAGAGTTTTAACCGGAAATACTAGAGAAAGAGATAATTACACTTACTCACTTTCAAAAAAAATTATTTTGGTATATTCAGATAAATGTGTTTCATAACA
Organism: Sagittarius serpentarius; assembly: GCA_034782735.1. Lineage (NCBI taxonomy): Eukaryota > Metazoa > Chordata > Aves > Accipitriformes > Sagittariidae > Sagittarius > Sagittarius serpentarius. The sequence goes on along the minus strand of JAVKLA010000014.1, from coordinate 21,763,923 downwards.
TCAAGGTATTATTCAAAAAACAAAGCTTCATTTCCATGTGTAATTTTTTAAATTACTGTTTTGTTTAAATCCCTGCATGTGTATCCCAGCTGAGGACACTGTCTCTTTCCTATGCCTACGCAATATTACAGCCACCATACACCATCTATCTTGTGTCCCTCCTTCCTCCCCCAGACGTAATTTCTCTGCAAAAAATAGGCTCCAACGAGTGCTGATCTGGATAAATGGGAGACTAGTATCCGTATGGCAAGAAACTGTGCTTAGGGAAGGGTTAGTTTAGACAGTTTAAAAGTACGAAATGAAAAATTAAATGCAAATTGTAATTCATGATTTTGAGCTTCACATTCTACCAAACAGCATTTTAAAAACACTTACAGCCAGAATAATCTTTGCCAGCTTCAGGCAAAGTGGATCTGAATCAATGTCTACAAGTTTATATAACGTCTTCAGAAGCACACTTCTTCCTTTAAATCTTTTTCCAAGCATATTTCCTTCATTCAAGGCTTGATAGAGCTTGGTGCAAGCCACACAAAGATTTTCTATATTGTCTTCTACTTGAAGGGGGTGGGAAGGGAGAGAAAAAATAATTATCAGTGCCAACTTTTCCAGAACATCTCAATAGACAAAGACACAGCACAACAGAATAAAGAATGGATTGCACAACAACAAAAATAAGGTGCCCAATAAATCTCTTGAAATGATAATGCTATCCTCAAACAGTTTTTTTCTCCTCTTTCAAAAAGAAGAGACTCAAGCCAAGAAATCACAGAGCCAAAATAATACCTAAGGCTAAAATGAACTCACCTTTAATGCTTAATAATCAGGTTGACCAAATGTCTACCAGGAAACTGTGAATCTGACTATATTCTTTAAAGAGCCCCACCAAACATTGCATATGAAAAAGAGACAGTTAAGAATTATTTTTCTGCCCATAGACATAACCAAATATACCAAACCTTGCTGGGATTAAGAACAAGTAAATGTAAAAACTCCTTGGAACACTCCAATGCATAGTACAGGTGCAAGATATATTTGAGCGGGCTGTTGGTCTATCAACAAAAAAGTCATCTACCTCCTAACCCGAGTCCCTCAGACACTTAAAAAAATACAAAAATAAAACCTGCAGTAAATTATTATGAAATCCGTATCTCAACACAATGGAATCATGTACATGTTTACTTTAAAGGGAAAAGTCTTGCCTGTTTTTAAAATTCAAGAAAGATGTTTTTTTTCTTTCTTACATTTGCTTTTGTCTATAAGGTGACACTAATAAAGCACTGTATAAACCCACTTAAACTGCCTATATAACTCTGCATTTACTCAGGATGTATTTCACAGCTGAAATAGTCATATTTAAGGAGGCAAAGCATTTGTGATGACATATATACGGGCAGGAAATTACGGCAAAAACCATTATATCTAAGGCCCCAAACCTGTATGCAGATTCAAGGACTCGCCTCTCACGCTGAGCAGTGCCTGGAAGCTCTCAATTTGCAATCATCATACAATGAACAGCAATGACTATTTCATTTCTACTCCCATCATGACAGAAAATTTAACAAAATTTAGCATGATTCTAAGCCCTCTGCTCCAGTAAGCAGTGAAACAGGAGTGGCAAGGAACCAAAACTGAAAGGTCTCCACTCCATCAAAATGAACAACGACAAAAATTATTTAACACATCCCATGGGGCATTTTTGAAGCTTCTCCTCCCTTGAGTACTGAAATAAAGTATTTGCTCCTCCAGAAAAAGAGACTTTGGGGTTCTATTTGGTTTTGTCATATAACAATCATCTTGAGCACAATATTCATAAGATTTTAGACAATAATTAAGTTCCAGGTTACATTTCAGATTTATTTTTGAATGGAAAGTTTTCTGCAAAAATTTTTGAGGGAGAAAGGGTGAGAAAAAAAAGCTTTTCTATTAATATATTAAAAACTCAATGTGACCTAAATGCATGTGCGGGGAATTAGCTGAAAGGTATGAAGCAAGTGACCACACACAAAACTAAAAAACATTGAATTAACAACAGACCCACTCAAAATATTATAATTATGGAATTCTAATATTCATTTTGATAGGAAAAACTGCAATTGTGCAGTAAACAGCCTAAATAAAACAATATAATACACAGCTGCAGGAGGCAATGATGCAATTCAGTTACAATCTGTGTGAATATTCAAGAAGCAGCAAAACCCTTTAAGGTTTTTGTAGTACCACATTCAATCAACTGGTTAGATAATTTAATCTATTACTAGAAAAACTAAGCCATAATCAAGTTTTTTTAAAAAAGCTAAAAAAAACCCAACACTCTAACCAAATCAAGTAAAGACTGAGGAACAGGGGCATGAAAATTGATTTTCCTTAGTTACATTCATGACAAGAAAAAGACATGATTAGATTTTACCTCTAAATAATATTTTGCTTACCTATATAGAACATCTCACTATGCAAAATTTTGACTCAGTGGCTCATATTTGACAATTTCAGCCTTAAGCAAAGAAAATAGGAAGTTGCATAGCTGTTTTAAAATTTCCTGATCACTGTTTTTCTACACATCAGTGACAGATGTGGGAATGAGAATCCTGTCTTTTTAAAATAATTATATATTTTGGGAATCACTCAGTACTCTACAGGTGTTTCATACTCATCGACATCTGCAAAATTATGCAAAAAAAAAAAATCTAATCTGTACCATACAGATAATACATTATAAGGAACACTGCAAAAGATCCCATAAACCAGAATCTATCTCCTAATTTGACACTCACTTTTAACCACTTGTAAAAACAAATCTACCTTCTATATTCCCACCATTCCAATAAATATAATGTCTATAGAAGGTGACTAAACAACCCTTTGAATGAAACATTAAAATGGATTTCAGAGTTCAATCTTTCAAGCCATACTTAATCTACTTTTGCTTCAATATTCTGGATCATTACATACTTTTCTGAGACATCTAACACTAAGCACAAATGGAAATTTTCATTAAGATTTCTTTAGTTTTCTAAAATTAACTGAGATCTTCAATAGTCTATGCTTAAAACAGGGAATCTCTGCAGTACTTTATCCTTAAAATTATTACCTCATCACTGACTGCTAAGCTGGCAGAGCTATGTTGTCTAAAATAAGGTAATTTAATCAGACAAGATCTTCTCTAAACCAGTATTATTTTTTTTTACAGAATCACAGAATGATTGAGGGTGGAAAGGACCTCTGGAGGTCATCTGGTCCAATCCCCCTGCTCAAGCAGGGCCACCTAGACAGAGTTGCCCAGGCCGGTTTTACACTGCAAAGTCACTGAACATATGAAAGCATAAAAGGCTACATAGTCCAACTACTGTTATTCTTTTGTAGCAAACACAAATGAGTCCCATGTTTCCTGCAGGAAACAGTACAGAAAATACACCCTTTCAAGGACAGCGTTACCCACCTTTTTCCAGTTCATGCAGAACTGGTAGAATCTTTATACGCCAAAAGATTTCTTCCTCTTCTGATTCATTTATCCTTGTTTCATCCTCTAAGCCTTCAAAATACATTCAAAACAAAAGCACATATTCAGTGAAGGTTTCATTTTCTACACAAATAAATAGCTACAAATACTTTATTCATCAGTCAGGAAAAAAAAATCTAAAAATGTCACATTTTGCTATATTCTGGGTTATTCTATGTATTCAAGCTTTTGGTTTTGCTTACCTTTTCTCAAAAACAAAAGTTTCAAACAAAACTAGATGGATAAATGTTTTGATATGTAAAGCTGTAATGTAAAGCCAGATTTGCTTTTGTTTGCTGACATTAATGTTTCATTTGATCGCTGAATTGGAAGGTAATGACTACTTTTACATCAACATGCCCTACTATTTTTCATCTCTGTGTCCATGTGACAGCTTATTTTGTGTTAAAAAACATCCATACTACAGAGGATCCTCTAGGATTATACAATTTTATCTAGTACACATGCACAATATTACACTAAGCTTGGTTAACTGACTCTTTGGTCAGTTAGGGAAAAATAGTCTTGTTATTTATGACATCCTGTTAGCAATTCTAACCACTTCATGCAATTAGTTTTGAGAACTTTTTGACTAAATTTTTGTAAAATGGACGTTTCCTTCCTATTCTTTGTTATGTTAAACAATTTCTCACACAGCATCTTGGGAAAAACTAGAGATATCTGAAAGATGTTTTGCCTCCAATAAACATGTCAGAAACCTTGAAGGCAACCAACTCCCAGTTTTCTTGGCCACCCTCAACCAATTTCCTCCACAGTGACTGAGAAAGAGCTACTGTTCATTATTGGAAACATTGTCCACTTCACAAAGACAAGTTTAAAAAAAAAATTTCAGCTTTTTTTATACTTTGAAAAGAAAAGACAAAAAGTCTATCAGCAGACATCAATTTCAAAATTGGTAGACCAAAAAATCAGCAGTCTAGAATTCTCCTGGAAACAAGACTGGGAGCATGGATCTGTTTTCAGATTGGACAAGGGAATTGGTGAAACACAGTTTATTAAAAAAATGGATTCCAGGATTGACTTTCATATGGATGCAGTATCACTGGGAATTATTCCGACTTGCTGAACATCCTTTTCACATTCACCTGGCACTATGTGTAGTGACAAAATTCTGGTCTTGACCATTTGCCCACTACAGCTGGAGAGCCAGAGTTTCTGTGCAACTTGAGTTTTTAAACGATCTAACAATTACTTACAAGGTGCATGGAGGCATATTTTTGCAGTTCAAGACTAGGTTAAGCTCCTTATCTTGCAGGCAACCAAAGGTGTTGTTACAAAGATGGAGTTTGGTTTGGTTTAGGGTTTTGGGTTTTTTTGGTTTGTTTTTTTTTTTTTACACAGGGAAACAAAAGTTGCACTAAATAACAGGAAGAAAGCCATTAAGATTAGAATAGACACCTTTTTTTAAATGACAGATTTGTCAGCAAATGTCTCCTACTGTTCATTACTACCTCTAGCCTTTAAATGACGATGTAAATTCTTAACATAATCATTATGAAGCACAAAGATACTGTGCTATATGAGAACACTGATATTGAGGTTTGTATCATGAGAACAGTGTCCCAGACCTTAAAAAAAAATGACTGTCTACTGAGCATTACTTATCCTGACTACTTTAAAAGCTTGCTCTTTAAAAAAATCCAGACTCTCTTTGTTTATCTGTATTAACTTTAACTGTCTACCTATATTTTACACAGAATGAATCTATCAGTTATATCTATTTCAACAGATTATACAAAAATGCTGCTGTTTCATAAGTAAGACACTGGTAAGTATGTTATTACAGTAACTATATATTGATAGTGTGTGCATATATACATATTACTATAAGTACATGTTCTTAGGTAATATTATTATTACTTATTTTGCAGACCTTTATTTTCTGCAGCAAAGGAGTTAATAGTCTTATTTAGATCGATGAGTATCTTAATTAATAAAACACTATGCAGCACTTGCAACAAAGTGAAAGTTCTGCTCCAGATAATGTAAGAGCACAGCTGAAATGAGAACACTAGAATAGTCTGCAATGTTCCTTCCTGCCACAAAACCCACATATTGACTCAATTATTTCTCTTCTTTCCAATTTGTAGCTACCTCTCTTAAAGTGAAAGATGGGACTGACTTTCTAACTACGCACATGCTTAAGTGTATTAAGCAAGAAATAGAATAGTTCATGTATGCATTTGCAGATATGACCAAACTTCTCACTAGAAAAAAAATTAACAAAGCCATTCAATTTTTAGTTCAGAATAAAAGGAATTGATTTTTTGTGTCACTGCTGCAGTTGTCTCACATTCATCAGAAAAATATAGCAACCTAGAAGTCATAATGGCATAATTTTTTAAAACAAGTATCTCTTGTAACTAGGGAAAAAAAAAGATAATCAGCTTTTACTAAACAACATTAATCCTAGCAATAAGAATGAACAGGAAATACATGATTATAAAGAAATGCAACACTAATACATTGTAAACTTGCATGTGTCTCTGTCCTAGGAGATTTTTAAGTTGCTGATGAAAAGTTATGGCACTAGCTGTATTTAAAATATTGCAGAAGCTGTCCTAAACCTTCTAATTGAGCGAATCACAATTCAACAGCAAAAATACTCAAGTAAAAGAATTCAGTAAGTTGAAGTTTGTTGTCTCAGTTTTTCATAAGTCTTAACCACAGCTTTGCATTCTGGTCAAAAAAAAAAAAAAAATCACTAATCAGTCTACATTTATTGGTTGCTGTTTTTAGCATGTAAATACAAGAGCCTTAGCAACACTGAGCTTTCAAAAGCTGTGTACTGCCTGACTTATGTTTAGCCTTTTCATGGAATACTGGCTAGTTACGAATATACCAATATTAAAACAGTCTACCGCCTCTCTAAAATGTGAAAATATAAACACAAATCATATCAGAAAATACAAATAAGCTGTAAATGAACACTCCCCCCACGACCCCACTATAGAGAAGAAATGACTGAGAATTCCTACTGCCATCCCACTGTTTATTCTGGGATTAAAGATGAAGTATGCACAAACTAAGGAAGCTACATAATGTTAAAAAAAAAAATGCTATAAAAAGAAACAATCCTAGTAACACACATGATTTTTTCAATAGCATCAATAAAATAGCACAAATAAATTAAAAGGCTTATAAACAGAGAAAATACAGCCCCACAGAATACTAACTCCCATGACATGGTAAATACTCTCAGCTCCTCTGAAGGAAATTAAAGCAGAACATATTACAGCCTTCACCAGAATGATCCAGAATAATGCAGCTTCTCAGTTCTGGAAAAACAGTAATAAAGCGTAATAGCAGAGTAGAAACTTCAGGTTTCCATACCAGACTCTCAGATATACATTTGCCATGTATGAAATGTGCCAGCTATGAAGAAACATTAATTAAAAACTGCTATGTAAAATTAGCAAAATGCATCCCTACAGGGCAATTCAGAATGTGTATCTTCAGCTAATGTAGCATGGCATAACTTTATTAGTTTCTGTGCAACTATGCCAGTTTACAAAAAGTGATAGGCAAACAAGGTGTTAATGGATTGGCAAATTCTTAAGCCTACATATGGGAAAAACAAGAGAGAAAATATCAACAGATTTTTAGAGTGAAGATCTCGAGTACTGTTTCTCTTTACCAACAACATATAGTAAAAAAAACCCAATATATCTAGAAAACCAAAATTATTGTTCAGTGAATAAAGAAGAAGATCTTCAAATCACAAAAATTAGATTATTTCTATTTGACTGTGTTTCACATTTTTTGACTGGAGATTGAAATGCCTTATGAAGTACCTCTTACTCTTCTCTTCCAGCCTGTACTCCTTGGCCATGGTGAACTGGTGCCAGGCTCTTTCATCTGGTCACTGAAAGATACAGTATAGACACACACAAAGTATATCAGAATACAATGCTCAAAATGGTTCTTTCTTCACATGCACTCAGTATGCGATCTGCATATTAATAACTAACTGGAAAAGATTATAAGTTATTTTACTAAGTTAGTAGGTTATCTGCTCATTAAAAATGACATACAAATACAACTTCCACCAGTACGTATTACAGAAAGCTCCTTCAGAAATACTGACATATTTACACCACAAGAGGTCACTATTATGGAACACAAAACCTAAAGCTTTTCCACTTGTACAATAAAACTGAAAGCTGAACCAAACTGAACTCAGAAAGAGCTCATTTTTATTTTATCATCAGTTTCATTAACTGAATATAAACTCAACTAGCTTAAAACTGTAAGTTCATCCATTCACAAGGACAGTGATATCTTCTGATAAACACTTTTAAAAGATTTAATGAGAAGAATTTTCAAAGACATAAACCTTTTAGTAACCTTTAATGTAAATATTAGAATTTCCACATCTGCCTGTGAACTATTGCTAACTGCACAGTAGTCACTAGTTCTGTTAGTACAAGAAACATGTATGTTGTAATTTCTTTGTAATGCAGCAGCAAGTAATGCCGTAATTCCTGCTGATTGTACAATTAGTCTTTCTTTGGCCAGAGGAAACTACTACATACATGTGATAAATCTGTTCTGTTTGCCTAGCTACACACTCAAGCAGCACTGATCTAAAAGAAATATACAAGATACAGACTCTCTTTGCTATTAAACAGGAATCTTTCTTCCTTTAAATTCTGTACTAAAGACAAAGGTTTTAACCAATGTTTTGTATTCTCAGTGTATGTTTAATTTAACGCTTCTTATTCCATTTACAGTTCATGTACCAATACAACCTAATCTCCTAAATTTCCTTCTAAAGATAACAGCAGTGTGTTAGCAATGTTATTTCAAATTTTTTTAACCTGTTAATTTAGTTGCTATAAGGCTTAAAGCTAAACTGTTTTTTAAGTGGTTTGCTGGATTGGCACCTAAATCCTGTCTGCCAGTCCAGACAGAAGATGTAAGTCATCCTATCAACAGATGGAGACAGAATAAAAGACAAAGCTCTTGTAAGATCACTTTCGTACAAAAGGGACTGGATAGCTCACTGTGATCAGTCAAAAATTTCCCAAGCAATCACATTACAGAGGAACACTTGCTTCATTATGGCTGAGAGTAAATAACGCTTTCTTTTTACAGCATGAGGATTTAAGTGCTCCAAAATCCAAATGCTTACACAAACTATCTCAAAATTCTCTCAGCTCATATACAGCAATTCCTACTCCTATGGGGAAGGAATGCTTTAAAAAAAAAAAACAACAGACAAGTGTTTGCAACTCTACTCTAAAATAGACCAACATCTGTAGGAAAGAGGGTTTCTACAGCACACATTAAATACAGTTCAGTGTATTAACAGAAATCAAAATTTGCTTCCATTTATATGAATACCTTGTCCTACAAACTTTAAAAGTTTAAGAAATCGTTCTACGAAGTTCAGCCATCCCTGAAATCAAGACTATAACCTGAAAGGACACTCGATAAGCAAGAAAAGAACAACTTCTGTCACCTAATACTAAGCCAGCTATATTCAGAAATCGGTATCTTCAGAATTACATATATGCATGATGATACTATCTGTCTATATGAATATGGATGTTTGAGTTTGCTTTCCTCAGAAAAAGTTTTGTCACTATATCCTGTCTGTGCCTCTTACCCTAAAATATAAATCCACAGGATGAACCCAAGAAACCTCAACAAAGACAATCCTACAAGTTTTGTAGGAAACAAAAGCAGCTGAATAGAAAGACACTGAAGCAAAGGATGTGGTAATTTGAACACTTATCAGATAGAAATATCACATATGTCAGATGAAGGGTAAGACCATGTCAAAGTCTGAACTGCATAAAAAAAAAAAAGTTTGGTTGGAACCTGTGATTTCTTAAACACCAGTATCAACCAGTTTAGAGACTTACATGAGTAGGAAAGCAGATTTGCTGTAGTGCTGGTAATCACAGAAATACCTGTACTTTTGGGAAACATAGAATCACAGAATTGCTTAGATTGGAAAAGACCTGTAAGATCACCTAGTCCTAACCTAGCACTGACAAGTCCACCACTAACCCACATCCCTAAGCACTACATCTACAGGACTTCTAAAAACACCCAGGGATGGGGACTCCACCACTGCTCTGGGCAACACCTTCCAATGCCTAATGACCCTTTCAGTAAAGAAATTCTTCCTAATACCCAATCTAAACCTTCCCTGGAGCAGCTTGAGGCCATTTCCTCTTGTCCTATCGCTTGTAACTTGGGAGAAGAGACCGACCCCCACCTCGCTACAACCTCCTTTCAGGTAGCTGTGGAGAGCGATAAGGTCTCCCCTCAGCCTACTCTTCTCCAGGCTGAACAACCCCAGCTCCCTCAGCCGCTCCTCAGAAGACTTGTGCTCCAG
>JAVKLA010000014.1:21715286-21753957 GCA_034782735.1 Sagittarius serpentarius | reverse complement strand
TCACCAGCTTCCTTGCCCGTCTTTGGACACGCATAAGTTACACAGCTTAACTAGAATTCTCATTACTTTCAGAAAAAGAATACACTGAATACATACATAAATGAGAATGACTGGTGGGCAGGCTTATCTTTAGGGAATACGTGCAATGTATGAATTTTGTGAGAGATTACAAAAATCCCTTTATATACCTTTACCATGCTGCCACCTCCATTTTAGTTACAGACTTTTGCTTCTTTGTTATCTTTTCACTTTCATGTAGGGCTGAAACTTAAGTAGCAATATCTTGTTAAGAACTATGCAGTTAAAATGTGATCAACATACTCTAAAAAATAAGTTACCTACTATTGAAAGGAACTGGCTTGTCAAGAGAGTGGTTACCTTGGAAACAAAGTCAATTGGCAGAAATCTGATCATCTGATAAGGGACTCATCAAGAAATCAACTGACAGAGGCTCTGATGATTTACAGAGGAAAAAGAACTTGGCAACTGGATCATCTCTATCCTTCTCATATAATCATAGTAGCCCCTATGAGTAACACTGCTTTCTTGAATGTACACAGACAATGAGGACTTCCAAAACGAAGGTGAGCCAGCACTGCAGTAGCATGTTCTGTATTTTTCCCTGGTGAAAGAATGCATAATTTAAGTGAAAGCAGCATTTATTCAGAAAGTCTGCATGTTTAGATATTTACTTGCTTGTTCTTGCCATGAGCCTCTTGTTAATGGTAGATCTGCAAACTCGCAACTTCAGTTCAGGAAAACTACATTTCTAAGAACTGCATCCCAGAGGCAAAGAATTGGGCTAGTTCTCTCCAAAGAACATGCACACAACAGCCAGGTCTGATTCACAAACACGAGCGTAAAATCCCAATAAAGGAATAGTGCTTGGGCTCTTTCCTCATACTGCGGAGGATTAAACATCTGAGAATCTGGCTCCCTCTTTTCTTGTAAAACAGAGTCTGGCAATGGGCCTGAATTTTGGGCCACACCTTTCCATACATTTAGACCTTCAGCATGGTGCCTGCTACAGTTTTGACCCAAGAAAGGCAGTACTTCCCTTGACAAATGCCTGGGCACAGGGCACAGACAAGCAGAGGTAGGGGCATTCCTAGCCAATACTTTGTGTGTGGTAGGAAGGGGGTTAAAAATACTTTCATTGTATTAACATAACCCATGACACAGGAGATGGCCACCAAGCCAGAGACTCCTTCGTTTAATTTTTACTAATTATTAGTACAGATGTAGCCCTGGTGCCCCACTGATTAGTTACCAGTTAAAAGGGACACATAGTCTAATACTGACAAGTTAATGCTTCTCTACAGAATTGTCTCTAACAAGCACCTTTGATCAGTGAGGTAGCAAAGCTTAACTAGAAAGAAAAGAGAATATGATCACCTTTTCTGAACTGTCGAACTTGAAGGCATTCCCTCTAGACACTACCCTCTCCTCATGGTAAGGTTCTTGTAACATATATATATTCTTACAACTTTGGGAGGCAAAACTAGAAAACACAGAAGTGGAAGAACAGAGTAGCATAGTAACTGAGATAGTGCAATAAAGGATGAAGAATATGAGGGTTCGTTTTCAAAGAGAAGAGTAGGAATAATGGGGAATGAGCAAAAGATAAGGGCAGTGAGTATGGAAAAGGCCATAAGCCCCATACTATCTGCTTCTGCAAGTGCAAAGATCTCACACGACTTTGCTCTTCCAGATATTATGAGCCTCTTCTCTTGCACCCAAATAAACTGAATCTGTGGACTCTCTCTTGAAGCAGAGATAGGAAATGGCACTAGCCCATGTAAACCAGAATCTGAAGAGAGTCTTATGAAGGCAGAGAGCTACTCGCATGCAGACAGTGCATAGCATGCCCTGAGTAAATACTGTGAGGAAGCCATACACAGTAGACAGAAGCTGGTGTCTGGAAATAGATTTATTTTCCATTTTTCAACAAGGAAATGAAAACGAATTACCAACTTTGTGATGTAGAAGATAAGATTCTGCAGAGTGCACTTAACTTTGTATTTATAGGTATCTTTTGCTGGTGAATTCTGCATGATTGCTTAAGGCAATTTCTTTGGGGGGGGAGTGCGGGTGGTGTTGAAGACATCAGAAGAATCAAACTAGTTTCCATTGACAAAAGTAGGAATATTAGGCTTAACATCCAAGGACTTTATAGACACTGACTAACAAAACACCATTTTCTCTCAGTCAGCTCCACACAAAACTTTCCAAATAGTCGTAAGTCTCAAACATCAGCAACACTTAAAACAGAAAAGGTACTTGGAAACACACACAGCACACTGCCTTCTGAAGGCATCACCTGCATAAACTACAATAACACTAAGATTTACAGAACATATGTTTACATACATTTTATACAAATGTGAAACAGACCATGGCTTAGTTAGTCCAAAAGCTTATCTTCAACTACCTCTTTTTAAAACTGGCAAGTACAGACACTCACAGAAAAACCTCTTCAGAAGTTCCTTCCTGATAAGAAGCCTTAGTCTGTGTTGCCACCACGTGAAAGACCTCTTATCATTCATGTGCTCTCAATAAAACACTGGCCTCATTGCTAACTTCTAGTAACTTTTCTAAAGTAAAGTAATATTTAGTTGGGGGGTGGGATTCAGTTTATTTTAAAATAAATTTCTAAGGCATTTGAGTTTATTGCCTCTCAATTTCCTTTTATTTCTTTGATGCCCTTTTTCTTAAGTCAGAAAACTGTAATTATGAGCATACATTTCTACACATCTATATCTGCAGAGCATTTTCTGTATCTATAGAACCACAATTCTAATCTAAGTTCCTTCCTCATAAGCAAATCTAAGCCCCTTATAGTTTCATTGTTTGTACTTAGAGCCCTTTTATTTTTTGTCTTTATTTTGATAAGGTAAACAAAACCAGTCATACTTAATCTAAAAGTACAGTAGCCATTTATGTAACAAAAACATACAAAAGCCACAACAGATCATGCTGAAAGTCCAGCTTGCTCAGTGTCTTCCAACAGTGACCAAAAAGCTTCTCAGATGCCTCCAGCAAATAGAGGGTGCTGTTGGGGTGCCCTGCCTACAGTTCTCCTTCAGTTTCTGCCTTCATGTTTTTCACCCTGATGCATTCCCCCCACTTTCTTTTTCCTTCCATTTTCCCCAATCGTCACTCAATTTCTCCCCAATATATTTTCTTTCATTCCACCCCCTTCAGCCCCCACGAACTTCCTTTCTTCTAGTTAACTTAAAACCCACAAATGTGACTCAAATTTTTATAAATTTTATTTTGGATCCTTGATCTATTGATGTTTTCACGTCTTCAAGTGTGTAGGAGAGCAATTTCTAACTTTTCACAAGGCTCTAAAAACAGCCTAGGCACTGCAATAAGTAAAAGATGCAGACTTTTTATACATAAATACAAGCACTGAACATCTGATTTTACAAACATACATTGTGTGCATTGGAAAGCCATACATGACGTATCTAAACCCAAAAATCAAGACCATTTCATCAAGTGGTAAGAAGAACAGATTTAGAGCAATGCTAAGCAGATCCTGGGGGCCTGCTCTGGCAAGTCAGATGTATCAAAAGTATTACTAGGCACAAAGTGTTTTTTCAACACTGTGATCTGGGTTTATTTTTAATATCAGTATCCAGTCAGTTATAAGCAGTATCCAGGATGGCATGCCTTCTATCAATAAGGATCATTTAGCTATTTAAGCAGTTGTATGTTTTCCTTTCAACCAAGATGCCCAAATACTACATGGACTACAAAGCGAAAAGCTGCAAGGATGTGTTGTGGTGAGGTTTTTAAGGTGCAAATGAACAGGGTGCTAGATGATCTCATCCAGGCTCCCTTTTCCACAAAGATTGGACCAGATGATCTTTTGAGGTCCCTTCCAATCTGAGCTGTTCTATGAACTTGGTGTTCACAAGGCCCCCCAGGTCTTCTTCCACAAAGCTGCCTCCCAGCTCTGTGGCCCTCAGTATATAGTGCTGCCTGGCGTTGTTCTTGCCAGGTGCAGGACTTCGCACGTGCCTTTGTTAAATGGCATGAGGTTCCCATCAAGCCTTTTCTCCAGCCTGTCAAGGTCCCTCTGGATGGCTACACAACCCTCTGGCATATCAGCCAATAGGCTGCTTCTATACTGACTGCCAGTTACCATTTTTCTAAAATATTCAAACCTGTGGTCTCACGAACTGCCCATCAAGTCTCTCAGCAGGACTACTGGGGAGCAGAGCGCAAAGATACCCAAGGCTCTAGACCAAGTTTCTCAGGGCACATCCAGACTCAGCAGCTTCATCTCAAAAAGAAGGATGGCAGCTCCAGGGAAAGTTAAAAGGAACTAATGGTGATCCTGGGAGCAGGGGCAAGAAAGATGATGCAGCAGACCTTGAGTCAGCAGCAAGGGACAAGGTGGTACAAGAACCCCAAGGCAAAGCAGAAAGGGAGTCAGATGTGGAGCTGCAGCAAGTGAGAGAGACTGCGACTGATTTTCTCAGACAATGTTCTGTTACACAATGCTTAGGATCCACCGCTTTAGAACATAAGCCCTCTGCTACCGTGATTCTTCTACTATAATTGTTTAGTGATCAGGAAATGAGTTCTAACTCTAAACGAGAGTTACTAATTTTAATAAGAAGACATTGCTCTGTAGGCTTTGAAACGAAGTGTTAACAACTTCCTAGTATTTTTGCCAAAGCAACTAATAGGAATTGGTTTTAGCTTTTGGCAAAATGAGAAAAACAAGTATTTTGCTTTATCATTCACTCTCATAGAAATTAATTTTTCCATATGCCAATTACCATATGCATTTTTCATTAATCCATCTTTCCTATTTAACTACACTATCCAAACCTTTTATGCTGCCAAAAACATCAGAATTAGTTTTCTGTATTGTCTTTCATTGGTTCAATAGTACGGAATATGTTTTTGTGGTTTTTGTTTTGTTTCAGACCAAGTGATTTCTTCCTGACCCATAACTTGGCACTTAAAAGACACTCTTTTTTAGACAAAGAATTGTCCTTCATTGAGCTGCTTAAGAGAATGTGTCCCTATTTTGTTCAGCTACCACTGAGCTTTCCTTTCTATGATGTCATCTCAGGGACAAACAAGATAGAAACAAACACAATGTGGAAATAAGTAACAGGTGTGCCTCAAAGGAAAAAGAATTAGTATAACAGCTCAAGTCTTAAAGACTATTTTCCTTTTAGAAAACATAACAGACACAGTAAATTACTTGTGGACAGCTAAAAGATATATGAATTAAATATTAAACCAATTACACAAACCTCTAGTCAGTCCTGTTTCTCAGATACAAAACTTTTCAAAAGCATGCAAATAATTGAAAAACTGATAATATAGATGTCATGAAATTATTTCAGGAATTGTAGAGGATTATGTCATAAGTAACACCACCAGAAAAGACAAAAACAAAAGGGAGTGAAAACTGTAACTGAGACTATAACTGATACCACTGACATAAGAAACGATAAATGGTAGAAAGGCAACATAATTTGCAAAAATATGTTGACAAATAGGCCAGCTACACTCTGAGTCATCCTAAAGATGAGCAAATAACAATTCCTCTATAAACACAATCATGGGCATAGTCCATTACTTATGACAGCTCCAGTGATAAAAAGAATATAGTATTCTATTTATACAGGCTGTTGATGAAGAACTTCATGCACATGTTAAATAGTATGCCTTAAAAGAATAACAAAGGTTGATCAAAACCCTATATCCTTGTCCTTTTTATTCTTCACAGTCTTTGCATCTTCTGCCTAATACAGAAAATATTAACAATATCTACTTGTGGCAGGGTATCTTTAAAGCAAGCAGACAACTAACAGCCTAATTCTAAACACAAAAAGCAATTAAAATACTAGCCTAAATATATTTGAGTCTGAAAACTACAGCATCTTCATCTTCCCACCTTGAATCTTGCACAAGCATTCTCTTTCTAAACAAAAATTCAATCTAAATCCATTGTTACTATAGTCCTACCTAGACTGAATTGGCATTCCTCCTTTACCCGTTGCATGGCACACTTTCCCATTCTAGAATTACCATTCAATTGGTAATAAGGACTCTCAAGACCTAGATCTCCCAGATTTGGAGATCAGTGACCATATCCTGAAACTAATGACTAGGGAGGAAAGACTGCCTTTGGAGTAGGCAGTAAAACTGAGCCTAAACTCCACTCTCTCACAAGTGAAGAGACCAGTGATAACAGCTACTTGTTGCTCTTTTCTTCAGAAGTCTATAAAAAATTCCAAAAAAAGAATTCTTCATTCCCAATTTTCTCTCAGCATCCCCTAACCCTATACACAAACATGCATCTTCGTGGAAAGGCAGGTGTCATACTTTCTTTGGAAAACACTGTAGAAAGCTCTGCCTGTGAAAGCCTTCCCACCACTGGATTGTTTGTTTCTTAAATTAGTGGTCTCAATAGCTAGTAGAACTGAGGCACAAATAGAGAAAGATTAGTCAAGAGTAGATTAATTTCCTGTTTCCATGTCTTTATGAGAACTCCAGAAGTTGTGAATATACATAGTAAGAAAAGACAAATCCTGAAAGAAGTCTGGGGAATCTGCAGCAATATCCACTAAACCATACAACAAACTAATATCCACACCATGTCATTAATTTCAAAAATTCAACCAGAGCATAACAGAAAGGTTTCCTTCCTGAAGGGAACACCCAATCTCCTCTGCAGGAATCCTTTTCTTTGAGGAGAAAAGGAATGAATATTTTGGGCACAGATGTGAAGCTAGTTTAAGCAATCAGACAGAAGTGATTTCCAGTATTCACTTGTCCCCTGCTTTTCTCATTTTCTATTGAAGAATTCCAAAACTCTAAAAAGCAGAAGAAAGAAAAACTAGTCTTATGGAAGCAGTTGATGAATACCTCCTCAAGGATTCTGTCAAACAGGCATTTAATAAGGACAGCAATGGTGATAAACAGGGCATAGTGTTACCTTCTTTTCAGAACCTTCTAATACTTTTGTAAGTATTCAAAGAAATCACTTAAAAAAAGTGTAGAGCAGGCCACTTGGGAATCAACTGTTTGCCACCAAGCTTTTCCTCATTGAAGGCACCTATGTTTCTAAGGAGTCTTGGAATGACATCTAAGCTTTCAGAACATTGACAAATTGGAGGAGGAGGAAAAAAAAAAAATTCATCTTTTCTCACCAGGGAAACTGTTGCTCTTCATCAGCAAATCCGCCGTCACTGTTGACACTTCTGTTGAAATATATGAATGCAGAAAATATTTTAGAAGTTTCATTTCTATAGCAATCACAATAGATGGCAAGGCACAATGGCTGGCTGAAGATGTAAACAAAACTTAGCTTCCTTATGATTGTCAGAAACTGCTCCTTCCTTTCCTGAGGCAAGATGTCAATAAATTCAATCTGCTTCAATTAATATGTTTTTTGAAAAATATAATTGCAAACAAAATGACAAATAACTCTTCCACTCAAAAGGTCCTTTTCTCTTTTTCCCCCAGCATCTTTATAAAGCAGTAGTGATTTCATTAGTGCTGTTCATTCTTTTCATCAGTCCTTGGGACAACAAAAGAATCCGAGATGGAAAGTGAGCAAGTCTCTTGCTGGAATAAAATGCTCCTGTTCCCTTTGAAATAAATGTAATAGCATTAATGGCAGAAATCTGCCATGCTATTTTGGCATGCTCTACAGTTTCATCATTAACAGAAAAACAGCTTTATTAGAAAAGTTATTTTTGTACATACATATGAACTGTGGGGAAATGGAAGTAAGGAGTCTCATGCATCTCCTGTACAAAGCGTACTATTTCTATAATCCTCTTGCTTAATTCCTGCAAGGATTTTAAATCACTGGGATACAGAATTGAGGCTGACACAACTGCTTCATATGGAGAATGACAGGACCCCAGGTAATAAAAAGTTTTCACATTCCTTTAAGCCTTCATCCTATTATTCCTGAATACAATGTACTTTAAATAAAAAATATATTTTAACTTCATACAAGATGCCTAAAGTATTTATGACATAGAAGCAGATGAAATCTAATCACAGCAATCATGTAGTACCTGTAAACAGGTTCCATACAGAAAGAAAGAACGCCAGAACTCTGTTACTGCAATGACCCATCTATACTAATGGAACCTTTTATATACAACTCCTACCAAGACCAAACTCAACTAAATATATTGAAGGATAGGTTTGTGATACCTTTCAACTGCCTTCTCAGATGAAGAATGACATCTCTGAACTCAGAAAAGGATATAGATCAAGGTCTGCCTGACTCGTGCAGTATCATATGCGAATACTGAACCAATGTGTTTATTGGCATAAACCTAGCAATAAGTTAGAATGTATGACAGCAGCTGAGATTACCTAGAGCCATTCCATCATACGATGGCATGAACTGCTTGGGCTGATATAGATGAGGGATCTTTGTCCTTTACTAAAAGGAAAGCATTTTCTATTATTTTTGTGCATACTGCAGCACTGCAGGTATGCCTGGTACTCTAAGCTATATGAGCACCTAAATGTTGTTAGTGGTCCTTGGTGCAAGAGTATAAAACAGCACAGGCAGCATCTCTTAAGCAGCATTGGCAAAAGTCATCTCTGTCTCAAGTACACAGAAAGCGTGCACAACCAACAGGAGAAGGTAAAGATGCACCATTCAAAAATACAGATCTCGCATTCAACACAGCAAAAGGGAGGAATATTATGTTACTCTTCTATTTTGGAGAAAACTAGTCAGAACAAGACTGGAAAACTTTTTTTTGTATTATCTTAAGGTCAGTAATTTGAGATCTAATTTAAGTGATGGGTGAGATTCAACTACCTCAAGTACTATTCTCTCTAGTTCAAACATGGATATGACAAGCTACATGCATTAGTATTCCATCTTTTATGGTTAGAATCATTAGTATCTTAGCTATCATGTTAAGAGTCAGAAAAGTAAGTAACAGGTTGTAAAGAAATTAAGCCAGCGGAGCTTATGCAAAGTGAACCTTGACAACCTATTCTTCAAATATGCAAAATTATATCTGAAGAATATAAAATTGAAAATATATAATTTTCCCCTTTCAACATTTTGTATTTTCTAAAACTCCTCTTACACAGAGAAACCAAACTGAAAACGTCCTTTAAGACTTCCTGTTGCAACGAGCAGTCTTTTCAGTAACAGACTTTTTTTGCCTGTTCCTAAGAATGCTTAAATAGAGAAGCTAGTCATTCTCAAAAATTATCAAGGTAATCAAGCTAAATCATGACATTCTGTGGTTCAGGCTACCAGGAAACTCAGTGATTATAGTACACAGCACCATATGAATGAGTAATTGCAAAAAGCACCAGTAACAAAAACCCAAAATCAGAATCTTGCGGTGCTCTCAAGCTTATAAAGCAGCAGCATATAATTTTGAACAGATAGCAAGGATGTATAATGAGTTAACCGTTCAATCATACCTGCAAGTTTTAAAATTACGACTCAAGAAAGGTCATTCTTTCCAATTAGTAAAAGTATCAACTGACCCTTTCTTATTAGAGACGCTTGGATACCATTAACTAAGTACCCATTTCAACCACAACACTAAAGTACTTCACACCACACCTTTACTAAATAAAAGTAAAATTACAGTAACTTATGTAATATGATAATCCATACAGTCTTTACCTAAAAAGTCTTTTGGGTCACTGATTTTAATGGGAGAAAATTATTTTGCACTGAAGCATTCTCCCTGGTGCTTTACTTTCCTTCACCCACATTCTTCATCGCTGGGCTTATTTCCTCCTTTTCCCTATCTCCGTACTCATGAAACTTTCTCTTTGCTCCCACAAGTCTCCATTCTTTCAGGATATTTTTTTTTTAAATCCTGCTTTCAGTTTAATATAAGAGTGCTATGATAACTCTGCTATGTATCATTTGCTGTAACATCCTCAGTGGACAACATTCTCTAAACTATTCAGTGCTATCATCAAGTCAGTAAATGAAAGGCATTTCATTTTATAAAATTAAGAATATACTCACTCCTTAATATCAAAGGTGCTTAAGAATATCCAGGGAAATAATTTTTTTCTAAGCATAAAAACATGCAAGAAAACAACATATCTACTGGCAAACATTTATATTTAATAGTGACCAAGTGTTTATAGGATATGTTTTGAAAATAAACTGTTATTCATTCTTTGTTGTAGAGATTGTCAGTTCTATCAATGTTATTAGCACAAAATGGTTGTTCGTCCAACTACTAATCCAGCAACAGATACACCTGCTGAACACAGTGCCACAGGCTATTCCTCCCTGTGCAAGAATTCAGATCTGAATCAAAAGAAAAAAAAAAAAAAAGACTTAATTGTGAATTACAGAATGGACGCAATAATCTAGGTTCAGTAAAAACAGACTGCATGCACATAAGTCTCATTAACTCTTACACCTGTTTGGTCTTTGAAAAAAAATAAACTAAAAAAATTCAAAGCTACAAAAAAATTCTGCCTCTATTGCCAAAGAGTTTAAGCCTGGTTTTTGTATGATCATGTATTTCCCCAATACAAGACCTGAAAACACATCTCTATTCATCTGTGGAGCTATGGAAAGAATTTATAACACCTTAAAACAACAGGCTTGAACTGTAAAAGCAAGCACATTGAATTTAAACTTGAGCATTCTATATGTAATTATTAGAAGACTCAGTTTTGAAATGTTAATGATCAAACAAAATTAAAGTTATTTCATATCAAGCAACCTCCTACTAACAATTTTTCGACAAATTAGTCTTTTGCATGTAGAAACTTCCTAAGGACAGAAGTGTAAAGATTTTTTTTTCCTAGTAATCTAAACATTGGGTTTTTTTAATGCATAAATAGCTCTACCTTCAAATTCCATCAGTTTTAAACATTTTGATACTTGCACAACTGAATATCTAGGAAGAGGGTTGTGTGGAAGGTGCACATTACCATACTTGAGCAATACCAACCTTTCTCTTCTCAGTTGAAATAAAAACTTTCCTGCTGTCCCTTCTGGGAAGTCTTCCCTCTCTGATTTGCTGCTACACTCATTACAAATTAATTGTCTACTTTCATCATTAAATGGTGTGTATGACCTTTGCTCTGCGAAGCAATTATTATTACTTCTGCAAAGATTATTCATCACAGCTGGTTCTTCAGAATCTAACTTCTCCTCATCTGAAATAGCCAAAGAGAATACATTTGTAGAAGTGTTCTTACACCAATACACATGGCAGAGCTCAAAATGAATTACTGTTTGTCATGTTACATTATCAAAATTTGCTTGTATCAATTTAAAAGGTGAAAAAGCTTAAGACTATTTAGAGCAAAGTAGTCAAAGTCATCTTATGAACATAATTTCTTAAAGTCTTTTGGGTTTGCGCTTTAACATTTTAATCTTCCCTCTGTTTGTTTTGGGGTTGGGGGTTTTTTTTTTTTCCCATTTCCCTTTTACAGATAGGTGGATTGTACCTTGTGACAGAAGTGATTATATTTCAGGATCTGAATATTATGAAGGAACTCAAACAAAAGGTAGCTTTTAATCTTGTACCTTGATATGTACATGTGATAAGAACCTGCACAAAAAAACTTAAACATTTGCACGATCCCCAAAGTGGAGAAAAGGCAAACTCTGGCTATAACTACACTAGAGTCTCAACTTCTCCAGTTAGTAACGTCAACTTATTAAGGCTGATGGATTAAACTACATATAGGGGTACATGATATAAATATATATTTATAGAATATGTACATAATAATGAAGTAAAGTTTAGTACTTTTTGTATACGACCTATTTTGCAATAAAGTAAAAAGTCATATATTCAGTTTATCATGTAAAGTAAGAATCCCAGACAACATAAGAATTGTCCTTATTACAAATGAGTCTTCATTAAAGACAGAGTTCCAGCATGTTTTATTATGGGCCAATGTGCAGGAAACCAAGACGCCAAGTCATTTCCCATCTGCAAGAAAATTACTTTCAAATCCCACGTTTAGCGACCTTTATTAAGTCTCCACTAATGAAACTCTTTAACAACAAATATGATATAGCTGGAGGCCTGTCAAGACATATCATTCCTTTTTATTCCTCCTTTTATGCTCAATAATCCATCAGGGAATCTCCTTAGATGATGCCATCTCATTATGTCTTTAAACATTTCAGCATTTAATGTTAATTTTACCCACTGAAGAACACTTCCAGTAAAAATTCCATTACTTCGAAACCTATAGGTAAAAAGGCACCTGAGTAGCTTTCAACTCACTGTCAGCAGTGGAAGTCAGTATCATTTTTGGAAATCACATTTTCAAAACTGCCTTAAAGCCATTTAAATATTTTTAACATTTACTCTGAAAGGACATGCAGGTCCTTTAATATAATAATTAATTAACAATATTAAAACCCATCATGCAGTTATTTTTCTAGGAAAATGTATGAAAACATTCTTACTCTGATCAGAAGGAACCATTTTAGCAGAAAGGACCTTTCTCTGAGAAGTTCTTCTAAATAAGCGTGCCCGAGCACTGCTGACTTTTCTAACCTCTGCAGCACTGGCAGGAGGTTTTGGAAGGGAAATGGAAGAATTTTCATCTTTTGCAAAAGTCACTAGTACTGGTTTCTGTGACAAAGATAAAGACAACATTTTAATAAAAGCACAGGTAGTTTCATACAAGCAAAAATAAAAAAAAATAGAAAACCAAATTATTTATACAAAGGGTTAAGTTCAGAATAGAATAGATGAAAGTTACATAGGTTTGCTCATTAAGAAATTTTCATTTTCATATCGATTCTAATGATACCATTCCACTGAAGAAGCCAGATATCAATACCATTATCACCACAGAAAGCTATTTAAAAGCAAACATTCAGGGGCGCAGAAAACAAACAAAAACTAGCCTGATGAGAGCAACTGGAACTCAGAATTATTTATTTACCTCATAAATACTCATTTAACATTATCTGCAGTATGCTTATTTGTCAAAAAAAATGTTGCGCCAAAGACTTGCGCTAGCAATTCTAGAGGCACATCTATTCTTTATAATTTGCTTTTGAGTACTGAAGTAATATTTCCAAAACACATCAAATGCGTTCATATCATATGTACCACTTCCTATCATACTGAGGCAAATCACGCAGATCCAGAAATGTGCAAGTTCTAGTTTTATTTATGTCAGTAACCCCCTGAATCTCTGGTACAAACACTTGTGCCCTGCATAAACGCATTGCCCTCCGAGGTGAAGGTTCTTTACCAATTTCCTTACAATAAGGAATCCATTAGAAAGTCTCCAGTCTGATCCTTCAGAGCTTTCCCTGGTATTAGTTGAAGACAGTCAACAGGTGAGACCCACTCCCCACAACCACCATGACTAATACAAGCTCTACGTTTACACTGTACTAACTTACCTCCGTTCGTAAACCAGAAAAGGCAGTTTTTGCGTTTGTCTTAACAGTAGTTTTCTGTAGTTTTTTTCCACTCTCACACACAAGATAAATGAAATTTAACACCAGTATTTAAATCCAACTGTAGATAAATTTAATCTAAATATAAGTATGGTCAGAATTTTTAAATTTGATTTGTTTAAATACATTACCTTATCAAAATTACTGAAGCGTAACATTTCTTGGAATTTTTTTTCCCCTAATTTCCTAAAGAATGCTACATTCAGATTACTGTCTTGAAGAAACAATATATACAGCAAGCATACTTAATTAACTGGTTTAGCATGCTCTGTTCTTTCAGGTACTGAACAAATGATCATGACTTAATCTTATATTTAAAGATTAAATATAAAAAACCTGAAAGAGCAGATACACTTATAAATTGAAAACAATTCAAGAATTTCACAGAGGGGAAAAGGGGGTTCTTGCAAGTACCTCTTTTTAAATAAACTGCAATTATTCCATTTTATAGATGTGTAAGTCGAATAGAAAGCAAAAATCAACCTCGTTACTTTCAAGTTATTGATCACAGAACAGCTGAGGTTGGAAGGGACCTCTGGAGGTCATCTTGCCCAACCCCCCTGCTCAAGCAGGGCCACCTAGAGCCAGTTGCCCAGGACCATGTCCAGGAAGCTTTTTAAGATCTCTGGGCAACCTGTGCCAGGGCTTCATTACCCTCACAGCAGAGAAAGTGTTTCCTGAAGTTCAGAGGGAACCTCCCGTGTTCTAGTTTGAGCCTGTTGCCTCTGGTCCTGTCACTGAAAAGAGCCTGGCCCCATCCTCTTTGCACCCTCCCTTCAGGTATTTATATACATGCATAAGATCCTCCCCGAGCTTTCTCTTCTCCAGGCTGAATGGTCCCAGCTCTCTCAGCCTTGCTCCAGTCCCTTCATCATCTTTGTGGTCCTTTGCTGGACTCTCTCCAGTCGCTCCATGTCTCTCTGGTACTGGGGAGCCCAGAACTGGACACAGTGCTCCAGGTGTGGCCTCACTAGTGCTGAGTGGAGGGGAAGGATCACTTCCCTCAACCTGCTGGCAACACCCCTTCCTAATGCAGCCCAGGATACTATTAGCTGCCTTCTTAGCAGCAAGGGCACATTGCTGGCTCACGTTGATGCTCGTAACCTTTTTCTATTTTAGTAACCTTACACAAGAAAGCTGACTCAAGTATCCGCCTTCTGATTCTTGTTAACGTCACTTACAATTCTAATGCAATACAGCAATATTTAAATAGTTTAAATAATTTTCAGGTTTCTTTGGGGAAAAAAAAAATGCCAAAACTGACTTTATAAGTCTCGGACTAACATTACAACAGGCTTCTATTTCTCCCCAACCTATTTAAACCATATCTTTTCCTAACACTACCAATACACATATTTTTCTTTCAGCATTGCATGAGTTATTTCCAAAGTACTCACATGATCCAGTGGACTAAGACGAACACCAGACACTGGTCTTGATTCAGCCAAATCAAAACTGGATGCATGAAGACTAGCATAAAGAAATTAAACATAACATGAATAAAGCAGACCCAGTGTTTTCTGGTGGTTTGGTTTTGTTTGGTTTTTTTTTTGATTGGATGCTTCTTTAAGGTCCCTTCCAACCCTAACCATTCTGATTCTTCCCTTTGCCAATGAATAGGGGGAAAAGGAGGAAGAAAGGAACAGTGACAGAGCACTTTTACACTATCGCTCTTCTTCCATGAATGCTATTTAACTTTGATATCTGGGAATCCAGCAGCATCCAGGGAGAGGAACTACAAGATTACCTGCATACTTGCCACGATACAGTTTATTTCATACACACCTATAACAATTCTTCAATGTAAGCCTAAATTCATGCACGAACCCAACTGTGGTTAGTGCCCAAGATACCTGACACAAGCTGCAGAACACCACAGGGCAGAAAACCCAGCTTTGTGCAGGCATGAGCATGCACCCTCCCATACACAGGAGAAGCACAGACAGAACCAGCATAGATGTCAGCCAGAGGGACCTCATTACCTGGTCACCAACTAACAGCCAAGTTACTCTCAGGCTCTTGCCTTCTGTAAGGGCACAACACCATGCAGTAATGAATATCGGATACATTGAGTGCCTGAAGGACACTGACTTACTTGTATGGCCATTCAAACATGTTTCGGCATCCTTTCTGGCATGCCTGACACCTAACACTACAAATACATCTCGTATCTCCTCCCTACAGTCATTACAGAATTGGCATATAAAGAAAGCCAAAAAAATGACCGGTAAAATGGATGAAAAAAGCCCAACATATAATTTTTTTTCCTCTTTTGTCACAAGACACAAATCTATAGAGCTCTGTGAATTATAGTATGTAACAAAACTCCACACAGAAACAATTCTGAAGTATAAATTTTGTTTAAAAATGAGCATTTCAAACCTTAAGACCTACAATTTTATATTTAAAAAGATCTAAGGAAGCTCTAAAAAAGGATCTAGCATACAGTTTATGTGGAAACAAGCAAGCCTTCACAGTTTCTAGGGAAAAGCTGAAGACTATCTCAAAGTGTACATTGTCTTAAGAAAAAGGTGAGTTACAGACTGTTTTCCTATACTATTCTCCACGTACAAAACTAGTGTAATGACTGCCTCTGGTAGCTCTAATCCACAGGAACTTCCTGGACATGTAGATTAACACCAACAGTAAGGATCATTAGAAGAAGGCAAAGGATGTGATTAAGAACACAGATTAACACAGGGGAAAAAAAAAAACCACCAGAAGCATAATTACAGAATCAAATCTCTTGCTCCTAAAGGATATTTGAAAAAATCTTAAAACCACAGTACCTAAAAACTGAAGGAGGTCTATTCTGAGGAGCTCGTGAGGATCCAGATCCAAAAAGTTTCCTTTGATCCTCTGTAGGTGTGAACGGTCTCCGGGTTCTTAGTGTTCGTAGAACATTTCTGGCTTCATTTATAATCTCAGAACTGGTCTTCTGCTTTGGCACTGAAAGCCTGTAGAATGGTTCTGCCTTTTCTGTGTTTTTATTCTTTGACGCTTGCATTCCTCTGCAAAGTAGTGCACAGGAAGAACACTGTACAATATATATGGAAGGCACAGAATATAATGCTAGTTTTAAATTACAAATGATTAATTCATCAATGGTTATGCTACCACAATGTAGTTAAAAAGGGTATTATAACAAAATCCCAGACAGTGCTGAAGTAGTAGAAAATAAGGCTCATTGGTAGTGCATTTCCCTCACTATTTCTCAGTTCTGTAGGAAAATACTAACGAAGAGTATAAAGCATCTGACATGGAACACCTTTAGTTTTTTAGAGGGAGCTAAAATACACCACACTCAGTACCACAGTGCTTCCTGGGCCAAATGTGCTACTCTCCAATACTACAGAAAATCTGTTTCTTAACATCTGATTACTCATAAAACATCACAGCTAACTGTAAAGAGACACTTTCTTTCCAATGAACTTAGGAAACACCCAATATAAGTTATTGACCAAGAGCAGCTTCCTAATAAGTCAAAGAGGTATTATGATCAATAACTGAAGCACAGTCACCAGTAATCAATAAGCAGAGACAAGGAAGAACAAGCAATGCCTTTCTTTCTCCAAAGAAAATGCCTCCCCAACCCACCCCCAAGCACATGCAAACAAAGATAACACCAATATGAGATAAACTATCAACCCAAACTTTCAGTCAGTGTTCTGTCCTGCTGATTTTCTTCTGGCAAATGCAGTGGGCAGTGAAAGACTTGCTTCACCACCTCTCGAGGCCTCCCAAAATCAATCACTATCCTGGTGCAGTCCTCTGTAGACACCATCCTTGCCATTTTACAGCAAACCCATCATGAGCCTTAAACCATCCAAAACAATTTTGCTTTTCAAACTTCCCTAAAAAGAAAAACATGTTTCTGCACTGCCTCTGACTCAGACCATCTGGTAACTTCTATTCTCTCACATAGTTTATGACAATGAACAGACAGCAGATCAGACACCGCCATCTTGGTTATTTCTAAACTATGGAGCAAAAAATCCTATTTCTCTAATTTCTTAATTCACTTCTTCCTGTTCTGCATTTTTAAATTTCCAACTGCCTCTTCTGTTCTTTGTTTGAGAGCCTGTACATTCTGGCACAGTTTCTTTAATTAATACACAACCCAACCTCTGCAGCTGAACTACACAAGATAAAATTGGATTCTAAGGAGCAGTGCACCAACCTTTCACTAAAAGACGCATAATTACGAAACACAGGAACAGATCAGTCAGTGTTTTTAATCTTTCCAGTTACCATTAATACATTACTTTTCTTCACTGTGACTGAATTTGGCTCTCTATGCTCCCTACTCCTCCCTCTTACAACATGATTCAAAAGAGTTAAGTAAGGAATTCCAGTGCAGCAGTCTGCTTGGAGCAATTATACAGCCATTCTTCAGTGAATAGGGAAGGTAGATTATCATTCCTTATTCTCCCAGCTACTGGAAGTCAAGATTTTGACCTTTGAGTGGAAGGTCTTCTGCAAAGGCCATATGTCCGATAAAGTTATTATCCAGCATACATGGAAACAGTAGCTGTGAATAAACACTAAAACATAATCAACATGATTCATACAAATCAGAAATTTGAATTAATAAACATTTCTTCTTTTCTGGTCTATATGTTTCCATCCACCTTGCTAAGTCTTCTCAAGTAATCTAATAGCCTGCATTTAATCTCTGAAGGACATCGTTTTCTTTTGTTCTTAAGACCTCTGTGCAGTGACATCGAAATGTGTATTTTATGGGATTTACATATATGTTCTTCATAGTTAAACTAAGAAGCAACCTGAAAGATACAATGTGTTTCTGTGGAACAGCACCATCTCTGATACAATCAGCTTAAGGTTTTGTTAATTCTACTGTCAACTGCAAATCTGCAATCCCAGAAGTACCTTTGTTTGCCACAGCTAAGATGAAACTTCCATTATAAAAACTTTTTGTTATTTCACCTCTTACCCATTTATTTCTCTTTAACTGGCAAAGGAGCTTTTCTACTATAAGTTACTTAGTTAAGTCCTACTATTTGGGCACCATTAGTCACCCTTCCAATCCATTAAAAACAAAGTTTTAACAATTAATGTTGCAAAGGGAACCTCTGACTCAGTCTGAAGGCTTGACTGAGCTCACTGCTGCATTGCTGCTTTGGTGGAGACAGGGAGAGCATGGCCTTTCCCAACTGCTGGGGCCGCAAGGCTGGTGGGCACGGAGGCAGAGCGGAGGGCAATGTCACAGGTGAGGCAGCAGCGAGCAGGATGTAAGACTCGCCACTGACCCAGCGAGAGCATTAACGCTTTGTCATTTTGGCGTGAGGTAGTGTCACGGACATTCAGAATTGCGGCAGCGATACGATACCGATATATTATTAATTGATACCCCAGAAAACGCTAGCAGAACACAGAGAAACAAGTAAGCAGTGTCATAAAACATAAGCTGTGTATATATATAAGATAGCATAAGAAACCTTACTCTTTCTTGCGAGCACTTAAAACCCACGAGTAACTCTTTTATCCGAATGAGTTTGGCTGCTGTGCCATCACAGTACAACCACCGTCTCTTTCCCAAAAGACCAAGAAAGATGATTTGTACTCTCTATTTTATAATGCCTAAGGCTGACACATTTAAGCATCAAGCAATTGCTCTGCTGCAGCAGCACTCAAGAAAGGAGCTTCATCTGCTCTCCAACATCCCATACCCCAGAAGCTTTGAGGAAGCACCTTCAGCTATGTTACGCCAGTTCTCTTCCTAGAAAACTACTACCTAGATCTATGCATAAGGGAAAAACCCTCCAGTCACCAGAAGCTTTCTTGACTTCGATGGGCATAAGGTACCTGAATAATTCAATCACAAAGCCAGAGACTAATTTAAAATAAGGTGCAACAAACGAGTGCAACAAGCAGAAAGTGGAAGCGTAGAATGAAGGAGCAGCAAAAGAGTGGAAGGAAAATGACTGCACTGGCTGCCCAGCACACAATCTGATTTTACCCTTTGTTTTCATTGTTTATACAAGACTACTTCTGCCTGGTTTTGTTTTTATTTGTAAGAATTTCTGTTTTTTCCACAAACTCTATAACCTTTTTGAACTAAAGTATCTTAGCTGCAAATAGGAAATTATTCTAATTATTAATGCGTCCCAGCAGTGTTCCCATTTTGCTCCTCAAGCCCAGCAGGGGACAGATAAAGGGAACGTCACAGTGTCAATGGGGACAGCATAACTGGTACGCACAGATCTTGTCCCCCACTGTCACCATTTCCCAGGTAGCCTTTAACTTGCACAGATGAAGAACTCCTCTCTGACTCCCTACTGGAAGGCAGAAGAATATTACACCAGCGTCTGAAAAGCCACACCTGAGCTCGTCTTTTTTCCCCAGTTAAACAACCAGAGGTCTGGTCTTTCCTATAGAGGAAGATTTGAAAGCAGTAGATAGTGGTACAGGATCACAGAACCCCGGATTAGTCCTAGCTATCTCCAGAAGCCAGATAGCCACACCCTTGCAGCACTTATCCTGGGTCAATCAGCACACGAGAGAAGCATGGCTGACTACATCAGACGTGGCACCACGCTGACTCTGCCATCCTATCTCCCACCTCAAAACCAGTGTCATTTAATTGCTAGTATACAGAGCGGGTATGCTTGCAATCACTAAGTACGGTGAGGAGAAACCCTGTACTCAAGCCGTGAACACTCTGCTCGCTGGCATCTGAATCCGGGTTCTGTCTGCCCAAGCAAATATCTGGAATAGCTAGCACTCAAATACAGGTCTAGTAAGAGTGAACTAATAACGGGTATTATTAGATATAATTTTAAACACCAGCAACTTATCAATCCCAACTGATACGCTTTCAGCTTGGTGAAATTTTGAAGCAGAGCAATCACTATAAAAACGAAGTGAGAACAAAGTTATGAGAAATCGAGCCTGCAGCCCTCAACAGAGCAAGATTTTCAGTGCAGCCATCAGATAACATGCCCAAGAGGAACTCCCCAAACACGCAGCACCTGTGGAGCAAAAGCTGACCCGGGCTTTGCGGGGTAACCACCCCAAATCCGGCAAAACAAGGTTCTACCCCGGACGCGGTGGACGGCAAGCTGCCGGGAAACGGAACGGAGGTTCTCCCTCTCCAGCCACTTTTGCAAAGCCGCCCACCCCACTCACCGCACGCCCCAGCCCGGGCCTCCGCGCCCCGCAGCGAGGCGGCAGCCCCCGAGGACGAACGTTACGGCCAGGCGGGGCACGGCTGCCGCCGGCACCGGGCGCTGGCGGCGGGGCTCTGCCTGCCTAACAGCCCCGCCGACTCCCCCTCTCCAGCGGCGGAGGGTCAGGACCCGCCACCGTCTCCGCGGGGGCCCGGTCCCCCGCACCCTCCCCGCCGCAGGCGGCCCCCAGGACCGGCGGCACCGGCGCCCGCCGTTCCCATAGCAACAGTAGACGCCGCGGCCGACCCGGCAGCAGGCCGGAGCCGGGCGGGACCCTCACTCACCTCTGCCGAGGGAGACGGCCGCCCCGCCGCGGCGCCGGCACCGTTACGCCCCCCGCGCTCCCCTCACCGCACCTGCGGGGGTAGGGGTCGGGGGAGCCCGGAGACGCCAAGGCGCCTGCGCGGGCACCTGCAGGCGCATGCGCAGGCGCGGCCCAGGCTGGGGTGGGCCGCGCGGGGCTGGGGAGGGGTAGTGACGGTCCTGGGGCGGTTGTGGCCGGTGGCTGGCTGAGGCGGCGTCTCCGCACCCCAGGGGCAGGGGCAGTGGCAGTGGCAGTGAGGGGTCCTGCTGCAGCGTTGGCCCGCAGCATGGTGGTTTTCTGGTAGAGGGCATGTCCTCCGGCCTGTCCTGGCCCACATTTAGGGCATAGTAGTGGGTGGCAAAAGTTACTCGGTTTGGAAATGCTAGATGTGACTTGTTAGGATGCCTTCTCTCTCAGCTCAGATTTACAGGCTGGAAACAGAGACATTGAATAAGTTTTCCAGGGTAAAACAAAACCGGGGGACTGGGGCACGGTGTAGCAGCAGCCACAAAACCCCTTCCCTGGGTCATGCCGGTCAGACATTGAGGGTGGGATCGCTCCTCTCGGCAGCTTCCTGCCAGGCCAGAAGCATCATCACATCTCCTGCTTGCCTCCTCTTCTCTAGGAGGCCGAAAGCCTCCTAGAAAGCCGTTTTCACATTGCCCGTAGCAGAGCTTCGCACACATCAGTCCCGCGGGCTGGAGAGCTTTGTTGGAGCGGCACGAGGGAGTCACTTGCAGTGTCTCCCCCAAGCTGCCTCCTGGGCAAGGTCCTACCAAGGGTGCATCCACTTCCAGGTTTGGGGCCTCCATTGGCCAGGTGCACCAGACACTCGCTGAACAGCTCCTTCACGTGCCTCCCGCTAGCGGGAAGGGTAATGTGATCACAGCCCGTATCAGAAAATCTCCAGACATGTAACAACAACAAAGACAGGCTTGTTGCGGCAAGTGGGTTGTTCATGACTGACATGAAAGGACAGTCTTTGTTTGCTATCTCAGCGTTTTGAAATGTATCTAAAAACTGCTATAGAGGGGTGGTTGTTATCTCTTTGTAACAGAAGAACACAACAAATACAGCTCCATCTGACCAAGCTTCTTCCTTTATAACATACTTCAGATATATCTGAAAGCACTCTCCTAATAAATTCATCTTCTATATGTAAATATATATATAACTTACTGCCTTGAAGTTCCTTTTACTAATTGCTTACTGACATAACCTTTACTTCCTCGTGTTTGTTAGACAAGAACCCTGTGGACATTTTAAATTTAATTTGTCTTTCTGAATATTGTTATGAGCCTGGTACGCCTCTTTCTTCTAGAAAAACGTCCTCTTCCAGTTTCTCTTTTGATTCTGACAGGCATTATGATAGCAGTAAAAAGACCTCCATGTGTAACCCTACCCACTTTACATAACATATGCCATTATCTCTTCTAGCTTCTACTTTCTCTCTAATTATTAGACAGCTAGTCCTCTTTCTTCTGCAGCCAAGTTCAATACCTCAGAAGTAATAAAAACGTTGTTAGTATTGTGCTTGCTTTTCTTTGTATATTCTTCCTTAAAAGCCAAAATAATGTGTGTGTGTGCGCACGCATGTGCATGCACACTATTTTCGGATCATTCACAGTTAGCTCATTCTCTGTTATTTTCTTCTGAACCTTTCTTTTATTGAGATAATACAAGTGAAGTTTCACAGAAAAATGTGTAGATCTGTTTCCTGGTAAAGCCAGTTTGAATCTCTTTTTACTGTTATCATCTCATCATTCTTTAAACAATTTTTAAATCCACCCAGTTAAACCCACTAAGCCTTCCTTCTTCGCTTCTTCTTTAATCCTTTTCATATGCACATTATTTCTCCTCTCTCTATTTTCTAGGTCATCAAATTGAAGAGTTAATTTTTTATGCATTTTCTGAGCTTTGGCAATTATAGCAAATATTTCTTTTGTGATGTCTCTCTGCTATGTCTCAACCATTACAACTTTCTCACTTAAATCCCTTTTCTCATGTTCTTTTTATTGAATGAACCCTCTCAGCACCTGTTTTAAATACGGGTACTTAATTAAATCTCCTTGTTTGCAATAAAACTGCTTTAGGATGGAAGTATCATCAAAACATATAAACCAGCTTGGTCTAGGCAAGCCACTATTTGCTCAAGAGACTGTTGAGGTAAAAGCAATATGTTCTGAGCAGTTCTGCCCAACTAACGAAAAAATACAAAGTATTCAATTATGTCATATTAGTTCAAATTATTTTTTAGATTTGAAAATAATGAAAGGGATTTTGTGCTGGTACCCAGTCTTTATTTTCAGTTTGGCTAACTTAAATTTGTCTAGAAATGAAACTTATCTGGATATCCAAGCATACAAGGCCTATATTTCAGTGCAATTCAGAATTAGTTAACAGTGTTAAACAGTTAGCCTGCCAAGTGTTCATTGATCATTCTTGCTGCTTCTTGTTGCTGACCTGTAAAAGCAGCCTCCAGTGGAATTTCAGCAACACAAGTGGCAATGCAATGCCCATTTCCCCCTATTTCTTTCCTCTTTTTCAAAACAAAACAACAGTCCCACCCCCAATCTGGACAAAAATCTTCCTGTTATATTCAACTTTGCATAGACCATCTGGTATGTGCTGTTAAATAAGCTCTCTGCTCCATATCACTTGTAGCTTATTACAAAGGCAGGTGAAGCAGTTCATTTTATGGCAGTTAGAAACAACCCCTATAGTAGGTGGCCTAGTAAGTTTTAATCAAACAGGTTTATGAAGATCTCCATTATATGTAGCAGGGAAACTTGTCACAGGAAAAGGGCACTGGGTATATGATGAGATGACTAGTTGGTGAATAAGGGGAGAGCAGTGTACACTGTTTATCTCAAGTAAGGCTTTTGACTGTCTCCCATTACACCCTGACAGACAAACTGATGAAGTATGGGCCATTTAAGTGGACAGTGAGCTGGACTGAAATTGAGCTGAACTGCAGAGCTCAAAGGGTTGCGATCAGCAGCACAAAACGCAGCTGGAGGCCGGTCATCAGCAGTGTGCACCCTCAGCAAGTTTGCTGACGATGCAAAACTGGGTGGAGTAGCTGGTACACCAGGTGGTTGTGCTCCCATTCAGAGGGAGCTTGACAGGCTGGGGAACTGGGCCGAGAGGAATCTCAAAGTTCAACAAAGTGGAATGTAAAGTCCTGCACCTGGGGAGGAATAACCCCATGCACCAGTACCTGCTGGGGGCCAACTGGCTAGAGTGGAGCTTGGCAAAAAAAGACCTGGGGGTCCCAGCTGACACCAAGTTGAACATGAGCCAGCAATGTGCCCTTGCTGCAAAGGTGGCCAACAGCCTCCTGGGCTGCATTAGGAAGAGCATTGCCAGCAGGTGGAGGGAGGTGATCATTTTCTTCTGCACAGCACTGATGGGGCCACAACTGGAGTGCTGGGTCTGGTCATGGGCTCCCCAGTACGACAGAGACACGGACATACTGGAGTAAGCCCTGCAAAGGGCTGTTAAGATGACTAAGGCACTGGAGCATCTTTTGTATGAGATAGGGCTGCAAGAGCTGGGACTGTTTAGAAGAGTTTATCAGTGTGGGTTCTTATCAGTGTGTATAAATATCTGAAGAAAGGGTGCAAAGACAATGGAACCAGACTTCTTGGTGGTGCCCAGGGAAAGGACAAGAGGCAGTAGGCACAAATTGAAATGCAGGAAACTCCATTTAAACATAAGAACAAATTTCTATGGTGAGGGTGGTCAAACACTAGAACAGGTTGATCATGGAGGTTGTGTGGTCTCCATCTTTGGAGGTATTCAAAATCTGATTAAAAAAGCCCCTGAAGAGCAACCTGCTCTAGCTGGCCAGTTTGAGCAAGGGGGTTGGACTAGATGATCTCCAGAGGTCCCTTCCAACCTTAAATATTGTGATGTATTTTTTTTTAATTCTTTAAGATCTTATTCAGATTTGGCTGAAATTTAAGATTTTGGAAATTGCCATGATCAATCTCTAGGTTGCATTGCTCAGTGTGATTTGGTTACTGTGCCAGCGTCTTGCAAACTCTGCACCTTACCCTCACTCTGGCCAGCACTTGATTCCCTCCATGCTCACTGTTCAGTCCTGTCAATAAAAAACTGAGATTTCTTAGTGAAGTTATGCTAGCTTCCCAAGTGAAATACCCTTCAATTGGTATGTTTGTGCTGACACACGGCATGCAAGGACTTCTTGTATCAACTAAGCATTGTGAGCGATCTACCAGCCGCCCACCCACTGTGCAATTGTCCCTACATCAATGACTGCATTCATTGATTTCCTGTTAATTCCGCTGCCTCTGCCAGTGACTGGAAATCCCTGGTGTGTTAGTGAAATGCCTGCTTTTCTTCTAGTTCGCCTTTTGACCTGATTAGACGAAGAGGACTCCACATGACTTTGGTGCTGCTACTCAGCTTAAGATCCAAATTTCTACAGCCAGAGCAGGAAGAGATACTTGGGGAAACAGCCTTTTTTCAAGAATGATTAGATATGGAAGGAAAATGTGAAGATCATGGAGGCCACAATCCAATGTGAAGCCTGAAGGCTGAGATAAAAGTCAGTGCCAGGTGAAGAAGAAGAAAAGGCAGTTTGTTTTCTTACAAGACACAACCTTAAGTGTAGTGGTCCAAGGTGTTCCTTCTATGAAGACCTTGTTCTGCACACCTTAAAGGGGTTGTGCATTCATTACAGACAGCATACTGAGCTGGGGTACTGCTCTTATCATTCACATAAGCCTGCGATGAAGCCAAGAACTGGCTAAATCAGAAGAGATTTTTGAGAACAGAGACATGGATAGAGTCAAAACTATTACGATACAGAACCCCTTAGGGAGCTCACTGAACACATGTAGCTAACTGAGGAAGGGAATTCACTGTTACAGGGCTGGTGTATTAACATGGTGTTCTTACTTTCCCAAGGTTTTGACATCAGCATTCCATGCCTTTCCTCCTAACGCATTCCCCTGTCAAATTGTATCTACCAGCTGCTGGTGGGAGGGAATATTAAGAGTATATTAAGAGTACTGAAATGTCAGTATTTGGCAAAAGTCCAAAAAGTCAAAACCAAAACTTTCACAGAGCAGGAGCAAAGCTATTGCAAAGCAGTGAGTGAGCACATTCATCATTTACAGAACATGCTTGCTCTAAACTCATAACATGCAGTATCATTGGAACAAACCCAAATTACTTTACATGATTTTTAGTCACAGTGGAACGAAATGAGTGAGTATATATTTTCAGTAAATAGTTCTATAGGAATTGGACTTCCTGATTTTTATCCAGGAAATCTAAGACAGCAGTCTCAGTCCATGTGCAGCACAGCACATACACAGGCATGCCAGACCTTCTGTGCATGTGCTAAGCAGAATATCTGTGAATATGTGATAAACTGGACGTGCCCAGAACACATGGCACTTACTGCATGTATACAGGCTGCCTGTAGACCACAGGTGCTGCATGTCCCTAACATGTCAGACTCATTGTTTGGGAACTAACACGTGGTTATGCAGAGGTCCAGCAGGTTCCATGCATGCATATGGTCTCTAAGCTCTATGTATTTTCCATCCATCTATATATTCTACATGTATGATAGCTATCTAAGGAATGCACTTGTCTCTAATATCTGGAAATGTCATGGAAAAAAAAAAGCACCGCCACTGACTTTGTGCTGAATTCAGGAAACAGGATGAAACTCCACTCAGCAAATGAAGGGACCCTATGAGACCATTCAAGTTTTTTGCAGGAGAGTGCTATATTAGAGCTCTGTGGTTCAGTGGATATTTCAAAAACAGGGGTTTTGTTTTTACAAACACCTTTCCAACCAGAGCTGCCTTGTCTCTGTCCAGAGTTGGCTTTGTAACTCTATTAATGACACCAGTTATAGATGGGGAGTAAAGCATGGACTTTCTCCTGAACAACACTGATGTAAAATACTGTCTAGAGAGATCACCATGAAGAAGCACTGCTTTCATTTTATGTATTCAAAACAAGATAGGACTGAATTGGGCATAAACCTTATTTACTGTTCCACCACAGTTAGCAAAGCCCATTGTATCAGGTTCATCTCTTATTTCCAGGACATTACCCAGCATGAAAAGACCATGCTGCAGGAAATAATTTTGTGTAGCTCACTGGAGACTGAGCACCCTAAATAATGCCAAAATGCCCAGATCGGTGCAGCTTTCCAGAAAGCTGGCACCACCTATTTCTCCACTGTCTCCTTGTTAAGCAGCTCTTAACTCAGGGTGAATGTCCTATGAGGTTGACACAAACTTGACATCCAACTCTGGAATGTTCTTGCATCCAGTGTTCACAGTATGACTCAAAACTACAATTTGTTCTTGCAGTTTAGCAAATACTTACTGCAAATAGTTAGCTATCATTCATTGTATCTATGTCCTCAGTACCCAGTACTTTAGCTGCTCTTTAGATATGAAAGAATCCTTTCATCTGCCCTAAATGAACAAGAGAGCTCTGCTGTTTGATACAGTCTGGGTTTCTGGCAGTGAGAAATCTGCAATATGGAGAAACAACACATATAAAACTAGGTTATCGCACAAGTTTTTGAAAATCTGACCCAGTATTTACACATATTTTATGATGTGACATTGTACCTCACACTATACAATGGCAGCTCCGCAATATGCTGCAAAAAATTACCAGAAGGCAATCTAGCAAACGTGGCACAAGGTATTCTGGGTTAGCCTCCCATAATGCCAGACTTCTTTTGCTGATAAAAGTCTGATGCTCTGAGGACATACAGCATCTTTAAAAAACAGCCAAATGTGAACACATCCTGCCAAAACAGCTATGTCACTAGCACATGCCAGCAGAACTTCTGCCAGTAAAAACTTTTTAGTTCAAACAAGGCCAGCAGCAGCAGGAATAGTGGCGTACAGAGCCTTGGGGCGCCTCGTGAGCGGGCATCCTGGTGGCTGCTCGCAGAGTGGCAACAGTGCAAGAGGTGAAGGGAGAGCCCAGCTGCCCTTCTCCTCACCAGCACCCAGGCCAACATACATCGTAACCTGTATCTCCTCTCCTGTATGCTCCTGTTGCTGGTCTTGTTTGAACAAGGCAGTTTTATGGGCAGAAGTTCTGCTAGCACGAAGTCGTGATATTCAGCAGTTGATCTGCAGAGGACTTCTTCTTCATAGGTCCAGTTACAGTGGCGTTACGGAGCACTTCTCACTAGGCTGCAGTGCAACTGTCCATCTTACTTTGCTTACTCCCTCTTTGCCACCCGCAGTCCCCTCTCTGCAGTACTGTGCCGATGCAGCAAACCCAGCTTCCAGTAGGTCACTCTCTGCTAAATAATAACAAGAGGCCGTCTACACTCTGATGAAAAAAACAAGATCTTCTCAGATCCATCAGCAACACAAATGTAGCATTAGACGCAGCTGAGACAGGTACGAGCTTTGGTTTGGGTGCTGTAAGCGGAACTTTCTTTAAAATTTTTGACAAACGATCATGTACTGCAGTGACAATCATTTTGCAAATAAAATACTAACAGGAAAAAAAGAAATATCACTGATAATTATTGAAACATTTTCATTGATTTTGCTGACATTGAACTCTCCAACTGGAAAAAAGATAAAAAGCATGTCAGTGCTTCCTGTGAGAAGAATGGTACAGCTGCCCGAAGTGGGAAAATGAGGAAATGTGAACTTTCAGAGAACAGGAATTCATGGAGAATGTGATCTCAGGCATGGGGATCATCTTCTCCAGGGAAGCTGTGTTTGCTGGAATAGTATGAAGGTGCAAAAAATTAAATATAAGACTGGCTAAAGGGTAAAATAGACTGCTAGGGTAAAAATAACTTTAAAACAAATATTTTAACTAGCAGAGTTAAATGCTTGGAAACAAAGTGACCACTACACCGTGAGTACAGTTCTTACACTCCAAGTTTTTATAGCTGTAAAGAGGTATGTACATGGAATGATGACAATCCTTATTCTAATATTTTAAGTAGGTGTTATTAAATTTTAGGTAATTTCAGGTATGAAATAGTTCAGATTTTCAAAGACAAGAGTTTGGAAAGTTTTTATCTACTAGGATCTGAAATTTAATTTTCACTCAGCTGAATTGTATTTCCTGCAAATGTGAAACTGAAGAATTCAGTTCCTACTATTGTGATACCTGGCTTTGAAAGGTATTTTACTAACAGAGTTTCTCAAGGATACATCTTCAGTCATATTTTTATTCATTACCTTAAAATAGGAAGATGGCATTTGTTAATGAAATTTGCTGATAACAGGAAAGTGGGAGACGACATTAATATGGAAGGGGATGGCAATATGATACAGGAAGACCTGAATAACCTTGAGAACTAAAGTAATAGGAACGGAATGAAACTTAAGAGGGCAAATTACAAGCTTGTGCCCTTGTGAACTAATACAAATTTCTGTTGTAAGTTGCAAGGTCATCAGTTCAGAAACAGAAATATGCAAGTTGTGCCTGCAAGTGGAAGTTAACCACTGGCTTCAGATGTTAAGGGGATGTGAAAAAGGCAAATTTGATCCTTGGGTTTACTGGGCAAGATATTTCCAGTAGACAGTGTGAGTGAGTATGCTGGAGGAGGCAGTGCTGAGACCCCTTCTGGAGCTTGGTGCCGTCCAGAGCATCTGCGCTCAGGAGAGAGGGATTGAGACGGGGATGGGTGCAGAGAAGGGTGGCAAAACTGATCAAGGGACAAGCCTATCATGGCGTAAGGCTACAACAGCATGGCTTATTTACTCTGCCGAAGTGAAGGGTGAAAGACTGTCTCCATATCATCTCTTTAAAGAAGAAAAAGATAAATTTATGCTAAAAGACAATATTGATTCAGGAACAAATGGGCATTATCTGACCTGGAAAATTCAGAATGCAAATTCTTTAAAAGGCTTAAAACCACTGGAGAGGTAAGATTCTGAAACAGCCTCCCAGGAAGACTGGAGGAGGCAAAAACCGAATGATATTAAGAGCTGTATTAAAGTTGTATAAAAATAATGGGGTGAGGTAGTGTCCGAAATAGCTGCAGCTGAGACCCAGTTGTCCCATTCAGCATTCCTGTGAAAAACTTTGCAGTGGTTTAGTAGCCATTCATAAAAAAAAGCTAAAGTAAACAGCCTTCATTTCTAAATGAGCTCTGCATTAGCATGAATTAGATAATTTTTCAACTGGTGAGCCAATTCTTTGTTTTTCTTTGTAGTATGAATAGCAGTACCAGTTCCAAGGACAAGATGAATACATGTGGAATTTTGTGTTTCTAGTTACAGAGCTAAAGAAACAAATACTCTTTCTCCCTCAGGTAACACTGAAGTTCTTAGAGCATTACTTTTTCCAGCAGATCACTTGCTGTAAGGCCAGTTGCCTGCCTTAGTCTAAGAGATTGCCATTTGAAAACTCTGGAAAAAGGCAGCGTAGCACTATGAGCCTTGAAAAGAAAACAACTGTTTTCACTCTGTGTGTGTGTGTGTGTGTGTGTTTTCTCTGTTATGGTTTGTTGTGCAACAGCAATAATCTCTATTGCTTTGCAGTATACTCACAATAAATGGCTTTTTAGATTGATTACATGCCTCAACTTTGCTTTGGCTATTAATCAATCTCAGCAGCTGTTTATTGCTTTGTACATTACAAAGCAATAAAGATTATCCCTTAAAGAGCTGTTAATGCCTCATGGAAAAGTTTGAAAACCATTATTTTTAGAAATAGTACTGCTGATATATAATTTTCTGGCTTTCCTTTCTTTCTTCCATGTTATTTTAAGAGATCAGTGCTTGTGAAATGCACAACCATGTGTCTACCATCTTTGTTGCTTTTTCTGTTTCCTTTCTGTCGCCTCGCATATCTTCCCTAAATTGCTAAACATGGTGCTTCATTGCCGACAATGTTTTGTGGAAGGGTCCAGATTCATCCTGAGTCAGCAATGGATTCTGCGTGTGAGGGTAACATCCCCAGGACATCCCAGCATCAATACTGTTCCTGTTCTTCCCCAAGTTTTTTTATCAAGTAATAGTTTTAGGACTTGCCTACACTGAAAAATGAACCAGTAAAAATCTAGCAATATATTTATGAATATAAAGCTCTCTGTGTGGACACTTCTATTCCACTATCAATAAACTATGGAAGAAGACATTCTTTGTTATTTCGGAACAAGAACCTCCACTTGGGGAATGATAATATCCTATGTACAAAAAAATAATTCTACCTGTAGAATTACATTGGCAAAAACCCACTTTAATTTCTGGCAGCAGCTGCGGCTCAAATATTCATAGATATTTGACTGATATTTGCACAACCTTGTGACTGTCGTAGATGTACTCTCTTCATACTCGTGCCAAGCCCGCCTCCTTTTGCAACCCTGCTGGCCTGCTCAGCACCACCTCCAAAGAACGGCTGGGCTGCTCTGTATTTTTGCAGCTGCTGTTTTTAATCACTTCTTGTATTCTACAGCCTGCCACTGAGCACAGAAAGGAAGAATTAGGTGAAAGAATTATTTGTCCTTCTGTCCTTGTCCCTGTGCATATTTGCCCAGCAAACTACAATCTGGCCCATCATTTCTGTCTTAGTGTACAGGAGATTTATTGTCAATGTTAAACCACAAGCTCAGGTTTTGCAAGCTTTTCTGTGGTCGCCTGTCAGTACAGTCTTCAGTCATAATGTAAGGAAAACCATCCTAGTGGTAAGAAGCTAAGTTACATTCAGTCATCTACTTTTTCTACTTAAGTACCAACAAAAGCCCAGGGTGTGCACAAAATTTTGTAAGAGTTACCCTCTCCTTCAAAACTGGACTGTTATCTGCCCATGCTTATCACAAATACTAAGACCACTAATCAGCAATTGGTTGATGCTGATCTTGGTTCCAGTCTCATTCTTATGAATAATAAAAATACAGAAAATGCCTGGAAATAAGTAAAAATATTCTCTCACATAGTGGTAGTGTAACCTAGAATATACAAAAGTAAAGAAGAGAAAAAAATACACAAAATGGCAAAATTAATTTAGTGACATGGTAAAGAAAAAGAGGAAATAAGTGTGAAAGGGTAGATGAAATCACTCCCCTCTCTTTCCTTTTAATTGACATCTATCCTAAGGATTTTTTAAATCATCAAAATATTCCTAGAAAATACAATTTCACATTT
Source organism: Sagittarius serpentarius (assembly GCA_034782735.1). Lineage (NCBI taxonomy): Eukaryota > Metazoa > Chordata > Aves > Accipitriformes > Sagittariidae > Sagittarius > Sagittarius serpentarius. Next base: position 21,721,878 of record JAVKLA010000014.1, on the reverse strand, counting down.
TATTAGTGGGTGAGTGCAGCCCATTCATCTTATTAGTCTTCAGTTTTGTAAAATTAGTTACAGAATTAGATCCTGCAGACTGGCACATGCAAGAGGAAAAGACTCACTCATCTAAGACCAGCTATTTTTAGTAGCTGTATCAAGTGGAATGGATAAATAAAGTAGGTAACATGCCATGATGAATTTTCCTGGTGAACCTCATGTACAACATCTTGGGAACTTACTGTAGACAGAGGGTATGTAGTGGAAGATTACTTATCTTTTGAGACATCACCTGTCATCATCCCTACTTCTGAGGAGAAGACACAGAATACAGGCAGTGCAAAGAATTGCTCTTAAATGAAACAAAAATTCCCATTCAGCAAGGTTCAATATAATTGGAAAGGCCAGTATTGCCAGATGCTGTGAAATGTTAATAGTCAATGTTGCACAAAAATAGCCCTAAAAATCTATAATGATAGATTTAGTAAGAATTTTCAGCTACATTTAAGTCTAAATATGATGGAAGTAGAGTTAATGAAAGTTGCTAAAACCAACACTACAACATGGTCTAATTTACTTTCTTTTCCACAATATAAATACTTAAAAACTATATCCCTTATTTTGAAAGCTGAGGTTACGCTTCTGATGGTAAGCCCTGGACACAGATAACATTTTCATCATGCAAGTAGCACGGCTATAGTGCTGCAGGCTGCTGCAGCATCACTCAGCCTGGTCCAGGCAGCATGTACCTAGCAATCAGATTAGACTATCAACAAAGATCTGCACAGATACATTTTCTTTTGCTATCCCCATGGTGGTTATGAATTTCTGTTTCTTTACTGCAAAAATCAAGCAGGCCCTTTGGCATCAAACAACTGAGCCTTGTTTGCTCTACACCACTCGTTTAAAAGTGATCAAGCCCTTCATGCATTAAAAGGATTTGGCACAGATTCAAGCAATGAAAATTTGTCCAAGATGTTTAATCTCTGTAGTTACAGGAGGTCAGTCAGTAACAAGACTATCGTTAAGTGTACTCCTGAGTCACGCTAGAAAAATGACCTTTCCAGTTTGGCATATGTTTAAACATAGACGACAGACAGGAAATAAGATAATCACACCCTATGGGGTCTTGCAGCTGCTGACACCTTCATTCCAAAGCCGGAGTAATTTTGAAAGGCAGGTGTATTTGGTAGGATAGACTGTGAGAAGCAGATGAAACTGAAGGTATGAGAAACAGCATTGCTAAGTGGGAGAGGGTTAAAACCTCCGGTATTTCTTTTAGCTGTCTTCTTTTATCACACCACTTTTTCAGACAGTTCTTTCCTACCTTTCAGCTCTCCACTCAGTGCTCCTGGAGCAAACCCGCACAAGGGAAAAACACAAGAAGTTTTGTTCAGTAGGGTCCCAAATACTTTCTAACAGTCTCTAGCGGTGATACAAGCAGAACAGCATAATATTATCAAATGTGAGAAGCAAGTAAGGATCTCCTATTGGACAGCTGCAACCCTAAGACTACAAATATGTGACAAAAGATAACTTATTGCCAAGCTAAAGCCAGCCTGTCATGTTTTATGGTAACATAGTGTATTGTCCAATAATCCTCCTACTTCTGCGGGTGTCTGGTCATCTTTAGGATGGTGTTCAACAACAATTCTAGGTTGCCTCTGGGATGGAGCATCATTTTGCTGGTGTGTTTATACATCATCTCACATGATGAAAACCTGGCCGTGACTGGACTCCAGGCTGTTACCAGTCTGCAAGTGATAGATGAACCAAACAAATGAAGATGAACCACAAAGAATGGGTTTAAAGTGAAAAATAAGAATGTGTTGGTCACTTAAAGTAGATTTTCTAATTTTCTGATTTTTAGAAGACAATTCTTGGAAACTTCTCAGATACTGAAGTTTTGCCTTATGTCAGGGGATATGAAAGGAAAGACATTTATGAACTGGTAGACTTCACTTCTGAAGCAGCTGTGCCCTTCTCTTGAAGATTTAACTACTGGCTAGCTAAGCAAAAGGGAATTTTGGAGCCATCAAGCTCAACAGAGAAGTTCTCTCTTCATACTCTGGCAGCAATGTCAAATGCTAATAAGAAAATACTTGTTTTGGTCCCAGGAAGTTCTGTGGGGGCCCTGATCCCTGAATGATATATGAATTCACTTTTTTAGGAGCATGTATTTCCACGAAAAGGACATGCTGCAAATTTGAACTACAAATTAAATATGGAATCTAACTAAAAAAAAATGCACAGGAATTAAAAAAACTCCAACAACCCATCCCCCTGCCTTATTCTTACGGAACACTACTAAAAGAATGAAAGCTGCTTTACATACTTTAAATTAGTTTTATAAATCAGTCCAATGGTGAAACTGGAGAAAATAATCACTTACAGGCCATCATCACGCAGGAAGTATTTGTTAGAACTCATAGTAGAAGATAGAAACTCTGTGTCCCATCTCCTGAAGGCCAGTACAATAATTCAAAGCCAGGAGTGGGGTGCGCAATGGCAGTTTTGACTCCCCACTGTGTCACCTTCATTCCAGTTGAATGTGAGGACTGAAACCTTCCCCCAGCAAGGGCTGGCAGATGGAGATCCTCTGGGTTACGGCAGACCACACAGGCAGCAAAGCCATTCTTCCTCCACTCCACTGTGCAAGATACCATGATTTCTACCCCATGCTTCCATCACCAAGCCTGTGTGAAGCCCTTTACAGGATACTTAGAAATGCAGCAGGCAACGCTTGCAGAAAAAGACTTCGCCCCAGCTAGCAAGGGACTCGGCACTTGCACAAAGCTGGAGTCGGGGCAAGTGTGAAAATTTTCCCCAAAGAGTTCTCACACTCAGTCTAGTGCTTCAACCCAAACTCTCGTCTTCCTTGCTATTAGATCTTACTGCTGTTATATGTGTGTTTTGTAGCAGTTGGAAGCTTGCTAAACTACCTTACTTTTTGTTCCAGCATTTCATGATTCTGAACAAACAGTAATCAAAACAGTATTTCAGGCCTGGTCATTGTTAATCATCCCACAACAAACTGTAGTCAGCAGAACCCTACCATATTTCATGTAAAATCTGGTTTCATTTTTTAAAATAAAATTAAACATATTTAATTGATTGATGGGAAGCGCCAACCCTGAAACAGGTCTTGAGGCCCTTGTGGAAGAGAAATTCCGTGCTACATGAGCAGATGTGGCTTTTGTGGATCTACTTTGCAACAGCAGGGGTCAAGTTATTGGTTAGTAAAAGTCTGACTGACTAAAGTGAGGTAACAACCAGAAAGATCATAGCCTACAACAGTGCATGGATTCTTCATCTTGCCTTGACAGGATATAATTTTTTTTTGGTAAGCAACAGACAATAAAGTATCATCTCATGTTTTAAACATGTGGCAACAGCTCTTTAAATAATCAATATTTTGGAAGATTCCTCCACCCCTTTTTGTATTATCCATCCTAATCTTTCCTATCCCTGACATTGAAAAATCATGAATTCATCCCCCAAATCGTAATATCAGATGAAAAATTCTTCATGTTTATTGTGTCTTTTAATGATTTTTTAAGTATCCTTCTACTTCTTAAGCCTTTGTACATTTATATTTTCATCTTTTCTTCAGAAGTACAAGGCTAGAGACTCATTTTTCCTCAAATGAAAACTGAGAATCTCATGCGAGTCACTTGACCTTTTGAGCTGGTGCGTTAATAACTATGATAAATACCACAAGAGTCACATGCAGTCCCTGATAATGGACTTAGCTTGGGAGACTCCATTCTCCCAGGCCAGGCACAGTCCCTAACACAGGTCTTGCACATTGCTCCACCATGGAGCAACTCAAGAAACACCTACTGAAAAGCCACGAGCAAGTGACACAACTGGAACCTGGGCTCAGAGCTCTGCTGTCATGCTAACAGTAACTTCCCTAATGCATGTTAATGTGAACTAATGAATAATGATCCAAAGTCTAATTTTCAGTGCAGCTAATATTTATTTTTCATATAGAACTTCTGACTTCCGTTTTTCCTCTGTGAAAATTAGAAGTTTGCACTTAAAGAAAGTGATTTCATTTATATCAAAATACAAACTGTTCCACAGTGGTCATTAGTGGTGTTTGAAAAATGGTCTGACCTGGAACAAGCCCAAATCAAAACTGCAGAGCTAACATGCCTGTCCTTCACAGTACTTAGACTATGTCACTTTGTAATTTGAAGATAAACCAAACATCACCAGGCAGGTTTTCCCTCTAAATAGAAGGGGCGAACGCCATTATTTCACCTCGTACTGCCATGAATATTTGCGATTGTCCTGGTTTTGGCTGGGATAGAGTTAATAGTCTTCCTAGTAGCTGGTACAGTGCTGGGTTTTGGGTTTAGTATGAGAAGAATGTTGATAACACCCTGATGGTTTCAGTTTTTGCTCAGTAGTGTTTAGAGTAAGTCAAGGACTTTTCAGCTTCTCATGCCCAGCCAGCAAGAAGGCTGGAGGGGCACAAGAAAGTGGGGAGGGGAGACAGCCAGGACAGCTGACCCAAACTGGCCAAAGGGGTATTCCATACCATGGGATGTCATGCTCCGTATATAAACTGGGGGAGTTAGCCAGGGGGGCTCACTGCTTGGAACTAACTGGGCATCAGTCAGCGAATGGTGAGCAAATGCATTGTGCATCACTTGTTTTGTATAGTCCAACCCTTTTTTTATTATTGTTATTATTGTTTCTTCCTTTCTGTTCTATTAAATTGTTCTTATCTCAGCCCACGAGTTTTACCTTTTTTTTTCAATTCTTTCCCCCATCCCACTGGGTGGGGGGAAGTGAGTGAGCGGCTGCGTGGTGCTGAGTTGCTGGCTGGGGTTAAACCACAACAGTGATTAAAAGCAAAGGAAAGAAAGAGCACGTAGTCTGGGAAAATGAAAATAAGTCCTTGTCTTAGTAATAAACCATTCTAAATATTTTGTGTCAAATTATGGTTTGTCATCCCTAGTGCACAGGACAGATGCAATAAAAAGAACTAGTAAGAAAGACAGCTAATTACAATAACATTCTGAGGCTCAGGGATTAAATTTTAGGGGTCCCTTGGGCTCATCTAGGATGTGCTACTTAATTACCTGGTACATGGTAAAAGATGTTCACCTGCTATACAGCTTTTAAAGAAATGGTCAGATTGGTCAAGCTTAGATCTCCCATCAGTGTCCACTGAGATGTGGCTAAACATCTGGAGATGATGCTGGACACTGCACTCGTAGACTTTCTGATAATGGACATAATTGCTTCCCTTGCTTATTCTCATTTAACAGTATAAAGTTACAAACTTTGCAGTGGTACCTGTATTGCTGTTCATCAAAAGCACAGGTGGGGGGTGGTATACAGCCAAAGACCTCGTGTCGGCCTAAGTTTTTCTCCACGTATAGGAAGGTGAGCAATATTGCAATTTATAGGTGGTTGTTATTTCTGAGATAGTACTGATGTGAGGGGTAATATGGAAAACCTTGTATAAAGGAGACTTTACACGTAATTAAAAAATGACCTGATTTTTCAAAAGTTCCGGGTTCTTAAAATTGCCACGGGACAGTATATACTGAAGGTTGGTTTTTTTACTGTATCCTGTGCTTTCTTTTTCTGTATTTGAAGTATAGAAATTGTCTGCAAGCATTTTTTCCTTAAAATTTCTTACGATTTTACCTGGTGTTGGACATCACCAGGTATAGTCAGAGAGTTGTAGTTAATGGGGCTACATCTGGCTGGTGACCAGTCACCAGCGGTGTTCCTCAGGGTTCAATTCTAGGGCCAGTTCTGTTCAATATATTTATCAATGATCTGGATGCGGGAGTTAAATGCACCTTAGCAAGTTTGCTGAGGATACCAAACCAGGAGGTGCTTTTGACTCTTTTGAGGGACAGGAGGCCTTGCAGAGGGATCTAGCTAGATTGGAGCATTGGGCTATGATTAATGGGATGAAACTTAACAAGTCCAAATGCTAAGCTCTGCACCTAGGACAGAGTAGTGCCGGGCACAAGTATAAGCTGGGAGAGGAGTGGCTGGCGAGCAGCCCTGCAGAAAGGGATCTGGGGGTGCTGGCCGACAGCAGGCTCAGTGTGAGTCAGCCATGTGCCCTGGCAGCCAAGAGGGCAAACCCCATCCTGGGGTGCATCAAACACAGTGTAACTGGCCGGTCAAAGGAGGTGATTATCCCGCTGTATTCAGCGTTGGTGCGGCCTCACCTCGAATACTGTGTGCAGTGCTGCGCCCCACAGTTTAAGAAGGATGGGAAGGTCCTTGAATGTGTCCAGAGGAGGGCAACAAAGCTGGGGAAAAGGCTGGAAGGAATGTCCTGTAAGGAGCGGCTGAGGACTTTGGGCTTGTCTAGTTTGGAGAAAAGGAGGCTGAGGGGTGACCTCATGGCTCTCTGCAGCTTCCTGAGAAGGGGACGTGGAGAGAGAGGTGCTGATCTCCCTGGGATCCAGTGATAGGACCTGTGGGAATGGTTCAAAGCTGCACCAGGGGAGGTTTAGACTGGCCATTAGGAAGCATTTCTTAGTAATACTGAGAGGGTGGTCAAGCACTGGAACAGGCTTCCTAGAGAGGTGGTCGATGCCCCAAGCCTGTCAGTGTTTCAGAGGCA
>JAVKLA010000014.1:21698331-21715221 GCA_034782735.1 Sagittarius serpentarius | reverse complement strand
ACAACTGAAACATTCTATTCTATTCTATTCTATTCTATTCTATTCTATTCCATTCCATTCCATTCTATTCTATTCTAACTGTAACACAGACAATGCACAGCAGCAGCAGCTGCCATTATCACGATCTTGGTTTGCCCGTGTTGGGGTCACACAGCCTTGTCCACGTGAAGCTCTGACCACTTCTTGGCCGACTGAACCATGGCAAGTGTTGAAAGAGAAATCAGCAACCTGATGTAGATGATGTTCTAGTCCTGGCTAGGGTCAAGGGGGAAAGATGTGCAGTGTGGCAGCACTCAGAGATGAATATATTACTGAAATACATTTTGCTGAAACTCAGGCAGGAAAATTAAACACTGACTTGAGCTGAGATCGTTCCCCATGAATTGTCAGAGGGCTGTTACGGGACTATGTAGGCAATTAAATAGCCGTAAGGAGATATTAGCCTCTGTTGTGTGTGCCAACTGGTATGGGACTGCAGAAAAATGGCAGAGATATCAAATCTGGGATATGGAGGGTGTTGTTTCTATGAAACTGTACAGTATCTGAAAAGGCTAAACCTGCCTGTCCACTTTAGGACAGCAACATTTTGGGGTAAGAAAGATATGTATTGATATTTTTGTTCAGGTTTAAAACCTTTTCCTCTTCCATTATATTTTATTCCAGTTATTTGAAGCTAAATAGTATTTTAGTTGAAGTGGCTTTACCAGTCAGCACACACTGCTAAGTGACAGGTTCCCAAAGAGACTGCCAAACCAGTTGGCTCTGTGGGACAGTTTCTATAGTTGTAAACTAAGTAGGAGCAGGTCATTTAGTCTGGATTCTGGCTTGCCACTATTCATACCATTAAATTATTAGACTGATACCTGCCATGACTTTGGCTCAGGCACAGTTGAGACCCCAGCACTAACCAGGAAGGATTCCCACTGGGAACTTCGGCTGGTTCTTACTGTAAGAAGCACAAAATGCAGCCATGCAGCACAGTTACAGAGACAACCGTGGGCAGATATTACAAAGCTAATCACCCAGTGCATTTTTTGGTGAGTTTTGCTGGCTTTTACCCAAGATCCTTGGGGTAAAATTGTGACTTCACTGGGCAGAAAGATTTGCCGGGTATTTCAGTGAGACCAGGATTAAACTGATGCTGCTGGAGACATTTCAACCTATGGTTGCAACATATTCCATGTTCCCCACATCTGCGTGGAGCCTAAGTGCCTGTGCAGTGTGAAACTTCTACAGGCATTTGATACTGGGTATCTGCCCTGTGGCATAAAGATTTGACTAAAGATGACCAGGCCTCAGACACAACAAAAAATGTTCCTTCCATTCCTCTTATCTTTTTGCATTTCAAAGGAATTTCTGATATTTTTCATTTCCTACCCCCAGAGGAATATGGCCTGCTGAGCAATAATTCCATTTCAGTAGCTCATCTTAGCAATTTCCAGTAGGAGCCTTTCTTGCGTAGTCATATTTATACCAAAGTAAAGAATTATCTGAATGCACCATATTTTAAATAATTTCAATTATTATGCTGCCACTTTTTATAACGGATGGTAGCACAGAAAAACAATAGTCCATCAGTGTACAAACGTAAAAAATTAGTTGTGATTGGGTGAAAAACTGAGCATATTTTCCTACGATTTAAGATGTTGGAGACAAGGTTTTTCATATAAAAAGTAGAATTTCACCAATAAATCAGTAAAAGCAGCTTTTAGACGTGTGCTCTATACTTTCATTAATAAGCTTTTTTAGATTGGGTGAGTCTCTTTCTGTTTTGTAATTAACTTATCAAGGAGTAATGGTCTAATTTTAAAAACCTGACTGGATGACAGAAATACTATTTGTTCTAAATTGAAAATATTTCAGCATCTGCCAAGATTAGATTTCTTTAAATTACCCTTTAAAAACATTGATTTCTAATACCGTATTTCCTTTTCTCAATAAAATAGAAATATGTGTTCAGAGGAGGCTGTTTTTAAGGAGGCATTGCTGAGAAACAAAGCAATTCCACTAATATTAATCGCTCTCAGATGAGCTGCCAAAAATACAGTTTCCATTTAATGCTACAAGTTTGGTGGGTAGTCATTTTTTATTATCCACCAGACTGAGAATCTGAAATTAAATGTTCAGCAATATTTGTATAAATGAGGAAGCCCCCAGCTCTATACTTTGACATAACTAGGACACTCTAATGTAGTACCTTTATAAAGATTAATTCTCCCCCAAATTAGTGCCTGATAAAAACATATGGCATGGTGTTTACCAGGAGAAAGAGCTCTGGTCTCGTATATAGGCTTGTTGCATTCATGGCATATGACCAATGCCACCTGAATGATGCCCAGTAATGCCCTTTCGATATTTAATTTCTGTTATCGAGGCAGTACGGAGCTAAATGTAATATCTGAAATATCCTTTACCTGTCCTAACCTCACATTATGTCTTTGATATTAGAAGCCTCATTAAAGTCATTTATTCTGTTTGGAAAATAGGAGTTAAAAAGTCTGTACTTGGGCAGACCAAAGGTCTTCATAGCTTGGTTCCCTCTTCCCCACAGTGGCCAATTGTGGGTGCTTATGAAAAGCTCATTAGACATATAAACTGATTCTTTCCAGGGCTTATCCTGTAGCTCCCAATAATTCCAAGCTGGAGATTTTTTTCTAGACCACTGTATAATGGTCTTCAATAGGCCCGTCTCTCAGATTGCTCCAACTCCTTTTTCAACCCATTCCCATTTTTGTTACCGTAACAGTATGTGTATTCTACATTCAATTCTACATTATGGGAAAAATTACTTCCTTGTTTTGAATCTGCCAAATGAGAATTTCAGTTCTCTTATTGTGAGAAGCCATACATGATTGCCCTCTATCTGCCCTAATACTAGTCACCATTTTCATAGATTTCTTTCATAGTATCCCCTCAGTTACCCTTTCTCCAAACAGAAACATCTTAGCCTGTTTACTTTTCATTTGCTATCTCCTCATATGGAAAAGTTCCACACCTTTGATCATTCCTCTTGCTCTTTCTTGTAACCTAGAGAAATATGAGATAGAGAAAAGTAGAGTGCTATACCAATGTTTTCCATTTATTCTCAGTTTCTTTCCTTGGGGTTTGCCTTTCAACTGTGACTATTTTAATCACACTGGTCAAAATGATTTCATGGCCTCTTGAATGGTAGTAATGATAGTTTAGAAACCATTAGTCTGTATTGAATAGTTAGGATTTTCTTAAATTAACCTAATTTCGTCAGCTTTTTTCTCATTCAGCTATTCATGGGGTCCTTCTGCAACACTTTACAGCTGGCTTTTGATTTTAGTATCCTAAAGAGCTTAATATCATCAGTAAACCTCATCACCATATTCTTGACCTTTTTGACATCACTTATTAGTAAAAGACCAGCACCAGGGAAACTGTAACAAATCTCTGCTGTGAAAAAACTTGTATTTTTATCCATTGCCGCATAGCTTTTAAACAGTAATTGACCCACAGAAGATTTTGTCTCTTACCTCATCAGAAACTCAATTTTTTATGAGCCTTTACTGAGGGACCTGGTCAAAAGTATTTTGCAACTCTAACTGGATCCCTCTCAGCTCCTTGTTCACTTTCATACACTGATCACAAAGAACTCTATTAGATTTTTGAAGTACAGCTTCCCTCTGACAAAACCATATTGACCCTTCTTATTCTATCCACTTACCGTATACACTAGCCCTACTTTTGGTTACAGTTTTACTTTATTTTCTTGATATAGAAATTGGACATATCGGCTTATTCTTACCAAACACATGGCAGAGCCTTAAAAAAATCCCAAACCCTCCACCTTCGATTCTTCTGTTACTCAGGCCAATTCAAGTGGCACACCACAAAAAGCAATATAGCAATTTCATGTTTTAGCTATGCTGGAATTCAAGAACAGATACTGTCAAGTCCCAGCAATTTGCACAATTTATTTTTATTAATCTGTTCTAATACCTTTTTTAGTGAGAGATTTTACCAACTTAAGTCATCTGCATTGCTGCTAAAGATACGGACAACCTTATGTCCTGCCCCTGCCCCCTACAACACATGTCCTTATGTCCTGCCCCTGCCCCCTTGCTGTGTGTTGGTACTGGCTTTCATGGGGCTGTGCAGTCAGGGAAGGGACCTGCCTAAGCAGAAAACAAACCCTATCCCTCTCCAAAAGCAGCTGGGTTTGCCAAATTGGGTGGCTGATCTGAGAGTATGTAACTGTAGAACCACTTGTGCTGCTGGCAGGTGTGGGGCCCAGGGGAAGGATACAGCAAAACGGCCTCAGCGCAGCCCAGGCTAACTGTGAAACTGCATCCTGATACTTCAGCTTGAGGCAGTTTGCTGTCATTATAGTTTTACTCATTTATGTGCATGAGAGATTTCCACAGAAACACATGCCAGCATAAGATTTAATGATACTGTTGAGAACAGAGATGGAGTGGTGGTCTCCAAGAGTGTGGGAAGCCTCTCTGACCAGCAACACCACATACAAAGAATGTCTTTGCTATCACAGGTCGAAAGAAATATACTTATCCAACAGCTGAGAAAAGTGGGAACTCTGCCCATTCAACTACCAGTTCAAGCAGAATCAGACGAGACATTTTGAATGGGAATTCTTTTTCTTTGCATCTTCCTGAAAACCATAATAAGAACTGAAATTCACCTTAGCAGAGCTTTCAGGGGTTGTATGGATACAGAGAACAGGCATTCAAGCAGCAGTCTCATTCTACTTTGTTAATGTTCCTGTGGTTTCAGTTATGAAAAGAAACACTACTCTTCCCACCTGCCTATATAGGGGCCCTGCATTTTGATCATTGGCCTAGGACTATCTGTAAATATCAGTTCATCTCTCATTTGCTCTTCTTATAGGTGTGCGTATATAAACCTATCAGTTTAAAGAGATGTATGCAAACATTTATACTTTTACATTATGTACATAGAAGTGTGAGTAATCCTTGCAGAGAGGGGACACTTTTGAGTATACTAACAAAATCTTTTTGATGGACAATAATGGGAGTATGCAAGAATTAAAGGTGTTTTCATTGGCAAAACAAGACCATACATAGGTGGGATGTAGCATACCTCATCCAGATGATGGAATGTTGCAGACCATCTTAAATGTGCAGTAACAGGCAATAAGGCTTTATTGGAGCCTCAGATTCCTCTACACACTGAGCTCTTTTCTCATCTGTTGGAGATGTTAATATAAGCCAGGCCCCTGATGCAGCACAGCTAGAACTTGGGCTGTGACTTGTGGGCTTGCAGGACGCTGGAAAGCCATAGTTCTGTAGAAAGAAGATTGATGAGAAAGCTCATCTTTATCATCAGATCTACTGCTAGTAACGGTCCTAATTCAGGAAAGCACTAAACAGTGGGACTTGGTCAGAAGTAAATATTTAATTTCTGTATCCTGCCCTGTTATTCCCACAGTACATCCAGAGATCTGCATTATGATTTTTGTCCCTAGTGCAGGAAGAATGGTATTCCTGAGGTGGGGGAACAAAGGACAAACATTGCTCAAATTCCACATTCCCATCAGGTCTGGGAAGAAAGTCACACAATCTGCCCTCTTAATTTTGTTGATGTTCTTTCATCTTCAAATACATGGTTAAATTTCTTTAATTGTAAAAATACATTCAACAGTTATGCTTCAAAAAATCTCACATTTTTTGGGATGGGGAGGGCATACTTGGATTTTCGTGATGGTACAGCCGGATGGTGTCCTTTAAGAATCTGGTGAGATTACACATCTTAGAAAATCTATTACTTTAAGTATCTAAAAGAATACACATTTGCTGAGGTTTTGAAACTGCTCTGTCCTAATATCACAGCATTCCTGCAGTGAAGGTTGATCCAGTTTATGGTCTTGTGGTGAAGATCCAGATAAACATTAAAAGTGCTGAATATTGGTTTTACAAACAAGGTAAGAAGAAGGACTCCATGGCAATTTGAGAGATAGAGAAACCATTTTGTGGATAGAATCCTGAATCACTGACAGTTTGTATTTTCTCTCAGGAATATTCCGGAAAAATCTCCTAAAATACTCCCTAATATCACATGCTATTTTTAAATGAATACATGAATTAAAAAAAAAACCCAAACTGTATTTCTGTTAATACCTAGGAATTCCAGTCATGAATGATAAGCCAATCGTATTAGATGTTTCTCTAAATGCAGAGCAAAATGGCAACATTCTTGGTTACAAAGATTTTGCAATCTAATTATTACAAAAAAGAGAGGTGGATGAAGAGAGAGAGAGATGGTATTTATGAAGGAGTGGTTATGATGGTGAGTGTAAATCCCAGAATGTCTGCAACTAGACTCTGGCCATGTTTTGGTGCCTATCATGACAGACAGTTTTGGAGAGTGACTGGAAGAAGGATAACATTTAAAATGGTCTACCGTATATGTTTGTAAATGACTACTCAGACTTCAAGACTAGTGAGGAAGAAAGCATTTTGAAGCATGAGTTGAAACTCAGGTAGGCAAAGCAGTATTGGAAGCATTGGCTGAGCAAAGATAGGAACCAGCTTCCTTGAAAACCAGGAGAGAGAATAAAGGGCTTCTCAGACCACTGAAACTGATCTTTCATTAATAAAGCTGAGATGATGAAAGTCCAGGTAAGTTTCAATTGTTCACGAAGACTGAACTATTTTAGGGATAACTTAGGGGAAGAATCACCCAGGTTTACACACTGCATGGATATGAGGACCCTGAGGAGACCAAAGGCAACACCTGAATGAAGAGATGACTAGTCATCTAAGTTAGGGTAGCTTGCAAGAAACACGTAGAGCTGTGTTTTATTTATGCTAGGAGAAAGAGGATGTTATCAATGAAGTGGATAGGTCAGCTGGCCAAGATTTTAGTTTGGGTAGAAAACAGATCTGGAATGAAGAGGAAAATGTTTTACTCCATCCCTGCACATTCAGTTAGCATTAATTCAGTTGCTCATTTAAGCTAGACACAAAGCTGCATACATGTAACCTCTACATACACTCAAAGGTGTAGAGACAAAAAAGGCTACTGTGCCCATCAGTTCTCTTCCCACTGAGCTATGATCCTGATGTATCCAGCAGTCACCCTTCCTAACTATCACTGCACTGGGAACCAGACTTTGAAAGGAAAGGGCAAAAACTGGGAGAGGAGGTTGGAGAGAGTGTGCAGGAAATACCTACCATTAATTGATCCTGGTTTAGAAACGTACAAGGCAGGCTTGAACCGACTCAAGAGACATTGGCATCTTGTGGTTTAGGTCAGGATGGGCTAAATGCGTGCATTAATTATTATGCAATAATTGGATATGTGTGAAGGAGTGTGGATATTCTTTACCTCTGTGAAAGAGTGATTAATAATGCAAAGAACCCTACAAAGTTACAGAAGAGTGGTTATCTCCACTTCCCCTTTCCTTGCTGAGAGGATCAGTGGTTGTCAGTAGTCCAGAGGAAGAGTGTTAAAGTGTGCTGGTTCCAGCTATGCAAGCTTGGTCCCAGATGTTCCTGAAGATCCTCCACGGTCAGGTTTCCCTGAAGGTATGGCTGTGTTACTGCCCTTCAGGCTGGGGTAGATGAGTTTTATGAAGTGGAGAGCACCATCCAGGTTGGCTGATCTTTACAGGTTAGTGGTCTGCTCTAAAGTGTTGCTCGATGATGGGTGTAGCAAGTTGCTGGGCAAGTATTCTTTTATTACGTTAGTTCTGCTACTTCCACCAATTATGTTTTCTTTATAACACTTGCCTGATCGTGCTTTACCTAACAAAAGTTAAATCCCTAAGAACTACATAGCAGCATAATGAAGGTCAAACTGCGGGCCTTTGACATCATTGTGACTACTTGAGCGATGTCAGCTCAGTAGGCCAAGACAAGGTGGGAGCAGCTGAAGACAGCAAGGGACTTTGTCTATGCCTTGGGAGACAGAACCTGCTGGTCTGGCCTAAATAATCCTAACCCACCTTCTGCCCCCTCTTTGCTTTGCAACAGGAGTCACACCAGCATCCTCTTCTTTTCAGCAGAGAATGCAGAACTGAGTTGATAGGGGAAGGCAGCTATCAGGTGAGAAGGAGACAGTTGTGGGTTTTAGAAACAAGCTAGAAACTCCAAGAACATGAGGAGCCACCCCCGGAGAGGAAGAGATGGGGGAAGGTTGAGAGAAGAGAAGGAGACTGAGTACAGCCTCCCCCTCCCTGCTGGGTCTGCCGCTGACCCAAAACACCCTGCTGGCTTCTCTCAGATTCCCTCCCCATCCTTACATGCATCTCCCAGGTGTCTCACAAATACCCTCTGAGATTTGCCTTCTCACTCCCAGGAACCTGCTCCGCTGCCACAAAAGCTGAAAAATAGCAACTGCTGCCAAGGAGCTTTAAGCTGCAAATTCCTAACAGCATTCCAGCCTGGAGGCTTGCCCAAGGCAAGTAGGTCTGAAGAGCTTTAACCCAAGCTAACTCTCAAACAAGAAACACTATTGTTTGACAGCTATAGCTGTTTGAACCACAGAACAAAGCGTACTGTGGCTCTCCTCTTCTTTACTAAGCTTCCTCCCCTCCTGCCAGCCACGTACCAGATTACGAGGGACCACAGGCATCAGCATCTGCAGATCCCAGCAACTGAACTGCCTTTATTGCTTGTCTCCACGTTGCAGTACAGCTTGCACATTACTTGTATTCTAGAAATACTACAGATAAAATAGTTAGATAAGCAGGTCTGCCATACTAAGCAAACAGCACTGATACACTTTTCAGCTTCCCACAGGTCCTAGCATCCCTAAGTAGGGTCTTAAACTATACCATAATGGTACACCTGTGTTCCATCTTTGCACTCCATGCTTGTTGATGTCTCCTTCTCTCCCTTGCCCTCTGCTGTTCTCCTCCCCATGAATCCTCTTGCATCTTCCAGCTGTTGCTGAGTCCGTTCCAATGCTGTATGCTGTTTGGACTCCCTTCCCCAGAGTCCTTCAAATAACCTCAAAATTGCTGTCAAACAGCACTACATAGTCATAACAAGCAGAAAGTAAAAGTTAAAACCATACTAAGTGTTCCACACTGGGCTGTTTGGCAATCACACAAAGCCAGAGACCCTGACACAACTCAGTCTCTTCAGCATTTGAATTCTGCCTGATCAACAGCATGTGACACAAGTTTATATATGATACAGCAGCTAGTATGAAGTGTCTCAAGATTTTCCAGCAACACGCTTCTCCACATACCCAACCACCTTGCTTTGCTATGCATATTATTTCCACCCACACCTACAACACGGTTATCTCTCTCCAACATCTTATCATATGTGATTTACTGGTAATCAAATTTACCTAAATTAATTTAAATAGTAACATGTGCCCTCCGCTCCCTGCAGCAGATCACAACTTTTTGGCTTTCATTTTCCCGAGGACACCATACAGAGTTTCACCCCTTTTTCTGAGCAGCAGATGACTTGCCACCAGCTGCAGTTTCTGCTTAACAGTCCTTGTTTTTCTTACCTTGAAAAAAGTCATGGAAGATTCAGGCAAATGATTAAGTGGGACCATGTTTTTTCTTATTTTCTCCTGCAGCCTAGACTGTCACATTCTTTAATGACATCTTTATAAATGCTGTGTGCTTTGGTGCTGTTATGTTACCTATCAGAAGTTGAATGCAGTGTATAAAAACAAGATACCAAAGCACTTGGGACACCGGTGTGCCCATAAACACCTGTTTTCTCTCTTTGTTTTTCCTTTTTTTGATGCAGGTATTTGGATAACTTAGAAATTAAAATTATATTCTGCTGTAAGTGATCATTCTTCTCAGACAGCATGAAAAGGGTACTTCTTATCCTTTCTACTACTGCATGCTTTGCTGTCTCATGAGCCCATCTCCTTTAATTTATCTGTTATAAATCCTGGTATGTGTATTCATTATGGACTAGGGATTTTTTGTGCAAAGGAGTTATGATTCCCTTGGAAAAAAAAAACCAAAACAAAACACCAATCAGACATGTGGACACAGCTCTTAAACAGGTAAGTAATGCTGGATTCACTCCAGGGGCTTTTGCTGTATGTTAGGACAAGTTAACCCAGTAGCTGCTCGGTGTTCTGTCTTGCTCAGGACAAGAAGTTGTGAGTGCTCCTTCTTGCAGGTGTTGCCTCATGAATGGTTGATGATTCCATTTCAGCCCATAAATTTGATATGCACTTCTCCTGTATCCTGAATTGTATAAATTGAAAAGCACTGCATGACTTACAACTCCTAACACAATAATTATTCAAAGGATGCAAGAGAAGTTGAGGTAGAGAGCATGTGTACCAGAGCGACTATGTACATTTTTTATCTTAGAAATTAAAGACGTAAGGAGATAGCACTAGGGACATTTTCCTCTCTATCTACTCAGAAGTCAGACACAATTTCAGTTGTTGTGTTAAAATTATCCCTTTCCTTACTCCAAACCAGGAATTCCACAGAAACCAGAGGAATATAGCGTTTTAAGTGGTTATAGAAAGGAAAACAGTCCCATGCAAGCATGGCAGAGAATATAAATCAACTCTGAAAACCATGGAAGAGGCGGTGTCATGATTCCACTCATGCCACTAAGGTGAGATCTCTCACCTAGTAAGTAGGAATTGTTGTCTGAGGGTGCTGAAAGTCTGATTTCCTCAGCAAGTTCTCTAATGGCTGACCATTAGGCAAGAGGTGGACAATAACCATCTCTGCTGGTTTGCATTCTTGACTGGAGATAGCCCTCTGCTGAACTCAGTAAGCTCCGTGTATGCTAGGAGATGCAGTTGTCTTCATGAAGCCGTTTCACACAGGATTAAAACAGTGTCACAAAGATGGTAGATGTCTGCGTCTGCATATGCTCAGATGATGAAGAGGTGATGAGTGGTTTACACGGATTTGCTTTTTTGGAACGTGGTGCTTAAACCCCACCGAGATCATACTCTAGTGCCGATACATACATATGCACGCCTATAGGATCTAGGCTTTATCGCAGATATTTTAGGCAAGAATTTATATTAAATGTCATGCTGGTATTTACTGTAACAGTCATCTCTGGACTTAAATTTTATGCTAGCTGTTGAATAGGCTGTTCTTTGGGATTGCAGGAAGAAGGAAGACAACACTGAAATATGAGAGCTAACTTTCAAAAACAAAAATAATGCACATATTGGGAAATTCGGCTGACAAGCTTGGCCCTTCATTATACGGGGTTGTAAAAAGACATTCCTCTCAAGTTCCCTGCCCTTTATGGAATATTATGCAGAGGGTAGTATTACCTACTGACGTGATATCACATCACCTTATACTTTGTCCCAAATCTAAGAGTAGTTGCCCAAACAGGCCAATACTTAAAAAAACCAGACTTTCTCACATATGTACAGATAGGTTTCGTGAAAGAACAGATTAAAATTTTACACTGCCTTAGGAACACTGTACCTAGGAAATACTACATAAAATTCCTCCTTGTGCTATTTTGAACATATTCTTATAGCCTCTTTGGTGTGCCCTGCCTTTTGATATGTGGTCCCAAGCTACTAACAAACAAAATATCAAAATACTAGTCATACAGCTTTATCGCAACAGGAAAGCTACAGTTCAACACCATTTTAGAAATACTGATCAATAACAATAAAAAATCCCCTAAATCTCATTGATGGTAAATAGCCCCTTCAGTCTTCATAGATAGATTGGTCTGTTCTATTCTGCTCCCTGCACTCCAGCACACAAGAGTTCACCATACCAGAATTGCAAATGAGCAGCATAAATGTTAAAAATGTTTCTGCGTGTTATTTTCATTGGCATCAGTCTCAGCAACGTTTTGAGGATGGAGGAGCTTTTGCAAGCCACAGCAGGACTGCAAGAAAACACGCATTTCCCCAGTTTGATTGCCAGAATGAAGAATTAGCTTTATTCAAGTCCTTGATCTTTTTCCTGCAGTCCTCGTTGGCCTGACTAGCGATGTGGCCATTAACAGACCACTGAGTACTCCTGCAACCATCCTCTTTATAATCCCAGACAGTCACCAGCATCCTACATGTTTGTCTCTGGCAAGCTGAAAGAGACTTTTCTAAAGGCTTCACAAGATGCTTGTTGCAAGTGCTAACCAGGGAACACTGTGGAAGAAGCTGATGCAGGCAAAATACACAACAGAGCCCCAGTGCATGCAGAGATAGTGTGCACAGGTAATAGGCTTCTGTATAACATAGCTTAGAAAACAAACTGGATCGGCTACCTAAGCAATGGCTGTGAATTTAAGCAGAGGACTGCTCTGAGCTACTGGTGCTACACCAGAGGAGAAAACTTGGAAGTTAGCTTATACTCTAAGAGAACTTGTTTGTTGTAGGCATGTTTGGTTAATCAACATTTGTCTGTACTCTCTAATCTAGGGCAATTTCTTCAGGTTGAGGAGCCCACGTCTGCATTTTTTGGCTTACTAAAGCCTCCTGCTGACTGCCAGGAGGGCTATTAGGTCCAACACACATGAAGATTGAAGCATTTTATTCCTTCACGAATGATGCTGCCAATTGCAGCGCTAGGAATACAAAACCATCTCAAAGTTTGTCTCAAAGACAGGACAAATCAACTTTCTAGGAAAACAGATGTGACAGTTACCATTTTGTGTTGCTTTCCGAGGCCTGCTAGTGTAGCCTGCTAACAGCATCAAGATGTACAGCATTGCCCACAGCAGAGCCAGGGACACGCTTCTGACACAACCTACTGTTCAAAGAGCCTCAGGAACAAAGACCCGATCATCAAAATGAATTAAAAGGTGATCTTATCCTTCATTCCATAAAAAGAACAATTAGTAACTCTATTTCTGTGAGGAAAGATTAAATCCGAACAGCTTTTTGTGCCAAATTCTTCATTTTAAACACAATTAGTGTCCATTGGTACCTAAGACTAATTCATGCAACAGCAGCTGCAGTGATGATTTTTTTTGCCGCCTGAGAAAAATTTACACTGAAATGTGGAATAAGGCTATGTCAAAGGTAAAATAAACAAACCACCATAGCTAGTGCTGGCCAAGAAAATAAGATACAGCACTGCAATCCTTTGTACTGTTGAACCGTTCACTCTCTGGTTTTCACATTTTCAGCTTGTGCAGATTTTTTTCTTTGTAAACTCAAATGTCTGCTGGGACTGGGAATAGAAGAAAAGTTGTGGTTAAACCCTTCTTCTGCCCAGCCCCATTCCTTGAATAATCAGATGTAAAAGGAATAAACTATGAAGCCTCTCTTCCAGCAGTCACGAGTATCACAAAATAAATTGTGGTTAATCGGTAGCAACAGAACTGTCCATTTCTTCCAGGCAGATGAAATATAAAATAGGCAGTAATGCTTGGAGCACTTGCTAATTATTTAACAGAGGGATTTTCCACACAAAACACATTTAAAAATTGAAAAGCTTCACTAGTCCTGACCAGAACATTTAAAACATTGTTATCAATGATATTTTAAAGCAGAGGACTGCAACTGACCCCATCTTGCAGCCTGAATTCAGCCGAATCCTACACAGTATTATAGACCCTTCTGCAAAACATGTTCTTAACAGGAAAAAAAAATGGTATCACATATCACTAGTCTGAAGCAGGAATGATTTCTAAAGACTGGCTAGGAAGAAGCAGTGTCAAGACTGGGAGGGGATTTCCAGTTCTGCCTTGCCTGAACTTCATTTACTCACGTGCCTTCTAGTTTCTCTGTGCCTCAGTTTACTCAGCCTTAGCAGCAATCTTTGTACACCCTGTGAAACTCCAGAGCAGAGGTGCTGCAACAGACGGTAATTTCCAGTGAGTGTCATTTACAGTAACATTTTATTGTTCATCATTCAGCATCCGCTTTCCTTAAGCATCCTAAAATTTGGGTTTTGTTGGGTTTTGGTTTTGCTTTTTTAAATGGAGCTGCACACATCAGTTTATCAGCCAGCTGTCCCTATGTCGCTCTTTTGAGCTGATGTCACCACTTCAGCACCATCCATCCATCTTCCCCTGCAGTGTCTACTCCTTTCCTAGGGGCTGCAAATTTCACCTGCCATTAATTTTGTTTATTTACCATGGTTGTTTAGGAGAAAAAAACAACTATGAAGAAATGCTGACATCACTACTTGCCTTCTTTCTCCAGACTTTTCTTAAACAGATACGTAGGACTGAAAGTGAGGAGGGGTCAGGGATTGCAGTCTCCCAGGGTCACATGAAGAGAACTAGAAAAAAATTACTGATGATCAAAAATTGAACAGATTAAGAGTTTGCTTAGCCTAAAAAAAAAAAAAAGAGAGAAGACTGGAGGTACACATGCTCACAGTCTTCAAAATACATAAATTCTATCGTAAAAAGGAAGGGAATGACTTGTTCTCTACATGGATAGGGCAAGAAGTAATGGTTAAACCGCACCTAAGGAGTTTCTGATTGGAGGCAACAGAAATCTTTCCAAAGCTAAGGAAAGCAGAGCACTGGAAGAAATGCCTGGGGAGGTTATAAAGTTCCACCCCTGAAGATCTTTGCGTAATTTGGATATTTACTACAAAAGATATGGGGAGATTGGATCCTGCTTTATGGCAGTAAAATCACGGGATGACCAGATGAACTGTTCACATCCCTTTCTGTCCCAGTAAGTTTATGCCATAGCTGTGAAGTCCAGAAAGATCCATTCATCTTCCCCTCTTCCAGTCACATATATTAACATTCCCCCCCCCGCCCAACAAACTTAAGGTTTATACTACTCCAGGCCAAGGGCTCTGTCCATTCCAGCAATTCCTGCCCTGAAAATACCCGAGTTCATCTTACAAAGCAAACCATGTTCCATCTTGCAGAGGAGGGTGAATGCCTCCCAGTTCCCTTTTTCAACCAAAATGCAATGGCCCATGTTAGAGAAAAATTTATTCTCAACTCAGATCTGATCATAAGATTAGTTCCAAGCATGTGAGCAAGATGCATGAGTCAGGAGCAGGACCACCACGAATACCTCTGCCCAGCTTTTCACCTCTTGCTAATGCTGATCTGGTATTTCAGAAGAAGGTGACACTTCCCCAAGTCACTCTAGAAGTAACACGGCCAGGGACCATGGGGAGAAAGTTCAATCAAAACAACAACAACAACAACATTATTTCTTGAGTCTTGCAGGCAACTCATAGAAAATCTGGAGTGTGGCATTAATGGACAAACACAGTACATAAACAACACACTGAGTGTAGTGAGTTAATCTTTATTCCAAGCAGCTTTCCAAATAGGGAAAAGGAAGGAAATGCCAACGGGACTGAAAAGGCACACGGAGTCAGATCCTGAAAGGGACTCTCAAATCATTCCATCCAACTCTCAGTGAAAGAACATCCTTAAAAGAAAATCAGATTCACCTTGAGGACCCCAAGTCATGACAAGCCTTCCTCTTCCCTTGCAAACCCCTCCTCCATGCCTTCCCCTGCTGTCTCTTTCTCTTACTTCTGTTGCCACGTCCTGCCACAGTGAAGAAACATCGTTTCAGTGACAGCTCCTTCACACATAACAGTAAGGGCTTTTCATCCTTCCTTGGGGGTACCAACTCCCCACTCTAGCTTTAACTGCTAAGACCTAGGTCAAACCTGCCCTCTCATACCATACTAATCATAACTGTGAATTTATGAAACTCCACCATGAAATAGCATAGACTGTTTGCTTCTGCTGTCCTGTTTGGGAGGCTGTTGAGACCTTCAGTCTCCTGGTTGTCAGCAACCTCCTTCCTCCTGGTTTCCAGTCTCAATTTCCTCATGATAAATCTTCTCTGGTACCAACAATGTTCAGTAATACCCCGTGCATTCAGCTCACCACACCCCAGCATTGCTTTTGGGGAATCACTTCCACAGGTCACCATACCATATGTCAGCCACACATCTTTAGGCAACCAAAATGCCTGTAATTACAGGTCAAAATCTATGGTCACATCATACATCCATCTGCAAATTGAGAAAAACTTGCAGTCTGTTACCTGATGTTTATGTGCACCCCCATCAGATGAGTGACACACCATTGTATGATGGGCGATGCCTGCATTTTGGTCACATCACGGGTAAGCTTGGGTCATGCAAGAGGGAAAGAGCCATGCTACCATCAGGGTATTGGCCATCAGGCTGCAGGCAGGGTGATTACATGCCTCTGGTCAAACAAGTCTACTTTAATCCCACTTTTCAGCCTTTATTAGACTGAACATGATGAGCTCCAGGACAGGTCTCCAGCTTATTGAAGCACAGAACAAATTTTCTGCCCAGACAGACCAGTGCATTTGGATCTTGGTTTTGCTTATCTTCTTCTGTTTTAACATAACACCATTTTGACTCCATCTGTGATTGCTGTGCTGGGAAGACATTAGAAAACAGAACACTTGTGGACAGAAGCATCTATTAACATTTAGCGTCTAGAAGTCCTCCCTGCGACCCACAGAACAGGACCTGCCATAACTGGAATCAGAAATGCAAAAGGCTGTACCTGCTTTTGGTATGCTTCGTGGCCCAAACGTGCACATTCAAGGCAGCGTCGTCAGTCGGGGATTTCCCGCCTGCGGCAGTCCCTCCGGATCAAACCCAGGCGACCCTGGCACGCGGAGGGGTAAAGCCGTGCCTTTCTGAAGGCACGGTCCAAGGGATGAAATCCAATGCACTTGATTGCTTTTGCAGTATCACTGAGGCCGTGGGGAGGCACTGGACGCGAATCAGAGCAGCGCAGAAAGGTACTGTGAGGTAATCCCTCCCCCGAACAGTTGCCGAAGTGCTTTTAATGCGGATAAGTAGCCCTTTTGCCTTCTCTGTAAGAGATGGCTTAGCATGAAACTCGCACAACTACCGAGCCCACCTGACTGCGCTCAGTCCCAGCGTGCGCCATGCCAACACCCCGAAATTAACCCACATACTTCAGGATGGCCAGCAAGACAAGCGCACTGCTCCGGGTTAGCGGCGGGGGG
>JAVKLA010000014.1:21687498-21697828 GCA_034782735.1 Sagittarius serpentarius | reverse complement strand
TCCTTACCCCCCCTCCTTGTTTCTTACCCCTGCTAGGCGAGCTCCTGTAGCTAGCCGCCTAACGCGGCGGTGCCGGCGCGGGGAGGGAAGGGAGCGTGGAAAGTGGCAGTTTTCCCCTTTGTTTTAAGGGCTCCGGCGGTGGCGTCCTTGGGGCGGTGAAATGCAGGACGAGCGTCGGGGCGGAGAGCAGCTCCGCCGCGCTGCTTCCTCGGGGGGGGGCTTAGAGAGATGCATCAGCGGTGACTTGCGGGCTAGCCAGGCTGCTGGGGCTTGGCGGCCGCAGGCGGTGGGTTCGCGGGAAGAGGACGGGATGAGAAATAACCGCACCTGGCAGCGGCGTTAGGAGGGGCGGGAAGGAGACGGAGAGGGGCTGGGTACCCCCGCAGGCTGCCGGAGGCCGTGGATGTTTGCACCGGGCGGGGAGGTCTCCTCGCCGAGCTGCAATGGACGCTGCCCGCCGCTGGCCGCAGAGCGGAGCCGCCGCCGCCGCCGCCGCGGGAGAGCTGCTCGCCAGGAGCCGGCCCGCAGCGCGCCCCTCGCCCGGCGCCGAGGAGGGACGGGGGGTTTTCCTCTTCGGCAACGCTCCGGTGCACGTAGTCTCTGCAGCCGGCCGCCCAGATGGGTTGCATGGCAGCCACGGCTCGAGCAAATAGGTAAACGCCGCTGTGTAGACGTGCTGTTTGGAGGAAAAAAAAAAAAAAAAGAGGATGCGGGTATTGGGCCTGGCACAGGGGACTGGCGCTGCACGGGGAGATGTAGCAGCCTCTGCTCCTTCGCCCTGTGCGGCGGCGAGATGTAGCCCAAGGAAAGCGAAATCCTTACGTAAGGCGGGTTGGGTACCGGCTGGGCCGTGCGTGGCCAGACGCTGCCCCGCCAGCGTGACCTGGGTCTCTCCCTGCCGTGCCGCAGCCTGTCCTCACAGCAGACTTCCATCGGCGAGAGCTCTTGCCTTTCGGAGCTGCGTAGCATTGTGGAACAAACAAAAATCAGTTACCTTCCAAACCCAGAAAATTTAACTCGTTTCACTTGTTACCAAGCTCGCAAGCTTGAAAGGAGAATGTATGAATCTACTTTGCCGGCAAGCCGTAATAGCACTGCTTAAAACATTTCTGCATGGTTACTGTTTACTGCTTCACACCCTCCAAATATTTCTGACTTGTTTCTTCCCCTTACCCACAATGTGTTAATACGTTGCCTGAATATCCTAAAGATGTCGGTGTGCATACTCAAAAGGCAAATGTGTCTGTAAGAGCTGTAGGCAAAACACAGAACAGGGTTGAGACACTTCTTGGATTTAATCTCGGTTTCTGGCTCTGCCTACATTTTAGAGCAAGGTGATGAACTTTCTGCCTTGCTGCTTTTCTTCCCCTCTTCCCCATTCCTCCTCAAATTAAGAACAAAACTTAAGTCACAGTTTTGCTGGGGAGATTTTTTTTTTTTAAGATAAAAAATTCCTATGCAACGTGAAACATTAATTATTGTAGGAAAAGCTGCAAATACTTACGGTAGAGGCCCTGGTAAAAGTAAAAAACAGAAGAATACTTTATCCTTCCCTGAAACAAAACCACTGAGTTTTCAGAAATCTGAGATGCCTGCCTGTGTATGTCTCTGTGATGTGATGAAGTTTGTGTCGAGGTTTCTTTCCCTTTGGAAGAGAGGAGCCTGTAATAAGAAATCCTCCCCCCACTATGTTTGTGTTTCCTCCTCCTTACCTGTTATCCCTCTCAGTGAAGGATGAGGATGGTGAAGCCTTTTTTTCCCCTTCTGTTGTTGCAGAACTCCTTGGATGAATCGGAAGTAAGCGCCAGGAGCATTCGGTGATGTCCGTGGGAGGAAGGCACAAGCCACTACCAAGGCCCCGTTCCCTCCATCTTGAGCCTTCCGTGGTGATTTGCAGCAGCACAGGGAAGTATGAAGCACTGAGGGACTGAAGTCAGTGTTTAATTCTGACTTCACTTCAGCATGAATGACCACGCAAGGTTCAGATCAATGGAGGACCAGGGGTAGAATAGCAGAAGTACTTATGGTGCCTCTTTTAAAAGTTCTCTTTTGTGTAACTAAAGATTAAGGAGCTATTTAAAAGAGATGACTCTCCGTATGTGTTTATGTTTACTGTCCTAACAGAAGATGATGGTCTGCATTATCTCACATGCTAGGTATGTCTTGGGTGAATCTGTGTCACCTTATTGATTTCAGGGGAGCTATATTGATTTAAGTTAGTTAAGGAATTAACCCAGCTAAGTTTTAAATAACTGGAATAATATTCTCCCTCTTTCAGTCAGATTTGCCCCTCATGTTACTTGTGTTTTATAGTCCTCCTAGCTCTCCATTTCATCATTACAAGACCAGCATCTCTATTGTAAAAAAAAAAAACCAAACAACCCTTAAAAGATAGTCTGATCTTTATTTTCATGTTTAAATAAATTTAGAGCACAAGCTCGTCCTGTTTTTTTCTAATAGGCCAATTTAGTTTCATTTACTTACACTGGTATTTTTTAGAGCCAGAAGCTCTCAGGAAGAGAATGTGTTCGATGCACCAGAACCCTTTAGGGTTTTGATGAAAGATATGTTATCTTGAGTAACATCTCCACTTCTGTTATTCTTCTTATACAGTAGCGACAAGATTGAATCACCATTTTTAGCTGTTCTTCAGCAGAACTCGTAGTCTATCAATGTGTCAGCTCAACAGCAGTTTTCTCTTCACACTAATGTGAACCAGAAGGTCCAGCTATCACTGATTTTGACAATTTTATTTTATCTGAGATTGCATGTATTGCAGAAGTTTGAAGAAAATGAATTATAGGACCTATTATATTTTCCTCAAGATGTACAAAACATAAAATATGTCCTCTAAAACATTTCGCTCTCATTTGTACTGGGTAACATTCCTGAGTTAGGTGTTCCGTAAGCCTTAAGCTATAAACACTATAAAATATTTGTGTGATAAATAACAAGTATAAGATCAAATGTGGGTCCCCTATTTTTTTGAAAGCCTCAGATTGCCCTCTGCGTTGTTACATAATGCATCATAAAGAAATACGTGCCTTCATTCTCTTTAAATGGCTCCGGCATGGATAGTACTAAGCCTTCCTTCAAGTCCTCGTTATGCAAGTCCTTGCTACTGTTAATAGCTGTCAGCTCTGCATGGTTACTTAAAAAACAAGGTAACGGCAGGCTTTCTGTGAAGCTCCTTCCATTTCTGGAATTTACAATGAGTCAGTTCCAGGTGCGTTGCTCCCTTTCTCAACTATAAACTAAATTATTATGAACAAACAGTTTTTTCTCCATTAGAAGAAAGTCCCATTCATTCCAGTATATCACAAGGTAATCTGTTTGTTTAGTTGCATCTATAAGCATATTATATTAAGAGTCTCTGAATGCATTTCTCCAGTGTCAAAGCACAGTGGAACAAACCAGAATGCAGTAATATTTTGAATGTCTTTTAGAAAAAGCAGGCATATAACTAAGTACCGAAAAAATATGTAGCATAGTAAAAAATCCATGACCAATCTAGCAGAGCTATTAGATAACAAAAAATCCATATAGGCATTAAGTACTATTATTGAAAGTAAAATGTATGTTATACAATATAAGCAGCATTCAAGTGAAATTGATGAGACGTCTATATAGAACAGAAAGAATCATTTTTTAAAGCTATGATGTTATGATGTTCTGTATTTCTTTACTTGGGAAATGGAATTTTCCTTGTCTTTTCGTAAAGGCATAAAATTAACAACAAGCACTTCAGAGAATTAGGTGCACTGCCTGATTTGTGGGGTTTTTTTTCCTCTATCAAACATAGAGATCATTGGTGGAAAAAAGTCAGGAGAAACCTGTCTGGGTTTTCCAGTATCGTGGAGATCTTTCCAAGAACCCTGTCCTTTAACAAGGCCTCAGTTTTAAAGATACTGAAACAGGAATGTCTCAGAATTTGTAATACTGACTATATAAAGAAAAATTTTGCTCTCAGTTTATGCTTGTAGAAGTATACAGGTAGTAACTCAGTGATGTGTCACCAGGAAAGGAGGGTTTTGTTTCATAGTCTATTAATAGATATATTAGTCTAACAATCCTCTATTGCATTTTTACTTTTTTTTTTTACCTTTTTGTTGCTCTTGTAAATTTGGGGGACTAGCTCATTTGTTTATTTCCCTTTTGCTACTTGTAATTATTTTGAAAGATTCAACTATATTCTGTTCAGGTTTTGGTATGACACATGGAAAATATTTTTTTTATTCCTTTTGCAAGAAGTAGGTTGGTGGGAGGAGGTCTGCACTATAAAATAGTATACCTACTAAATTGTACGCCAGTGGGAGATTAAATAAGGAAGAGCAGAACGGCTGAGACAAGTCATTTGTCACAGATGTTCATGCAGTTCTGGTGTTTTGTTTAAAGCTGGATTCATCAAACATGATAAGGAGTAATTTCTGTCTGATACGAAGTTCCCATCCAAGGAGACTAAGTGGGTTAAGTTTAAACTGTGGTTTGAAAATACAGGGAAATGTTACTGGACAGTCAACAGCTTGATTTGGTAGCCAAAGTGGACGCAAGGAACAAAATTGGAGAATGCTATTTTTACAGTGTCTAAAATATGTCAGTTCAGAATTCAGAAGGAAAATATATCACAAATATATTACTGTGGAGCAGAGTTACTTTAGCTACAAGATGCTTCTGTCTACAAAGCATAAACATTTGAATTACGTAGATTATAAAGGGTACTGATGCTGTTGGAAAGCAAGCATGAAATGTTGATATGATAACCTCTGATACTTAAGGGGCATTTATGGGCTGCTTTTGCAGTATTTCATAAGTTTATAAGGTGTTTAGTAATAAAACTTAGTGAAAATGCACGAGGTAAGCACTAGTGTAATATTTATTTTGGTCTGCTTTTTAGCTAGGCTGATCATCGTATTTAACAAAGTAGAATACGAATGAGAAAGCCCAAGACTAAGATTACTTTAAAAGGGGGATTTTAAAAAATGAGTGTCAGACTTATTCTTAGTTTGTATTAGTTGCAATATCTTTTAATGAAATTTTCCCTTTTGTAAGTTCCTTTCTGTCTCCCTTCCTTCAGAAATACTATGCCCCTGCCCCGAAAGGGAGAAATAGAATGGCTACAATTAGCTTCTGTTTACTGGAGCAAAATGATTTTTTCCTAAACTGAAATATATGCATTAATTTGCTAGACTTCCAGCTATTTTTACCTATGGTATGTCTGAGAAATAGATAGTGATCTCCATTTTAATGCAGCTTACTACAGTATAGTAGCTGTAATCCAGTGTTTTTCTCTTTGGTAGTCAGATATACAGAATTGCCAGCCTGTTTGCGTTTAAGTACCTGAAAGCTGAATCAGAAAAAAACATTTTTGATCAAATAAGTTTGGCTTTTCAATCTGTGCTTCCTTTTGAGTTTTCTAAGTAAATGCTACATAGACTATCAGAAAAATCGAGGCTTACATAATCAAGCCGTACATTTTTCTCCTGCCTCCCTTCCCCGACTTAGCTTTCATTTTACTCTGAAAAATGAAAATTTTTGAACAGAAAATTACTGTGACATACTGATTATGTACACATTTTCATGAGACTGCATAGCTAAGCTATTTGTATGTATTTAGTAAAAGAAAGCAGCAAGCAAAATATTAAAACCTTGAGATGGCTAAACTTTAAAACTATAGTAATCATTAAATACAGCATTATCTAATATGACGTTCCTAGCTGTGTAGCAGTCTTTTTTTCTTTGCATGGGGAATTAGGGAACTTCTATCTATTTCTTACTCAAAAAGAAAAATGAGAACGTCATACCCCGTTTTTTTTACTCGTTGTAAAGCTGATGCTCCTTCGTAAGGGAGTTGGTTTTAATACATAGCTTTCAAAGGATGAGCAGTGATTATTGTTGACAAAATATATGGTAAATGAATCAAAACTCCGTCCTGCTAGATAGTTACAAATTGAATTAATTACAAAGAATAATATTAAAATTTTATCTAAATATGTTAACATGAACTCTTACCCATAGGTGGCAGTCAACTTTCACTGTAGTAGGGATGGCAAACTTCTGGTTCATGGTATTCACACTTATGCTGAAATAATTTTGATGAGGTATGCGTATGTGCGTGTACATAAGTATATACACGTCTGTGTGTTGGGAGAGGGGGAAGGAGGTAAAAATAATGCTAAAATTAATTAGTAATTAGGAGGAATCTGAATGGTTATATATAAGCAAAAGAAATTCTCATATTCTGGAGAAAAGATCCAGGTAATTTTAAAACCACACACAATTTTTTATCTCTCCATTGCTGATGCTCATCTAAATGAAGTAGTGATAATTCAGAAACGAGCAGGGGCCCCTACAGCCAAAAGACAAGTGTCTCACCAGCCTTAGAGAACACGACCCCATACCATGCCCAGTTCTCCCAACTACATTTCTGTTTTATCGCCCATTATCTGTAAATCACAGAAGCGCCACAGTGACGACACTCTGCCCTGGAAATCCCAGCAATAAGCTCCCTTAACCATCGAGCCAATACAGAAAAGGTGCTCTGTGTGAGAGTGTGATTTCAGACGTGGAGAGTGAGCAAAACCTGTGGGCTGTGGTTCTCTTTCTCTTTGCGGAGCTGCCATTGATGCTGCCTGCGAGAGCAGAGATCCGCTCAGTTTTGCCCTCAGTTTTTTTAGAGCTTTATGCAGTTTATGGGGATTTCCTTTTGCAATACCACTAAGGAGGCACTTGGGACCCCACCAAAACTGGAGGGGATAGAAAGAGCTAATAAGGCCAAATCTTCTCAGTCTAAAACAAACAGAACTTGTGAAGCTACACAAGTGACATACTAAGAAAATAGCACTCTTCTGAGAAAAGAGGACCGAAACCTGAAATTAGTGAGTAGGTAAAGTCATATTCTTTTTACTATTACAGCTACACTGGGACTCTTTTCACTTAAGATTAATCTAAATTGTCAAGGTAGGCCACTGTACACATTTAGCAGAGGTCAGAAACTAGCATTTTACAATATGGAAAATGGAAAAATACACAATTATATGTTGCTACTACAGTGTTTTACTGTGATGCAAGATTAAGGGCTCAGAATTGAGCGGAATGGTGCAGTATTATTAAAACAGAAGACCTAATTCTCCTTAGGCAAGAGTCGCAGCAACACACATCATTGTATAAGCCAAAGCAGGCAGTATGATTTCATAGTCAAACAGGGTATTTCCACATACATGCAACCACGATGTGACTAATTAG
The DNA here is from genome assembly GCA_034782735.1 of Sagittarius serpentarius. Lineage (NCBI taxonomy): Eukaryota > Metazoa > Chordata > Aves > Accipitriformes > Sagittariidae > Sagittarius > Sagittarius serpentarius. The sequence continues at coordinate 21,690,586 of JAVKLA010000014.1, read as the reverse complement.
GTACTTGCATATGACAGCCCCATTTGTCCCCCAACTGTAATAATTAGGAGGATTGCACTCCATGTTAATTTACGCTCTTGTGTAACACTATTGAATACAAGATAGCAGGTGGTGATAAACTGGCTGGTGACAAATGTGTAAATTTGATATGCACTTTGAAAATCAGAGCTTCCATAGTCGGCTCTGACCTTGACGTAGGCGAGACTGGAGAAGACCTCCACAGCCGTCAGGCCTGATCCCAGCTGTTGCAGGCAGCCATGTTGCACTCTTCAACTTCCTTGCAGAGACACCAGACTCCATCTTGAAGCTTGTCATGGGGTTGCTCCTCATTTTCCGTTCCTCTGAATGGTTAAAGTTTTCAGATAATGTGTATCGTGACCAGCTGAATCTCTCATGTTCTGTGAGGTCTTTGACTTCAGCTTAAAGAGCATTTCTCTCTCCCGGTGTAAAGTCCCTTCCAATCTGTCACCCCTTGAGTTTCCATAGGTTACTGCCAAAACCTTCTCAGCCTCAGTTCAGCCAAAAGAGCCATGCCATACCTGTCATAGAGGAGGATGCTTTTCCCTGACCATTCTTCTAACCCTCCGTTGCACCTTTTCCACTTTCAGTAAATCTCTTTTAACATGCAGGGTTAGAAGTAGACACAATACTCCAGATAAGATGTCGCCAGGTCCTCTCATGGTGGCATTAATACCTTCCTATCCCTGCTAGATATACAGAAACTAATATTTTGATATTTTAAAATTTTTATAGCTATCAACGTCACAGGCCGTGAGGGCTGACCGAAACATCCAACTTACCCTTTTTTGTGGAAGCTGATAACAAAAGGTCTTGTTATTTGTTCCTACTTTATGACCTTGACCTTCACACTATTATACTGGTATTGCATGACGAGGGTGTCAAAAGGCTTTTTTATAAGAAGGGTGTCATCAGTTTCATCCAAGCTACGGGCTTCCCATGAATTTTCTGGCATGTCCAGATTTGTTCAGGAATCTCTACACTTTGCACGACTATGGACGTGAGCTGGGACATGCACGTGATATGGCGCAGGACTTTACAGGTGACCTAGCTTGGCTCACGAAACTGAGTTGTTTCTAGTATTACGTTACCTCAGGCGCATCACAGTGTGTTATTTCAGGTAAGCCTTCAGAAAGTTGTACAGTACATCTGACTCAGTGTCCTGCACTGGCTTCGTTTGACAGGTCTGGGAGCAAGAGACGAAATTCTGAGGTATTTTTCCAGGATCAACAGAGGAGATGGACTTAGTGTCACATTATATTGTTTCTATTGATCCTGTAGGTTAATCTCCAGTTTACAGGTTATGCCTTTGAGATTGAAGGGAGAGCGGGATGTATAAGAGTTGTGTGGCACTCTGGAATAACATGTAAAAATAAGAATTATTTTTTTTTAGAAGAATCTGGAGGTTTTCAGTGGTTATGTTTCTGGAAGTTAAGTAACATTATGAATGTCTCTAATTAAAGAAGCAAAAATCTGTTTTTCTTTCTTGTCTTTGTCTTCCTTTGGAACTTGCTGTATGAAATTTCTATTGTGGCATTTTTATATAGCAATTTTATTTGATATATTTTACTTCCGTGCCTGCGGGACAACTAAGAAACTTGACCACTGTGGTTTATCTTTATAGTGAAAAATACCATACTGAAGAACTTTTGCTAGGTTTGGTGTATGCCGAGTTCCAGGATACTGGGTCGAGCCCGGCATGTAAAATTACTTTCGTGCCCTTTGTTATACAATATTGCAGCCCCTCTTTGTGCAAACAGTACCCCAGCTTTGTGTCATCGGCTGATCAGTCCTACCTATCATTCATTAACAGGTAGTCAGTGAAAACAAATTAGTGAGATCTGTCTGGGATCGTTCTTTAAGGAAGTCCACTATCAACTTTTCTCTAGCCTGAGACTTCCCCTTCAAAACTACTTTGCAAGCTTTTATTCATATTAAGAGTTAATTTAGTAATTGCTTTCTTCCTTAGTTTTGGTTTTTTTTTTTTCCAAGTAGCGTACTAACAAATGTTTTCCTGAAATCCAGTCAGATTAGGTCAACTCATTTCCTTGATGTAGAAAAGTAGGCTTTGGTGTTTTTAAAAATGTCCGGCTAGTGTGCCGTAATCTATTCTTATGAAAGCTTTGTAGTGTTTTTCTTATTTTCTATTTATCCAATTTTATCCTATGCTTCCTTGCATCCAAGATCTTGGTGGGCAGTCCCAATTTTCCCCCCTTTTAAACTCTGATTATTTCTAAAATCCTATTTGAAGTGGCTGTTCTTCTACTTGGATTCAAGGACCAATCTGTACAAGTTTTTCCACCCAGAAATTAAGAAAGCCAGAACAAAACCAATTTTTTTTTTTGCCATTTCACCTCCATCTAAAGCATTCACGGTGAAGCTCACTCACAGAGATGGTGGTGAAACATAGATTTTCTTGGAGTCTTTAGCGTGTAGCTGAGAAGACCATAGACATAAATGCCTCTAAATCCCGCAATTTACTGCTCCAGGACTTTCACACTTCACTTCCAGTCCAGCCAAGGGCTGGTCATATCTTGGAGGTTTTATAAAGTCTTAAGAAAGAAAGTGAAAATAGCTAAACAACTTGGTTAAGGTTGCTACACATTAAAAGGCATCCTTTAAAAACCTGAGGTTATACCCAAATGAAGAAAACAGAAAAGAATGTCTATCTGGCAGGCTATATATATATAGAAATGCTATCAACTGTATCAAAGAATGAGTTTGAGGAAAAACTCACTGGCTCACATGGCGCTAATTTTTAGCAATGGCTCTAGAGAAATATACAGGTGACTACAGACCATTAGGCCTGATGACCAATCCAGGTGAACTAGTTAAAAGAAAAGAATTAGTGAACAAATGGGTAAGTAAGTGTGACTTAGGGAACGAAACAGGCAGCTTTTGTGAAGGGAAGTGATGCCTCGCAAGTCCCTCTGTACAGGGAGACGAGATGTGGTTGACACACCTAGAAGGATTTAAAAGAAGACATTTGACATTGTCCTGGTTTCAGCTGGGATAGAGTTAATTGTCTTCCTAGTAGCTGGTACAGTGCTGGGTTTTGGGTTTAGTATGA
>JAVKLA010000014.1:21668780-21687344 GCA_034782735.1 Sagittarius serpentarius | reverse complement strand
GAGACAGCCGGGACAGCTGACCCAAACTGGCCAAAGGGGTATTCCATACCATGGGACGTCATGTCCAGTATATAAACTGGGGGAGTTGGCCTGGGAGGGGCATCGCTGCTCAGGAACTAACTGGGCATCGGTCGGTGAGTGGTGAGCAATTGCATTGTGCATCACTTGTTTCGTATATTCTAATTCTTCTATTATTATTATTATTTCCTTCCTTTTCTGTCCTATTAAACTGTCTTTATGAGCTTTAGTTCTTTTCTGATTCTCTCCCCCATCCTACCAGGTGGGGGGGAAGTGAGTGAGCAGCTGCGTGGTGCTGAGCTGCTGGCTGGGGTTAAACCATGACAGACATCTTTTACTAAAGGCTCTCAAACCAATTAAGCTGCATGAGCAAAGAGGCAGCTTCTCATGTCGACAAATAACACGTGAAAAGAGGGAAAGCAAAGGACAGAAACGAACGCTCACTTTTTGTGGTGAAGGGAGACAAAGAGCAGAGCCCCTCAACTGGCATTATACAGCATGCTCCGAAATGTTCTGGGAAGGGGCATGGACAGAAGTTGCAGAGATTACTGTCAACACGAAGACAGGACGAGGGAAGACACTGCGAAGCTGAGTGACTGCGCAGCAAAACGGCAGATGACCCTCGGTGTGGATAACTGCTCTGTGACACACAGGGGGAAATGACGGGGTGTCAGCTGGCTCTTACCCCTCTGGAGCAGCGTCATGGGGCTGTAATAGACGCTTCCACAAAAACATCAATATGCTGCTTGGTAGTGTTTCAAAAAGCAAGAAAAGTGTTAGGAATTACAAAGAAAGGGACAGGGAACAAAATTTTCAAAAAAACCAAACATGATTATGGTGCTGCGTAAGAATTTCCTACCACTTTCCAAGTGTTGCACATGTTTCTTTGGCCTGGCTGCCTTTAATGTAAATGCATAGCAACGTGCGTGTTTAAAAAACATTGCAAAATCAAAGCTAGAAAGCCAATATCAGACAAACAAACAAAACCCAGTGTACTAAAAGAAAACAACAGTTTGCTACACAGGCTTCTCACCCACCTTCAGAAAGGCCAAGAGGACAAGAAACAGCGTAAGAGGGTAGCCGTGGCTCTGCTGGAAACATGCTAAGGAGCGATGAAGGTGAGTATGTAGAATAGTCTGATTATACTTTGACCCTTATTTGCACATCTCTTCCCCTCTTTTATCCTCCTAGATCAAATCCATAAATAATGGTAAAGCAGTTGTTACAGTGCAGTGCTAAAAATCATTAGTGAGCAGGAGAGCGCATTGTGGCCAGGGTTGTAACAGACACACACACACAACACTGGGCGGAAGAGATGTGATGGCAGACTCTGTTGGCGTGGTTCTCTAGATGAGGCAACTGGGAGTACCTCAGAGATCAGGGTTATTTAAGATATTCATTAATGACCCTGTACCAACAACACAACCCATGCGTCGACTGTACAGGTGAAATCTGCTAACGAGGCAGGAGCTGGGAACCGCTGTCGGTGCAGAAGAGGACTAGGCTGTTACAGTGGAAGCAAATGTCTTTGTCCACTGCGTTAATAAAAGTGGGGAAAAATGTAATTAAAAACCATGTCTGCACACTAAGGAACTGGTAGGAGTTTCAACTACAGATGGGAGCTTACGAGTTAGACTCTCCAAAACAGACATGGGGGTCTGCGAAGGTCACGGGATGACCCCGTGGGGCACAGGAGTGATGCAGCTGGGAAAGAAGCAAACGCAGGTGTAGGGTACAGCAAGTGCATATGCGGGATTTCCAGCATCTGCTTTCCAGACCAAATCGCATCTGCGGTATCATTTGTGATTTGGGTCACCTGTGCTCAGGAAATGTGAAACGTAACCACACGCAGAAGGCTGTTCAGGACAAGGTGGAGCTTGTCTTGTGAGCATTGGTTAAAAAGCGTTGCGTTCGTTAACCAAAGATGCACAGGGAGGGGGGATATTTTTGGAAGGGCTTTTGTTCTCTGGCTCCCGCAGCCTTCCCTGGCCATGCTGCTCAGGTACCTGTGGAAAACTGAAGGTGAGGAGGAAGCAGGGCCGGATGCACTTACCAGCTCCTCCGCAAGGCATGGAGAGTTATTGCGGGAATCGGTGTTCAGCCAGGGGGTCTGCCGTGTGCATGATGGATGGTAACGCTTTTCACCACTGCAAGGCGGCAGCAAATATTTTTAAGTGTGGTGATCAATTTTGTCCTCTAGCATCTAATTGAACATCAGTAAATATGTTATTAAGATGCTTGACAGTGTGCTCTTTTGCAATCAAGGCCAAGATGTAGCCAGATACTCATTTTAATCTCTCCAGACACATTTCTAATGAATTTTTGCAGTGCCTGGAGGAAAGGTCCCTGGTCTGAAGTGGGACACCTGGATGATAAAAGCAGATTATAATTAATAATATATTGTGTTTATGATGTCAGATTGTCATCTAAAGACAGTGGAAAAACCTTGTCGTATAGGCCACTGCTAGAATCCTATTAATAAAATTGCTTACTTTAAATCACTCCCAAGGTGTAAGGTAGAATGTTGCTGTGTTGACAGTGCTTTCTCTTGAATATTTATATTTAACTCCCTGTTTATGGTCTATCAAGAAACCACCCAATACTGAGAGAAACTGTATTTTGAAATAACTCCATTGTGTTGCAGTGTTTTTGTTGTCACTCTGTCCTGTGAAGATATGGGTAAGATATGGATAAACTTCCTTTCTGCTTACCAGAAATATGGCACAAGGTCCAGGCTCTACAGCCATCGCAGAGCACAGCTAGGGAAGAAAGCCATACCTACTTAGGCTTAGTATACTGTCTCCTTGACTACTCAGTCCTCTATTTCTTTGAGTAATCAATCCACACTTCTTCTAATTTACAAATTTTACTAAAAAAGTCTGCTGAGTTCTACCATATATGAAAGCCAATCACAGCAGCGTATGCTACGGAAATGGATTCTAGTTCTCATTTAAATTCACATTTCTGGTCAACCTAATTTTACTACGAAAGCATTTGGTTTTCCTTTGACCCCTAGATTTTTTTATTCTTTTTGAACCATTGAAACAGGAAGGATGGAATCCCAGCCCCATTGCAGTGCTGGAAAACGTGCAGAGAATTACACTGAAATGAGGGCCCAAGGTGTTCAAAGCTCAAATGAAAGCTGTTTGGGTGGCGTGGTTGGCTTTGAGAAGTGTTCTCAACATTCTAGTTCAGAAAACTACATAACCAATCTAGAAAAAAAAAAAAAATCCATTTATCACCTTGTGCAGTGTAACCACAAGGAGTTTGAGTAATAATAAAAAAAAGACTGAATTATTTATTTTAGTGGTCTGCTTTTTTTTTTCAGTTCTATACTTATTACCATTATTAGTTGACTCTTGTATGTGTGAAAGCATACGTAGGTTTTATTTTCAGGGGTTATGGCATAGCTTCTGGAAAAAAAAATTGGTGCAACGGTTTTGCAGACAATTACCTAATATTTCACAAACTCCAAATAGCTCCTGAACGGTAGACCTGAGTTAGAAGACTTAAACATTGACTGCAATAAGCTATATATCAGGAAAGCCTGAAGCGACCTATGAGGGACTAATTTCCAGTAAATCATTATTATCAGATATGAAGTAAATTTTCCATTAATTAATTACTACAGTCTTTGGACGTTCATCCTTGACCTATAGATTATTTTACTTTTTTTTAGGAGAGAGCAGAATGCAAAACCTTTATTACTGTAACAACATGGCAAAAAATAAAGGGAATCAGTTAAGCAACTGCCATCAAGGTGGTAATACGGCAAGTCGGTCTGAGCCACAGATACCCAGAAGGGCGCATCTTCTGTGCCATAAACCCAGGCAGAGGTCAAGCGCACAAAAGCAGTTGTTGAACTGAAGCATATGGACCTCCTAAGAAACTGGAGTTCCTATGCCACGGTCCTTTTCCTTCCAGAGGGCTCTCAGAGAAGTTGGCCGCTGTCACCCAGCAGGCCAGCAGCAGAGCAGGACTCGTGTCCCCTGAGCCCTGTCCCACGGACGGGGAGCAGACTGAGTGCCTGGCCCTTTTGCCCAGGTGAAGGTGGGTGAGCGCAACACGACTGAACTTCAAACTGGGTGCGATGCAAGCTGAAAGAAAAATACTCACGATGTCCCCTTTCTGTCAGGGAGCTTAATGAAACTCCAGCTGCCAACTGCAAAATCTGGAGGCCTGATTTGAAGGGTGCCACTTTTTAACCTTGGGGTACGGCCATAGAGATAAAAGCAGAAAGCGGCACAGTATAGTAATCTTGAGGAAAGTGGGGCATCATTATTCTCAGACACTGCGTAAGCCTGGTACAATAGCTCCTACCACATCTTGTTTGAACTTGAACTATACCTTCTTTAGGGCAGAGAAATGTTTTCAAAATTGCCTGAACATCATAGCAATTTTTAAAGGTATAATTTTCAGCTCTTCCATTGACTGTTTTTTGGGCCAGCCGGTAGTTCACTTTCCCCTGATTTATTTGTCTGTATCATAGGGATAACTGTATTTGCCTGCTAGCATGAAATGCTGGAAGGTCCTGCAGTTTCTGTAGTTTCAGATTGCAGTTTATCTTGATGGGGAACAGTATCCTCAGATTACAAATATATTCATTTCCTTCCTGGAGCAGGAGGTTTTCAGGAAATAAAAGCCCATTCCTAATCAGGCAGGGAAATGAGGGCAGCATGGCATATCCAAAACGAGACAAAACATATGCAATTTTAATATAAGATGCACATGTAAGCGTGTTGACTTCACACTACAAGGAAATACGAAAAAATGATAATATTATTTGACTTAAATTATATAAAACTCTATTTTGTATTAGGGTTAAACCAGCCCCACTGGGTATGGATAGCCAGGATTTAAGAAGAGGCCAAGGCCACCTAGAACCAGGATTCATCTGCTGGGTGTCGCTCAAAGACTATTCAGTTAAAACCTTTCCATTTCCAATTACCTTTTCTGAAACCAGGTCTCAGCTGGCACAGCCAGGGACTGGACTAACTCTGCCATGCTTTGCACGCACCCCCACCTGCACAATGCCTGGATTGCCAAACCCAACGCATCGGTTAAATGCTTTTTAAATGAATAGCCTAGCAGTGAGAATTACCTCCCAGACTAACCACAGTCTGTTGGAAATCCCAACAGACACATCCTTGTTTGGAGCAATTGTTCTCTTCTTAGTATTACCCTCAAATTTATTTAAGTATTTGTCCAAGGCTATAGCTACTGCTAAAAGCTGTTCGTACAGATCTGTGAACAAAAACTTCGGATTCATCTCACCGATCTTTAAACATCCACAGCGCACACCTCTTCTTCTCTGAACTCCCCTTATATGTGTGAGAGAGAAATAAGTACCGGGTCATCTCAGTCTGAACTAGGGATCTGAAGTAGGTCACGGGAGCTGTGCTCCAGAAAGGCCATTTTTTCCCATTGACTAAAGGGAAGCTGCACGATTTGTTGGGATCGCAAGTGTTTTGATGTGATGCATCACAGGAAGGGTTTTTTTTCATCTGATGTTTAAATTCTGTCTCATTTGCACCCGTTCTTTCTCACTAATAACAGTGGAGCTGCACAAGCATACTTAAAGACAGGTTGTGGTCCATTATCTCGATATGTTAATGAACTCTGATTTTTTTCTATATTTCATGCCAAAAAATCTGGGTATGGGGACGAATACAAAAGTATATTGTTCATCAGATTTGCCTTCTGCTCAGGGATACAAGGAGGCTTTCACTGGGTGCAGAACATATTTTATTCATTTCATAGATTTCGTTTTGCATGTGATACAAGTATTTGTTTTGCTGGATTCTCAAAACTTCTGGAGAAAAAAAAGAGAAATGTTTCCACATACATGTCTTTCCAGAAAACAAGCAAACAAACCGATGAGCCAAGATCTCCAACTTGGCGCCGCGCAGCTGACATCGGCCTCTTCGCATGAGGAGGGAGCGTAGCCTGGACCTGCTGTAGCTGTATCACTACAGATGAGAAGCAAAGCCAAGATTTCCACCAACCAGGCTTTTGTCTGAGAAGGACATCTGCTTTCGCTATGCGTGCTGGCAGCACCTGAGGGATGGGGCAAGTTTTATTTCCTGGCGACATGTATGAAACACCCTCTAGGTGCAAGAAAACAGGGTAAGTCTGGAAGAAACAACAAAAAGAGGAAAGCAGGGAGTATTAACTGCAAGTGAATGGGGCAGTCCTTAGGAAGATAATTTTCTCCTTTTAAATCTGGTGCCCATATTAAAATTTCTCCCAGCAGCACGTGCATGACTGATACTTACTCAGCTGATAGCGCAAAGCAACAGTGACCCTGGCACCAGTGCCGAGGCAATATTTACAAAAGGATGAACTATTTTCGAACAATGTCTCCAATGTACTAAGCACAAACAGGCTTTTCTTCAACATCAGGCATGCATGTTGTCTCGTTCCAACGATTTTGTTCATGTACAAATGTATTCATTGTGGACAATGCAAGGAAAATGTCATTCTCTATTTATATCCCAGTTTCCCTTTGTCCTCTTTACAGTATCTCGGGGCAGTGATGCAGAGCAGAGTCTTGCTCTAAACTCATGCTATTTTCCTCCCCATCTTCTTCCAAAGCTCTCGCAGTCGCAGAGCCGCAGAGAGTTAAAAGCAGCAAATTTTTTTTTTCCTGGAGACACAGAGATTGGTCTCTCTCCCTCCACCTCCCAGCAGAGAAGATCTAAGTCCTGCCTCTTGCTCCGTCACTCAGAGTACATAAAGGTCTTGGCAGCGGAGGATGTGGTGGTAGCAGCATTTTGAGCCATGTAAGTGGATGCACCTGGCACATCAGCCTGAATAGGCAATGGCAAGGCAATTCACCCCCAGTAATGTATGAAACCATCCACTTCATGAGCAGCCTCTCTGTGATAAAGGCTGCCTTTTTGTTGACTTGGATAAGTTCCCCAGTATGGTCAAAACAGAATAATGGAGGACTTTGAAAGAAGGGCCCTGGCACAGAAAATAATTAATCTAGCAGCAGAGGGGCAGGGAGAAAGATTTAGTGACACTTGAAAACAAAAAACAAACCCCCAAGTCCTAGGACTAAACTAAAAGCACGGGTGCAGACTCGCACTGTGTTTTCATCGTAGAACGAATCATCTGTCCTGAAAGCGTCATTCTTGGGCAGGTTGGCCACCTTTTCGGGTAGGAATTAGGAACATTATTTTAAGCGACATTTCAGGGAAACGCTATTTTGCCTTTCAAGTATTGTCTGATTTTCTCCAAGGTGGAAATTTCCACTGCTCTCAAGTGCGGCATTCGACTCTGATACGCTTCAGGTTGTTGGTAAACTGATAAGCATCATTTTAGTACATTTAAGCACATCCTAAAAAAATTAATTGATAAATCTCCTTACTTCCACAATTAAAATCACTTTAAATTGGAAGCTCAACCTTAAGTGGAGTTTGCCTTTAATACATTTCTGCAATCTTTCCAACTATGTGTATACAAAGAAAATATTCATACATGCCTCAGATGCAACAGTGAAATGAATCTAACACATTCCACATGTTCTAAGAAATAGAAAAAACTCGCATTTCTGAACAAAGAATATGTGACTGTTTTCCAGTGTGAGACTTCTGAGGCCTGTACACCCACTTGAATGGATCTCCCAGTAAAGAACCTCCTTTATACACAGGATTCGCATCCAGTTCACTGTCAAGCACCAAAACATTCACTGATCCTTATAGACTTTGTAAAAAATTCACTCTTTTTTCCCCAGATAAAATATCTCAATCAGGTTGAAGCAATTTTGTTCTCTGATAGAAAAGTTTGAGACTTAATGAATATTACCAGATGAAAAATTTTTAACCACATAATGCATTTCAGATAAAGGTTATATATAACACCAAATAAATGAACTCTTCTTGTAATTCGTACTTCTAATAATGCATGATTTTATATGCTTTAGCACACAGAAGAAGAGATAACTTTAAAATTCATGCAGTCAAACTTTTAGCACAGCATGAGATGAAGATAAGGAGTATTCAGTCACTGAAAACATCTTTCCTTCATCGCCATCTTTCTCATCCTTAAGGAATTTAAAAATTGCAGTTGAGCAATTCTTAACTATTGGACAAAAATAACCTCTATTAGCTGGAAAACATTTTAAGATCTTTCAACTTTAGGGTATAGAGATAAACTGTCATGTGAGGACATGCCTTATCGTTCCCATGAACTGAAGTTTGACAAAGGTTGGTAATTCTGACATTTGGAGAGATAATTAAACCCCCTAAATGACTGAAAGCTATGCATAACCCTCAAGATTAAATGAAGATTAAATGGTCATCTATTGTGGATGTATGTAATATACATGATTTCAACAGTTTGCTGGCAGCAATCATTCATTCTCATTTTTCATTAAATTTTTAGAAACTAGCATCTCCCAAAGTTAATACTGGCATCTCCAAATAAGGATAGTATTGAAATTCAAATAATTTGGTGGTAACCTAGTTTATTATTTTTTTTCCAAAAATGCCTAACATTGCTTCATTACCATATTGAAAACAGTCGGACAAACAACTGATTTGTCCCCTTTCAGATAATGAAAAACCTTTGGAAGTGTTTTAATACCATTTGAGTCTCTAGTGAACAGCGGGAAAAATATGCTCTTTTCAGCAAAGTTTTTAAAACTGTTTTCTCAGTTTGCAAAGAGTTTCACTATGTACGTGTCAATACAGAAGACCTTTTCTGTCAAAATGTGTCATTTTATCTACGGGCAAGTCTTGGAAAATGCTACTTAGCAAGCTCTTTTAATCAGATGATATATAATGAACGATTGCAGCTAACGGTATTTTATGCGTGGTTCTACAGCAACCAGTGTTACTGTTTTTTGTAATTTCACATTTCTTAGCAACAAAAAAGTTTCACTTCTGTTGTTGGAAGCCATGCTAGGATTATTTTCACAATCTGCTCAATTTGTCTGCTCTTACATCTGACAATCCACCATAAATGACTGAGAAACATTTTCTGCACAAGCTACGTTAAGCCTCATGGCAATTATTGCTGTCTTGGCTGATCCATTCAAAACCGTTTCTCCACTTAATCCAAGAAGCTAAAGCTCTTTCTCTTCAGGCTGCACATCTTCCCCCGAGGAAGGCATGTTACCGCTATAGTCATGGTCAGAACCCAGGTACAGACGCAACATGCTCGATTAAAGTTACACAGACTCAAGACATCAATGACTCTGATGATTGATTATTCCCACTCTGCTGGGCCAATACACCCCTCGATGCGGTGCTAGACCTACAGGCAGTACTGAGCCTACTATAAAAGTGTGTGGTCACCATTTTTATATACTAAAATTTTGCATATGAGATGATCCTAACTGCCGGTCTTCTAGTGTCACCACCTCTAGTTTGGGAACATATTTAAAATGGATCTTTTTACATTTCGGTGATAGTCCAGTTTGCAAAGAAAGGTACCGTATGGACGTAATGCCTGAAATAAGAAGAGGGTTTGGAAAATAAGAGACATTTCAGCAGAGACAGCTGAGGCTCAGCACCTGAGAAGTCCTTCTGGGAGAGTGAATACTTAGCACTCTTCATAGTAGTTGTGAGATCTTTCTTTTGCTCTGGACAGATTCAGTAAAGTTCACGCTATAGTGTCATTTTACTGTCTGAACCGGAGCCTCGAACCCGAAGCCCTGCCTGTTACTCCTATTTTGGGCAGGGTGCGTCTCCCCGTAACGCAAACAGCCAGCACTTGGGAGACTCGTTTGCCGTACCCACCCTGCACCGGCCGTGGGTTGTAGACACACGCTCAGTCCTCCCACTGCCCTTCCAGTCCCGTGCGGGGCAGAGGAGCCTTCCTGACCTGGGTGGAAGCAGGCAGCCGGGAGGGCAAACCCAGCCCCGTACACGGCCGCCCTACCCCCGTGCTGTCCCTGCCCGCGGCACTTAAATAAATGGCTGCTCTTTATTTCCTGGCCTTTGCTGAATTGAAGACACATCCTGGAGTTAGCTGTTGGTTGTATTTCCTTGCAGCACTAGTGGCCTGCGTTAAGCACGTCGGCCACTGTGATGTATAAGTGTATTATAAAAGCTGGACACTGCGAGAAACAAGTCATTTGAGCTCTTGGAGAGGTGAAATATTTGATGCTGTGGAAGGGGTGCAAACCCCTGTAATACAAATTAAGTGGCTGTTTTTACCGGGGCAATGAAGTGCAAATGTTTGTTATTTATTTCATAATTCAACTTGTATTTTATACTCCGAAGTTAGCAGATTGCTTTAGATAACCACAGTGATTTTGCCAGAAAGAAATCTACTCTCTGAGCTGGCTGGCTCTACAGACAAATGCTGCACAGCTGAATTCTCCATTCGTAAACTGAAGGTCTTCTTCTGCAGCTGTAAGCACTAGAAGTGTTGTCTGGGATCTGAGAGAGAGGCTACGTGACCCCAGCAAGGTCTGTAGCTCAGCGGTCGAGGAGTTGGGAAGCTCCTGACCGGGCTGGCTCTGCATGGGAGCTAGTTGCCTGCACACCACAGTCCCACTGCTCAACGAGCACTGCAGCGTCTTGGGCTTTCATCACCCTAGCACACATTCACAGACCTGGGCCAAATATTTCTTAGACAGAGGGGGACTGAGAGATGGGGCCAGAGAGACCTCAGTCATCAAACCATTTGGGAGCGTGCTCATGGGGCTGAACAGAAACATTGCACCCTGCTTCTAGTCCGGCAGAAGTTGAGTAGCATCACTGACCTTCTGCTCAAGGCTTCAGGTAAGCACTCCCACTGTCTCCAGGCAGAATGTTTTAAGAAGGTGCTGGGTGAATTTCAAGTTTTACTTACACCTGAGAAGCTAATAAAGAAGAGTGGGGTTTAGTTTTCATTTTGGTTTTAAGTGAATCTTTAAAGACCAGACAATTTTTAAGCAGTGATAAACAAATAGCTGGAAGGGAAAATAAAATGCTGGTACGAATTTTGGCAGCTGATACTTTTCAGAAATTTGGCAGCCATCTTCGATATTACCGTCTAGCATGGGTCTAAGGGTGTCAATGGACCTAACCTCTTTCACCATGACTGGGATATCTAAACATCTAAAAGAGAATCAAATGTCATCATGCTGATCACTTTTTTTTTCCTCCTGTAGCCAATTGCTCTTCCTAATGAAGAAGATGATTTGTTGATTAAATTTCTATTTATTTCAATGTATTCCTGGGAAATCAAGCCCCTAGTCCATAACAGTGACAGGTCACTGAAAGGTGGCTTTCATGTACTCGTGCACTTCACACCTTCTAGGCTGGGTAGTCTTGATGCGCGTCCTTGTGCTAAAGCTTTTGTAAGACATTTTACTTCGTTCTTGAGACAGTGGCATTAAATTTGATAGCAAAACTACTTCCACCCTTTTTATATCAGTAACTACATAAAGGTAGGTTAGAGCACATGGTTTTAATTTAGCCTTTAGTGGTTTTATTTGGCAGGGGAAAAAAAACCTGTTGAGCACTAATCTTGAATTAGCAGCTGACCTCTGAATTAGTCAGCCTTTTTCTTGTAAATGCATTTTGTAGAGTATAAACATGAACCATCTATTTACATAATGTTAGTGACAGCCAAATGATTTCTTATGAGCATTAATGCTGGAAATCCCAAACACTCCTTCCTTGCTGGAGAATGGTTTATAACTCCTGAGAATAATTTCTCCACAAAGTAGCTGCAAACAGAAGAGGCTGATCATTTTCCAACCAAATTTAGGATTTCTCTAGTATTTCACTAAGAAACCCTCCTGCAGTTACTGGATAAGTATTATAAGCTACTGTTAAATGAAATGCAGGTCACCTCCCAGGGTGCATGTGGAAGGCTCTGACTGTGCAGCCTGCTCCCGTACCACGGTGGCTTTATCCACTGTGCTTCAGGAGATGCTGTGAAAGAGCAAAGAGCAGCCCGAGTCCAGCGTGGCACTGGGGAGCTCTGGTGCCGACAGAATACCGCTAACGGCCCTGAGGGATGTTGGTTGACAGCAACCCCATGGTACGCCCAAGTTTGTCCACCTCTCCCATTCCTGGTCTGCCGGGAAGCCAAGGGCAGCGAGGAACAAGGGATTTCAGTCCTTCTGAAGCTGAGATCCTCCTTCGACCAAGGGACCTTCCAGCAGGTCTGCCGCCCACCTCTGCGTTCCCAGCTGGAGCGGCACAAGAAGGCAGCGGAGCAGACCGGTGGGCCCTGCAGGCGTGCTGCTGCATCTGGTACACGTATGCACTGCGTCCTAACCGAGCTCGCCACTATGTCTTAAAGGTTTTTAGCTTTTTTCTCACATCCAGGGAAAATGAAAGCCATGGAGTGCCACCAGGCTTTTGAAGTGCCTGTGTTTCTTCGTCTGTGAGCTTTGTTATTTTTAAGAACAAAATTTGATAAAATGGACATACTAAGTATGATGGAAAACAAACCTGAAAAAGATACAAAGCATGTGTGTGGAATATTCTGCAGGCTACAGGGGCATTTAACAGGTTTTCAGAGGCAGAAAAGTAACTTCGTTCATTTTAGTTTATTTTTGCCCACTTTGAAGAAAGAGTATTTTGTGGATGTCATAGCTTTTTTGTTTTTATTGTTGAATAAACAGCAGAACATCCTTTCTTTTTCTGCAACTGTATTTTCAGAAGGTAAGTCTTTTTATTATTGCAATAATAGTACTTACCATAGCATAGCACTTCTACCTTGCTCCGCATTTATTGGCGTGCCCTGCCATCATATGCCGTAAGAAGTCTCTAAATTAAGATGGTATTTTTCATGCTTTCAGCAACAGCAGCAAAGCACTCTGCTCTTTGCCGTGTGTTGTTATTATTAGCTCCGCCGTGATCGAATTCCAGCCTCGGGCACTGGTTGTGTGATGGGGCCGAGCTCTGATGGCAGGTTTCAGCCCTTGTTTTGTCTGGCTGTGTTTGCCCTACCTGATTCATGATAGGAAACACAGAGACTGGGCTGAAGAGAAGGGAAGTGCACAGCCATTTTAGCTATCCTCAAATTACAGCTTACAACTTGTCCCCGAACTAGAGTAAAGTGGGTTCTGTTTAACATAAAGAGTGGGAAGAGTTTTACTCCAGGCAGAGATTTATCAGCCCCAGCACCATCTCCAGTAGGTGGGAATAAGAAACAAAGCATCTGAAGGCTTCTTAGAGAGCCAGCAGCAGACCACTTTCCACTGCCCGGCACTGTTTTGCTCGCTGGCATCCCCCACGGCCGTACCACTGAGCCGTTTGTGCCGGAAGGCTTTCGGGGGGCAGGCTGCAGGGAGCACGGGCAGCGTTCCTTTGTTCTTCAGTGTCGCCGAACACTCAGTTCAGAGCGACCCTGCTGCCGTCTTGGGCAGCGTGGAGCCTTTCCTGAAGGTTTGGCACAAATACTGTCTACTCACCACCAATAAAATAAGGCTAACATCTCCCCCTCCCATCGGGGGAGGGTGTTGGTGAGCCCCAGCTGAGGGAGTGGTCCATTCCTCCTGGCAAACGGCCAGAGATGTCCAGCAATAGCCGCGTAATGACTCGCAGGGAGAGGGCGGGAGCATCGACTCCTGCGGGTGTATCTCCTGCCTCTTCAACAAGGCTGGGGCCGACGAAGCCTGTCCTTTCTCAGGCCTCCCTCCTCTGGTGGTCTTCGCTGCGCAGCAGAAAGGTTGTCCTGTAAATAAACCAGCTGCCTCCAGGACCAGAGGCCAGACCGAGGGGTCACATGCCTTCACTAGGCCCATTTATATTCATTTTGCTCATTTTACTCGTTGTGGTCAGATACGAAAGCAGTGTCACTTCACGGGTGGAAAAAGCAATTCCTCCATCTCTTTGGAGGAAAGGATGACTTTCTGGGAATGTAGTGCTGTGAGGCGGAGGCAGTGTCCTTCTGAGGCAGGAGAAGATTTCTGATCTTCACCAAAGCTTGTAGAAGTTCCCTGGCCGCCTTCTGAAACCCCTGGTCCTGGGCTTGCGTACAGCTGCGAAATAAAGTATTGCTGCCCATTTCTCTTCAGTGTGCTGCTCTTGAGCTACACAAGGAGGCTTGCTGGCTGCATGCTCCTCTACTGCTAAAAGAGCTCCTTCTCCAGAGGAAAATTGTTGAAGGGAAATTTTGATGTGATTAAAACACGGTCCTCTTGGAAAAAGCCTTTGCCTGGCCCATCAAGAACACTTCTGTTTCAGGATAGATTACAGATCACAGAAAAAAACCTTTTCTAGGTAGTTAATTATATAAACAAACAACAGGAAAAGTTCTTGTCCATTGTCTGGCTTGCTCTGTGTCCAAACCTGAAGTGTTCTGCTTGCTCTGGTTTCCAGTGTGAAGATCTCTTGCACCAGCTCTGTTCCTATGTAGGAGGAAAAAAAGAACCTTGGCAAGAATCCCTCAATCTCTCTCACCAGCACCATCATTAACAGAGCATGTTCCGTAGTGGGCCCGTTTTTCTAAGCTAAGAAAGTGAGGCATCTCCTTTATGGCCTGCACGTCGAGCAGAAGCGTGGCACAGTGGGGATCAGGTGAGCTGGAGCATCTGCTGCCACGTTGCTCTCCGCAGCTTTGAGGGCAATAGCTCCTCCCAGAGATCTCCACCGCCAGCACACGGCTGCCACTGGCCTGCCCGTCGCTTGTCTTTGGCTCCTTCAGGTTACAGAGCTTTGAACGGTCTTCCAGCTCCGTGGTGGGCAACACTGATGGCAACTTACTTATGCTCCTGTTTTCTCTAGAAACCTCTGATTGGGTTCCTCCTGGTGTAGTTTAACACGCCTACTGCCTGCCAAATATGGTTTTTTTAATCCTAAAAGCCTTTCTGTTGCTAGGTGGAAATTCTTCTGCCTTTCAGATATAAAGTGACTAATGGGATACATTTCATAATACATCAGCAAGCATAGTACTTGTTATTGTCATATTTCTGTGCCCTTTAAATATTACCAACCTGCAACGGAAGGATGGGGTGGTATGTATATTGTACATAATAAAGAAAGTAGGGGGAATTCTTTGTACTTTGATAATCACATTCCGTAAAGTTAAAGGTTTATTGCATTAGGGAGATGAGGTTAAAAAATGTTGGGTTTTTTTTTTTAATCCAGTGTTTTTCAGGCGATAAACGAATGCCCGACAGCACGCGTTAGGTGTCAAGACTGAAGTGGAATTTAGATGCCACAAACCTCATCCTGCTCTGATGCAGATCTCCTCTCCGCTTCCATGTTCACAGACTGGGAGAACATTTTCTCCCATCCCAGGTGGACAGCTGCTGGTTTTTCACCTCCTGCTGCTGCCTCCTCCGGTTCTGTATTAATAGACAAGACAAAATATCAACCCATAGGAAAGCAAATGAATGGAGAAGAAGTCATGTGGACAAAAAGGAGGAGTGGACACTGACATCGGACAACAACTTGGGATAGCGTTGAGTGTACATCAAGGAAAAAAGCGACGATGCCATTTAAATCAATAAATATAATTGCAATTTGTGTTCTTTAAGCTCCTGATAACAAGTCCTTGTGCTACTGTTAGCCACTCTTTGTCACTAGAGTCACCATCTCACGGGTAGGACAGTTCTAGTTCCTGAAAACCTGCAGCAGCCATGCTAAGAGAAACAGGCTTGGAGGATTCATCTGTGGCTTAACAAAACAATAAACTAACTTTTCACCTGTGCAGGTTCGTGGATTCTAAAATAAGAGAGACTTGCATCCTTCTTGGCTACTCTGCGGACTGGATGTGAGGTATGGCGTGTTCCCTAAGTTACTGCAAAAGAGGGAGTCCAGCTCGGTGCTGGGGAGCCCATCACGACCCGTACTGTCACGCTGCACCTGTTTTCGTATTCTTAAATGCTCCATTGATTGATAATTCCGAGGCATGTATGTGAGAAACTTGCATTACAGAGTTTTGTCTCTAAAAGTACATTTAAAACACCAGGCAATTTAAGTTAGATACAGTGTGGTGGTTTTTGGTAGTAAAGACACAAGGTTTTTGTTAGTATATTGAAGCTGTTACAGAATAAAGCTTGGTTATAATATGATCAGAGATACCTTGCTGGTTCTGTTATGTCTTCTTACACAATATTTGTAATTGCGTTAGCAAAATGGTTTGTGAAGATTCCTCTTGAGCGTTTGTCCGGTCTTGTTAAAGAGATACCAAAAGGTGTCTTTGTAACTTTTAATCATTCCCTAGCCTTCCAGTTGAAGGTAACAGATTTATTTATTGTAACCGGTAATAATGACGTCATAAATGAACTCTCACCCAGGTTTTGATAAAAAAAAAAGGAAGTGTTCAAATCTGGAAGAACTCTAGATTCAAATAAGACTAGAAAGAATATACTAAAAATTGTGAAATAAGAAAATTTGATTTTAGTACCATGGAATAGTTTGGGTTGGAAGGGATCTCTGGAGTTCATATGGTCCAACCCCCTGCTCGGGGCTGGACCAGCTTCTACACTAGTTCAAGCACCTCAGTGCCTTGTTCAACTGAGTTTTGAATATCTCCAAAAGTGGAGATTTTTGGTTTTATGCATTCTCTCCTGATGTTTACAAAAAGGGTTGCCTGATAGCGTAGGAATTCTGTTTTCCATGGCAAATTTTTGTTTTTCTTTGAAATTCCTTGACACATCTGAATAGCAAAGAGAAATAAAAAAAGTTCACCATAGAAATAAAAGCATAGAAAAAGTCAAATCTCATCATTATTTTTAACAGACAAAAAAATTGAAGTTATAATGACACTCTTAGCTGTGGAAAATACATTTCTAGGTATGAATTTGGATATATAAAAAAAACTTCTATGCCAGTCATTGGAAAAACTCAAACAAAGGTCCTTAAAAATATACTAAATGTACTGAGTACTTTCACAGCTTTTTAATTTTTAACCTTATGTGCCCTTGGCAAAACTGAGTGCCTATCAATGGACTCATTATAATGAGTCAAAATGAGACTACACAGAAGAAAGGTTTCTTTTCTAGATGTTTTTAAAAGTTTTGACAAACCTATTTAAAAAAAAAAGAAGTTTGTTGTTGAAATTTTGAGGTGTTTTATAAGGAAACAACCATCTTGGACCACTCTTAAATGCTATTTCAAACAAAAGCGTCTGGATCAGGTTTTGCCAGCCCTTTTGTTTGTTTTGATTCAAGTTCTACAACTGTAAATATAAACTTTTTTTTCTTTTTTAACTAAAACATTTTTGTTTTAGCTGGGTGCCCAGCTTCGTCTCCAACACTCCAACACTGTATCAGTGAAGTGACATTTAACAACCAGCTTGTACATTCTGGTCAAGGATGCAGTGGTCTGCAAGCACGGAGGTGTTATCCAGTGCTGTGGTCTTAAAACTCTCACTCTCACATTCTGCGTTCTGCTTTCCTTCCCACCCTTGGCCATTATAACTCTCATCTTTTATGCCACAGAAAATGGAAAGTAAGTAATGTAAGGGAGAGTCTGCATTTTTATCTGTACCCGGTTGTCTTGCCCACACACGTTTGGAAGGATGAATAAGTAGAAAATGTTTCAACTGTCCAGGCTTCCCATCACGTTTACATTCATAGTACTGCCAAAAAACAGCTAACTTGCATTTAACCTCTGAAAAACAAGATGATGCAGCGTGAACCACCTTTCCCAACAACTTTTCTATACAATTCGCCTCTTACAAAACCATCCTACCCAAAACACGCAGAGGGATAGATAGGTCTTGAATTGAAGACCAGTCCAAAACGTTTTGAAGGCCAGAAAGAGAGAAACAAGGCACGGGACCAGGGCCATCCCATGTGAGAGCTGAAGCTCAGTGCTGGACCAAACCCACGACTGCTGTGCGTTGTCCCAGCTCCACTGGCTGTTTAAGCACAGCAGTTTCCACAGACTAGAGTGCCAGTCATCAGCACTCTAGTTCGGGAGCTGCTAACCAAAATGCAGGCTCTGGACCAAACCTTGCCAACGAATTCAGGTGCGCAGCTCACCGTACGGTCAGAAAGGTCTGCGTGCCCACCTCCCGTGGCAGAAGCACCAAAACAGGTTTTGTGTGTGCGTGTTTCCATGTGTATTGCATAATTCACGACCCAAATTTAATCCAAAGTATTTGGATGGCGGCCCGCCCCACGCTTGCTTGGTGGAGCTGGAGAGGCGTGCCAAGAGCAGCACCAGCAGCTGGGGAGCCCGGGATGGTCCGACTCCCAGGCTGGAGGCCCTGCACCTGCACAGAGGCACAATCCAGAGGCTGTGCAAGTAAAAAGGATCCTGCTTTTCAAATCAGCTCTGGAAGCAGCTGAGGTTTGCCTCCGTGAGAGCAAAGCAGGGGATAGCTGTCAGCCCGCACGCCAGTTCTAGACCACCTCTCCTACCAAAGCTCCGCAGGTCATTCATTTCTTGTGGCATTTTATTCCAGCGGCTGCCCCGAAGCATTTGGCAAGTCACTGCTGTTTTACAGGTGGGAGCTCACTTTAACCACGCCTGACAGCAGCGAGGTAGGGACTTGTAGCATTTTAATGTACAACTGTTAACGCTCGTTCGCTGTTCGGTGCTGCTTGCAACCCAAGGTTTCATGTTAGCTGGTATTATACGCTTGCATCATTAACAACAATTACCAGTCATTGTTCCATTTGGATGTCTCTTGCTA
>JAVKLA010000014.1:21597999-21668680 GCA_034782735.1 Sagittarius serpentarius | reverse complement strand
TTTCTCTTGCTAATTAGATTCACTCTGACAATCTGTATGGCCCATAAACCTAACCCCAAAAGGAGTATCTTCCCACAGTGAACAGAATGGAATATGAATAATCAGTTTAATAATTGTATTTGACTTAGCTTCTCAACACCAACGTGTTTATCAACAGGCTGCCAGGGTTCCCCGGTGGGAGAGTCCCGCTCTGCTCCCGGCTGCTCCCGTGAGAGGAGCAGGAGCCCTCCTGGCTGCTTTGCCAAACCTGCAAATGCCCTGTGGCCCTTACACAAGCTTTAAGAGCCTCCTCTTTTAATTCTTGTGGTTTTGCATGGGCATCCAGCTCTTCTCTTTCTTATTTACTCTTCTCTCACACCCTGCCTTTCCCTCTCACCCCTCTCTTTAGAAAGGCATCAGTGACGGAGACAGTATTAGCTCCTAGGGAAGCAAAAGAAATTCAGAAACGTAACCACGCAGTCCCTCCATAAAGGGCATGGCCCCGTAGCCCAGTTTTGACAGCCCCGAGCACCTCTGCTCCCCTTTGCTGACCTGAGTATTTGGGCGACAAACCTGGGCTGGAAGCCACCCCTTAGCAACTTGCTGGGCCTTATCTGACAGCCCCCAGCGATAGCTCCTCTCCAGCAGCGTCGCCGACAAAGGCGGCAATGCAGCTTCCAGACCCAGGCTGCGCCATCTCTGACTGGCTTGAGGCATGGCCAGAGGGTCGGATTCTGTTCGTACCTGTGTGTTTAGGCTTCATCTGGGGCCCTCCTGCAAATTCCCTTCTCTGCAACACATGCAGAAAAACTCCTGGTAATTGCTAGGCAGAGCAATATGTAGTTTATCGCTCTGGCTGTCAGTCATGCGGACAGGCAATTTTTCAGTTGCTTTTCCAAGTTTTGAGGAAAAATATTAAACCACTTGTAATTGCATGCAACTGCAACCACTCCTCATGGAAGCCATCGTTGGAGTCGGACCTCTGATGCTTGAGCCTAGCTGCAGCGCCAGGTGCTGGCAGAAGGGCTGGTAAATCCCAGGACAGAGGGCAAAACATTGCACCAGGGCTTCATTTGGTACCAAAGCACTTGGAGACACCACTGAGCTGGTCCAGCCTGGCCTTTCCTCCATCCTCTACCCTACCCCCACCTACGCCACTTGACCCAGCGGTTGCTTTTGCCTCTAATCCAAAGAAAATGAATGTGAGAGTGCTAGCAGCAACGCGGGCTGGCCTTAGGCTAGAGCAGCCCCGTGCAGGCAGCATTTGGGCACTTGAGCCCAAGACTGCAGGAAGGTGCCTGCTCCATCAAACTCCATCCCCATCACCACGTGCATGTGCTCCAGGACCTTCCCGTGGCCTCCTGGGAGAGAGCATCACTGGTTCCTGGGTCTCCCTTGCAGCTGTTCTCTGCAGCGGCTCTGCTGTTAATGCGTCTTTCCCAAAAGGAGGGGTGGGAAGGGACGAGAATCCATCTGGGCCATGTATGTTGGCACTAGTATTTCCTCATCTCAACTGGAAATAGACGCAACATAAGGATCAAGCTGGCAGCACACAACTCTTCTATAACTATCTAATGCTGAGTTTTCTTTTTCCTCAGTTATTTTCCCAACTGATTCACTCCCTGTTAATAGCAAAAGCCACCTCTGACATCAGTTTTCACCTGCATGACTCTTTGTCTTTTACTTGAATGTCATCCTCATTTTATTACAGCTGTTCTCAAGGCGCCCCACTCGTCCTGCCTGGCCTCCAAACCACCCCCGTGCCAGCAATGCGTCACGGCTTTGTGCAGCACGTTTCGTCAGCACGATGCTCGCATGGGCCAGGAGCATGCTATTAATGCAAACATTAAACCAAAATTGGCCCCAAAACTCCTATTTGAAGAACTCTCCCAGATAACTCCTCCTGGCCTGAGATCTCCACCCTCAGCACTCGTCGTCTCCTCTTCTTACCAGCAATGCAGTTCCTCTGCTGATCTGTTTTGTCTCCAGCAGCATCAGTTGTTTCACACTTGACATCATAGCAAATACATTAAAGTAGTCCAGATAAAGGAAATTTGGCAGATATCACCTGTCTGGAAAAATAATTGTTTTATCAAAGAGAACCATCAGGTTAGTCTGGCAGGATGTACCTTTAGTTGCATTTCATCCCATTTTTGATCTGCCTTTGCATTTTTAATTAACCTTCAAGGCATGTTCCGAAGACCCACATACCAGTGAGGTCAGAGTTACAAAGACGACGGTTGGCTGGATTATTTTTTAACCCTGCACAACCAAACACATTGTAATGGATATTCCGCAGTCACAGGGTCCCTCACGGACTTGACAGATGTATAAAAACAGTTGCTAACAGACGTGCCACCTCACATGCTGGTCTTTCCAGAGCTCCTGGACAGGCATGACCTGCCCCCCCAAGAGGAACGCAGCCTGTTCTTTGAGCTTTGCTTCCCCACAGTAGCGATTCCATTTCCATATCCCTGTTCCCACTAACCAACCTGCTTTTGCCCCTAGGATTTCTCTTCCTTAAATGAGAAGAGAGGTAAAATACTCCTTTGATTTTACGCCATGCCTAGATTATCTTTAATCTCATTTACTACACAGCATCCTGACTCTGCTTTTCTTCCTCTCTTACACTGAGATTTGAAAAAGTTTTTTCCCATTTTTTTTCTGGAATACTTTGCAAGTTTGAGCTCAGGTTTGCTTTTGACAGTTATACTAGCATTTCTTGACCTCTAAATGATCAGGTCCTCTTTCTGCAGCCTGTGAAGCCTTGTGTATTCCCAACAGCCTTCCCGAGGCTCCCCAGGACTAACCAGAGAACCGAGTGCCACGGACACGTGGAGCGAGCAGGCCGGGTGCGGGATCCCTCACCTCCATGCCTCTGCCTGTGCCTCCCCGGCGCTCCAGCCTCCACCTTCTCCACTTGAGCCAGCTTGGCTGAGGGACATCACCCCACTTCTTCGTCAGTTTGCCCATCGGCAAACTGAGTCTCAGGTGCATATGTATTTGTGTTTATTCCCGTTTGCTTCAAACAGCGAGAGCTACTCAGTTCAAAGCTCTGCTCTGTGACTAGATCCCTAGTAACTTAATTGCACATCAAAACAACATCACCTTGTACGAGTTCACTGATGAAGACATTTGTTGGTTGTCAAATCCAAGAATATCTGGGCCCTGCCATTGCTAGCTTGAAGCACCATCGAGTAATGCAGTCTCCACAGGCTGCCAAACCACTGGATGAAGATACGAATAATTTCCAAAAGGGTTTTTATCTCAGCCAAAAACAGGAGCAGCAGCTAACAGAACAAAGACAAAGTGTATTTCTGACCCCGCAGCTTTGCTCCTGCTGAGTTTCAGAGGCCACATGTGATCATCAGATGTGCAAAAGCTTCTCAGCAAAAAGTTGCCAGAAACTTTTACACTTGGAAGGACGTGGCTATCAGCCCGAGGTGTTCTAAGGCAAGGTGCAAAATGCACCTTGCTACCTGGAGGACAGAAGCGGGCAAGTCCGAATGGTGTCAGCGAAGATTTTCCTTGACCGATCGCTCCAGTGCACTCTGCACAAAGGACTATCTGGCCTTGCCTGCATGAGGCTGGGATCAGCGTCAGGAGTGATTCTCTCATGATCTGCTCTTCATCTCATCTAACCTCGTCAATTACCTCTGCCCTCCAAATCCTGCTCCATGTGTCAGCTTAGCAGCTAAAGAAAAATAATTTCTCCTCCCAAGAGCAGACACACCACAACTGCTGTCGTGAAGGACAATGTATAGATTCTTGTTTTCTATTTAGTTACACTTTTGAAAATATTTTGGCCAGCGACAGCAGTTTTTTGGTGCCCAAGATGGGCTGTTAGGATGGGTGCTGATGGTTCGGGTCCCCAACAACTCAACAGGTCATCTCTGCTCAGTTTGGGGGGATGCACAAAAATCCCCTACGGGCAGCACTCTGCCTGGCGCAGCACTTCCCAGGGTGAGGAGAATAAGAGAAAGAGTTCGGCCATAGAAAGAGCAGGCTTTTAGGCAAAAACACGAGCAGGGTGTTGTTTTCAGACAGACTGGTGGGTAGCCTCAGGCCGCCCCAGGCCAGGGGGGTTGGTGGCAGAAGGACAGGTGGGAGCCAGACATCCCTGTCCCTTCGGAGCAGGTTTTTTTTCCTCCTCATTCAGCCCCTTTTCTGCAGTTTTGAGACCAAGCCACGCGTCAGATGACTGGATTGTGATTTCAGGCTGAAGGAGCCACAGATGCACCCTGAAAACGTACGAGGATCGAAGAAGGTGTGAAGTCAGTCCGCGCGCCATAGAGCACACCCTATAGGATGCTATAGGGCAGCAGTCAAATAAAAAGTGTAAGAGGTCATCGAGGTGCTGAATCCCAGCCTTAGCAGAGAAAGCTTAGCAGGGCCAGCTCCATGTCTCTGGTTCTGCGCTCGGCAGCCAGATGCGAAACAACAATTACATTGTGAAACGTCGTGGGTCTACCGGGGAGCAAAAACCATGTCAATATTGTCCTCTGGTCGCATAGCGTCATGATGATTTTGCTTCACTGCGTGCCCGGATGAAACAACAGGGAACACAAACAGAGACGGGGCCAGAGCTTGCCCGTGCACTACTTTGATCTTCCTGCCTTGCCAGCGCGCCCATCGCAGCAGTGTCTAGGTGATAAGTCCGTCTCTTTACAAAACAGGAAGATTGTGGGCTGGTTGGCTTCCCTGATGAGCTATAAATTACACGGGCTTTACCTGGCTCCCAGCTTGCACTGTACGCTAGGTAAGGTAGGCGTTAAGGGAGGGTGCTGCGGTGGCCAGCGATAGGATAATTGCTGTTATTGCACTAAGAGAGAATAGCTGAGACTTAAGAGCTGGAGGGAAAAAGAGTCCCAGGAACTAGAGCACCGAAGGCGTTTCTAGCTGCACGCACACAAAGGCGACCGACTTATAAATAATCTGACCTCTTTGTTCCAGTAAAACGGCACAAGAATTAAGACCCCGGTTCAGGAAGAAACTTAAAATGCATGACTAAACTCGGCATAGCTGAGCAGACCTATTGACACCCCGGGGGCCCGAAGGCATTTCTGCTTTGTGAGCCTCTGTGCTCACCTGGGAGAGCGGCTGCTGGAAGTGTCCCGCTGGCCGAGCTGCTTACCAGGGGCTGCTGGGGGGAGCGGGGGGAGGTTTATTACAGCAGGCAAAGGAGCGGAAGCACCCTGCGAAATTTTGAGTGGGACTTGATAAGAGTTTGGTCAACTACTCTTTCTCTGCTAACTAAGTTACAGCTAAAGAAAGAAACCTCTGTTAACCTCAGTTATCTGGTAGTAGGTAGCATCTTGAAAACGAAAAGCTGACATGTAAAGCAAAAATATTAGGTAAGGTGTTAGAACACAAGCCTAACACATGTAGCCCAGAAATTTGCGAGTAAAACAAACCCCCAAAAAACCAGAAAAATAAAGAGATGAGCCAGCAGCAGGGCAGGTCGTCTCCAGGTTAACTTCACCCTGCATGTGTATAGTCTCTCACTTTTTGGGAGAAAACCCACCCAAATATGTGCTTGTTCAAATGAAAAGGCTTGTCATCAGGCTCTGAAGGTCCTTGGCAGCCTCAATAAAGTAAAACTAGAGCTACTTGTGAAAAAAAAATGAAGGCTTTGATGGTTGCCTGAGGTGGGGAGTAGCACCATTTACAAACATTTTTTTTCCTAGCTCTTGAATCACAGAGACTTACAAAAAAATGTATCTGGAAATTATTTGTAAATATAAATAGATCATAAACCCTTCCTAGCTTTTGCTTTTTATCTTTGCAGTAGAGAGAGCAAATAACTCTTTTCCTCATGCTAGCGGTGGGGAGCAAGCCAGGAGAGCGTGTGCGACTGGCCTAGCATCGCCCACCGCCCCACCAGCCCCGGCCCCCCCCGATTGGGATCCACAGCAGATACATGTCTCCCGGGGAAGACATATACAGGGTGGGTTTAAGAGCCATTTTGTTGCTGTGGGGACGAGTAACAGGATTTGGTAAGCGTCTCTGAGCCCAGGGGGGTGTCAGACTTGGTCGCGTACTACTGGGTTAGCAGCTGGTTGGAAAAGAGATAATGCAGCAGCCTTTTTCCCAGGTGAGGAGGAAACGATAGGACGCAAAGGGATCTGCCAGAAAGTTTGCGGTGCCCTTTTGGGCAACTGCAGGAGGCCCAGCCGCTCTCATTTGTGCCGTGAACACCTGGAAAGCAAGGAGGTCTCAGGCGTGCACCCGTCCTTTTTGCCTGCACTGTTTTTCAATGTATCCAGGGACACTAAGGGTGAGTAAAGAGACACATTCTCCTCATAAAACTATTTATCCTGATCCACAGCACCTTTCCACTTCACCGCCCTTCCCTGTGCCTCGCACGTATACAGACCCCCTAAAGCAAGTACTTTAAAAAGACTGGAAGCATAATCCAAGTTTGCATTATAATTCTTCCTATGCAGCTTAGTCATTAGTTACCACGGAGCAATTAAGAACTAACAGGTCTAGCAGAGACAGCCGGTGTTTTCTGGTTGCGTTCTCCAAGCTCCCAGGACCATTTCGGCTGATCTCCTGGGCAGCTCTCAGCCCCGTCACGGAGTATTACACGGCAGAAGCTCTGCGGCCAAATACTCTGCAGTCACACATTGCGTGCCTCCTGTGTTCATACTGTTTAATGCTGGGAGCCACCATGTTAAAAGCCGTAGGGTCCGCCTGTGTCTCCTGCTCCTCCCGAGTGCATCGCCCTGCTGTCCCAGAGCCGTCCGGCTGCGGAAGCAGCCAAGAGGCAAATTCCATCTTTTTGTTCTGAGGTAGCGCAGCTCCTGGCACAGCTATTCCTGGTCCCTGACTCAGGGCACAACCACCTTCAAAATAAATGAAATGAAGATGGAGAACATCTTTGGGCCCATATTTGACACTTGTATCCCAACGCCAATTGACATTATATAAACCATACGGATTGGTATTGTTATTTTGACTCATCTGTTTAACAATCATTTTATTTTAATCAATATTTATTTAACTTACTGGCTAGACAAAAGCTCCCTAATTTCTTCATCTGATTTAATTTATGTTCCCTGACAGAATGAAGCTAGATTGGGTAAGACAGTACAAACTGTGCCGGTCTTCTTCACCTTCGGTTTGCATTTCTTTTAACAAGTCCTGTGACTGTCACAGAGCCAAAGCACATCTTACGTCTCGCAGGCAAACTGGGACCGTACGTGGCTGTATACCCTGGGAGAGGAAGCCAAGAGACACACCAAAACAATAAGTGTTGACACAATAATTAGCATATTGATTCTCAATGCAAATTACCTCTTCATACATTGTGAAACACTTCACGGTTTCAGAAGACTTCAGAAGAGCCTGTATTTTCTTATAGGCACCACAACAATTAAATACATGCCTTCAGCTGTAATATTAAGATGCAATTCTGGGTGAAGGATCAGAGAGACATGCACGTTGCACAGATAAAAATGTATGGGATACATCTACCTGATATTCCGCCCTGCAAACATGCAACATAAGTTACATTCCTGAAGGAGCTTTCAGGCTATGGGGATTTCGGGCCTTCTTAGAAGAACTTTTTGCTTTTCCTTTGAAGGAAATGGTCTCTACCTTGTGTCACCTCAGCCTCCTGCCAAGGGACAGAAGTGGCTGCAAGTTGAAGGATTGAATCACAAAGTTTAATCTTAGCCCAGTACTCCACTTGCCTGGAAAGAAAAGTTCGCTTTAGCAAAACCTAAAATAGACTGGCTTTCCGAGGAACTAATTTTTCAAGCTCGGTCACAACAAGTGCAGGGGAAAAATTGAACTCTCACATTTACGTACAGTGGAGTCACAGAGAAACTCTGATCTTGAAGTTAACGCGTGGAAAAGCTTAAGTGAAGCAACACTCTAGCGTGCTGCCCCAGTTCATACCCAGCTCTCACTGCCAACATTTAAAGTCTTTGTGAAATGCTAAAGTGTAAAAGGTAGCACTGGCTCTCAAGTCCAAAGTCAACTGATATTGGGAAAGAGTGCAATAATTTTATGACCATTAACAACATTAATGACCCTGTGAGCCAAGACAAAAAGCTGCCAGCCCTCATGCCACAGAAAGCCCCAGAATCACCTCTGCAAGGAGGAAAAATCCCCCTCCCTCCACAAACATACTGCAGTGTTGTAAAAATCAGCTGACTACCTAAATTGCGGGCTGAGGGGGCAGAGCTGCCTGCAGTGCCGGAGGCAGATCCCTCCCAGAGACAAATCTGACACCACGAAGCACCCGCCAGGACCCCTAGGTTTAAATGTAGTTCCAGGTACATCAGAGCAGGGTGGTGAATCCTACAAAAGGGAGCCGCTTCATCGGAGTTAAATTTTAGGAATAAGTCACCGTCCTCTAGTGGAAGACCCTGAGGTTCACCAAGAAGACCAGAGCTCATACACGACGCCTTTCCCCTTTCCTCCAGCGATGCCCTTTGTGGGCTTTTCATCTAGATGTTGCCACATGCTAATGCTGCCATGGCCTCTTGATGAAAAACACCAGTTTACAAACATATATTCAAGTGCTTCAGGTAAGTCTTCTGGGAGGGCTTGGAAAAGGCCACAGAAAGACCCATACCCCCTCTGAAGAGCTCCAGGGAACAGGAGACAAGTGAAGAAATTTCATCTTCTGCAAAGGCACTCAGGTCAGCCGAGGATTTGCTCAAGCTTGGTTTTCTACAGCAACAAGTCGTGTAAGGTCAGGTGCTCCCTGTACAGAAGCTCTTGAAACCATTGGCTGGTTTTTGGTCAAGCATGGCAGGACACGAGGATCTCTCTGATCACCCAGTTCCTGTGAGTTTTCATGGAGTCATTACCCTTTCCTGGTTTGCATGGGGAGGCATGACCAGAGGGGTCAGGGGTGCCGACGGAGGACACGGGACAGCATATAGGTTCACCGGGTATTTGCTCCCCGTGGCAGAGGAGCAACTGATGACAGCCTGAATGATGGGCTACACCTGCTCCAAGTCCAAATCCTGCCCTCTGAGCGTGCACGTCCAGAAATGAGGGGGGGTCTCAGCCCCGCGGGGTGGTTGAGTGGCACCATTTGAAATGGCTTTCATTCTGGTCCAAGTGCAACGCAGCGCCTCCGCTCTATGCCCCAACAAGTCCTGGCTGTTAGCGAGAGCTGCCAGCCTTGAAAGCGGCCTGTAATTGCAGGCTCTCTGTGCTCTGAGGGAAAGGGGAGGGACTAGGCAAAAAAACACCTCGGGTCCTTGAAACGCAGAAAACGCGTCCGAGTCAGTTCAATAGCCTTTCGCGGACTCAATAAAAGGTTAATCAAATCATCCGCAGCGAAAGCAAGTTTGGCATCCCTGTCCCTGGGTTAGCAGTAATGCAGAATCCTCACGCAGTTTCTTAGAATTGATGCTGTTATTTGGGAAAGGCCTCAAGTACAGTCCTATGGGGGGGAAGGGAGGGGACGTGTCATAAAAAAACCCACCCCAAACCCAAAAGGCTGCATGGGCAGAACTGCGATACAAATTTGCACTTTTCCTGCCTGTGAACATAATTCATGCAGCTAGTGCTTTATCAGAACTAATTTAACTCACTGTCTCATTTAAACTACAGGAAAGTGAGTTCAGGTAGGTTCCTTTAATACAAAGGACATTTTTTAACCCAACTTTTGCTCCTGTTCACCACCCCCACCCCCCCCAAATGCTATTAAATGGCTTGCAACATGACACAAAAATACATGCCTTATCATATCGGTTGGCTTCTCTCGCTACAGCAGCCCTTATCAAGACTGAGCAGCCTTATTAATGCAGCCTCCTGCAATCAGCAAGAAGAAGTAGCACTCCACGGATCTCTGATCCGTCCCTTCCCAATACCATAGGCCATTTCTGAATGCTGAATGAAGAGCAGGAGCTCTTTCTGTGCCAACAGTTTGCTCCGTTCCATCTGGTCTGCGTGCCTGTGGTCCATAGCTCTCACGGCTCACCCCACGGCAGACCCCCAAGCTGCCGAGCTAGCACGAAGCTGCCCTTCCCTGGGACGCGGCTGCCGGCTGCCCTGTCGCTGTCACAGCGGGTACCTTCCTACGGCAAGGCTGGGAGAGCCCTGTGCTCATGACCTATGTCTAGCACGTACCTTTAGGGGAAGGTTTACCTCTATAAGTATTACACGTATCGCACTGCTAAGTACAAACTGCTCCGAAGAGATATCATAGCTCTGCCTTAATCCTATACTGCATTCCTGGGAGATGTGGTGGAACACAGTGCTGGCAAACCATTCCTCGTGAACTGCCAGAATTTTTGTAGAAAAAAACTTCAGAGACCCAAACCTACAGAGCCTACTGCAAGGAGCAGGACCTCAGGAGTCAAACTGTTCAGGAACTGGGAGCTGGACATCCTCACTAGGCGCTAAATTTGACTTACAAACAAGAGAAACCCAGACCCCAGCAGCTATATCTCCATTCTTTTTAGCGGAGTTATGTTTGCCATGTTTCAGTCCTCGTTGCATATATTGACAATCCCTTTACTAACTTCTTTCCTCGGGTTATTTTCAGTTCATGGGTTGCTGTATTTCATTTAAGATTCCCAAGAAATTACAAAATAATGTAAACAAGTGTTTTCAAAACTGTTTGCATCTCCCTTTGTTCCCTCCTGAGAAACAGAGGATGGGACCGGGCTGTCCTTGCGTTCCTATACTTGATCGTAGCCAACGGACTGAGAAACAGGGTCGGCAAAAACAGACAGAGGAAGGATATTGCAAAACACCAGTGAAATCTTTTCCCTTGGGATTTTGAGTTTGGTCGGGCAGGCGAGGCTGGCAGGAGGTGAGGGGGATGACCTCTCCACTTTTGCTCCACATGAAGGCAGGCTTGCGAGGAGGAAGGCTGTGTTCTGCGAATGCCTCTTGGGCAGAGTTTACACCGGGCACGAAAGGTTAGAGGTGTTTTTTGGGGCACCCACGGCATCTCTGCCATGTCGGAGCACCCCCCAGCAGCTCTGCAATGTCAGGGTGCCCACGGCACCTCTGCAGAGCTGGGCTGCCCATGGTGACGCTGCAATGCCGGGGTACCCACAGGATCTCTGCCGCGTCAGGGTGCCCGGCTGAGCTCAGGAGCAAGCCCTGGGAGACCCCACCACCGGTCCCCCCCTGGGGGACTCCAGCCCAGACAAGCCCCGCTGCCATTCCTCTGGTTACCCTGTCTCAGCAGCCACCCCCACCTTCTGCAGCCCCCTCAGTCATGGCCTGTGGGGGACAAGAGGCGGGCGAGGAGGTGTCAGCAGGACTCCCCTGGGGCCGGGTTTTCCCCCTGAGGCTTCATGGCCCTCTTGCAGGGCGGACAGGTCGGGTAGGGAGACAAAAATCTCTGCATACAACTTCTGTTGCAAGACAGAAACTGCAAGGCATGGTTGCTAGCTATGAAAAATCATCCAGGGAGCAGGTTTCTCTCTGACGAAATGCGCCTCCAGATCATCCTGCAGAAATCGTCCCTGCCCTCGCTAGCGCTGCCACCCCTCAGCTTTTCAGTTCTACCTTCGGCTTTCTTACAAGCTTTTAGGAACGTCTCCGCAGCGGGCTGCCCAGCAGCGTTAGCCTCGCCACCTTTCCTAAAATACGTGGTTTCAACTAGAGGAAAAGAAACCCCCAAACCCTACCCTGCCTTCACAGTACTGGTGCAAATGGTTTAGGTTTTATTGGGGCTTATCAGATATAATTTTGGCTAATCTAGGGTCAATTTTTATACTCACAGCATTGGATTATTATTCTTCAATGTACCGTTTGGAGGTGTTACTGACATATAAAATGGTGAAATGTAGCAGATCTTCCTTTTAAGTATTTAATCTCCATGTGCACAAAAGCAGAGAAGTTCATACTTCCCTGACCATTTCATTTCTCCATTTCCAACGTCATTCTCCAATACCTGCAGAATTATTACAGATAAGAAAGAATCATTCCACGGTTAAATAAAAGTACATATGCTTTTTGTAGGAAAGGAGGAAAAAGCAGGTGTTTTCATATTGCCTTTAAGAACTTTTATTGCTGCAGGAATGGGCTAAATTTGGACCAGTGAGCCAGAGCTCAAAAACATACACTGCCAAATCGCTTCCCTTCTTCTAGGCTCTAGTTTCCATGAAGTTGAATGTGAAAACAATTTCTTAACATTAAAGCTCCCACTTGGTACAACTGCAGTTTGAAAGCTGTAAATTGCTAAAGAAGGTAGCGGGGAGACACTTATTTAGCTATTAATTTAGGTAACCATAGGTTCTCAGTGCCCTTTATGTGAAAGTGTTCTGTTTCTTACTATCTGTTCACATTGTCATCGTCGGGGCAATTAGCAGTGGTAAAGAAAACTGCAAAAAAAAACTTCTTTCAGAGTTTTGGCTTGGATGTATACAAGCCACCATGTCTGTCATGTGAGCATTCAGTCCACAAAAATACACATTTGCTTGTGATGAGTATTATTTTCCTGGGGAAAAGGAACAAACCCCTCTAGCCAGTCAACCTATTAGGATTTTATCGTTGTTTTCAAGGTGTGATTTGGCCGTGACTGGGGAGCAGGCTCTTCAGGAGCCACGCACACGTCACGGATTACACAACGCACATAAAGTACGATAGTGTCATTACCACACCTCTGTTTTTTTAAATACACTTCCTTCTGCTTTTAGGTTGGGTCCAGTTATTCATGGGGAGCACCTGGCTTTGTACGAGGAAGCAGTGAATCCCTCTCCTTCCCCAAAGCACACAGCCAGCAAGGAAGACCAAGTTTTACTCAGGGATTTCCCACCAGATCTTCAGATCAGATCTCTTATTTTCTCAGTAAAATGCGGCGCATCTTTTTTTGCACGTTCAACTGTGGAGGAAAGGCCTTGATTAAACCGGTGAAGCTAAACCAACTGCCCAAACGCTGCTAAGACATAGCAGCATAAAAATCAAATGTTAAATGTACCACGGAGCAAGTAATCCCAGTTAATCCCAGCAGCCCCTGACAGTCCCTTATGGCACGTGGCGGGCAGGGACCAGCCATCTCCTGCGGTCACTGACCATCCCAACAGCCTGGGGACTTGCCCCGCAGCCAGGTACGGTGCCTTGTCATCGGGGGGCACAGCAGATGGGGCGCAGGGTCTGCGGTCCCACGGCGTGCCGGGAGTCCTCAACACCCCACCAGCCCAGCCAGGGGAGAAGTCAGCCAGAGGGAAGCTTGGGGCAGCCCTTTGCACCATGCTTGTTTGCTCTTGTTTTCTTCAGAGACCCTGAGCTGCCCACCCCTCAAAACACCAATGCAAGCACAATGCAAGCAAGCAACTCATTTGTCGCTGTTTGGAAGAAACTGCTCTAGTTTAACTCGTAGGTAAGGGCAGTTGTAGACACAACAGCAACGACGAGGAGGAGAGACCCCTGGCAGGTTTTTCTCCAAGCCCGTGCTCTGGGCAGGGCAGGCAGATAGGATCTGCAGCACCATAAATCAACTCGCAGCAAAGGGAGAAGAGAAACGTATTGTGAAATGAACTGTAAAATAAACATCTAATGTAAACATCAAAAACGCAGCGGTTTGTTTTTTCTGTCTGGGAGCCCAAGTCTGGTACAAGTTACCGGCTGACTGTGCCGGGACCCTGTTGGGGGTGGGTTACTGCTGGCCCCACTGCAGGGCAAGGAGGCAGTGGCCGCTCTTCTTCGCCGGCCGGAGAGGAGGCTGATCCCGCCACGAGCACCCCGGCTGTCCCTTGGCACGGCCCATCACACGCTGGCTCGGGTGCCTGAGCTTTGCCCGTGGTCGCCAGCGCGGGCTGCCTGGCTCGTCCTGACCCAGAGGGACACCCTCCCAGACAGCAGCCTTGGTGGCCTGGCAGCAGTGACGGGGACACCCCAAACGGCTTCAGGCTGTGTCTTTCTCCAGGGCCTGGGTTTTCTGATAAGCAAGTGCTCACCCGAAGCTGCCTCTCCTTGCCGTGCCTCTCGCGTCCCTGCCCATGCCAGCCCTGCGGCTCATGGTCAGTGGGGCTCTGCTGCTTGCATCTTCTCCTGGTCCAGCCCACCCTCCCTGCTGGAAGGGCCAACACGTGCCCTCAGCTGGGGAAGCTGGCCACCTCTGAAACAAACCTGACCGCTGCAGGAATATCTGCCTTTTCACCTGTATTTATACTTCTGGTCCTTCAGATTTGCAGGCATCCGGCCACAAGAGAGGCGAGAGAAGCTGGAGCATGTGGTGCCCCAAAAGGAGCACTTTCTACACTGGTTTTCGTCAGGAAAAGGAAATCTACGGGGCAGGGCATCTTCTCAGTGCTCCGAGTCTCACCAGGAACCGGAGACAGCAACTTCTGTTTGCAGCGAGACGTGCCTGAAAAACGAATCAGGACAACGTGCAGCTTCTCCGGGGGCAAAGCGAGATGCTAGAGACCAGAAGGAAACCAAATCCCAGACTTTTAGCGGGCGGTTGCACTACATCAATACCTCTCCGAGGTCTGGGGCACACCCTGGCTCATGTGTCAACACACTGGGACAATATTACTCAATACCTGTTACACTCAAACCAGGAGAAAAGATAACAATTCGCTACTGTACATAGAGACCTGTGCCTCGGGGAGGAAAGGGCAGAAGCCTCTGTGCTTTTTGGTGGGTTTTTTTTTTTTTTGGTTTTGTTCTGTTTTTAAAGCTGTTTAAAGGCAAATCATAGGAGCGTAAGGCTAGAAGGGACCTCAGGAGATCATCCCCCTGCTCTGAGGCAGGGCCAAGGAAAATCCAAGTAAACATTTTGCTCCCCAAAACACCCTTAATGAAGAAAAGTCCATACCTCTAGGAAATCTGTTAATTACCCTCATAGCTAAGAGAACATTTGCTGCAGGTGAAACACAGCTATGTCCTCTCCTCAGCGGGCAGGCAGGGTTTTTTTTCCGTCATCTTCTATGTCAAGGGCCGTTTGTGTCCCCTCTCAACCTGTTCTAACAACTAAAATCAGCCTTCTCCCGTAGGTCCCTGTTCTCGCTGACTCCACTCATTCTTGTTGCTCTTCTTCAGGCTGGCTCCAGCCTCCAGGCCTGCCCCCGTGCCACAACCCCCCCAGGAGGAGCTCAGACAGTTTCTAGCTCATTACTGCCCCCAGCACCGTTTTTCCAGCGCTGCTGCTTGCACCCCACTTGGCGTACGCGTAGCTGCGCCCGCCTTCCGTGGCATGGTGCCCTGCACCTTGGCCTACTGGATTTCGTCTGGCTGATTTTCCCTCCCAGTTCCTCGTGGTGACACGTGGCGGCACTCCTCGTTCGGCACGAGGGTCTCGCTTAGGCTGTGGGGCGTGTGTCCTCCGGCTGCTGGGCTGGCTGACAGGCCAGCAGTCAGGGGCTGCTGCCAACTTTGGGGTTTCCAGGGCCCCATGGGCATGGGCACCCAGCCAAGGCTGGGTGCGGCAGGCGGCACGGGGACCAGGGGGACAAGTGCGGCGCGAGATTAGGCTCACAGGAGGAGGATGGGACAGGTGGGAGGGGAGATAGAGCGTGCAGGTCCTGCTTTGGAAACGCGCACGTGAGAGCTGATAGTTGTTGAAGCGCTTTGGTGGAAAACCAGTTTCTAGCCCCAAATTCCTCTTCTGTGGCCACCACCCGTCGTTCTGCCAGGAGGAGGGTGGAGGGGCAGAAAACTGACACTTGGGCAAAAAGTCTGGGGGACGCAACGGAGAAATCCCCAGGGGAAAGGGACATTTAGCTGATCACCATTTCCCAATAGGAGAGTCTGCATCCCCTAATGCCCTGCCAGAGAGGGTGGAGGGAATGCTCCTGAAGATGCTGATTTTAATCGGGGGAAGTTATCCACCTCTCCTACTCAGTTCACAGTTTCACCTGTGCCTGCATTTTTATCATACTTTGAGTTTCGTACATTAATTTTGTGTGAAGAAGCTGAGCACGTGCAGTACTTTCCCTGGGAGCTGTGCTCTGAGCAAGGCTTAGCGCGTGCCCAGGGTGCGTGCTGTTACCGGCCTCGGTGTGCGGATGACTGTCCCACGTGCGGGGTAGGAGAGTCCCCAGGGTTTGTTTCAGGTACCATTACCGGCTGTTGCAGCGCCTGTGCTGAACACGGACGTGCGAGATGTAGGGGTCTGCACACTTTCTCTGGTGAGGCACAGACCCGTGCTTGGATACATAAAATCTGGGAGTAAACTGCTTAAATACAAACAAGGTACTTCAGCAGTTTGGCGTAATTGAGATTTCAGATAAGAAGGGTCAGAAGAATAAAATTCTGCTCTAACCTTTTCTGAATACACCTCCTTAGTTCAGGCCCTTATTATTCTCTTATATTCCAGGTGTCAAGTTCAACCCGCCTGTAACATTTCTAGTACAGCTTTGTCCTGAGCCTCTGGGCGCACGGGTGGTGTCTGAGACAAGGCTAGACCAAAAAGGCTCTGTGCATATGTGTGTGTGTACAGGTATGTTAGACAGGTCACCTTTAGATGGTCTTTTCTCAACCATGAGCTCATCCAATCTGCCTGTATGATAAATTTGACCTTTAAGTTAGTCTTGAAATGCTGAACATGCATCTACAGAGAACTGTCAATTACAGCGGAGAAGAAACAGATAAGCCTTTTGTTAGCTTATGGATGAGGTGATCAGCATAAAATGTTCAAATTCTGTTAACCTTCAAGAGGAAAAGTTAGCAGATTCTTGACTCACTGAAATAGAGAGAATCAGAGGTTTTCAATTTTATTTTGCAAATTAGGGCCCAGGGAAGTATCACAGGTCACAAGTGCCAGCACTGCTGGAGGGCAGGCACCGTGGCCAACTCTGTAGATGGTTGTTCTAAGCTCCATCTAGGCTGTACAAAGCTCCTTCACAATATCCATTTCTCACAGAAAGAGTCGGCAGAGCATGAACAAAGAGAGACACTTTTAAAAAGGTCAAGGCATTCATTTTTTTCCCGTTCCTCTGGCTGTAGCAGTTTGCTCTGAAGTGCTGTGCTTGTGTCCCTTTGAGCAGCCATACCTGGTAAGAGGTCCGCAAACCATTTGTACTTATTCTCAGCTCCGCATCTCCTGACCTTAGCAGACCTTTGAATGCAGCCACCAGTTCACATTGGCTGCAAACTTGCTATTCCACGTGAAGCAATGTTCAAGGTTTAGCCTATGTGAGAAAAAGGTGGCTGACGTAGCGAGATCAGCAAACTGTGTCTTCAGACTCAGACGCAGCTTGAAGCAGCAAGAAAAAAGAGTGCTTCTCGCCAGCATTGCTGGAATGGAGTGAGTTGTACTGGCAAGGAGCTCTTGTCAGATAACTGTGTTACCTGGGCTTCTCGCTTGTATAAACACATCATTAGAAATAATCGTATCCACAACTGACATTACTGACCTGAGAAACTTTTAATACCTGGCCTTAGAGAAACAGAGAATGTAAAAAAATCAGAGAATAAAAAAAAAAAAAGAAAAAAGCATTCTTTTCAAAAAAAGGCTCATGGGGATCAAAAGCTAGGGAGACCATCGCTGACAGCAATGGGAAACACTGGTGACGTCAGACATGGATGAAAGAATGACTGAAGTGGTTCAGGTGCCCCTATGGCAACGTATCTTTTAAAGGGTAGCATTTTATTAGGCCCTTTTCATGTGCCACCTTATTTGCCATTCCCGTATGCTCGTATCTCTTGACGTTTTCTCTGCACACACGGAGAAGCCCCCTCGGATGCATGGTCCATGAGACAGGTAGGGTGGGAGCTGCCCCCCCCCCCCCCCACATACATTTGTGTGGGAAAACCAAACTGCAAGAGGCTCCCGCTAACAGCAACATCATGTCATTGTCCCTAAGGCCCTTTCTCAAGGAGGGGACAAAGCTTTGGCGAGGTAAGGTGAAGAGATTGTGGAAAAGCAAAGATATTCAGGCAGGAGCTTTAAGAGGCTGGCAATGTAGCTACAGAGTCTCAGCCAAGTCCCCCGAGACCCAGCAGTTCAGGGCACTTTCTGCAGACAACTTGTCACCTTGATGTCCTCTAGTAAAAAACAGAGTGAAATGGGCTCAGCCTGAAGTGCAAGTTACAGATGAGACAGAGAAAGGGAAGCGAGGCTTTGCATTTGTATTACTCTAGGGTAACTTCCCCCATAACCGCTCCCACTCTGTGGTAAGCTAGTTAGCACTGACCCTTTGGTGACAACAAGGTAGCCCACCTTACCCGGACCGCAGAGCAAACACAACTCGACCGCAAGGTGAAGACCCCCTGTACATCCACACCTGACCTTCCCCTGTGCTACCATCTCCTTCTAGCTGTAGTCCTAGAGGCAGAAGCTTCAGAGGAGATACCTGAAGGTAGCTGCCTTCCCCAGGTATCTCTGAGCCCTGAGAGCCACTATAATTTTATAACTGCCCTGGCACAGTAGAGTTTTGACTTAAATTGTGGCTTTTCCATAGACGTCTGCTAGGCTGAGTGACAGTGCATAGCAAAAACTTCTATATAAATGAGACAGCCTCGCCATAAATCTTGGTTAACGGATGCACGCTGAGGTTGGTAACACAGTTTGATATTGCAAGTATGACTCTCAAGAGAAGTGTGAATGACAATGTGTTTCATTTAATGAGTAAAAGGACTGAGGGTTTTTTTTATTATTTTATGTCTTCTATAAATTGCTTTCTAAGCATTGACTTTTCTCTAGGACATTCATCCATGAACTAGTTAATGGTGTACAAGCCTGGATCACCTTAAAGTAAGAGGAGCCTATGGAGATTTAAAATAAAGCACTGGTAAAGTATGAATTTTCTGCCGAAACAACAAATGTGACATGAGCGGCTGCCCAGACACCAGGCCCGTCGTTCACAGCAGAGGCCTGGAAAGGCTGGACCTCACCCTCCCGGAGGGGAAGGTGTCAGGGGCAGCACCCTCCGCCGCTCCCCAGGGAGGACCTCCGGGGTAGCTGTGTCAATGCACAGCTTTCCTCCGGCTTTTGCTTTGGAGGTCAGAGGTACAGTACACCCGCATTTCTTCATTACCGCTTTCTAACCGATGATGTCCTTTCCC
The DNA here is from genome assembly GCA_034782735.1 of Sagittarius serpentarius. Classification (NCBI taxonomy): domain Eukaryota; kingdom Metazoa; phylum Chordata; class Aves; order Accipitriformes; family Sagittariidae; genus Sagittarius; species Sagittarius serpentarius. The sequence continues at coordinate 21,649,762 of JAVKLA010000014.1, read as the reverse complement.
AAGGTGGTTACAAACAGGAGAAAGACCCATTGCCCATGCAGCAGACGAAGCTTCGGGGAGGTCCCACGCGACTCACGAATACCAGAACAGGGTGCTGGCATCTGCCGTGCTTCACTCCCACTGACGATCTCCCCATCCTCCTGCCTTGGCACCTCGCTGCACCAGCCGCGGGGTCTTACGGGGCTTACAGTGGCCCCCCCGGGCGCGAAGCAGAGCCGAAGCCCGCCATCCACGTGGTGTCACGCGCCGCGGGTGCTGGCAGCAGCCTCCGTGCCCATCGGGGTGTGCGAAGCAGGGCGGTGTGTGCAGCCGGTCGGCACCGCCGCAACGCTGACCCCCGCCACCCCGGGCAAGGCAGCACCTGGGAGTTGCCTTGTGCTTGGAACGTCAGCAAAACCAAAGTTTTAAGGTATCACCTCAAAAAGAGTGAAAATTGAAGTGGGGGGACGGGGGAGAATCCTGATCAGGATCGTGTTTATCCTGGAAGTTGGAAAGATTTTTACGAGATGTCACATATTTTTACTGTTTTTCCCTCGTTTCACCATGTGTCATTCATAGGCTATAGCTATCTTTAAACCTGCATGGCAGACAACAGAAGAGTGTTACAACAGTTACCCTCATTTAGGCCAATTGTTCCTACTGAATTGAGACATTTTATCTCATTTTCTAGATTAAATTGGTTCCTTGATACATCATCAAAGCATCAAACGATAAAAGCAGGAGATGCTTTGTTCTAGTAAGTAAATGTTGTGGCACGTGCAAAACTACTGGTGTCATTAGTATGAAAAGAAAATCCAAGTGCAAAAATAAAAAATCCAAACCGGAGTTTCTGAATTTTGTCAGACAATTCCAAAGTTCTCTAAAGACTGAAATGGCAGCAAAAAAAAAAAAAAAAAAAAGCTTAATTTTTTTTTTGTTTGGTCTAATGGAATTTCCTATGTTTTGTGTTTACACGATAAAAGTATTTTCATCTAAAAAAATTCCACAGGCAGAGCCAGTGGGAAAAAAAGCAATGTGGGCTGGGTCAGGCAAACAGAGAAGCGATGAGACTCTGCAGAACTCGCTGGCAGTGGGATGAATCTGTGCGCCAGCGAGAGCGGTATCTACCCCATCTGGCTTGGGCTCCACTTCACCCAAGAAGTCCTCCTTTTGAACAGGGAGATACCAGTCACGATGACTCCACCAGAAAAAGAGGTAGCCTCCCAGATTTGCTTATCTCAGTCTTCTTGAAAGCACCCCTAACTTCCTTGGCAGCAGTAGCCAAACAAGAGCTGTAAAATACTGTTTTCCCTGGTCTGGTTGAACTCGCAACTCAGCATATGTGGTGGGGAGCTCCCAAAATAGCTCCCGATTGCCTCACCAGTCTCGGCAGCAGCTCGAAAAGCCTTTTGTCTTCTGGGACAACTTGGAGAAGTTTAAAATGTTTGGACTTATTTTGAAAGTACTCTGAAAGATAAGAATGACCTATTCCAAGGCTGGGTAAGCTGTCGGTCACAGCTAAAGCATTGCACAATACAGCCAGCTAGGGTCAGCACAAAACTCGCGCCGCATTTGATCAGCTCATCGTTGCTGCCGCTGCCCCCGCCTGCGTTCAGGGCAAAGCTGAGGCCCTTCCACCTGGCACCTCACCTGGCCAAAGGCTCTCACCGTTTGTCCTAAACACCAGTGGGGCGATGCCAGCGAGGCGGAGGACACGGGTCCTTCCCTGCCAGAGCACTGCTGGAGGCCCCTGCAGAAAAATCAAGCAAAACAGCCTCATTTCCGAGGAGAAGCTGTAATTGCTGCAGGACAAGCGCGGGCTCGCTCTGGGAAGGCTAACGCGCGCTTCATCCTGGTCAAAGGCTATTTTCTGACTGGATCTTGTAGTATTTCAGGCCGTCTCTGGTGAGGACAAAGCCTGAATAGCTCTTGCTGTATTGAACAAGGGGTATCCCCAAGCTACTGTTTATATGGCAGTACTTCAGCGCAACGCTCCCATGGACTTTGCACGGACGGCACAGCAGTCGTCCCCCCCCAGAGTCACGGGAAACCCCTCCCTGCTGCACGAAAAGGCTCCTCGTCCTTGAAGATACCATTTGCTCTTGAAAAATGACTCTAAAAACCCGTATACATCTGCGGCTTCCCGTCGGGGTGGGAGAAGAGTTTCTTTGTCGACACGTCTCATGTTTCTGAGCACGCTCTCCTGTGCCTTGGCCAGAGCCCTCCGTGTAACTTTCTGCTTAGTCAGGCTGCCGGTTTTCTCATCCCAAATCCCAAACGGGTGGTTTCAAGTACTCCAGGCATTTTTCAAAGACAGTCTGAAACCCAGCCAAGCCCACGGAGGGGTGTAACTCTCCTCCTTGCAGTTGGGCTGGTTGTTCTCCCAGGACAGGCGAGCTGGGCTGCAGCTGCCATCCCAGGAGACCACCCTCCTGCCCCGCTCCCCCCCCGAATCAAGTGAACTTTGTGATTTTTAGCAGCAGTAAATGATCCCATTGGGGGTTATTTGACCACCAAAGCTACGCTGGCTTGGCTGAAGGGCTGAAGTGCAGAGGCCCACGTAAATATGCATTTACAGACTCCAGTGGATGCAGGATCAGGCCCCTGCCCCAGCCCCAAACCCCTCACCAGCCAGTTTCACCGGCTGCTTGGAAGTCACCCCTTCTCCAGGTCCTGCGTTTAGATGTCTGTCCACGACACAATAAAACAGATCGAAGGCAAATGTGCAATGTAGAGATCCATTATGCTTTATTTACATGCGTCACCATCTCTTTTACAAACTAGATTACAATTTAAAATGGAATACACAAGGCAATATCTACTAACACCAAGTGGAGTAAGCACTGCGTCTCTACTTCGTTTGGAAAGGGGCAGGATTTGCTCCAAAACAAACTTCCTTCCAACCTCTGTGTAGTAAGGTAGTATATTCCTCCAGGGCAGCATCTTTTTGCTTTTTTTTTTAATATAAAATCCTCAGTAAGACTGCAACATGAGAGTGTCTGCTTTCAAATGAAAGTACAAGATAGCCCAAATGAAAAGTATAAACTGTTCAGCTCTTCAGTATGTAAAGACGGCCATGCGCGGTAAGGCTGTGGATTTAATATTCTTCCAATTTACATGGCTTGAAACAAAAACAGATAAAACAGTTTTACAGATACTGTATACATATTTTTTCCAATCATGCAACTTTTTTTAAAAAAAAGTTAAACATGTGAAGCCAAATGTACAATCCATTTTTTCCAACCCATAGTAACGAAATGTATCTGGTCCCCCTTCGCATCTGTTGGCAATTCCTAAGGTATATCGTGTACTAGAAACACTTACAGGACACCGATTGCCAAGCAATGACATAATTTTAGAGAAATACATGACCCTAATAAAAGGTAACTTTTTGAAGCAGTGGCACAAAAATTTCTGGAGTTAAGCAGTGGTCAACTATCTGATTATTCTCAAGAGAAATTTTTTTTACAAAATCATTAAATCAAGCCCCAAACCTGTGACTAGGAACTGCATAAATGTCACCTTTCTAGACCTTCTGTTTAGACCAAGTGTTTAAATGATAACTACGTAATTGTTCTGGACAATTATCTGGTTTACACGGTTTCAGAAGGAAAACTTCTAGGCATAAACATGCTCAAAGACTCAAAGGCCAAATTTTCAAAAGGTAGCTTCCCCAAATTAGCCATTCAAGCCTGTATTTTGACACCTAAATAAGTGGCCCTTTGAATTCAGCGAGATTTATTTAGCACGTCTGGAGAGGAGGGTGTTTGCTGGGGGCACCTCAGCAGGCGTAGAGGGTGGTGACCTTCCCCTGGGCCTGGGGGGGCCTGGCACCTCTCCTTCCCTCAAGAAGCGACCAGGGCAGAGCAGCTCGCCCCTTGCAACGACGCTGGAGTCCCCGACGTTCAGTGCCTGACACCAGGCACTTCCGTTTGAAAATTTTGGCCCCAAAAATGAGCAACCCAACCCAACCCAACCCAACCCAAAGAGGCTGGCCAAGTCCACTCCTTTTCAGCGGGTGCTGGGATGTTCTCCAAAGCAGGGGCCCAAGGTGTCCCAGCCACGCTGACGGAAATGCCTTCCTGGACACTGCTGAGAGGCAGGTTAAGCCTTTCAGCTGCTAATGCTTTGCTTTTTTTTTAAAGAAAACTTCTCTGCCATTGACGGGCTGTCTCTAAATCAAGTGTTTTTTCTCTATTTTCTGAACAGAGCAGACCGTGGTTTTCTCTCTCATTTCTGCCAGTGGGAGCTAGCTCCGTTGAACTCAGCGGGGCTCTGCCGCAGCAGAGCAGAAGTTGCCCCCATTTGGTTCAAGCTAACGAGCCTTCCCTTGCCTTTCACAAGAACTGCATCTGTACCAACGAAAAAAATAAAATGATGGATTTTGGTCACCTTGGCCATACGATCAAGTCAGGCCTTACCAGTGCTGTCAGCGACCTGGTCGGTGGTCTCTGGATAGGCACCCCGGGTCTCACCAGAGGCTCACCCGTGCCAGGGCCCAGCATTTGGCCCCGGCACAGGGAGCCACCGAGTGAGCTCTGCTGGTGGTCGACACCACAGGGCAGGGGGACAAACCCAGCTGCAGGGCAGCAACCGTGGAGGAGCCTCGGGGAAAGGAACACTGGAGGGAAGTCCTTCAGCGTACACTCGCATTTTGGGGAAGCTGAGAGCTAGCGCTACACACTCAGAGGAGGCTGGTGATAAAGCTCTCGACCAATTTTGGTAAAAGGTGCCTGCAACTGGACTCCGATAAGCAACGCGACCTCTAGCCCAGGTGGCCACTGTCCCACATGAGCATCCTGGGTAGCTGGCTGCTGACAAAAGATGGGCAATGAGCATCGGCTAACTCCGATAAATGTAATAAACTAGTCCCCACGCTGACAAATAGACCATCTCGGTGTAAAAAGAAAAGAGAATTTTTTTTAAAAGACAAATGCTAAACCCTTGGCTGCTTGGAAGAGTTGATATGCTATAGGGCTACGATAACCACAACTGCACAGAGTCTACACAGTCATAACTGCGGGGAGAAACCAAGAGGTGCATCTTTACGAGAGAACAGCGTGGGGGCTACGATACAAAACAAAACTTCCATCACACTAGGAGCTGTTGTTTCACCAATGTCACCTCAGGGACCTGGAAAGTAAGGAGCGAGGAAGGGCCCACAAATGCGTGTGTGCGTGCGTGCGTGTGTGTGCGCGCGCGCGTGACTGTGCATGTGCGGTGGCAGTGGCAAGAGGGAGTCACTCCACATCGCATGGGACACGGGTCGGTGGGAACTCATGCACTGAGACTTTGGGTTAAAATGCTAGCTTGTTTTCCTAACATCCATGCATAATGATCCATTTCTGTACATAATAAAATATATTTATATATTTATATGCATAATGCTTTTATGCAAAGAAAAAAAACTTCATATATCGCTTTGGAGAATTATGTATACACTGTCCTATTCAGAACCTCTTCATACTGAGTTCCTATGTACCATTGTTATTTTCCCGTCTTTTTTTGTACCCCTCCCTCCCCGAGATACTAATAAAAAGTAATCAAACTTTCCAGATTATAGAGAGGACCTATACAGCACCATACCTTTTATTCATTATTATTATTATTAATTATTATTATTCATTTTACAAAAGAAAATCTTAGAAGCAAAATATATAAAACTGCCTTGTCTTTCAGTGTCATTTATCCTGTTACAATCTATACTCATATGAAAAGCCATTTGTATGATACTGTCACCTTGCCATTCCCTCTCCTGCTTCTTCTGCCACAACGGATTATACATAATGAGAAGGAAAAAATAACCAAGGATATGTCCAAAACAAAACAAAACAAAAAAAGGATCACTGATGCAGTAACACACCCTGCAACGACCTCTGCCTCAACTCCCAGCGTCGCCACTGCAAGTCACCTGCCGATGCCCAGCCTCTACGTTCGGCTTTTCTGCGAAGTGACGCATCTCCCTTAATTTTCGCTTTTTCAAACACATCTTTACAGGTGGCTATCTTCAACTTGTCTGGCAGCTCCGCTTACAACTCCTCACCAGCTTGCTGCAGCAGTAGCGGCAGCCTTGCTAACATAAGGCAGGAGGGGAGCCTGCTCTGGTGGGCAGCAAAGGGGCTCCTGCCTCAGCGCACGTGCGGGCAACGGCACCCACTGTCGGTCCATCCTCACGAGCCAAGAGGCAAACTTGCCGGCTTCCCTCGTTTTGCCATCAACCCTGGCTTGACGCTTACAAGAAACAGGGTGTACCATTAAATTTAAGGAAAGAATAAGAAAGAAAGAAACAAACCAACACAACAAAAACAGACCACACACATCACCTCTCTCTGGAATTCAGCCGGTTGATCGGTGTAACAAACGCTGTATACTCAGAAAACCCTGACGTCTGAGCAGTGTGGGGTTATGATCATTCCCTGGCGCATGCGCAGTACTTCAGATTCCCCAGGGAGAGAAAGCAAAAATGGTCAAAAATCTAAGGAAATCAAACTGGAGGTTGTAGGGGGGGAGGGTGGGCAGATGGGGAAAACCTCCAAAAAGAAAAGCCAACTTAAAACATCCCATAAACCATTAAGATATTGAAACACCACATACTCATTGACAAGTAACTACTGTAAAGGCTACACAGTGTGTTCTCAACAGGATGGTGCTGAACATTGTCTCCACAGCAGGTGCTTGGCCATCCCAGAAAAGGAAGATTTTGCATACCTCAGAATTAGTTCAATTCCCAAAAAAAAGAGGGGGGAAAAAAAAAAAGAAAAAAAAAGGAGGATCTTCACTCCAGTAAGGGGCCTATTAACAGTCTGCTTCGTTAGGAAAATAATGCAGGGTTCACAAAGGTTGTAAGCTGTAAACAGTATCACTGTCCACTTGCTGACAGCAGATTTGGCAAAGGGTTCTCTCTACGTCTCGTGTCAGTTTGAGGGCCTGGAGAGGAAGAAGAAAAAGAAGAAAAGAGAGTGAGACTGCTGCATGTAGGAAAAAAACACAACAAAAAAGGCAACCAAGCAAACCTCCGAACCCAACAACAGCTTACAAGGACAAGCAACTTTGATTCGTTTGCACCCAGAAGCTTCAAACTCCTAGCAAGGAATAAGTTGCACCGTGACCCTGCCTGGAAATGCTTCTCCCTTGTCAAGGTTTGAGCGTGCTTCTTTGCTGCCTTAGTTGCTCCCAAGCAGGGAAGAAAAAACCCTTCTCCAAAGAGAAACAACGGCCAAGTCTGATTTACAGAAACCCCGTGCATCATCTATCTGTTAAGCATTACTTCCAGGTGAAGCATGGAAGGAACCTCCAGCTTTTCTCCATTTTTCATGATCACCCTTTCTCAGCATCACCGAAAGGCTGGACAAATCTTCCGTCAGTGTCTGACTCTGACCACCACCCCTGAAGGACAGCCGAAGGAGGCTGCTCAAGAGAAGCAGCAAGGAGCCATAAATTTCCAACTTCGGAGTTCTCCATTCTCCTGCTCTGTCAACACACAGAGTCCACCTGGGTTTAAAAATGGGATTAGCGTCCAGCTTATTCTGTAGCCATGAAACTTCTCTGCAGAGGGAAAGAAACTGGAAAGACACCTTGGCTGCAGCATGGAGATGACTACGAAGGGACACGGTAAGTAGGCAGAACACTGAAAAGAGATGAACATTTCAACCAAAGGGGGCCAAGGGGCCAGGTTTTTAAAGGTACTCCATGGCTAAAAAATACAGGCAGGCACCAAGTAGGGTTTTGGAAAGTACGTACATTTAAACATTGCCATGAAATCCGTTCACATCTTCAGAAAGCCCACTTGGTAGCCATCTGCATTGCTAGGCATGTAACTTCTGGCTCTGAAATGGCTTTTGAAACCAGGGCTTAGTCCCCCACACCTCTTACAACCTATTGAGGATTTTCCCTGAGATGAATGATCAGTGATTTTTCTATACAGTGCAACAACAAGGAGACACTTGCTGAACCCAAAAAGCCATTTAAGTTGATTACAGGAATGTCTCTACTCTCTAAAGATCCTGGTATCAGCCACCCTCATGAAAAATGGTGGATTTAGGGGGACTGCTGGATTAATCTGGACCAGTATCTCCTGCAAGGGGGATCACTCAAAGGCTGTCACAAGATGACTCTCCATCACTGCCCCTCTCCTTTCTAAGGTGCCAGGCACTGATCCTATGATAACGTTTTATTAAAATGACCTATTCTGATAATGCTAAATGATTGATGGGAATTTAATCATTTTGTCTCATGGTTATTAGAGCAACAGCATGACAGCTGCTCCCTGCGCCGTTAGGGGAGAACTTCATTCAGCACAGCTTAGGGAGCAGACAGATTGTGCGTTTCACCCAAATAAAATTTGGCTTTAGCCTTAATTATGGGGGGGGTGGGTTGGGGTAGACTGTTTTGTGAATAAAGGGATTTCCGACTGGATCAACATATTGATTTCTTCATTTTCAAAGGGCAAATTAACGCTAGCCGTTCGTTAATGTGACTGCCAGGCAACGACTCCATTTGGTAAGTGTGTCCTGATGGCGGTAACAAGGTCAGCAGAAGATACCCAGACAGGCCTGGTAGCCGCCAGTAAGACCCGGCTAGTGGCTTGTATGCAGCTCGAACAAGCGCATGCCCTTTTCTCTGCTTCTCACTGAAGCCGTAGCACTGGGGAGGGGGCTGGAAAGGGGTGACTTCCCGAAGCACAACCTCATCCGAAGGCAAGGCTTGGGTCCCACATGCTGCAGCCCGGCAAGCCGGCTCACCCTCATGCAGCCACCAGTTACGCTGAGGGCAGGCTTAACTTCAGCATGCGTGAGAAGTCTTGCCGACTTTGAAAGGAGCTATTAACTAAAAGTAAATGAGCACAGAAACTCCCAGCGAAGTACCAGATAGAGTTTAACATTTAAATTAAAAATGTATGTAAAATATTATACTATGAAACAAAGTGGTAAGAGAAAAAAATGGAGGACAGATGATGATGATGAGCATCATTTGTGGAAGTGGCACTGCCCGATACTTTTTCGTGAGGACACCCGTCCTTCAGACAGTGCCAACGTTTAGGAGACAGACGCACAGCTGAGGTGAAATTTGCTCATAGCAGAACCAAACCACGCTCCATTTTCACAGCTCTGTTTACATGGACTTTGCAAATGGATTAAAAAATGAAAAGTAGATCAACGTCTTAACCTGCCTGCCTTCAAATTACCCCATTAAAGTCCATAATACACCCATACACCCTCGCTTTCTGTCTCACCACAAAAAGCCTCTGTTAGCCCTGAGTTAGCAGCCTGCTGCTTCATAGCAATGAAAACTGTATCAGGCAGGGAAGCAAGCACTCCAGTTACATCTCCATTTATCAGTGGTCCTGAACCACAACTCCCCAGTGTTCCTCTCTCCCTACCCCCAAATATCTCCAGCTGCATCCTGAGCCACCACAAGGTTTTCTCCCATTCCCGACGGCCATGGGAAAAGCTCGTCCTCTGGAGCATCACCCTGAATTTGCAGAGGCAGACAGGGTTTCTCCTGTGGTGAGTCAGGACGATGTTGTCCTTTACGGGCAACACGCAGCTCTCCAGGGAAAGTACTCCAGTCCCCACTTTATCCTTTTTCCTGGCCTTTACTATTGGATCTTGTTTTGGGGGATAAGATCAGCAGAAGTAGGAGCACAAGGAGTGATGAAAAACCATACAGAACAGAGGTCAAGGAGGGATACACGAAAGGTGAAGTCTAGCAGGGCTAGTGGGTTAGAGCAGCATTTACTAACTTGCCGCAGCAAAGGCATAGAGTCCCCTCTTAGGTGTGGCACGGTTTCTTGTTTCTTAGGCTGGGGGGGAACTTCCAAAAAGGGCACGCTACTAGAAAACATCATCTGCCTGTACTTCTTAAGCCACTCCCAGGAAAATTCAGTTCTCCCTTGAAAAGCTCCTCTGCCAAACCTGAAGCCCATTTTCAATCATCAGAGTGGAAAGGAAGGAAGAATTTTAGACTTTCTCCCAAAGAAAGAGAAGACCTTCTTTTGGAGCACAGTCTTCACAACCGCATTGATACCTGGGCTCTGTCACACGCACGCACGCACTGAAAGTAGAGGCAATTTCACTATGGCTGTTTTGACCCCCTGGGTACAGAAGTCTGGAACAAGATACATCTGCTGGACGTTAGAAGACTCCACAGTACTGTATCAAGCTATAACTTTCGCAAGCACATATGCGTGTGGTTGGTGAAAATAATGACCTTAAAACAGAAACAGAAAAAGCATTAAGTGAGGAGTAAGGATCAACTCCTGCTTTGTCACGTCCCACGGACATTTTAAGCCATAGATGCTAAATCTGTTTATCCTGTTTGGTGGGAGAGTGTAAAACAAAAAGCAAGTACTTCTGTATTTTCTAACTCTTCAGCTTGCAAGCACTTACGTGGGAGATGAGATGCCTCTTTCTTCTGTCCTTTTCTCTGCCCTCCCATCCTCTACCTTGCTACTGGCCAGTTACAAATGCTACCCTCGTTTTGCTCTGTGGCCAAGCTGTTGGTTGTGATTTCCCTCCAGCAACAACACTTCCTCACCTCTGTCTCACATCATTCCACCACTTAACCGGACGGCCGTCTCCCAAGCCCCACGCCAGCTCATGCACCATCAGAGCAGCTCTGAAGGATCATCTGCCGCCTGCTGCTTTCTCCCTTTGATTCCCAACGGTGCCAATTACGCAGCACTGGAAACAGAAAGGTGATGCATCGATACTCCCCAGAGCGAGGCACAGATAACATGCACTGGTGGTATGTTTATGAGCAAGCTAACATAACAATCAGCACATACAGTTTTCTGTTAAAAGAGAAGTTGCATGCTCCCTTACCTAATTACGGTATGAGAAACCACACTACCAACACACAGCTCCTCTGTATGGCAGCCTACCAAGGACCTCCTGATAGGGCTGGAAGGCTTGTTGAGTGGATCACATCTTGAGAAATATCACCACTCAGAGGGCTGTAAACAACGTGTTTTCCTTGGGTACCACTCCATAATGACTCCCCAGGAACAGGCAATCCCAGTAACTACTTTTACTGTCCAGAGACTTGGGATGCAAACGTTTTGAAGGAAACTTGTGTCCTTTAGTGACAGATGTGCATTTGTTCTGGTGCCTCTGCCCCTTGATTTGTCATCGCCACCAGCAGTACAGCTTCTACTCCAAAATGGGGGTAGGCTCAAAAAGCAAGACTTGATTACATGTGGTTACAAGTTAATATTCTGCCTGAGGTTTCACAGCTCAAGACTGAAGAATACATCATATTTGTTTAGAAACAAGTAAGGAAGATAACTACTGTGGTCAATTCTTCCGCAACGACAAAATTGCAGCATGAGATTTTTTGTCCAAGCAGAATAAAAATTAGGAATCCCGATGCCGTGGCAGGTATGCCACAGTGACATCCTAAAGGCTCAGCATACGCTGCGCTAGGATGGCTCTGTGCTGAGAGACGACGCAGAGGTCAGGCTGCAAAGCCCAAGGGGAAAAAAAGAGCTGGCAACTTCATGTGCTTCCTTTCCTGAACTTTCAGGCACGTTGCAACTTCACTTTTTCTCTTCAAGTTCTACTCACAAAAACAGATCTTTCCAGCTCAGAATTGGTAGCAGAGAGTGAGAGAGAAGGATGGAAAGAGGAAGAACGCTGGCACAGAACTAAGACTTATGGGAGCTAAAAAGTCGCTGTGCTGGTACTTGCGCAGGCACGTAAAGCACGAAAGTGTCTCGTTTCCTTGTGTTGCTGCTCTTCCACTCCAAGAAACATTGCAAACCATAGCAGACAACCAAGTATTTTGGAAGTAAATATAACTAAAGACAGCAGACCATTCTGCCACCCTGTATGAGCTCCCTGGGACGACAGGCTTGCCCAGAACTGTAGTGAGGCGCCACAACTATTGATAGGCATATTATTCTGATAGCCCACTTGTCTACAGAATGATAGAAAAGTCCAGGCTGGATGGGACTCAGCATCATCTGGTCCAACCTTCTGTTGAAGGCAGGGCCTCAGGTTAGGTTATTCAGGGCCCTGTCAAGCCAACTCTGGAATATTTCCAGCAAGGGAGAGTCCATCACTTCTCTGGACAGTTCATTTTACCCTCAAAGGTGGGTAAGGTCCCTTTTTCACCCCTTTTACAGGTGAAAAGGAGACACCCAGAGAGAAACTGGCCCACCCATGCTCACACACTTAAAAGGAAAAGTAGATCAGGGTTTTCCTAATGTATCAGGACCTGATACTGAACACCCAAATTCACAGGAAATTCTGCACTTGCTTGCAAAGAGGAGCAGGCGCACGCAGACTCCACTGCATACCTCACTGTGTTGTTGCCTGTACGAGACGACCATATGCCGACACACGTGTTTTTACACCTACAGACATGTCAGTGTGCAGTTATGCCAGCTTTCCAGCACAAGCACTGCTGGCACCCTATTGCTGTTGAGAACCATCACATCTGGCTGGGTTCAATCTTCTGCCCTGGCCAACAGAGAAGAGCTTAGATACAGGACACTATCTCTCTACAAGGTCTCCAGGCTTCTTACTTGACAAACTTACAGTAAATTCTATCCCCTACCTTTCGTTCAGAGGCCTGAGGAATGGGGTGGAAATCCTGCCAGTTATGGGTGACACTGCCACTGACTGAGAGACATCAGCCTGGGTGTTGAACACAGCACCTTTTAGGCAGGATGCTGCTAGACCAGAAGAAGAAGGCCAAAAATGCTTGCAAAATACAACTTCTGTTAGGGGTAAAGTACATCAGCTGGAACAACAGTGCTTTCTTTAGGCACTCAGGAGCACTGGGAAGGAGACCTCTACTGTGGATCAGAAAAGGACAGATAACTACTGCACCTGTGCAAGACCAGAGAAGAACTTTGCTTGCACTTTTGAATCTGAAGAATAAGAGACAATTTTCAGAGTAAAAGGTACCTGCATGGTTGGAAACATCCTGAATTAGGGGTTTATAGTGCTATGGAAACGTGCTATGTACTCTTTATTCTGAATGTCCTTAAAGAGTGTTTCTTTTTCTCTGCCAGGTACCAAGTCTATTTTAAAAAGATCCTCCCCCTGCTATGGAATCTTCACATTTTCCTCTGCAGTAAGTTGAAAATGACGGGCCGATAATGCTCACGCAGGTCACACGAGAAGATTGTGACCATGTTGATGTAAGGCAGGACATCCTCTATCATGACTGACAAGTGGCAGAAAAGAGAAGAGAGGGAAGGTCCTTCCTCAAAACCAGATTTGCTCTACGTTCGTATGAAATAAATTACCTATGAAAGCCAAGAGAAGCAGGCTGTACAAGGGAAAAACAACGGGTAAGATATTCAGCTCAGCTGTAAAAGTGCATAAACACAAGCCATTCTCCATGGCATCATCTGGGAAAAGTGGCTTTTTTCCTGGAGTAACGGCGCACAACCACAGCTACACAGCGGCCTCCGTTAGCTGAGCTGCCTCTCTGTCCGATTACTGCTCAGCAGATGTCCGCTCCACCAGACTCCAACAACTGCCACCCTGTGCAGTAATCTGAGTGGAAAAGCTGATTAAATAGCGCCCGTAGAGCGGACCAGAGTGGAGCGTTCCCACCACCCAGCCGCTGGTACCTGATTTAATGGGGTCAGTGTCCCCATGCACTGTGTGGGACTCAATCAGGGACAGCGCTGATGGGAGCATCCTGCTGGAGACTCCCCACCGGCGGCACCGGGAGCCCCGGGGGGTGTTGTGGGAGCATCGTTCCTTCATCCTCCCTCCCCAGGCCAGGAGAGAAAGGCCAGCTATTTACATACAGTACTACTCAAATACGTGCACTCCTGCGGCCTGCACTATACCTGTGCTCTTTGGCTGTCATCAACGCAAGACTTAAACCTCTCCAGTTCGTCACCTTGGCTGAGTGCCGAATTGCTATGAAAAAAGATCTCGACCTTTCCTCAGCTGCATGACGCTATGTTTCTAAAAAGGATCTCTTATTACGCACTTCAAGAAAATACGTTTTTAGGGGGGCTACTTAAAAGTCTGGCTCAAAAGAAAGAAAGAAAAAAAAAGAAAAACCACCTGTAACCATCCCAGCTATCAGGCAACAGCACGTCTGGGGACCAACACTCATCTGCAGCTCTAAACAATCATTGTGGCTCATTCACATGAAAAAAGACAATTTGTGTAGACTCATTCTGTAATAAAACCTGCGTGCTGCCGATCCAGGGAGGAAAGCACTGGGGAGACCAGTTGATGCGGGCTATTCTAAAAATATCAGTTTGTGCTGTCATCTGGTGAGAGTATGTCATCCTGTAATCTTGGCATCTGCAGGGACAGCAAGTTTCTGCCTAATTATTGCTGCTGAATCACATGACAAAGCATGAGGTACTAAAAAATGTATCTATATAAAACAGCAACAGAAGAACACCCAAACCACAGGATCAGACCACTGTCCCGGCTTCAGCTCCCGTACACTCACAACACAAGCCTACGGAGGCAATCCTGGTTTTTACACATCTTTTTCCTGGGTTAATAAAACCCCAAAACATAAACCCAGATTAAAAAGACACCAAACCCAAAAAGCCCTACTCCCAGAAGGAGTGAGCGATTCATTGTGTTTGTGCGTCAGCTCCTGCTGCCTTCACACAGCAAAAGCCACAGCATCGCTGCAAGCGCAGGACCAGCCCCAGCGTGCAAGGGGCTTCAAGGGGCCCTGCGGCCAGCGGGACCGGACGGGGGGCAGCCCCAGCGGCGTTTGCCCGGCTTTCCCCTCTCCTTCTCCCCAGCGGCCACAAGTGCCGAGTTTGCTCCCGCACCGCTGGTGCGTGCCTGGGCAGCGAGGAGCCTGCTCGGGGCAGGCCCTCCTTGGAGTTAATGGGATCCCTGTTCCCAGCAAAATACGTTTTCTACACAGGTATTTTTGTTCAAGGACTAAACTTGGCGCGTGTGATGTGTAGCTAGTCACAAAACCACCTTTCAAAACTTGGGCTGGCTGAAACAACACTTAAATGTTAGAAGCGCGCCACTGCCTTAACCACTAACCTGTTAGAAATGGAGCAGAAGAATTTGCTGCTCCTGAATTTCCTTCAGATTTTTTAAAGGCAGCCAGCCCCATCTTGGCTCCGTGTAAGAAACCTGCCAGCCCTACCCCTAAGACCTCATTTTTGAAAATAAAGAGAGAAGGAAGTGCAGCTATGGTCCTGAGGCTATCAGGACCCTCAGGCAAGAGGTCCACCGATTCTGGTTTCCACATTTCAGCTTTAATGAGCAGAAAAAAAGGTTCTGGTAAAGAATAAAAATTATCTTCCTTGTGGCATATCGTCCAAAGGTCTCTGATTCAGTAGTCCATCCAAATGGAGATCTTTTCGCTATCTACTTCAACTTTTAAGATGGTGGTGTAGCAAACAGTAAGTCATCCTCAGACCTATGCATTTGTCTTTGGTATGAATTTCACCCAGAAACAGATTGAACACCAATTAACAAATCGGCAAGCAGTCCAAACTGATACGGACTAATGAAATACCAACAGACGTTTCATTACATTTCCTAGGATTTTGCTTTATCAGAGATGTTAATCGTCAAATTGTGCGAACGTTACATGATGTTTTATGACGTAGCTTGTGCATTCTACTGCTACAGTAAGATGATGTGGAACCTAGACGATGCTAGGGCAAAATGAGTGACTTTAACTTACCTGTCAAGTATTTTACTTGTTATTTTTTAACAAGTCAACGTGACTCCAGCACAGCTCTGTTACAGAGCCCACAGGCATCCTGCTAAACGGCACATTGAAATCTCTCTCAGAAGATGCAGCTAGATGAGTTTTTCAGATGGTGAAACCAGCTCAAGAAGTTCCTGCCCTCCTTGCGCTGGGCCATCCCGCACCCCCTGCCCAAGCCCTGCCAGCATCGCTGCCTGCGCGGCGCCGCTGTAAACTGGATCACTGAAACAATCGATGTAAAAACAACTTCTTGGATGGGTTTTGATGCCGGAGGAAATGTTTGCCCCAGTGTAGCTGATCACCAGCTCCTGACCTTCCAGGCAGCAGTAAGTGTCCTGAATAGTCTGCCCTGCAGGTCTGTTTGGGACTACGCTTTGGCAAATGCCAAGCCCCTTGGGACTTGCCGGCTGACAAGGACCACGCGGCAAAGTGCGGAGTTGTGGGAAGCCCAGGCTGAAAGAGGACCCACTAATTTCAAAATAAAAGGTATTCTAGAGACAGGCGGGGGAATAGTGACGTCTTTATTTATTGATAAACAAGCTGAAAAACCAAAGTGATGATTATCTGAGTGGGTGGAGGGCATATCCAGTGCTCTTGGGAAGCAGGCAGAGATAGAGGAACAGAGGCCCCAGCCAACTTAAGGGGGGAAAATTATGGCTGAGTGAATAAAGCAAGAAAAAAGCATATTGATTTTCTCCTTTCCTTCTTGTAAGAGAAACAAAGCAAAACAAACCCAAATTCGTTTATATGCCTCAATGAGGGCCTCTGAAAGGCTGGCCACGGCCAGCCTCATGGGCACAGGGCCAGCACGGTGGGACCGGTCAAGGCTCTCTCCAGGGACCGTGCACAGGCTTATGTGCAGCAAACGTGCACAGCCGCTAAACCCACAACAGTGGCATCTCCTGCACAGGTTTTTTACTTCCCCTATGAAGAAACTGTAGTTGATTTTCTTCCAAAGTAAATCCCCCTCTATACCTAGAGAATGTATAAACTAAACACCTATGTATTTGGCTTCTTTCTTTTCTTCCCGAAAACTGACTCCAATGTTTCTCTTACTCTTCATGGAAAACACAGCACTCACTATTCCCAGGTATACCAATAATCCATTGTAACTACTTCTGCCTGCCTGCAAAACACACCTGGCCACCCTCATGAAACGGATTTAGCATGAGCAAGCGCCAGGCTGTTCTGCTGAATGCGTTCCCCAGTCTTCAAGCCTGTAAAGATTCATTACTGGGGTCACGAACACTGCTGAGAGAAGGTTTTAATTCAGGGGTCCCTACTGCTACAGCAAAGTGCAGAAGTAACTGAGAAAGCAATTCAGAACGACTGCATCTGATGTGACGCGAGGCACCCCTAACAAAATATGAGATGCTCATAGGGAGGCAAGCTCTCCAACGGCGCTGCTTAACAGACGAGGAAGGGTGCGTGATGAACCAGCTCAGCAGAAATCATCTGCGCTTGTACCTGATACCAGAGGCACCCCGCAGCAGCCGGTCCACTTGTCAGAGAGAGGGAAAGAGGCTTCCACAGATGACCGGACGGTAATCCACCAAGAAGAGCTGTCTCGTTAATAAATCTGTCCTCTGCAATGAGACTCCACTCACACAGATGTGTCGGTTCTTTATTCGGAGGGAGCAGCCTGAAAAAGATCACGGCGGCTATGCTTTCCCGTGAATGGCACAGGCCAGGGTGAAGAGGCAGCGGCGAGCATCGGTGAGGAGTTGGCGTGGCGTGCTTCCTCCGCGCTGCCCAGGCAGGTCTCCCCATGGGTGGCTTCTACCTATACACAGCAAATGAAGCTACAAAAGCAGGAGGCTGCCCTATTTGCCTGTGTCAAGCAAAGTGGTCAATAACATCTGTTTTTTAGGCCCCACTTATCAGATTGCACTGCTGGATGTTTCACGGCAATAAAGTTCCTACAGCCTTTTGTTTTTACCTCATGCAAAAAAGGTTTTTAAATCCAAACAGCTCATGCACCTGCAGGAAGAGAGGAATGGTCAGCAAGTGTGACCTTCTGTAAATTTTCTCTTCCCGGTTCATGAGCCCATTCTTTTTTTTCCCCTTTTCCTTCTTAAATTCTCTAGCACTGGAACTGAAGGAAAACCAGAATTCAGCTGTGGCCCTGGCCTTGCCAAGCTGCCATCTTGAGCAGGGTCAGCAGGACATGGTGTCCTCTATAGCCCACCTCCGCAGCCGGTCTCCTGGCCGTGCACTGCAACGCCCTCGCTTTGAGCGAGAAGATGTGGAAGAACCTGAGGAAGCCCTCCCACCGACAGAGGAAGGACTGTGCAAACCAGCCGCTCCAGCGGAGCGAGGCAGCTTTGCGGAGCAACTGAAAGGAGGACTCCTGTGCCGCCTTGTTCTCCCTCACAGACCGCAGATCAGAGCACACGTCTCCTGCGGTACTCCACACGGACAGGAAGACATTCAGGAGGCTCACCACTGCTGCTCACCTACCGCAAAGCTTCCCCTTGAACATCTAACTGTGAAACAGAGAATGAGAATGCAATTAAAGATGAAAGGGGCGAATTATGCACCGTAAAGTCAAACGACACCAACTCCTTCTTTCCATCCTTCATCTAGAAAATAAGAAAGTTGTAAGTAAGCTGCAAACTGAATGAATGCCTCATTTAACCTCACCACTGGGATGTTCTACGTACTATTTTGAAGTTAATAGAACACTTTAAATAATTTATAGCTAACGTTTTATCCTACTATATTTTGAAATCTACTCCCTTATAACTAATAAATAAACAAAGGAGAAAGGGCACTTTGTGTGGCACCTACCCAATGAGTCAGTGAACATGTACGTGTGAGCAGGCAGAAGTACGGGCAGGAGCCTGCAGAATCACAAAAGGACGACAGAAACAATGTTTACAAGTTCAAATGCCCCCAGCTGTGGAAAAGAAGCAATGGAAAAAGCCCACATCAATCTGGAAAAAATTAACCTGAAGAAGCTAACATCTGAAAAGCACCTATGTCAGAACCCAAACCTATGGATACTCTCTTGGTGGAGTCCAAAAGAAAATGATACCCACCCCAGTCCTGGAGGGGACCAACAATTTTTACATATTTAAATCATTAAACCCGGGACATTCCTGGGACCAGGATCCCACCTTTGCTATTTATATATCTAATTCCTCCATTTGTTACATTTTCTTTGCCAAGAAACAATTAAAAAAAAAACCCAAACAACTTTGCTAACGTTGCTGTACCACAGCAGCAATGCAACTCTAATTCAGTCCAGATCTGTCCCACACACCCGACCCTCAGTGCATGCACTGATCTTGCAAAGACGCTCTTCCTCCTCCCCTGCAGTAACATTGCTCCCCTTGCCCCGTCCCTACGTAACACAGCTGGGCTACATGCAGCATCGGCTGCAGAGAAGAATCCATCTGTTGCAACTTCAAAGAAGACAAGTTGGAGGTCTGTGATTCCTAAAACCCACAAATATTCCACCTTGGTCTGCCTGATTTGTCATTAACATTTCTCGTGCCTAAATTAAGAAGGACACAAAGCATCAGATGCATGCTGACAGTGTTGCAGCTGAACAGCTTTTATAGCTTAGCCTCGTTTCCCCCCACACCTCCAAATGTTTCTTGGTTGTGCCTGCTGCATACCAACACATAGCAAGCCATCACAAGCCAAATTAATATTATTAGTGTGCACTAACTATTACGGGTTTGGTGCAAACTCCAATAAAACTAAGGAACCAATTATTTTACTACCACATCTATGGGGCACTGACCTGTTTGCCCATTTTCCCTGTTCTCAAAGATCCTTCAGCCTGGTACCCAACTCTGTGATGAAGCCTGTTTAGCACCAGTGAAGTTCCCCACATTCAGACTGACAACATTCTGAGCTGAGATGAGGGAATCAAAGTTAAAATCCAGCCCATCTGCATCCATGAGTTCACTGCGGATAATGGACTCCATGTCACACTCCAGGCTCCCATTGAAAATATCCAGGTCCAAGTCACTTGGGAATTTCTCGTGTCCCATGACCGGGAGGTTCACGCTAGAGGAGTACAAAGAGGAGCCTGAGAGCGGGTCAGAAAGTGTTTGCATAGACTGATTGACAGGTGACTGCTGATGTTTGGTGGATCCCAAGCTGTTTGAGTCACTCAAGCCTATGTTACTGATGGAACTGGACAAGGCACGGCTGCCACTAAGAGAGGAGTTGTGGGACTGGTGCTGGTGATGGGGCAGGCTCTGATTGACCAGGCCGCCCTGGCTGGACTGCGCGGCAAACGACATCATGGGGTCATTGCGGAGCATTATATTCCTGCGGGAATTCTGGGCGGACACAGCTGTGCTGGCTTGTGACATGAGTGGGTCAGACTGTGTCATCATAACATCGCTGTGACTAAGTGCATCAGAGGCGAGGAGATCCTGCAGCGTCTGGTTGTTGTAATGAGAAATGGAAGAGAAGGTGGCCTGCTTGTTCTCCTGAATGGTCTGCATGGGTGACTGGCGGAGGGAATTCAGGGACGATGGCCCAAACACGGCGTTGTTGAAACTACTTGATGGGGAACCCAGCCCTGAACCTTTGGAACCATAAGGAAAACTGGAGCTTCTCTGCATTATCCCTCCTGTGGGCGACTGCTGGGAGGGAGGGCGTGTTATATTGTCCAGGAGATCATCCATGAGGTTATCTGTCAGTCCATCGTTCAAATTCATTGTCCCAGCCATATCAGTCAACCTAGGCAACTCCACAGTACATGGTTTGTTTACCGATGGGGACAAGCTCGATGGACTACTGTACAGCATGGGAGAAAGCGGAGCATCGTCATCTTGAACATCATCTAGTTCAGTGCTTGCCAAAATCGGTGACAAGCGGCCACTGATCGTACTGGCGTTTGAATTTGTACGGGAGCGAAAATCCGTCCATGCATCCAGCTCGTCGCTGCTGCGGGAGGTGGGACTCCCTGGCCACTTGGAGAGCTGAGAAGGGCTGTCCTCGCTCGTCTCCTGGGCGGTCTGCAGGGCTGCCTTTTTCTTAGCCGCCCGCCCTCTGCTTTTCGTGTACTTGTTGCTGTTGTCCATCGACACAGCACGTCTCCGGGGTGCCTTGCCGCCTTTTCCACCATCTGGATTGATCATCCACCAAGAGCTTTTGCCGGTGCCTTCATTCTGCACCCTGACGAATCGGCTGTGGAGTGACAAGTTGTGCCGGATTGAATTCTGCAGGAAAGGAACAAAACAAAACGTCAAGACCAGAACCCCAGTTCTTTTACCATCCATATCGCAATCATTAAACCAACATCACATGGAAACAGCAACATGAATAAAAGCATAGGGCCCTCCTGGACATCACCATGGGTTTCTCAGGTGGTGGATAAAGGAGGGCTGGAGCGTGACTGCAGCGTGCCAGCATGCTGCTGTAAAACAAGCCGCGTGCTTGCACTAGCTGCACATTCCTAGTGTCCATCTCTACACCCCCAAAAGCTGCATCCTAAGTAACAGAGTGTGACACAGCTCTACTCCTGCTAGGAAGGAGCTAGACGTTTCTCCCTTACTTCTGACTCAGGACAAACCTCTATACTACCAGCAGTCATGCCATTGATTCCTTGAAACAAAAACTGCAAAGGCACTGCAAAAATCTGACTGGAGGGGTAGTCACACTCATCGCAGCCTCTGCAAATGTCTTTTTAATTCTTCATGTGCATGTGCGTTGTGTGTTTGTTATAATTCTTGAGAAAACTGCAAGTGCTGTTGCTCGTCTCCCACAGGCACTCTGTGCATGACTAAGCTGTACTTTTCTCTCTTGATTAGCGGCACGAGAATTACGCCCGTACTGCAGTAGGTGGTCAGCTGTCCCCTTGCTATAGTATCCTCACAGTCTTCAAAACATGATGTGACACAGTACATGATGACATCCTTGTCCCTGTAAGCTGCTAGATGCAGAGTTGTATGAAGCTGCTGTACACAGTCCGACACCCTGTGCTGTACACGATGCTACGAAATACTTTCAGGGGAGCCCGTGCACTGTCTGCTCTTGCATATTACCCGCTTGCACTAGTCAGCAACGTCTACCATCCAAAAACCACGTTGGCTTAAACCGATGATAGTCACCTCAGAATGAGAAAGAGGACAAGAAAACCAGCCCACGATACCCCCAGTGAAATGATTCTAGATTTAAACCAGAATAACCAAGATGAAAATCCCACTCCACTCATCCTGCTGATCTTAGGCTTAAAATATGGCTCAAAGAAAGGACAAGCAAGTGGTATTTGTTAGTGAGAATGCTTCCAGGCTGTTTTGGTTTTTTTTTCATGTCCAAGTCAAAAGGTTTTTGGAGCTGTCCCATATTCCTCTGACAAAACAGTTGTGCTATCGCTTCAGGTTAAACTTTAAAAAGCTGCACGAACTCTTTTTTCTCAAATTTTGGCAATTACCAGGTATATCTATAAAGAGGATAAAATCACATTCATTCTACCAGCATTCTTTAAAAACACAAAGTCAACAGGACTATAGCATAATCAAACCATCTAAGATAAGTGTCCTTCGTTTACAAAGCACTGAAGAAATTCCAGATTTAAATGGGCAAAGAATGAATCAATCAACAAATCATTCACAAGCATCTCGACATTTGCATCCTTAGGATAAATGGATGTTTGACATAAGTGAACCGGAGACACATTTGATATATAAAGAAATACAGCCCAGCTGTTTTTAAACAATTCTTTTCAGTATATAATGCCTCCCCCCCCCCATTAAGTGTTGTGGTTTTTGTCGGATTGTGAAATGGAAAACATGCCTGAAGTTCTCGCACGCAGACGGCAGACGCAGTTGTGATTATCACTTAATGAAAAGAGAAATCATATGGACCACAGTTCAAAATAGCAACTGTTATGTTTTAAACAATTTGCACAAAACAGCAGACCAGATTTCGCAGACATACTCAAGTTTGGGTCAGTGCCTCAGCTGTAAACTCATCCATTGCTAAGGGACTATCAGGCCATCAGAATATGGTGGATTGAGTTGCAGCGTAATAATTCTTCAGTCTAAGGAAGGAAAAAGCTTTTTATTAGTTAACTGATGACATTTTAACTATATTTTGAGTCTGGCAATAGCCTGTTTCTAACTTCTAATAACTAGGCGCCACTGCTTACTTCCTCAGGTTTCTCCTAACTGGCTGGAGAACTGCTGCTTTTTTGAAAAATAACCTTTGTTGATATTCTAGCTTATACTGCATCAATCCAGGCAGCTCTCACATTCACCCCCTGTGATTTTCGTGGACAACCACTCGTGAGAACATCTGCATGGGGATCTCTCCTCACAAAGAGCCAGTGGCACGACGAGGACAGCCAGAGCTAGACCACCACACCAAGCTAGGCTACAAGAGCCATACAAACCATGCTGTTCCCCACCTAAAAATGCTAGGTATAAGAATATACAGCACCGTGACTCCTGCTAATGAAAAAAATCTTAGAAAACACAGAAAAGAAACACCCGAGGTAGCATACGCAGCATGCCACATAGCTTCAGATATAAAAACACTGAGCCAAAGTGCCAGCAGCTAACAGTTTTCCACCTATAGTGTTCTCATAAAATGGCTTATTTCTGCCGGTGGTAGCTGTAGTATGAAACCATTTGGCCTAAAACCATGAAAAATCCTCAATGGTAAAATTGTGAGACTGAGGCACCACCTTTCAGGATGAGGGCTCCTGCATGTGTGTGCACATGTGTAATTTTCTTCTTATTATATCTTTTTGCTCAGTGTTGGTATTACACAAGTAATAAAAGAATGTAATAATACTTCTGCGTCGAAAATTGGCAGTTATAAAAAATCCAAGCAGTTTGTTTTCCTTTACATTAAGCAATATGCCACTTATACTCTGGCTTCTGTTTTTCTTTACTTTTCTTCTGTAGGAAGATTGTTTTCTTAAGCATAATTATGGGCCAATTTATTTTCGTGTACCCCATCTCCACCCTCTGTTCAAACACTGCCTTAAAACCCACTTCTTTCATGTAACCTCCCTCGCTAACCTCTTCAGCAACAGTATCTGAGTTTCTTGGTTTCTCCTTGTGTTGCATGCTCTGCCAAATCAAATTAGGGCTGGATCCTATTATCCTTTCACATGCAAGTTTTGCTACAGGATTGACAACTCGCATCAGTAAAGGCTGTTGTGTTGTGCTACCAGGCTGCAATCTGGATGAAAATAACTGTATTTTCTATCTGGTTTCTGAGCTGTCAAAGAATGTTCCCATCTGCTTAAAATATAGGAAAATATTGTGGGACAATCTTTGCTCACAGCCACGTGCGTTAGTAATATATGACCAAGCGACAAACCACAAAGGAGGTGGGGAAGCAAAGAAAATAGAGTTTACCATTTGAACCCGCCGCTGATCAAATTAATGGGGATTCATCTTTGACTTATGTGGGAGACAGATTAGGCCATGATGACGGAAACGTAACACATTTTTCCATGCCAAAATGCAATGAGAAACTTTAAAAGATCTATAAAGGAACTTCCATCAATCTGTCCTGGAGACCATATGTAGATGGGACAGATGCTAGCCAGGCTGCAGACACCTTGGAAAGCTCAGATACTACCGATGGGTACAGCATATGGGCTGTACGAGAGCAGAGTAGAAAAGAAATACGATGAGCTCCTCCCTTTATTAGTGTTACTATTTATACCGGACTTGAAGAACGCTGTGCGCTCTGCTAAGAGCCAGAAGACTGAGGTTCCTGCAGATAAGATCAAGAGCATCCCGTGCAGCATCGAGCCCAGCCCAGGTGGGTCCTGGTCCCCCGGGGAAGTGGTCCTGCAGGGAAGAACGACCGGCCACGGAGGTGAGGAAGACCCAGGGCAGAGGAACACGAGGCAGGTCAGATGTGGTGTGAGCAGAGGGTGGTACAGTGCCACAGGCAAGCAGCGCTGCTACCCCGCCTTGGCTTAGGCTGACGGCACCAAGAGAAGGGGTGCAGCTGGGTGCCCACTAGTAGCCAGGGAAGCAACACAAGGGGTGACAGCGCTCTCTGCAAACTCGGGGCTGCGCTCTCAGCTTTTATAAATGCCAATCCACTGCAGCTCCTCGAGGCAACCAGCCACATTTTGCTCACACACACACAAAAAAAGAAATCGGCTGCCGTGTCCTAGTTATACGTGTCTCTCTTGATACTTTGATAAGACTGCATACGGGTAAGCTCCGAGAGAGGACACTCACGACATTTCCAAAGTGCTGTATACCTCATTTGATACGAACAACTGAATGAGTCTCTTGGGGAGACTGGGACTGAGCGTTATTTCAACGCTCAGACCCAGTCAGGCAACAGCAGCAAATGCTTGAGCCTTTAAAACAGAGAAAATTCCTCCTCCCTGTGCGTGTTTCGGCCTCTTCCAAGCTGTGTTTACCTTGTGGAGCCCGTCCATTAACTCAGACACCAGCTGCAAGTGCTTCCACTGCAGTACAGAGTCTTTTTTGTCTGGAAGCAACATGTGGTATCAATTTATCATCCTCAACAACGCAACAAGGAATCCACACACTTTAAAAATAAAAAGAGAGTTGTGTAACTTAACTCTTAAAAGCCCCTGCTTTTTTTTAAAAAAAAAAAAAAAAAAAAAAAAAAAGGCCTAAAGATTAGCAAGATGAGGTGCAGCTGGTGGCTGCCGAGTCCAAGTTACACACTGGTCTGTTTTTATTTCAGTGTTTTGTAGTGAGTGGCTAATTCATTATTTCAGATACAGGCTCCTAAACTGTAAAGTTACGGCTACAAATCAAAAGCAGTTGTTTATTTTAACAAGTGGGATACTAGGACATGATGGGAGAAAAACAAATGCTATCTGCAGACCCATAAATGCTTCTAATGCGCACTTGGGAGAATTACCCCTTATTTTATACTGTATTAACATATTTAATGTTCTAACTTCACCATATGAAGTTGTCTGGCAGCCGCGCGGTAGAGAAAGGCATCAGACCTAATACCACTGAAAAGAAGCCATGAAAATAACTCCGTCTTATCAGCCGGCCGCTGACCGGAGGGAGCCCCGCTTCTCCAGGGCTCTGCTGGCTCACCTCAATGTCGCTTTCCAGGCTATGTCACCTTGCTCAAAATGTTGCAGCACGAATCTCCCTTGGGTTGAACACCCCTATACAGGGCCTCCAGCAAAAATTACTTCTTTAAGAAAAGCAAAATTAAACAAACTACTTTGCATTCAGTTGCTGCTGAAACAGGAGGCTGTAAATAATCCAACACATTTTGCCCAACCATCCAGACCAGTGTCTGTGCCTTCTCATGAAGTAACTCAAAATTTGCTTCAACTACCAGTTTTACATTTTGTTTGCTTGAAAGTCCCCAATGAGATTCAACTGCAAGTAAACAAGAACACAGATACAGCGACCCCAAAATTACGAACAGAGTTGCCAACTGTGTGCATGTATGCAGAAAATTCTGGTGAAAGGGATTTGCGAGTCTAGGCAAGGAGATCTTTAGGAAGTACCAATCTGTTGGTTCCATACAGTCATTTTCTGCCTACCTCCGTAAGGCTGCAGTGCTGCTCTTCTCAAGGAACTCTGAAATACCCAACCCAGAGAGGTCTCAGAATTCCTTCCTCTTTCCCGTGAGTTTTTGCAAACCAGAAAAATATAGAGTAATGTAATAAAGCAGTGAGGGTGGTCTGGAGTTGCAGAAAAAGCAAGAACTAAAACATAAGGGAAGTCCTCCTCCCACAGTATCTATCCTGTCATGTTGTACCGATATACATCTTTTTCCATATGAAACTGAATATTACGTATTCCAGATTGTTGTATTTTTCCTAAATTATGGAAGTTGTGGGGGGGAAAAAAGCATTAAGCAAATTACAGAAAAAGAAATCTTTCCTGACACCCTCATGTTTTCGATGCTCGATGTCTGGTATCATCTGCAAGTTCCTAAGGCAGCTCCTGCAAATCCCACCAGAAGTTCAGCAGAAGTAGGAGGCAAGAGCGCACCAGGGTCCCGCAGGGTACATCCCTTCGCAGCGGGCTGGCAAAGGCCACCGTCCTCACAGCCCTGGAAAGTATCAGTGGGATGACACAGGCTCAGCCCTACCCAAGCGTGCCCTCCTGCAGGAAAAGGTGGGGGGGGGGGACGGACGGACGGACCAATCCCACAGATTTAGAGGGAAAAAGCTCAGCATCTGAAGGGTGGCTCTGTGGATTCCCCTCCTCATCCACTCTTCAAAGGAGTATTTCTGACCCTTGGTGGTAGGGGAACGGCTAGAAGAGGCCCCCGCTGTAAGTAGCTCTCTGCCTGCGTCTCTCCGTTGTCCCCCACCCCTAGGAAGAGCAGAAAGCCTTCAGGGATATTAAAGCTCCCTGGGCGAACATTAAGTCTGGCAAAGATTTATCCGCCAAAATGTGCTGGCTCAGATAGGACAGCATTACGCGGATCTGCCTCCGTCCCGCGTGTAGGGCGCTGCGCCGTGCCAAATTACAACAGGAGAAGGTGATTAGTGCAGGGAAAACAAACCCTCCGTAACGACGCGCGCCTCGCTCCCTGCGGCCCCGGCTGCTCCTTGCCGCAAGGGCAGGCGGTGAGCGACATGCCCGCCAAGGAGGTTTATGCCTTCCCTTTTGAAAAGAAAAGCATCTCAACGCACGGAGCTATGGGGACCCAGTCACGACTTAGTCAAAAGTTTTTCCTAAAAAAAAAATAAAAATAAATTAAATAATTCTAGCTAAAACAACTGCTGCCTCAGTCTTTGCAAACAGTGATATTGCAAATCGCTATGCTGACGTAAATAAAACTGAGCTGAAAATATACACTGCCTGGAAATTGTCTCAGAGCATCACGCTTCCAGTTAACAGAAGAATCTCCAGTTATTTTATAATCAGACATCCTCTGACCACAGGAGGACTCTAATAAATAACATTTGTTTTGCTGTGAGTAGAGCATGCCGGTTGTCATTTATTTTTTTCCACTGGGTGTTGGGAGACGGGAAGCAGAGAGTGAGGAAAATGCTGATACTTTTAACTAATGCAGCTGCGGAGCAAGAACAAGGTTGGGCCCTCCAGCTACTCCTCTGGGCGTCAGGAGCCACGTAACCCAGCACCCTTTGCTATAGGAAGCCCCCTAAAACATAAAGCGTTAGCCTCTGCATGCTATGCTGACGCTTTTCCACATTAAAATGGAATATGGGAACCAGGAGGCAGGCACCATCATCGGGAGGTTGCTAAAGGCACCTTGTCAAGAGCCACCTTTTTCACTCCCTTCCACAAGCACTGTATCATGGCCACCCAAAATTCAAGAACACAATTAATTTCAATCAAAGGATTTAACTTAAGAGTAGGAATTTACTTTAAGGCATTGCTCTTGCAAGGTGCTGAATTCATGAAAATCCCAAGGCACCTCAGCGCAGGCTTGACTGGGACATGAACAGAGTCAGTGAGAGAACAGAAGATGTCGCCCCTTCCTGAACCTAAACCCAGTTTAGGTTGCATACAAAAAAGCTGCAATGGACGGACATGGCTGGGTTTTTGCAGAGCCAGATCAAAACAGTTCTAATTTCTGTTCAGAAGTGGTGTCACCAGCAGATAACATCTTTATTTTTTTTATTTTTTCTTAATGGCAAGCCCCAGCATTTAAAGCATTTCCACTGCAGGAACTTTGGAAATGACACCACGCTGTATTTGTGGAGCCCCTTCAGCACAGCACCGTTGCATTTCTCCTCCTCTGTGCCACGGAGCCCCAAGAGAAGTGCAGACACACACAACTAATCAACCCGAATATTATACGTACAGTAACTCTCATAAAAATAGCTACCACTTTCAGCACAGCCCCAATCCACCAGCTGCTGAAGCTACTAGAAGAGACCTCACGAACCTCAGTGGTCACCCCGTTAGACCTCAAGGAAAACAATGCAATTTTACTGCAAGGCAGACTTTCACCCTGAAGGCTTTGGGTTTGTTTTGCTAGAAAGAAGAACTAGAAGGAAAAAAACATTTCCCTCTGTTTTTCCTTTCTTAGATGCAAAGATCCCAGCACAACCCTCACGCAGCGTTGTGGGAACCAGAGTGCTCAATTCTATTTTCGCTCATTCTCAGCATATGGCCATTACTATACAGCAACTCTTTAGAAACACGTATGGGTGTTCTTTCATGCCTTTATAAATAAATGTGAGCGATGCTACTGCTTATAATAATTCACTAAAAATAGTAGCTTCCCATGGAAGATCACAAAAGCCTCTCATTGCTGAATCACCTATTATAAATCTTTAATTTTTTTTAAATTTTTTGTGGTCATGTGTTAATTTTTTTTAACACTTCCTAAGCCTATGAAATGCAACTAAACCAGCAATAACTTCCACCACACAGTGGCAGGGAAAGAGTAAAATCCACGTGCCTGAAGAAAGCCTTCCAGGACTCCTGCCTTACCGAAGTGCAAGGCTGCCTTGCACGCGGCTCTGTGAAGTGCTAGCTCTGAAATGATAGATTGTTAAATACCCAGGCTAGATTAATTGGAAGTGTTGAGCTGTGCACATTAAATTGCAAATCTGGTGACAGTTACAGCTGACATGTGACTGATGAGAGGAACAGATCTGATACGCTGTCGCCTGACTGAGTTTGATCAGGCCTGAGCAAGCCCTTCCAAAGCCAGCGCAGGCATCTGAGACCTTCTCTCGAGAAAGCCTTCCAGCAACCTCCAGAACAGCCCCCGGCATTTCTGCTATGTAGACTAATCCGAAACAGGACCCCTCTCCTGTGCTATTTTAAGCACATAATTAGTTTATTATTGAACCAGAAGATACTATCTGATTTTTTAAAATAAAAAAGTGCATTTTAAAATATGATGTGCTTCAGTCGGCAGCTGATGTGGCAAAGGGAACGGTCCTGCTCCACAGACCTGAGCACCGGAGGAAGCCAGGGACACACCTAAGCATGACTCTCAGTGGGTCTGACCCACTGGCTTTTAGGGGCAAAAAACTTTTGGGAGCCTCACGGGAAGGGCAGCCGGTATGGGGACAGACAACCACGACTCCAGGTATTCACCAAGTTACTGCAGTGCCGGTGGGGATGGGGTGTGAATTAGAAGACGAGGGAGGAGCGGACAGAACAACTTGAAAAACAGGTATCTCCTCCTTCATGTCTCAGGACTGTGTAGCTATGGCACTACCAATAAATACCTGCACACTCTTCAAAACATAATGGCAGCTGTAAAATATTAATGCTTTTGAAAGTAGAAAGTGATCAGTTTTCCTTTTGATGTATTCTGATGTGCATTCTGCTTTCATCCTGAGAATAACACACGGGTCCTCCCTAGCCTCTCCGTTTCTTACGGTTTCCTACATTTCCCCTGTTGGGGAACATATTTTAAACACTGCATTTAGGAACATATTTGAACAATCGTACAGACTTGCTTTCTGTACACACAAACCAAGCTCATGTCGTGCCAGATGACGTGGGTGGACAAAAACATCCATCTCCTCACCGTTTTTACGCAAACGGTAGTGAGGTGGGTTTACTTCAAGGAGTCTTTCCTCAGTCCATTCTTTAATCCGACTTCCACGGGCACATTGCATCGGGACACCCAGCCCCAAAACCAGACCTGCCCACAAACTCACCGCCGAGGCACGTGGCTTTCGTTTCCACCCTGTGATGCCCTGGCTGTAATCTCCGAGTTGACAGCATCTGATTTTTTTTTTTTTTTTCCCCCCTCTCTATGGAGAAAAGCTTTTTTACAGCCTTAAAATTTAACTCTCCTTACCCAGCCTGGGCAGCTCCAGGTCAGACCTTGACACCCGGGCTAGCGATGCCGGCTCCCCTTGGCAGTCATGGGGAGAGACGTGCGACTCCAGCAAATGAGCCCACCAGCCTGTCTTCCCGTGTGCCTCTGCAAGTGCCTGACCCTCCCCGCTGATGGAGGTGGGTCTCACCTTTCGCACAGGGAGGGGTTTGGGCCTGCAGCTGCTTTGGGACATCGCTCCTGGCATCTCCCAGGGCATGGCGGCTTCAGACAGCTCGCCCTCACTCAGGCCAAACTCTCCCTCTACCTCTCCGGATTCACCCTACCCTCACCTAACCCTACTTATGAACTGTTTTAGTTTTCATTGAACCTCACCTCACTCGGATGACTTGTATGTTACTGGTTTTACTGGATTTTTTTTTAATTTATGTTCTGTTCACTGCAGGAGTAAAATATACCTGAGGAGCTAACAAAAGGGAAGATGACACCTATTACACTGCCAATGAATCAGCCCTTTGCTACAGCAAGCAGGACATTCCTGTTTCACATGCAAC
Organism: Sagittarius serpentarius; assembly: GCA_034782735.1. Lineage (NCBI taxonomy): Eukaryota > Metazoa > Chordata > Aves > Accipitriformes > Sagittariidae > Sagittarius > Sagittarius serpentarius. The sequence goes on along the minus strand of JAVKLA010000014.1, from coordinate 21,618,878 downwards.
TGGCAGCAGCATCATCCCAGAAACCTCACAACCCAGGTAAATGCACAGGTATGAAAGTAATCTCTCCCTTTTTTTTTTTTTCCTTCTTTTTTTTTTTTTTTAAGCTATTTACACAATCTAAGAAACTAAGATCACTGTCATTGATACAATCAGAATTGCAAGTGCTAAATGTTGAGCCTGAAGCTAGGCTGTGTCAAAATGCTTTGGCACTTCCCAGTGCTTTGTTAGGGCCCCACCTCGACACCAGAGCCCGAATAGCAGAACGATGAGTGGAGGAGCTCTTTCATGTTCCTGGTTTGAACCTGTACACATGAGTAATCCCTCCTGAAGCCAACACTTGAGCCACGGTGGGACCCTTGTATTGCTCAGTAGATAGACATTTTTTCAGAGGCCGCTGTGGAGCTACAGGGCGATGGGTTTCAGGACCCCAACTGTGTCAACAACCAAAGTCGTCACCAGGTACCAGGACAAGAGTTACCTACCCTGTAGGTTGCAGTCTGGTTGAGCTCCCATTGTGGGAAGGACTGCACAAGTAGAAGACACTTGCATCTGGAAGTTTACAGCCTCAACAGGCACACGAAGAGCATTAATTCAATAAAGATGCTACAGAACATAAAATTGAGAGGCTTGCTTTGGTTTCATTTGCTAGCCTTGCCTTACCTGCCCTTCAGGACAAGCATCGAGGCAACAACTCAGTACTCTGAGATGGTGTCACTTCACAGACACCACCCCCTGCTCTGGAAAACTGTAAGTATTGACTTGCTGAATCAGAATCTATGCGTCTTGGGGTTGCAGCAGCTGTATGAACCCTGAGATGGTCCCACAATCCCTCCAGATAGGTGCTCTCTTACAGCACCAGTAAGGCAGATGAATTTCTGCTTCTCGGAGAAACTGGTCCCAGACCCCAGGTGGGTTGGGTGGACACATGTCACATCCTGCTTTTAGGGGGAAAACGTTGAGCTATGTTAGGAGAACCACACTGCTTTCAGTAAGTCCTTTTTCAACACCTACATGTTAAAGGCATTTGCCTACACAGGGCAAATTTTAAAGGACAGTGCTAAGAATGACGGTGCCTTTGTAAATCATCTTTTTGTTATGACACTGTTCACAGTATTCATAGCTCAAGAATGCAAGGCCTCCTAAGTATGCCAGGTATCATTTTCATAACAAAGGTACACAAGAAATAAGCACCTTCAAGTTGCAGCTGAACAGATGAGGGCAGAAAGAGCAAGCATTGACAAATGCTTATGGGGATATTTTCCCTCCTTTTGGGAAAGGGAAGGGATCCAATACCAAGCACCCTGAGCGACATGTATGCGCATACATTATGACAGGTCTGCTAATACTTTTGTAATGTGAGCGGATATGCAAAATATAAAATGGGCTAACATAAACTAGCTTTATGCTTTTTTTTCCCTTCTTTTTTTTCTCTTTTCCTGTGATCAAAGTTTAGAGGAGATGGGATATCTAGAAAAACAGAAATGATCCATGCTACTTTTTGGTTAAGATTATCGAAGTGGGAAATGAAAAAGTTAAGGAGATGGAAGAGTCCACACTTGTCTCTCGTCAAACTTTTTTCATTCTCTCTGTAGGATCTGACCACGTACCCTGTTGCAAAGTGAGATTCTCGCCTGCAAAGGCTTTTGCATATATCTGAATGCATACCCTATGAGCTGCTTTTTGGACTTGAACAGGAATGCTCTCCACGTGTAGGGTCAGATAAGCACCAGTCTTTGCCAGACTTTGCCTTGTTAACAAGGATAAACAAGTGGAGACACAAAGAAATTTCCAATTTCGTTCACAGGCAAGTTTCAAAGCTCGCAAAAGTTAATGAAAACCTTCTAGTAGTTTTGCATCAGGCTCTTTTTGAGGTGAAAATGCACCATATTAATTATTTTCAGCAGAAATGGGTTCTTGGTGCCATCCAACCAGAGCTATAACCCCAACGGCCCTTCCAAAGCAGAGTGACAGCCGAGTCACTAATGTTAAAACAGGAATGAGAAAAGAAAAATGAAAAAGAAACTAGGCTACTTCCCCTGAGGAGCTAAATACAGTATTTAATGGCACCTTTTTATAAGGTTAACAAATCAAATGCTTCAGCTATGAATTGTTGCCATCATCACAACTACAACAGGATGACCCTGGACAGCCTGTCTCCACCTAGGTTTTTTCCTCCTGTGACACATAAATAAGGAGGAAGAGGCTGGGAGGCAGTCCAGCCTTTCACCATACTCTGGGCCTTCGAGGAGATGGGTAGCGATAGCCACGTAAGGATTCGGCAGGACAAACAGCAATGTTGTCAACAGAGGGGGAAGACAGCAGGAGGAAGCAAATGGGTACTTGTCTTTTCCTGCGTCTGCAGCAGCTGCCACCTTCATCAGCTGTTGCCTCTGTGGCACCCTGCCTGCATGGGCAGGAGCAGGCAGCACTTGGGTTCCTCCTGTTTAACTCACGCTGAAAGGTTGTCCCCCCTGCCCCATTGACCATAAATGAGTGTGTCAAAAGCAACTGAAGTCAGGATGGCGAGAAACCTTAAAGCTATATGCATAGAGGAGCATCTTTTTTCCAACACTGCAGAAGTGTGGGGCACTTTGGACTCCGTGTCGCTCATAAGTTGCATTTTAATAAGCTGCATTTTAGTGAAGTAGCTTAATACAGGCATATGCCAGAAAATATCTGTCCAGCAGAACAGTAAGGACTGAAGCTGATTTTCCAGGAAACCAACTGCAGCTACCTGACAGGCCTTCTATATTAGGAGACCCTAAATGTACTCATAAGGCATTACAGCACAACAGGGTGAAATTTTGGTCATTTTCACCTCTCTCCTGCTGCTCCAGTGCCACACTTGTGAGCAACAGCCCTGGTTTGGGGCTGCACCGGGTGAGCCGCTCTGCAGCTCCAGGCCCCAACAAATGGTTCCCACTGCAAGAGCCAACAATGGAATCACAAATGCAATGGGGAGTACGGGGTGGTTCGAAATGCTGCCTCCTGATCTGATAGCAGTGCCAAACATGGGAGTGCACAAGATACCGGCACGCAGGGAACTGGGCCGCCTGGGCAGATAATTCCTGGAAAGATCATGTGCGCTCGGACTAACCTTCCTCCTTGGTGCTGATGCCAGGGGCTGCACATTGGACACCACTGGCACAGCATTTATATGTTCTTTTTAGGAAGCCACTTTCTCTGAGTTCCAGAGTTTGGCCTAACTCAGTCCTGCTTGCCAAACAAGCAAAATTTCTATTTAATTAATCCCACGCATGTCTTCAGCAGCCTCTCCATTCAGCTGGCTTAAAGAACCCCATCCATGCCTTATCACAAACTCTAGCCATGTTATTATGATTACTTTAAGCATAATCCGAGCATGATGCTGCATATCAAGTAATCGCCGTTCGTGCAAGAAGTCTGGCTGACCTCCGCAGGACTCTTCACGGGAGAAAAAATTTGCAGGATTAGGACCGAAGCCTGGAGACAAGGTCATCTCTTCCCTCTGCCCACCCCCTCTCCCTTGGCTCTAGCATCCAGTACATGCTGTCCTCTTCGCTACTTCAACACAGTCCTTAAGGCTTTAGACCTGAATGAAGAAAAGCAGAATGGGTAAGCTCTGTGATTCCGGGATATTTAAAGGAGGAAAAAAGGGCAACTGTTAGGCAGAATCTGCCAGGAGGAGAAGGAATTGGTCCGTGCGCCAAGAGGCAAGAGTCCATAGTCTTTGAACTTCAAAGGCTTTCAGGAAAGACAACCTCAAGATACTTTCACAAGCTTTGAACGAGTCAGTTTGACACTCTGCCGGTTTTCACCTCCTCTCCTTTTTTCCACCTAGATAACATTGTTTTTTTCACTTGGTGAAAGGCAAAGTAACTTTAATAACGTCAAATAACTTCACTCCATCATTTATGGGCGCTTACATGTCAATTAGCTCTGGATTGCTGCTATATATTGGGATGGTGTACACGCTTGGAAAAAAGCCCCTGGGAATTATAATGCCAGAAAACACCTTGGCGCTTCAACCCTACCCCATCACTCTGGTACGCCGGCCAGCACACACAGAACACTTTCTTCTGGGGTGCCCCTTCTCCGTACCCTGCTCCCACCCCAGAATTAGGACATTGCCGGAACTGGGTACAATGCTGTTTGCAACCATGCATCTTTAAAATAAGAAATGAAGTCCTGTACAAAACCAGGATCGTATCTCAGGCTGCCTGTGATCCAGCACCCTTATGCTGCCCAAAAGCACTGTGGTGGCTTCTCACAGAAACCACCCCTGTAGCCCCTCCGCTACCAAAACCTTGCCACGCAAACCCAGTACAAACACAAAGACAGAGCTTCCACGTTTAGATAACCGTAGCAAAATGAAGACAAAAACTGTAAGCAATCCCTTTCAAATGCAGACAGGGCAAGGAGCGGCTGCCTAGATGCACTGGCGCTAACGGGGGCCTTATGAACGTTTGACTCGTTTTGCTCCCAGGTTTCTACCCTGAGTCTCGGGTGGGTGGAAGTCATCTGGGGACACAGGCGGGCACGGGAGAGCCCTGCACCTGCGGTTCCCCTCCCGCCGGGGAAGGGGCCAGCTGGCAGAGCCAGAGGAAGGCACAACGTTCGGTGACTCCAGACAAACAAGCCGGCCAACGCAGGGAGGGTAAGGCCGGGCCTGCCTGCTCCGTCCCAGGCACGGACCAAGGGAGGTCAGCGTGATGCTGGGCGTGTTGGAGAGGTCTCGGGAAACCCGGGGCTCTGCCTTGCAGACAAGCAGTGCCAGCAGGAAGGAGGGAACAGCGTCAGAGCCTAAGTCCTGTGAGTATTAATAGTCGTCACATGCTTGTCAGGAGGGGCATCTACCCTTTCACGAGCATGCACTGCCAATAAGAAGTCTTACCAACAGCGGATCTGGGACACCCCAACAGCGTGTTTTGCTAGGAGAGCATGGGAAAAAAAATAATCCGCAACTCTAGCCTTGTTGACAACAGGTCCCTGCAATGTGGTGAACGTCATCTGCCAGGTACTGAATCCCCAGCTCATGCTGACTCTTAACTGAAGAGAAAACCAACCTGCTACATCACCTCCCTACTGCTGACAACAGGATTGGGTTCACTATTGAAGACCTTCTGGAGCCCCACATGTCAAATGACAAGGAGCCCTGCTGTTCTGGTGGGGGTTTTTGATCTTTCGGAAGTACCCAGAGAAAAGCTAGGGGGGAGAGTCCCAGCATCGGCCAAGTTTGCAAGGGCTGCTACTGAGAAAAGGCAATAAACTGGCTGGGAAACGACATGGTGTCATGCCGTTGTCCTGATGCACGGATTTTCGGACATCGCCACACACGCTGCAGCAAGCTCTCCACCCCAGAGCACTGCAATACAGGCACTTCACGAGCTCGACCAGACCAGTCCTCCAGACTGGCAGTGGTTTTAGGAAACGGTCTTCTTCAGGCACAGGAAAAATTCAAAGCATCCTACAGGAGACGATCCATATTCCTCCACGGCTATCCCAACAACTAAGGGTAAAATGAAAAGCCTGGGACAGACGTCAGCAGCTCTCAGGGGCCTGACAAGGACTGGAAAGGAGTGCTTTCCGGCACCAAGAAAAGGCTGGGAGTATCACCTTCCCCTGGGTACATAGCAACAGTTGCTAGTTTTGGCAGGCGGCGAGAGGCAGCGCAAGACGCGAGGGTGACATCATCTGATTATCACCTCGCTTCCCTCGGATTCAATTGGATTCCAATAAGAAATTATTTTTAGAATCGCTACAGACAAAAGCCTTGAAAACTAATTTATTACAGATTTGGGTAGAGGAGGCTGGGGACTGTATTACTAGCAGACAAAGCCTTAACAAGGCCCAAGTATTTGGAAACCAAGACCACAGCAGAAGTAACATGCACATATTAGCAGTGAAGGTAATTAACCTTCTGAAAAACACACTTAAAGGCAGGCTGGATTCTCCACTGCATAAAGTTTTTGCATTTAAGGCCAGATATTCTTCCAAAAGGTGGGATGAAGCTGAAACTGAATTTGGGATTTTCTACTGAAAGAACTGATGGGATCTCTGAAGCTTTTATTCAGAAGGTCTGCCCTTAAAATCTTAAAGTTTGCCTGCCGCCTGTACTTAGGAAGTTCCGTTCCGCTTCGCTAATACAGGCATTTGCAGTTATGAAGACAGTTAAGAATTACTAGAGGGTATCATGACATATGACGTAAATACTCCAGGGGAAGCAACATAGGGACAAAAAAAAAAAATAAAAGCCCTCCAAAATGTTAAGCCAGAGGTCGACTGCTTTTGCCCCGGACACAAGAAACGAGTAACATCATGTCTTGTTACTCCGTGCCACTGAGAGCTTGAAAGTAATTGATCTTGCCTCCGATTTCAAGTTAGCCGTGGTGTTTGTTTAGGAGAAGAGGTTCACATGACAGGCTGGAGTTTCTGAAGGAGACCTTTAGCTGAAGCAGAAGCAGCTCTCTGGAAATACCTAACTGCAGGGATTCCCAGGCAGCCGCGGGTTTGTCAGCAGCAGTCCGCTGCTTGGTGGTACACAGCACTTCATTACATTTATGCAACTACAGGTATTAGTATTTACAGCAAACGGCTTCTTTTTACATGCTTTACTTTGAATATTTGATATCCTTTATGAATTTTAATGGACCATTATACCGTCTTGTGTTTTTTAGCTTGTCATTTAATATGCCTGTAACAGTGACAGAGTAATGAACTACTGAGTGATGTGAGGAACCGTGTGGTATGTCACAACAACTTATAAAGTAACAGGGCAAAGCTTTCTGTGCTTTTATAGGAAGGTCAGATTCTCTGCTCTGCTTGCCCCAAATGACAGCGAGAAAAAACATTTTGAGCAAGAAAGAAAGAAAAAAAAAAGCAAGACAGAAACAAAACTGCACTGTCAGGTTTTCATTTCGTTACAGCCCTCGTAATCAAACCCAGGAACGCTATCCAGTGAGGGGCCCTGGACTATCACATCATCCCCAGTGCAAAACTTCTGACTGACGTAAGCAATTGACTTGTCTGCTAATTTGATTTCTACAACTCACTGCGTCGGGACGTGACCGATAAGAGCTGACTAGCAATTCACACAGATAGGGATTTTGCAGAGCCCTGCACCCCATACAGTGCAGCCAACTCCACCCATTTCTTTCTGCACATGCCACTGTCACCTGCAAATCTGAGGCAGACACACAGGACTCTCTATCAGCAGGACCATATGCCTCTGTAGAGATAGCGAAAGCCAGAGACTGCCATCATCTAGCCAAATAAACAACTTCACATACAAGAAATGACATGTGGCAGGAGAGATCCAGGAAAGGACACGGTTTAAGCCTTGTAAATTCAGAGGCTGTTGCTTCAAGGAACACCTCTAGCAGATGCAGGAGGCAACCCAATAGCCACAGATTCCTCCGCGACACAGGTTCCTATTATGGAGAAGCCAAAGACAAGAGGGAAAAACCATACTCAAAGCAAAGGAGATGGACTTCTTCAAAACTGATGCAACTAAATTGAAGATTTTTAACTGTGTGAAAGGCCTCGGATAAATACTTTGCTAAAAGGGAAAGAAGGGGAAAATGGATGGCAAAAGGCAGGCCAGCAAGTAACATGAGTAATTTGAAAATATTTGGTGGGGTAGGTGGGCAATAAATTACAAACCATTCAGCCTGCGGAGATTTATGAGAGGCTGTCTGCCAGCAAGGCCAAGCAACTCCTTTTTCTGGAGCGGGATAGGCGAGGAAGCGCAAGGGGAAAGACTGAGACTCTTGTTTACTGGACAAAGTAGATTTTTTAAATCCTCAGAGAAGGCAGGGCAGACTGAAAAGGAGACTGCTCAAAAAGCTCAGGCTTCCTGGAGCTACGCACCTTGAGCTGAAGGCTGTGCCAGTACCCGTGGCCATCACCACCTCCCAGCAAGGATGAGGCACTGCTGCTGGAGGGCTGGGCGGTGCTTGACCTTACCTGCCCAAGTCCCATCACACCTTCCTCCTCAAGGGCCAGCAAGGATTTACTGCTTTCCCTGGGGTGTGCAGGGGTCAGCGCACAAGAGAGCGGTGAGCAGTGATGGACGTGCTCCCCGGCACGGCTGCATCCATTCTCCCTCTCCGAAAGCGCCCACTGGGGCTAGGGGTCGGCAGCTCTGCGGGGCAGCGTTCGGGGATCCCCAGGACCTGTCGGCCACTGGCACCAGCAGCTCCACAAAACAGATTTCTCAAATCAAAATATGGTTTACTACTACCAGAAGGTAGCAGCATAATGTTTTCTGAAATCGATACAAAAGAGGACATACGTCTCTCCTAGCTCGGTCCCGTGCCACCACGTTTCAGGAGCTGCTGAGAAGCCGAGATTCCTGCAAACTTGCAGGCAGGTGTCTGCTCCCAGTGAGCGGCTCCTGAACAACTGCCTCCTTTCTGCCTAGAGAAGTTTTTTTTAACTGTTTGTAGTTCCTTTGATCTGTTCCTTCTTAACACTGGCAAAACAAACTGCAGCCGAGGTGGTAGGATCTTCCCCGTTAATAGCTTTAGCATTGTATCTCCATCCCCCTCTGAGGCATCTTCCCAGAGTCATTTTACCAGCAGCCACAGTCTTGCCTGCCCAGTTGTTTTTAAAACTAATTTGATATTAAACCAACCCCACACAGCCCTACAGTAAACATCCCCAATACTGGGGCATACACCCTCTCCATCCCCAGCAGGAGATGCGCACCACAGTGGGGACAGAGGGCGAAGAAAAGCAGGACGAGCCCCGCTGCCGACCTTTTAGGCACCTTGGATGTCCAAGCTGGGAGTTGAGGCTCCTCAGGTATCCTGAGACCTGATGCTTGTTTCAGAGCACCAGAGATCAAAACTGCCCTGCCACTCACATGAGGCACAGAGGCACATGAATGTAGACCGTGACGATTTTCTCCTCTCTCCCCAAAGTTATTTTTTTCCTTTAGCTTCTCCCTTTTCCTTGCTAAACTGCAAGCTCTGTGCAAGCTGTTCTCATCTTTGCATGCCCAGAGAAATAAACCAAATGATAATAATAGCATATGAAAAATGGGAAATGTGTCTCAAGAGCATGGTCTTTCTATTAAAGTGACCAGAGGCACAACGCTCATGCCCCAAAGGCAGGGGAGGGCACACAGGCAGCAAGGTATGGGAAGAGGAATTAGTACTCACCAACACATGCAATAATTCACCCAAACCAACAGAAAGGAGCTACAGGCTTTCTTCTTGCCCTTCTCAAGTCAACGACTTGTAACAAACAATAAAGATTTCTCTACCAATAAAACAGACAAAGCACTTAATACCTGTAATTTTAGCCTCAGAGGGTAAACTATTTAATCCTTCATTTTTTTAGTTCTTTTACTTCTGAAAAGATCACTAGCTCCTCACTCTGGTGCTTCCACCAGATTGCTTTCCAGCAATTTAACAGGCATCAAATAACAAGATAACAAACCAATAAACCTCAATCCAAAGGCAAAATCTCTCTACCCTTGTTTAGAGCAGAAACTTTCCTATTCAGGTCCCTCGGAAAAAATCCAGCATAAATAAATACAGTGCTTTTCCTACTCTCTTCATTTAGAAAAAAACCACCACCACCACCATGTGGTGCAGCCTGAAGGCCACGGCTTTCTAGAAAGAAAGGCCAAGCGAAACAGTTGCTCCTGAAGTGTTTGCCTGCCTGCAGAAACAGGGTCACACCAAGCAATGAGCAGCCAGACGAGTGCCTTAAATCACACATCACAGATGCTTCTTGGTCCTCCACGAAGCTAACACAAGGAAGCGCAACCGCTACGGCCAGTGAAGGAGCGTGGGGAGGCAGTAAGAAATTACAGGGATGCTGCCACTATGCTGACCGTACTTCTGCCTGACAGCTCCTCGAAAAGGCAAGACTGCCTGGTCACCAACAACAGGCAGGCAATGGGTCAGGCAGACAAAAGCCCTGTATCTCCGTTCTGCAGAGGTAGAGGCATGAGCGGGTGGCAGAGCAGGTGGGAAGCAACGTATCAACTGGAAAACTACCATGAACAAAACCCCAAGTATTGCCACAAAAACATGAAAACCCAGGGGAAAAAAAACGAAGTTTCTGTGAAAATACTGCAATAGGTTACCTTTATGTGGATGACTCTTCACGCTCGCCTAGACTGAGTCACTCTGTGAACTGCCTCGCGGTCCATCTGTCTGCCAACTCCTGGCTAAACTTGAACATCCTGTGACTGAAATGAATGCATCAAAGGCTAAAGCCCCGCAAGGTAACAAGGTTTTCTTTGTCTAGCACTTCCAGATGCACCAGCATGCCCCTTACACTAGCTCTTATTCATCCTCTGGGTCTGCATTTGGTATGTTTCTGACTTTCAGAGCCTGTAAAAAACTGGTAGACTTGGACTTTGCCTCTCACCCTGCTGTCATGGACTTCCTCAATCCACCTCTCCCCACGTACCGGCAACATCCCTCCGCATCCCGCTCAGCCCCAGTGTTGCACCATTACCTTCTGCAGAACGCATAGGGCCAAAAACTTCTGCATGCCATGACTTTCCCTCTTGCTGTTTTGAGTGCTTTCGATGCAGACCTTACCCAAGCACGGCTGCCAAAACCTGCCCTCCTCACTTGCAAAGCATCACTATGACACGCACCATGTCTGCTGCTCCCTCAGTGATCTCCACTCCCCCCGTACCACCCCCAGGTCAGAGATGCTGAACCACTGCCTGCTTCCCGCGCTGCAGGGAGCCCTCCTCCGTGCACTGCTTAGCACTCGCCTTCGGGTGCCATTTAGCCAGGGCCAGGTCTCCCTGGAAAGAAGCTTGCAATATTTCGTACAAGAGCTACTACAGGGGAAAAAAAAGTAGTTTCGGATGTGCATCTGGTTTCAGGTTTTTGTTGCTTTGAATATAAAATTTTGCTGCCACCTATGTAAACAATTTTCAAATACTGGAGGACACAATTGCTGCAGACAAATGCAGGCACAGAAACCACGCTGACACCATCTCTTACAGAAAGCAAGCCTGCATTGCTGGATTCTGCACTTCCACCGTCTGCCTTTCAACCTACTTGCAGTTGTAGTGGGAAGCAGGAAAAAAAAAAAAAGTATTACTTACATTCCCAGCTTTCCTCTCCAAATCAAGAACACACTCCTATCTCTTAGGTGACAATATAAACTAAAATCATTTTTCCTGCCCTCACTAAAACCATTTTAAAAGCAGTAGTCAGGAACAAAACAAACATCCCAGCTAATGTAATGTGTATTACTCAGTGATGATAAACACTATACACCCACCTAGACTTTTCACTTGATGTGGTTGGAAACTGCTATGTAAGATGGAAAAAGTAAGGTAGGCTGCTTTTATTTTTGGCATTTGTTTAAGAGTGTAGGCTTACTGCAGCAGTACATTTACTCTGGCTCCTCGTACCGCTTGCAGCCAACTGTGTAAAGGTATTTTGTGGCTATTTTTTGAGGGGAAGAAAGAGGTATCACCCCTGTGTCTTCTACTCTGCCAGGCTGCAAGAAGGAAGCGCGCCGGGAAGGGACCTCCTCTTCCTCACCCGCCAGAGCACAGCTCGGCAAGGTAAAGCTCTGTCTAGCCAACAAAGCTCTTTACCACGAATATCCCTATTAAACACAGCCTTATCAGAGACCAGTTTCTGCAGTCTGAAGCAGTCAGGAATTAACTTTGTCAATATTTAAAATTTCAAGCCAGGATTAGAGCCCGGACCCAAGGGGACGCGAGCAGGCGTGCGAGCCACAACACAGGCACCCAACCCTGCTCACGCCGTGCCGAGGGGCTGCCGAAGCAGCCGGGGATCAGGCTCTGTACCCACCGCCTTGGGACCACCCTGGCCCCCCAAAGGGCTGGCTCCCCTAGACAGCTGCAGCAGGAGGAGGGGGATGCTGAAACTCGCCTATCTCGTGGGACGTGAGGGAAAGGCCGTGCCCGGGCTTGCATAAGGGATGGGGCTGGGGAAAGACCCCAGGTCCAGCAGCACTAGCTGCATGCGGAGGACAGGGAAAGCCAGCCTGGAGGGGCCAGACAGCACCCCACAAGCACAGCCCGGGACCTTCGGGATGGGAGGCTCACCAGCGCTTCCTAAAAGGGTGCCCCTGGCCAGCAAGGTGCACAGCCAGGACGTAAACTCATTCGGTACGCTCCTTCGGCAGCCTCTGGCTCTAATCCCCACCCACGGGATCAGGCTATGTCTCCTGCCTTATCCACAAGATGAAGCCGTCTATCCCCGACACAGCCCTCGGGGCAGGGCTGGCGGGACCAACGCCGCCTGCCTTCCCTCCAGGGTGAGCCTCCACTGGCACAGCACGGCATGGCACGGCTGCCTGCCCAGCCTGGAGAAGGTGCGAGCTTCACCCCACCACCCCGTGAGTCAATGTCTTAATGAGACCTTGCTCCTCCTGCTACATGTTGAAAGATAGCAATGCTATTGATGGAGACTCCATGAAACACGTTCGTAATACCGCGCTAACAAGGCAGCGGCAAGGCTCTTGTGCCCTGTCATTACCAATCCTAGTGAAGAGCCTTCATGCTGCCCTTTCCTACAGACAGAAATCTCTGCAAAAAAAAAAAAAATCAATGTTGCTGTACTGTTTTTGTCAGACCTACCAAGCTCGGCACAGTCCTCAGGTGTAGGTGCTGGGTTTTTGCCAGAAAAAGTCAGCCTGAGTAAGCGGTGAAAATAAACAGTATGTTACGGGAAACACTGCAGTCTGCATTTTTTTTTTCCCCTCAGATAATCCATTGTCCGAACCCAATATGCTGCTCCTTACATTTAGTGCAACAGGGGATGCTTGCAGTGATACGCGCTGCAAAATAACAATTCACATGTCATGACATTAATCTTAATACTTGTGGTTGTAATAAGGGCTATTCCAAGCCTGTAATACACTCTGCAGTTTTGCATTGCCCTCTCAACTGAAAAATGGAAGCACCTTTCCTGGGACTCACAGTATTGCTGCTAGCTCCTTTCCACTGAAGGCATACAGAACTGGTGAAAAAACAACATATAAATAGGTAGAATGACATGAAAATCAGAGGTTATGACCACTAGCCTTTTGTATTTTTCCACTGGTGGTGTTAGAGAGCCCAGCAAAGAACTGGAAGGAAGGTTAGAAAAGTTGTAGGAATAAAGGAGAAGAGAGCCATTTTTGATCTTACCTTCATTTGTACTGTACCAAGCCTCTTAGCTGAATTATAGCCTTGGACCAAAAACCAGAAATGTATTATTCGTTCTGTATTAATCTACATATCAAAATCATCCACGCTAATGACTGCTTAAGATTTCACTGCAAGTTCCTCTGTATTCCTTACTGCCCAGAATACCTGTGCACCTCCCAGTAAAGCAGAAGTACATTTCAGTGCATGCCTAAACCACAATGATTTTTAAACCCTTCCCCTCCCTTTGAGCTTACTTTACAACAGGTACTAAATGGTTAAACTCACTACTGAGTCCAGGTATGAACATGGGGAAAACACTTCCATCGCTTTTGGCATAAAGTAAGTGCAAAAAGTTGCCTTTCTGCTTGACTAAAAGCCTGAAAAACAAACAATGCACACAGCATACGTTGTTCAAGAAGGAAGCGCAAACAAGCTTAAAAGCAGATTAACTGTGTAGGTGTCATGCAGGAGCAAAGCCGGCAGAACCTACTGTTCCCACCCCAGCACCCCGGGCAGCGGGTGCAGAAACGGCCGCGCAGTGCCGACTGGGATCCTGACCGTTAACCTCCGTGTCAGCGCTGGGAAATCCAAACTGGCACCTCAGAGAATAAGCAGCTATTAAAAAATAAGGTACAATCCTGGTCTCTCCTGCAGCTCCGACAGGACCTCTGTCTCACGCCAGCAGGAGCTCAGCAAGCAGAGCGAGAGCAGAACATGCCCCATATGATGCGGAGATCTCTTGTAAATGCCTGGGTTAAACCCAGCCGCAGACAGCAAAACAGAAATGCAATTATACTGCATGTGCCATTTTAAATTATTAAATGTTTTAACTTACTCTGATTTAAACATAACAGCATCTAGGAAAAATTAAGTTTTTACCGTGCTTACACTATATCAAGGACTGGCTACTATAAAGAGACAGGAAAAGATACGAGACAGAAAGTGCAGACTGCTAGATGTTTTCAGCCTCCTTCAAAGTTGTTCCCTGTTCAAAAACAGGCTTTGGTGTGAACTTTTGAAACCTACTAACTATGCAAAACCTTCTATTACCTGTGATGGTATTTCTCTGGCACCTGCAAACTCCGCGTGCATCTAACAGTCCGTGCCCTGACAAATCCAATAACCAGGGTTATTTAATCAAATAACCTCCTTTAATCAAAACAAAAAGTGACTAAGAAATTGCACTTTGGTGTTGCAGGAGACAACCTGGGAAAGGGTGTGAGGCTCAGAAAGACATCCCAAGGAACGGCCGTCACACACAGAGCACAGGTACAACCCAGCTTTAAAAGCCCCCGTATGCGAACTCCTGCAAGCCTCTCCCCCCAGGCTTTGGTGAATGCTATCCACACTAGAAGCTAGGCTGGTGTAGCAGTCCCGTGGAGACACAGTCCACCATCACCAAATTTAAAAAAAGAAGGAACCAGGCAGGGCAGCATAAAGTCCTGGCCGTCTGCCCCGCTCACTGCAGTGGAAATATGCGACTAAAGGAAAGATGTAATGAAGCTACTACTAGCTCCAGCATTTAAGGCTTCATTTTATTTAGCTTGCATACTAAGAGCTTTAACAAGACAAGGCCTTCACCCCCAAAGAGCACGCACTCCTTATTTAAAGACTGATTTGTCCTTTTCCACACAAAACAAAGAAGCTTTCGGCGAGCCAAAACCTGTGGGGAGATTTTCAGTCACCAGAGGCAGGAGTAGGTGCCTTGACTCCTACTCAAGTCAGCAGAGATCAGGTGCCTAACCCATACGTGCCTCCGACATCCCCTCAGTAACAGCTTAATGCAACAAAAGGGAGAAGCAAACCAGCGTTGTCTGTAGGGTACTTCTCAAGCAAAAAATACAAATTGCATGTGACAGGCTGCTGCGTGAGTTTGACTGTATGCGTCTACATGCAAGTGGAGAAGTATGCCAACCTCAGAAGGGCATATTGCTGCCAGTCATTTTTAATAAAAATAAATAAATAAATAAATAAATAAGGCATCCCAGAGACCCCATAGGCCCCGTTACACAAGACCCTTTGATTTGGCCAACCTGCAATTTGGAAGTAGCATGTGCCACTGCTTGCCCACAGCCACGGACCCCATGGGCCACAGAGCTCAAACATCAGGGCTGACCGTGCCAGGCACAGTGCACTAACAAGACTCCCGTCCTACTGCCCTAAAAGCTAATGCCAGTCACCCCCCAAACTTCCTCTTTCTCTTTAAAGGCATTCATCTTCGGGTCCCAATGCATCTGTTTGCAACAGCATCACATCCCTCCTGCCACAGCTGTGAAGCACGTACCTGCCAAGTAGGGCAAAGGCCGTGCTTTGAGGAACACGTCCTTCAGAGGCAACGCTGCCTCGAGAGGGTCTCTTCTCCCACTGCCCAGGCCGGTCCCCTGGGCACTGGCCCCCCAGGATTTTCTGGAGTGCTTAGGTGGTTGCATGAGTGAGGAACCAGCCCAAGGTAAAAATACCCTTGATCTTCTGGTGCATCATTTCCCCTCGTTAGCAGTTCCCCCATCTAGAAAGCTGCCTGCCTACACACAGCTCCACCTCCACGATGTGAGTGCAGGCTCACGTTGGGCGTCACTGGTGCAAACAGGGCTCCCACAGTCCTATCTCCTTTTTTTTTTTCCCTGCCCCCTTCCTCACAGATTTTGGCCAGATCAGCTCTCTGAACTAGCCTGCCGAACAGCAGAAGAATTGACGTTAGTGGAGAAAGGGAGGACACGGGAAACCATGGCAGATGTAGGGAGAAGAGGGAGGACGCAGGACAACCAAAGACCTTAGGGTCAGCTTACACCGCCGTGGAAAATGTAGCTGTCAGAAGCAGTGCTCCTCTCCGTGCCCTAACGTGCAGCTAGCCTCAGTGAGCACGGGAACATCCCCTGGGAATTTACAGCCATGGCTTCAGATGAAAGCAACCAAGCACCCCAAATTCATGGATTTTTTAAGAAGTTTTGGTTCAACTTTCAGAAGTGGAGAAAGAGCAAAATACAAAATTTAGATCCAAATCTTCCTGTATAGGATGCCTGGACTAAGGCAGGGGGCCAGGTCAGGCACCTATTAATTAAAAATCTCACCTAGGCCCTGCTAGCTTCCAAAAGGCTCTTCTGCTCCTAACTTCACAGCACTGCAATTGAACCACCATTTCCCTCCCCCTGCCCCCACCCCCTTACCTTCTGCAATTCTCCCTCGGTGATAAATACTGAAGTTTGTGAACACACTGGCATTTTGATGTGGTTTTTTAGTTCACAAAACCACTCAAAGCGACACGAGTATTTGGCAATACTGGAGACACCATACGCAGAGGGTTATGTTCTCACACCAAGCATCTGGGGAGAAATATCCAGCAAGGTGTTGGTGTGCTAATGTGAAATCACTTCATAATAGTCAGCACCTCCCTCCGCTGTTAGCATTTAAAAGAGGTCAAGGCTTTCGGAGGGACCCAAGACAATTAGATGCTCCAGACTCATTGAATTTCAATTAGATTTGTGCACTTACTTCCTTTAGATTCTTCTAAAATCAAACCCCCATCACTTACACCTATAATCATACTTAAGTTTTAAAGCGCCTTTCTCCCTTTGTGTTTATGCAAGTCTTTATTGAGGAAAATCTTTTGTGTGGATGATTAACTTCAAACATACTTAAATATTTCTTGAAGTAAACACAACTTAAGCACATTTAGATTTAAGCAGGTGCTTGCCTGCTCTTCTGAAGAAAGATGAACTTAATTACATGTCTACCTATTTTTCTAAACAGGGGCCCTCCATGCATCTAGTATTACTTTTTGCATGTTTGGGGTTTTTTTTAAACAAGATGTTCACACCACACTACAGTTTATAGACTCAGTTATTTTTAGTTCCCTATAATACTCTCAGACTGGGATATGTGAGTACAGAACATACTTATTTTGAATATATTAATTTTCATCTGAAGAAAACCATTTACACATACCCAGTTTCACTACAAATTTAAGCAGTATACGATTGGCACTAATTGTTGGATATGCCATATTACTGTGTAATATGCTCATCTTCTAAAACCTTGAGTTGTAATCTTTAATAATATGTCCCTAAACAGCGGTCTAAACTCAGCTTCTCCACTTATTTTGTCTTACCGTATTTGACTTGTTAAGAATCTTCCCGAAAGCTGCACTCAAAGGGCAGTAAAATGTAAAGATCCACATTAAGATAGACATATTTGGATTCATCTCGTTAGAAATCACTAAGGCTAACTTTCATATTCTAAGTAATGCATAGATGAAAGACAGGCACTAAAGTACTTCCCAATGAAATGTGGGGAAGTCCTTGACAGCGTCTTATATAAGACTTTTTAAAAAAAAAAAAAAAAAAAAGCACAAGCACAGCAGACATTGAATGACCACTCTCATATACGTCTACATCTAACTTCTAGTCTGAGGAACTTGTACCTTGAACCTTTACAAGCACACAGCTTGGCCAGAGCAGAGTTGGGAGAAGCCAGGACGGGGGTAAGGCAGGGACAGCGGCTGAGGTCAGCTTGCCTGCTAACACGCTCTGTTAAAATTGCAGCTGCACCAGAGTGGAGGTTTTATGCAGAAAGTGAAGCGACTCTGCCCTTTTGCACATCTGTGACGCAATGCACTATTAAGCAAAATTAACTGATTATGTAGCAAACACGGCAAAATGAAGCACTGACTCCTCTGACAGTGCTATCTCCTTTTTAATGAGGCACAGAACAATCTGTTACCAGGCCTAGAGCTGCAGACAGTGTTTATGGTAATGGGTCCCAGCTCATCTATTTTTTTATAGTTGAGTACGTACCTCAGATGCCAGAGGTATCATACATTAACTGCTGAGCCTACAGGGGCACAATATCTGGCCGTGTCACTGGATATTAACAAACGTGCAAATGACCTCCATCAGTTTAATACGTTTAATGACATCTATTTGAGTCCTCCCAATCTGTTCCAGAGGCCTCCACGTTGCCTTATAAACACTTGGTCCAATCCATTCACACCTGTGTGGCTCATCCTCCTCCATTACCTTGAACTTTCCTTGCGTCCAGTATGTTGTGCTGCCCATGCTTAACTTACCAGGCTTTTGTATGTCAAGGAGCGGCTGAACAACACTGCTAGGAAACCCTACAGGCAACTGCAGAATCAGCTAAACTGTGTACAAAATAGGTCACTTCTGCATTATCGAATGTACTTAGTGCAATTACAACACAGAGAACCATTCTGAGCTGAAAAAAATATAGTAAGGAACAGAGAAGAAGGGAAAGCCAGCAACAGCAAATGTGAAGTCCTACTCCTTCGCAAGAGAAGGCCATCTACGTTTCTGTCTGGAAAAAGAACAAGCTTTAAAATGGACGTGGCTTTTATCACATAATTAAAGGCTTCAAGAGGACATATTTAGGTTTTCTGGTATTGTGACAAACATCGGAAGCAAGAGCATGGAATAAAGCATGAAAAATCTGTAAAAGCAGCCTCTATAAAGGAACCAGATGGGAGCTGCTACTCATGCAAGAACTGGGTGGGAAGCCCATCCTTCCCAAGATGTCTTTCCTCATCACTTGAAACTTCTCAGAAGAGCATGTTGGAAAGGGGAAGAACGTGCTTTGCAGGGCTTTTAGCTTGTCAATTCCCAGTTCTTGAGGCCATGCATCTTTGAAAGAAGGTCTCTGAAATCTGCTCTCCAGTGACCATTGACACCAACCCCTCTGCCTGGATATCCTGCTTAAAATTCACACGCAACTAACTCCAGTGAACGACTCTTGCTAAAGTGAGGCTCTTCCCCTAAGGAGACAAAGTCTTGTATTAAACATACCCTGACATGTGAATGTCTTGCATTAACAAAGCAGGTTGGCACACAACACGAAGATGGTAAGTGAGCACCCCTTCCTACACAAAGCAGTCCACAGGCTGCACTTCTTCCCCTTGCAGACAGAATCCCTTGCAAACCATTACAGGATTGAGTGTTTTGTTATGTGAAAACACAAATGCAACTTAACGCCTTTAAAACTAGTACGCCTTTAAAACTAGTAAGGGCTCACCTTGGAAGTTGAAATTCAAACCATGTTGAACGAGACAACCAAGTGAAGGTGTGCCACGAGAAGTACAACTCTTACTATGTAGCATGTAGACTGACAGGAAAGCATTGTGAGGTATGAGGTGTTTCATGTCGATCCAATTTTTTCATGTCAATTATCAAATTATTTCGTATCAATCAAAATCACTCTCCACTCCATTCTTAAGACACTCTCCAAACAGGCCATAAGCGTTACTGAAAACAACAAGACACCTTTGTTTTCTCTGCAGTGTCATTTCTTGTGCAAGGTGAATGTTTTCATCATCTAAACAAATGGGTTTCATAAAAGAAAAAATACATGAAAATAAAACTATTCTGATTTCTTGTTTGCTTTTAGTACCTCACTTGAGAAATACAGGTCTAAAGATTACATACAGGATAGCACTGATGCAGAAAGGGATTGTGTCACCACACAGAACTGTAACTAGACTAATTCTTCCATCTCCTCCTAATCCCTCTGAGAATGCAGGATATTTACTTGTATCATCACCATCGTTCGGCTTCCCAGCCCTGACTGCTGGTTACAGTAGTACAGTATGTACTGTTCAGAGTTGCCGAGTCAAAGAAAAAATAGCTCAAGTAATTAGAAAACAAACAAACAAAAATAGACTTTTCTTTCTCTCCCTCCCCTCCTCCTCAAATAAAGCAACATCACAGACTGTGAATCACACCACAGCCATCGTATGTCCGTACCAAAAGTCTTGTACTTGCTATTTCTTTCGCTGCGCATGTAGACAAGAGAAAAAATGTTTCACTGAGAGTTAGTCACCATGAAGTACCTGCTGAGCCAATCATTTATCTTTGCAATGCAGGGGACCTCAAGATGTTGACTGCCGTTTATGGACTGCAGATTTTTGGAGGAGGGAGTATTAACCAGGGAGAGGTCACGTCATATGTTTGATCCTAGTATTTGTTTGCTTAGGAGCAGCATGGTTTTGTGTGACTTGTTCAGTTTTACAAAGTACCTGCCAACACTGAAAGTAGTTTTATTTTTACAAGAAAATCAAGAAATATAATATACTATGTTATATAAACACTCTTTCTCTCTTTGTGCCTCAGTTTGGACCAGATGTATTGCTAACACATAAACTGGACCCCTAAAAGCTTCTCTCCGACTGAAACTGAAAATTAACAACGTGCACGCATCCCAAGCAGCAGGTGAACAGCAGTGTCCATTTAAATAACACCAGAAAAACTGGAAACAATTTACAGTAAGTTTTCAAAACCAGCATTTAACACTGGCATAAAGGCTCTAGGCCACACAAGGATGCCTACTTTCAGGTAGAGATATGCTATGGCTGCGCTGAAAGGCATGGGCAGAACGGAAAATATACTTACTTCAGCCAACCACTGCCAGTGTATTTCTCTCTAAAGAAAGCAAATGGCTGAATAATCAACTGCAAATGACTTCTGGGTCAGAGAAGGAGGCGGGGAGGTTGAAACCTTGAACTACGCTGCTGATGTATAGTATCTTTATCTCCCTGCTGCCTATGGCGTGTAGTTGCTGGTTATCTCAAAGGATGAATGACCTGCCTGCAATGAATTATGCCTGCTTATCTTCCAGACGGGGTACACACTAAGTCATTAAGTCATCTAAGAGTATAACCCCAAGGGAATTACTAAATGAATGCAAAATCCTGTCCTGCTCTTAGCGGTTGTGTCAGACTTCTGCATGCTTCTGGTGCAAGCACGGGGGG
>JAVKLA010000014.1:21552062-21596209 GCA_034782735.1 Sagittarius serpentarius | reverse complement strand
TTTCTTTTTCCCACAGTACTTCACACCCAGAGACGTACCATGCACCTCCGGAAGGGTGATTTTAATCTTATCTTCCTATGCACAGTGGTTTATATAAGGACTTAGTTTTCGTTCTCTTATATAACACCTATTTTTTCACACTGTGCCTCCAGCCACTACCATAAATGAGGAGTTAAACTGCATGATGGTGAAAAGATTTCATTAATAGACTAGCTTCTAAGCTTGCGAGCACTCTGCTAAAGGAAAAATAAAAGCAACAGATTTTCAGTTTTAGTAGACAAGGACAGCAAGGGCTCCCTTGTTAGCTTCTATTTATGGTCCCACAGCAGATGACCTGAATCTCCTCCATACTCATCCCCCTCTACAGAGCCTATAGCTTAGATTATTCACTTCTTAATGAAAGCACCACCTGCCAGATGGACAAGAGAATAATTACATTACACTTACATTAATAAAATACATACGAGTCCCGTTTGCTGTGCACAGAGCAGTGCTTTACATCTGGATCCGTGTACAGTAGAAAGACTCTCAGAAATGGGATTTTCCTTGTTGTACTTTGTGGTAATGAAGATCAAGATCTGATTCATGCAATTGCCCGATGCAAATCTGCTTGATGGGGGGAAAGCAGCTCTTGGAGTAATAAACTGCGTTTCCATATCATCTGAGCTCGCTGGGTTTTGTAGGCCAGGGTTCAACTACTGCATCTGCAACACGCTGCCATTCCCACCTGAAACCCCAAGCAGAAGGAAGGAGACACCACCAGGAGCTACACAGAAGGACGGAGCTCTAATGGGAGTCAAATAGCGGCAATGACCTTATCTGAACTTGACAAAAAAGCTTTGGATTTAATTTCAGGGGTGAGCAAAAGTTCAAGCCAATTATGCCCCAGTATCCCTAATATTACCCACAGCATCAACCAACAGCATGTCCTACCCTGGTGGTATGTCTCAGGGAGCATTTCCACCTCTCTGCTAAAAGCCTCATTATTCATGTTTCTGGGAACCAGAGGCAGAGAATTAGAAAACAAAATGCCTGAATGGGCGATGTAGCACATAGTAGTTTCATCATTAAAATGATGGCCACAGAATGAGTCACTTACTGTATGGCCACGGCTGCACCTGCGTTGAGCTGAGGAGTGCAGGAAATTGATTTCCCTTCCCCAGGAACATCCTGAACCTTTATGGCTTTTATTCAGGAGGGTGAGAAGACCAGCAGGTGCTTTCTGCTGGTTGAATCCATTTCTCTCTTCCCCCAAGAGAGGCTACGTCTTTAACAAAAAAGGCTACACTGTTAAAGTTTAACCTCCAGAAATTCTGCTAAGATAGAAATTCTGGTGATACCGTTTCTTTCTGTCTGTTCTGCTACTCCAAACTCTGGGGCTAGTGAGACTTTTCCAACCTATTCCTACTTTCTTGGCTCTTGTTCCCTAGACGAAGCAGAACTGTAAAAGACCCTTTGGGGACTTACCAATCCATGTTTGCAGACACTTGACAAAACTACTGGTTGCTTTGACTGAAAACTTAAACTCTGCCATTCAGTTCAATGGTACTAGAAATGCATGGCGTTTGCATCTCCTGGATGGCAGTTGTCCTCGCAGGGTGAAAGAACAGAGGCACAGCCTTCAGTTGGCACCTGGTTCACTCACTTTGCTACTGGGAAAAACAGTAAAGTTTCTCCTTAGAAGGACTATCATGATTGGGGGAAGTAAAGAAGATGGAAGAAGCCCAGTGCTAACACTAAGCAACGCTGCAAAAGCCTCACATACAAGCCATCCTGTCTTTCTGGCTGACGACTAAACACGTATTTCCTTGAGGGAAGAAAACACCTCCATCACTTCGCCTGAGACCCGAACGTCAGTCCCCGCCAGCCAGCAGTCCTAGTTTCACCAGGAGCCAGACACCAGCCCTGGATGGTTTCCATCAGCATCCCATTAAGCCTGTGCATGTGCAGCTCTCTCAGAATTTGCAAGAGCCACGTGTGTATTCAAGAGCAGATTTGGATGTTGTGTTTGTTTCTGGCTTCGTAATGGTTCTCATGTCCCTTAAGTAACAGACTGTGTTCTGGAAATTCAGTAATTTCTTAAACATGTTCACAAGTTTATCCCTCTTATCTGGCAAACAATATCGAAGCTATCAAATGTCTGTAGCTTTTGTTTTTACTTTTGAAGACAAAAGACTGTTCCTCTGAAGGAAGATGTTGGTTAGATCACGTACTTCAGTGCTCAGGAATCTTTTTTCTTCACCATACCAATGCCCTCAGAGGTCCTGCTACGTACAGCTCCTGGTCTGTCTCCTAGGTTCCACCGAGTTAGTCTAAGCAGATGCAAGGTGTCACAGACTAACGCCTGTGTCACGGAACCAAAAATCACCTCAGAACATGAAATATGCAAAGAAGAAAAAACTTTGCACAGGGTATAGTTCAGGTAGCCCATGTTACAGATCATCTACAATCCCAAGCAATTCCCAGTGTTCTTGGTAAAAGCAGGGTATAGATCTAAATTCCCAAACGCAGCAATGTTTATTGCACTAGCTCAGTGATTCACTAAGTACAGGATGTGCCCAATTATTCTGTGTATTTTTCCAATCCTATTTCATAAACTTCAGTTGCACAAGTACAGCAATACATTCTTTCTTGCTTATCCATTAAAATTCATTTTAAGAAAGGCCGTCCGACTCGAACAATAAAATCACCAACTGCCTATATGTGTGGGGTTTTTTGTTTTGTTGTTGTAACCATGGAATCAAAAACCTCGGCTGTTAAATGCATATATTCTGTGATACAATCGCTTTCTTTTTTGTCTCAACCTGCTGAGAAAAGTTTTGCTTTTAACTTAGGATGCTGGGTTTGTTCCAAATCCAAAAATTAAAAACAGCAGTTCTGAGGGACACAGATATCTACGCCAACAACATTTGGCTGCCTAACATAAAAATTAGCAGAATTGTTATTACTAAAAACAAACCATTAGATCTCTCCAAGATAAATAAAAACTTAAAATTCTGACTATTCAGTCCACAAAGCTGCTGATTTAGTTTGTTTGAACACCACACCATGGATAAAATAGATACAACTTCAATTTCTGTATCTCTAAAGCTAATTTCACTACCTTAAGCAAGCTGGCTGGAAACTGAAGCTTCACCTCTTTTTCCTTCTAAGATGAGTTACTACAAGTAAACACAAATCTTTCTGTTGCCGTTGAAATCTCATCAAGGTAGCACGGCAGACAGCAAGCGATACCTTGACAAGCATGTCCCATACTCGGGACTACATGTTCAAGATTATTTTATGAATTAAGTCTGGGGTTTGTTGCAAAAGCAGCAAAGACAACAACGTGGAAAATGAATGCAGTGCAAGGTCCCCATCTCCCACCAAAACACACACACATTGTTTGCGAGAACCCCAGCAGCTAGGAAGTACTCAGCTGTGATGAGGCAGGTTTCACCTGGAGAGCTCACACAACCCTACTTGAAGCAGATGGGGCAGTCTGAGGTGCAGTGGCTTGCCACCAGCCACGCAGCACCCACGGGTGCCAGAGATGCAAAGGAAACCTCGACTTCCTAAACCTCCGGCTAGGATCACCCTGGCTGTGCCCACATGAGGGGTGGTCCGGAGCAGTTTTGACGCAACCCCCCACGGCCATCCCTCCCATTGCAAGCTGGCTTCGTTCGCAGGGCAGCTCTGCTGGGCCCAAACTAGATTCCTTTCAAAGAAAACTGAACGGGAAATTCAGGTCCAGGGATGCACTGTACGCCCTCCCATCTTTTAACAGAGATTAAAGGATCTGAAACAAGTTGTCGCTTGGACAGATTCAACCTACAAATGCAGTGGGGCCATTTGGTCCAGAGGACCAGACTAAATCTGGTCTGGAATAAAATGCTCAGTTTGAATATAGTGTAGATACAGGACCCTCTGCACCTGCTGCTTTGACCTACTCATCCTCTCCCACTATGCCAAACAGCACAATAAAGTCCCCGTCTCTCTAGCAGGGAAAGCTGCCAGGCCAGTCAGTGCCTCTTCCTATGCGTGCAGGACAGACACCTACCATATTTTTCCTGGACAGCTACGTATTGCACTAACAAATCATTTTATGCACTAAATTTGATGAAGAAGGCAAAACCTTGAAATTTCAGATGACAAATTCGCAAGGCAGACTGGACTTGTGGTTTAACGTTGTTGACAACGCAGGGAGCATCTTATCCCCTGGTCCAGCTCATATGTGCTCTTCTTTGACAGTACCTGCACATCTCTTGAACCCCATCATAGCAAGTACGCTGGTAGCAGTTCCCTCCTACAAACCTGCAGCATCTACACTGCTCCACAAGGCCAAGTGACACCTGAAAGGGAACTGCCATCATTTGATGTGACCCATTAGTTAGACCACCCACTCTCTCCACTGCAGCTCAGAAGGCAGAGACCGAGCTGCTTTGAGACCCTAGGATCTGACAAAACAATGCCACCTAAACCAGGCTGGCCAGTTTGAAGCAAGCCCCCTCCTCCTCTCAGCAGAGGTTTACCTCGGGTAGCTGCCCAGCACTTCAAGGAAATTAGTGTCACCTCACCACTTGGTGTGCACACCCTGCAGCAGTCACTTGTCAGGCTTTGCAACCTCACTGGAGAGAGACATGAGAGTAAGACAGGCCAAATTAAAACCCTAAGCCCATTAATCACACCCTCATGACTTCAGATAATGCAACATACAACATGCACCATATGCTTATGTAGGTCTTGCCTTTGGCCATAATCTAGATTATGGAATAAACTAGGAGCAGAGCTACGGTGAAAAAAAGAAACAACACAAGTGAGGAGGGACAGGCAAGGGTCACGTGAATTCGCTCCCTCGACAAAAGGCAGTTATGCAAAGAGTTCATACCTGAACTCAAATGACTCAATTAACATTCCTGAAATGAAACTCATCAATTCTCCATGTAAAATGAGGCCAAAACTGATGGCACGTACCCACTCTTTGAGACGCTCAACACTTGAAATGGAGTTCAAATGGATCATTGCAGCTTCGCAAAGTTCTCTGTGAAGAACTGCCAAAGGAGCAAAATTATGTGAAATACCACTTTATCATTCCTACAGTGGAAGCAATGTGCAATCACAAAAATGGCAGCGGAAGAATGCAGCTGAAGTAGTTCCTCTGACCTGCTGCAAGGCACTGAGAAAGCTCTTCAGCCTCACTGGCGAATTGGAGGGAGCTCAGCAGCACAGTCATTTCATGCCTGTATTTGCAGACAATGTTGCATGGTATTTTAAGATCTGCATTAATGGAAATACTTTTAATAAAAAAATCAAATGAAAATTGAACACACTCAAATTACATTATTTCCATGCTATGTTAAATATGAGTTCTGTTCAGTATAACTAGAATATTTCATGTGGAAAAAAAAATAATTTTGAGGGGGAAATGAGCCATGTGGAGATTTACAAAGATTTAAAATCAAATGCATCAGCAAATGAGTAATCCTATTAGACCAATTGTTTAAAGTCAAGGTCTTTCCAAAAAAACATGCTGTTTTTCCAACAAATTCCGATCTGATAAAGGAAGTTTTGGAGAAATTGATACAGTACATGGCTACATGGTTCTTTCTGATACTAAAATCTGTCTGTGTTAACAGCTAAACTAGAAAACACCTACCCTGTTCCCATCTCCCTTGCACCAAGGGAGCTTTCTTAGCAAGTTTCTTGAATACAAGTTGCTGACGGAGCTTGTTACCTCCCACAGCAGTAGCCGTGGAAGACACGTCCTCCAACAAAACACCGGTGGGCCCCCTTAGTGTCAGGGCAACACTGCGGGTTGCCAATCATGCCAGGTCTGGGACAGAGGGGTGTCAGAAGAGGGATCTGTTTCTAACTTGGCTTCAATTGCTGCTGTGACTTTCAATCCTATCACTTAGTGGGAGAAACACCAAAAGATAGATATGCACTTGAAGAAATGGCAAAATTTTGTCAATTTACACGTGGAAACAAATGTGCCACCGACCCAGATTGCTCTGGAGTCCCTGACAATGGTCACAAACAGAGAGCGAGGTGGAGGACAGGAAGAGCTGATCCTCAATACACGTTTTCTGGATGTGTGCTTCCCCCCAGCTCCCTCGACCGCTTCAGAGACATCTAATGCCCAAGTCTTTGCAGAACGGGGTTTACACTGGGGAGAGGGAAGTCCCAGAGGGATGGACAAGTCCCCACAATCCTTTAATGCTTAACGTGTTCTCTCAGCAGCCTTAGTCTCCACATACAACGCGCCTGAGTGTTTATTCTATCTCCCAGAATATTTTTTTGCCTGCAGATAGCAAAAGATTGTTAGTAGGTGATAAAACACTGTTAATTCCTGCAACTCCACCCGGCAGAAACAGCAGGACACTTCAAACAATGTGGTCTGCGTGGAAGTCATTTACCTTACAGGGGCTTTAATGCACACAATAGAAAATGTCTTTTTATCTTCATCGAAGACCTGCTATCAGCTCAAAATCCCATTAGCTTAATAACATAGGGAAAAAAAAAAAAAAAAGGGAGAGAGAGGGTGGTTGGAGGGGGCAGGAGTGGGACAGGAACTGCCGAAAACCTCTTGTGTATTCATAGTCCCGTTCAGCCCACCTGAAAGGGCTTGTTTATACCCAGGCAGAAAGCCTAGACTGATGCTAGGATTGGGAAAGAGTCGTCTTCTGACCTAAAGAGACCAGATTCAGATGCCTGTGGTAGCTAAGTGGTACCTAAGTGCCATAACGGGAAAGATGGGGAGTAGAACGAGTTTCCTCGAGAGCACAATTCAACCCAGCAGAGATGCGAGCTGTGATGTGGAGGACCCTCTCCTCCTTCACCCCGAGAGAGCACCTCGGGCACACGCAGCCCTTGCTGGCTGCACACACGTCAGGGGACGCAGTAGCGCAGTAGTGCCCAGAGGAGCTGACGGCAGGGAGGCAGCTCCCAGTAGCACCACTTCCCCTCACAGAGGCCTGGAGCACAGAGGACACAGTAAGGAAAACTGCAGAGGTGACTGTTCTGCCCGAGCTCTTTCAGTTAGAGTAATCTTAGGTAACATGAGTGACAAGAGCAGGTAATAAACAAATGCATAAATATCCAGCACTAAGCCCCACAGTTGAGCTCCTTTGATCCCAGCAAGCCACAACGTCAAACACTTGCAATGCTGCAAACCTTGCCAGGAGGTTGGGGGAAACACCAAAAAACACACCACCAAGTATACCATGCCGTATCTCAGTGTAAACGAATCTGCGCTAGCTGCTCTGCTGAAAAGCAAGACAGGGAGTGGAGGAAAGGAGAGCTTGCCCTCCAGAGCCAGGGCTCTGCCTGGGGACAAACACCGGCCGACTGGGCGGCCCTCCCGTCCCACACACACCCCGGCTGCCACTGCACAGCATGGGTGGGCGTCCTGCCTGTTCGGCTGGCGTGGGTAAGCCACGTTCTCTTGTGTTTAGGGCAGAGAGGACTCTAAGGCTAAATATCCTCCTTGGACAGGGACTACAGGCACAAACCATGATTTTTATCAGCAATTTCTGTGCTCCAGAGTGATGCTTTCTCTAAACATGTCAACGTGCGCCATTACAAGCGTACGATGCTTCTACCCCTCCCCAACCAGTCTTGTTAATGAAACACAAAAGCATCCTCTTAAGCAACCTTCCTCACATAACTCCCCCTCAAGCCAACAGCAGCCAACCACTAAAAATAGTTAAAGGTAAAAGCTGCTCCATGAAGGTCCTAAAGACAACAGCAGTGCTGTGTGCCTCGAAGGAAACATTTGTCCCTAACATCTCAAGCATTCAGACGGAGATGGACAGAGAGACGCTTCGCTTAATGCTCCTTCCCCTCTCCCCCCGCCCCCGCTTCTTGGAAAGGGTATTGTGGTTGAACACTTTGCTCCAAGCACCCGTAACTGTCCTGGCTTTCTTTCCTCCAGGAATCATTTCAATGTAGGCCACTCTATTTATGCCGCTCTTCTGTAATTGGGGGATGAAAGAATATCGCTTGCAAGACACGCCTGCTCCGTTCACAACCCATCTCCAGGCAGTGCCAACAATAGGACTGCTTACGGCTAATCCATTTACTCGGCTTACCTGTTATACTCCCATCCCCTTAATAAGCGCTACGCGGCAGCTTCACCGCACTTGGAAACTAAGTGACCCGTAGTAACCTCCCCTGTGTCACATACTTGGAAAGCCGTGGATTTGGATTAAGATAGAAGCAAACCAAAATTGTCATGGAGCTTCCAGTGGTCTGCCAGTGAGAGAAGATGCCTACGCCCTTCCCTGCACGGAGACAGCGCTGTAGCCATCAGTGGATGCAAGCACCTCCCTCTCCATGGCTAACCGTCAAGGAACAGAAGCCAGACATGACACAAACAACAGCTCCCTCTTCGACGTCTGGAAAAAAATCACATTATACTACACTCTGTCTCCTCTGACTTTTTTTTTTTACACCCTCATGCAGGTAGAAAAGGTTCCCAGCATGCCGCTGACCTCGCTGATAAAATGGCCTGTGGCCTCCTGCAAGTGGCTCTGCTACGCCGGAGCTCACCATTTCCCTCCTTCTCTTCAAGAGCTTCAGCGCTACTTCCTCATGCAAACTGCAATGCAAGGTAACAGGCAAACAAAAAGCAGCAGAAAACGGAGGCTGGAGCTCCAGTGGTTTTAGAAGAGCTGCAGTTCCTGCACCTACAAAAGGCTAAATTCTTCATCATATGCACAGCAGAGCAGGGACATGGATCAAGAATACAAAAAAAAGGACACTATTTCCACTTAAATCAAAACAAAACACTTACTATATCCGAATGGGTAAAGAAATCTATCTTTCCCTACAGAGAGGTGTAGAGAGGGAAGTGGGGATTTTGGAACTCTGACATGAGAAATATATTCAATTACAATGCCAAGCAAACAAAAATCCGCAAAGCAAATTCAATTTAAAACAGAAACCTAACAGTGAATAAAATATTTATTAGTAAAAGAAAATTTCTAATAGAAATGAACTTTCATAGAGACTCCAGTTACAAAGACAGATACCACCAACGGAGCTGTGGAGCAAGAGAAGAGACTCAAATGCTACGAAACGTCTTTGCAAACATTTTTCAGGAGGTATTGAAGTAGGTGAGAGAGAGGAAAAGGCAGAGGAGAGCTCCTGTCCCCCATCCCGCAGAGTACAGCTGCGTGCCAAGCTACAAAGAAAGTCTCTGAAGAGGCAGGTACACAAAGAGGGTTCTGCTCCCACAAACTCCAGATCAACGTGGGGAAAGGTCTCCTCCTACCACCAGCTTTGGCCACCCGAACGTCAGGTGTCCGTACAAAGCCAGGGGTCACGAATGCCTCAGCTGACAGTAAGATGGGTATGAGGAATCACTCCGTCTCTCCTTCCACTGACTCCACAGGGGCCACTGACCACGGATTTAGACTCGGTGCCCACCCTGTGACTGCTAAAGGTAGGGGAGGTAGGAAGACAGACTTGACCAACATCCTGTGCAACAACAGGATGCTCCAAGCCTCATAGTTAAATCTGAAAAGCAAAGGGCAGTGTGCATCCTCATGAACGTCTAATGTAGAGTTTTGAAATTTCTCTGTTCAGCAATATATTTATCGCTAATGTCTGTGTTCAGTAACATACTCATCCCTACAAGTCCTTCCTGAATATTTTTAAAGCACTTAATTTATTCATATGAATTGTTATAATACAAGATAAAGAAGTGACCAATAGTACTGAGTCTTGCCGTTCCCAGTGAACAGGCTGGTTTATCCAACAGTAAATACAACCTTTGATTTAATTTCTACTTGTGCTATAGGACCGCCATGATAAATTCCCCCACCCTCGGGGGGACCAGCGGTCCCTGTAGCCCAGTAACCACACGTGGTCCACAGCAGGTGTCTGGGGAAGGGGCCAAGAGGAGGGAGGGCACAGGGTAACGATCCTTCCTGCTGCCAGCAGCTCAGGGACACTGGAGAGCAGAGGTGAGATTTTTGTGTTGTAAAAAGCCCATCCACCAAGCCTGCTCCATTAACCTCTACCTACTGAATTCCACTAACTGTACAAAATAGTATTTGTTCCTTTACGTCCCATGTAAACAAAAATCTTTGAAGAAAAAACGTCACAATTAGGAAAAAGAAGTAATTTGTAGATAAGAGCTAATCTTCCCATCAGGACTGCAGAAATGCTCTGCAGCAGACACCAACACACGGAGTAGCAGCACTGTGGGCTATTGAGCAAAAGGAAGGCACATTCGTACCTTTAGCTTCACAATCAAACCAAATTCAAAGATCATGAATCCCTAGCTGTGAGAAGCAATTTATTCATCATCTGGTGTATACAACACCTGACACCACAGAGGGCAGCTCGACTGGCCTTCACTGTACATAATTATTATTTGTTAGACTTACAGTTTATGCTGAACTATCAATCTCCAGATAACTATTCTCAGCCAGGGAAGGGATGGGGGAGAGAAGTTAGAGATCATTTTCTAAAATGTGACATACTTGTCTCTCATCACATCACCTGGCACACCTATTGAGCATATGACTAGACAACCCCCTCGACTCTTGGAGCGGCTAAAAATAGACAGTTCCTCAATCACTCAATGCACAAATAGTCGCCTCCACACCTACCAAACACAAATTGTACTTTGTAGTGCCTACAGACGGATGTGGAACTAGTACTTGATAGAACAATAAATAGGGTTTTAGAGAATTCCATTATTTCAAAAAGCTTAAGAGTGTCTGCAATAGAAAAAAACAACAACAACAACAAAACCATAATGAGCAATACTTACAGAAATGATATTAAGAAGAGTAAAGGACTACCAGAGTAAAGCCCTAAAAGACACAGCTTTCAGGGAGGGCAGGAGTCCACTTGATTCAGATTATCTAAGAAAAGACCAGTAAGTGACCTGGTCATATGTACCTTCACTAAGCAAAGATCTCTGATAGCAGACATAGGCTGAAGTTAGCACACAAAAACAGAATACAAAAATACCCCAGTGCCTTGACAAATTCAGAGTGGAAAAGCAGTACCAAACTTCTTATTAAAAAAAAAAAAGATAATTAACTGCTGGAAAAACTTCCAAGAGCTTTATCATCTCATGTCTTTAGATCAGGCCTGGATGCCTTTAAAGTACCCTCAAGCCCAGCCAGAATTTATGTGCCTGATGCAGGAATTCTTAGATGAAATTCGATGTCCTGTATGTCACACAGATGACAGACAATAAACACAGTGGGTGCCCCCAGCTTTAAAAAATCTATTAATTTTACTCTCTATGTGCTAGGAACTCAATTACATTTTGTAGCTACCAAAACCTATACGAATATTATCACATTGCTACAAAAGACAAGCTAGAGAAGAAACAGTTTATAAATCACAAAGCATCACAAAATGAGGTTTCTTAGTGCACCTTAAGACAAAAGTGCACTAATAAAATTAAAAAAAAAAAACAAAAAAAAAACAGTTTATAAAACTCATCTAGACCTAAGGCAATTTCTTTTCTCATTACCCCAGTGTTAACACACAATTTTTTAAATCACATTTCTTGGTTAACAATTAGTATCAATAATTATAACAAAACATGTTTGCCTATTTTCTGCACATGACTGAGAAAAAAAGAATAAAGGGAGAAGAATTCTCTTTTCAAACCCAACACCTGGACCTTAGTTGCTAAGTGCTCTCTTTATAGATGCTTTATTCCAGAACAGAGAAAAAAATTCTTAAGACAGTAAAATACTTTGAGTCAAAATAAGAATTTCCGTTATTAGCACTAGCAGACATTAGCAGTTACTTTCTCATAAGGATGCATCCTACCTTGTGCCTGGCCGGGATGAGGGACTCGTAGTGCTGGGTGCTATACAAGCGCAGAGTACCAAGAGAAGCTCGCTCTCTCAAACAGCTCGTTTAGAGCAAGTTGTCTCTTTCCTGCGTCTTGAGGAAATGCAGGTAGGTGAGAGAAACATACTTTTCAGAAACCACAGCGGCACGTTGCGGCACTCCAACATCTCTCCCTTCCCCTTTGTGCCATCATCTCCCATCCCTTCTTACTAAGGTTGAATGGTACATGCTTACTTAACACTTGAGTTGATTAATCAAGGTTGCTGCTACATAAAATGAAGTAGATAGGGCTCCACCATATTTCTACATTAATGTAACTTCACTGAATCCGTTCTCTTTATTATACTCAATCATTAGGCATAGTTTTCAGATTTGCAGCTAATTATTAATAGAAAGAATTTTCTGGTGATATTCCCCCCCCCCCCCCAAAAACAGAAAAAAAGGACTAGTCTGGTTTTTTGAGAACAGGCTTTTTCTTAGTAATAAAAAGGATCATATGACAACAGTTTTGCAGTGTATCGTGCAAGCTCTGCTGGAGTCAATCCAATTTCTATACAAGTGCTGCCATTTGGACAACAAAGCCGCCTTATTGAAACAGGCAGGCTTCATCTTAATTCTGGCACTACTGAATGGAGAGTACACACTAGCCGGGGAACAATGAACCAAGAAAAGAGTTACAAATCTCTCGTGACAACTGCACACCAAGAAGAGAAGATGCATTATGATAGTGTTGTTTGCTCTGCTCCTTCTCAAGACCACTTTCAAACAAAGATGGCTTTTTTGCACCCAAAATGGGAAGCTCTTTCCAGATTTTGCATGTGTATCTTCCAACTCCCATCACCCATACAGTGATACCCTCCATTACAGCTCCGCTCCTTGGACAAAGGTGAGAAAAAAGAGGCTCCCACCTTCCCTCTCCTCCCATCCTCACCTGTCACCCCTGTTATTTAGAGCCTCCCCTGCTATTTTTGTATTTAAGGCACACACAACTAGACTACTGTATTGTTCGGGGCGGGGGGGGGGAAATTGCCCTTTATTTGATTTACATTACTTACTTCTCAGTGAAAATTAACTTCTGAATTCCTGAGATTTCCTGAAGTTTAGCTTAGTGCAAGAATGCCTGCCTTGGCTTCAGCTCCTGCAAGGAATGAGGGAGCTTGGCTCACACTGGTCCCCAACTCATCTGGGGACACAAGCTGAAACTCCCCGCCACATGACGTGTTTTGATGCACCATTACACACGGCTGTAGAAATACATGCTAAATAGATGATAAAGTATGTAGGTGGCAAGATATATTGTTCAATAGTAAGCGTTAAATCCCTTCCAGAACAGGTTAGAAAATGCTGTCTCCTACCTAGTGTTTCCTTCTGACATGTATTTGTAGGTGGGAGCGGAAGCAACCAGTATAACTCCACAAAGGGGAAAAAAACAACAAAAATTTCAAGGTAGCAGAAGATCACCTGCGCACCTCTTATTCACGCCAGCAACTCTCAGGTGGCTGCATGTGACATTACCGAGGAGAATACGCACGCCTAGGCAGAAAGGGTTGGCGACTCCAGGCCCGGCTCTCGCTTGCAACAGAGCTTTTCCACTTTGGTTTAGTTTGCACGGGAGAGAGACTCAGACTGCCTACGTGGGAGGAAACCAAATCTTTTCTTGCAATTCAAGACAATTTTACCAGTGTTTGCAGTAGTTCTAGAAAACACAGCAACGTGTATTTATCCCGACCAAGAATGATTACAGCTCTTCAGGCTGCTTGCTTTTTGGTAGGGTAAATGCAAGGACACAAATACACCCATATAAACATGCACACATATAGGAAGATAGGACAAAACCTTGTGAAACCTGAGAAACAGGCCAGCTCAGTCCATGAGCTTCAATGTAATGAGTTTCTTAAAACCTTTCAGGTATTTACTCTGGCAAATACAACCTGATAATACACAGGTATTTGTAATATAAATCAAATACAGGTACGTGCATGTTTTTTTTTTTCCTTAATTAAAGCAATTACTATCTTTTAAATATTTGAATATAAAGCTTTTCTGGGTAATTCTGGTAAGAAGTTCAGGAAAATAATAGCTTCAAAGACTCCCAGAGAAAAACACCAACTCATCACAAAATGCTAGGTATTTACAGAGAGATTTTTTCAAGGACAGCAGCAACAGCTTTTTCTTCATATCCCAGTAAAAGCCAACAGGAGTTGAGAGACCAACTCTTCCAGTACACCTGAAAGTCCCCTCATTACTGTTCAAATGGAAACACTGGAAAGCATGAATGACTTTAAATTAAAAGGCATTTAAATTAAAGCCATTTCTGTCACACCTGGTTTCAGAAATGTGCTAATTTTAATGTTGATTTATACAAAACATCCCTTGAAAAGGGGGGGATGGAGGGTCAAAAGCAGGACCCTTCACATGCCCACACATACGAGACGGTAAGAAGAAAGATCTGGCACTTTCTTTTCCTTATTAATAAATAGCTTTGAATTCTCACTCAGCAAAAAGGAATTAATTTTATCTCCAGTGGATTGCAGCATCTTGGCAGCAAACACAGAACACAAGTTTAATCTTTCTAGACCAAGTCCTGAAGCTTGGATGATGTGAATGAAAATATGCAATGGGAGTTTTTCTCTCTGCGAATAATTGCATGGGAGGGAGATGAAGCAAGTCACAGACCTAATGAGCAGATTTGCTCAGCTCAGCCATTTTGCTGTCCGGTGAGGGAAGCAGTTTTTGTTTTCTTTGACGAAATGGGATTACTGCTTGGGTTTCTTCTGACACTGGGAACCTGGGTCCACAGCCTACAGCAACCACTGCTTACTTGTCTCTAATGTGAACTACTGAAAAATGGGGAAAATTAAAAGCCTGGGTAGCTGGGAAATTTTGAGAACATCAGAAAAAGGTAAAAAAGCAAAAAGTCCAGTCACTCAAAGTACTCGGAGAAGCCCCTGGAGCTAGAAGGGATGTGCCAGAGCATGTGGTCCAGGTCAGGGGCTGTCCCCCAGTATCATTACAGCAATGGGCACAGCAAGACAATAGCAGACTCGGGCAATAATCACCAATCTGCTAATAAAGGCAAAGGCTGACTACGTTCAAAAAGCTGCTAGACCAGCTACGTGAGGATCTGAACTCTCCATTGGACGCTTTGCTTGAAGACCATAGCTAAAACTGGCTCACATAAATCAGTCAAGAGTTCACCTTTCCATCCATCCAAGTCAGGGTTCACAGTGCTTAGAAACCCATAAATATGGGCACAACACCCTGCGAGGAGCGTGCACATCAAAAAGACAGCTGAGGTCTCCAGCAGCTGTCAGGGATCCTCAAAGCCCTGCAGGACCCTGCCGTTGACTGGCAGAAAGTACATCGGTACCGAGGTGATTTGGGTCCAAAAGCTTGGACTGCTCTGGGAAAAATTTCCAAGGAGCTCTCATGTCAACTGTGTCAACCTTGTTAGAGAAAAAACACAATTATCCGAAGAGTCCATCACAAGTTCTAACTGAGAAAAGTTGCCGATGAGAGAAGATACCAGGTCCTTCAGTTTTAGAAGTAAAGAAAAAACGTGCTTTTGGTAAGAAAAACCTACTAACTTACTCCCTAGAACTTCTGCAAATCTCTGAGAGAAGCAACTGAGCGGTGAACACAAGCATCTCCATCATCGCTGTTCAACACATTTAAATCTACAGGTAAACACCCTGATAAAATATACCAGACCTTGGACTCAGTTCTATTCCACTAGTTGTAATTTCTGAAAAAAAAAAAAAAAACAGAAAATAAAGGACACCTTACAAATTTATCATAACAAGTGCCTAGAGATGAGGGTTCAGGGTACGAGGTTACAACTACCACCCATTCTTCAAGCAAAGGAAGATGGAAGGCGACTGCTGCGGAGTCAGCCCTGCTGTCCTTCATTCAGGTGGCAGTGACTGAGAAATGCAAGGCAATTCAAAATTTTCCACAAAGAGAGTTTGTATACTCTATCTGGTTATCAGGCGCCTTAAGATTGCACTTAAATAATTAGATTAACAATGCAAAAGGAAAGAAATACAGCTTTGGTGTAGGGGTTTTTTTTGGTAATCTTTTTTGTTAAAGTATCATGGAAAGCACAGATAAATTTCCAGCCCAATAATACTGGAAATCTCCTTCGTCTGATTCAGGAATTCCAGGGAAAAAAAAAAAAATCTTTAAATAAGGAGACATTTAGAAGTGCTCAGTCTATTCAAGGGAACTTTTAAAGTTCAAGAAACAGCTCTTTTAAATCTTCTGCATTTGACTTTGTTTCCAGCGTTATAAATTCAGCCCAACCAAGGGGAAATGACCACAGATTTAGAAAGAAGTGCTGGGGAAATAAGATGAGCTCCCTTATGTTTCCCAAGTGAGGAGAGGTCACTCTCTAAAACAATGTAAAATATGGTATTAATTTCAGTCAGCTTGTCATAACACACTGAAGGTCTGAGCTACTTTCCAGCAACACCCCGAGCCAGACTGAAAACAATAATAATAAAAGCCCAGCTCCCAAATGACATTCTTCTTGAGCGCAGAGGCTCCCAACACAGAGAGGCAGGCGGCAGAGCCTTTCGACACCAAATGAGCCAGCTTTTGTGCTGCCTTAATGCGACCGTCATCCACGCGCAGACATGTCCTCCTTGACTGCAGAACTGTCCTAAATCACAGCGATGTCCTCTCATCTTGTCCCTTCCCATCTCGAGAAGAGGATGCTACTGGGAAAGTGCCCAACCTCTTGGACAGAACTTGTTTAAGCACAGCCTAAACCCTCTCCCCACACCCAGCCGCACTGAGTCTGAAGGAGCACTGTCATGCTAAAGCAAGAGTTCGTAAAATGATGGCTAAACGTAGTAACTGAAAAAAGAAATATTTCTCAATATTTTCTTTTATTGTCTGGGAAAGTTGTTCACACTGTTACTTAAGAGTCTGTGCTAAAACAGAACTGTAGTCCAAAATTAATGTCACATTATGACATTAACTCAATTTTCATTCCCTCCTTTCTGAGTCAGAAGACACAGAAGAACGTTCTGCATTAAACCAAAAAATATATGGAATATTAGGTACATGTAAGACTTCTCTGGTATAATCCTGCATCTGTATTTGGATAAAATCAAAATTACAAGTATGCAATTACAAATTAATTTCTCCTTTTTCCTGCTTAGAATCCAAGGAACTCCTGCTGGGCAGCAAACTATGTTTCATTAGCCCTGTGCACATGGTGGTCAACCCCCCACAAAAACAATCACTGGAGACAAAGAAAAAGAGGTTACTGGAGGGCAAATAAACCTAACCACTGCGAAACACCTAAAATAAGCAAGGGGTTTACAAAACTCTTCTCAAGCCCATTCCATTAAATCCGAACTCTGAAATGATTTCTGCTGAGGAGGAACCATTTCACCTAGCATATTATGCACTGGTATAATTATTAATACATCTTCATTCTGGTATGGAGAAGTAGCTCCTCACCAAAACGGCGATCCAGTGGTAAGGGCAACCTACTAATATTTGCTATAGGAAAATGATGCACAAAAAACATGGCCCGTTGTACTTCTGTTCTGAATACACCTAACTGCCAACAACAGAATGAAATTTTTCAGATACTGCAAAGGAAACATTCGGGTTTTTGAGCTACCTGCCTGGACTCTGCAATGAACAGAGCCTTTTGGTCACTTGGCTCCGGTTCACCCCAGCACCTCCTGCCTGAGGGAGGACAGCTGTAAATCACACCTGCAAGACCTTGTCAACATCCTCCATCTTCAAATGCCCTGGTAGGATCACCCCATAGCTGGCAGCACTTGCAAGATCACGTAGGCAGTTGCCTCTCAACCTTTAGGATTTAAATTCTGCTGGCCCAACATGCAAGGAGGTCAGAAAACCTCCCAAAAACACAGCCTCTGAGCGGAACCACTTGCACAATGCGGAAGAGGCTGGGAGGAGAGAGGAACATCTTTGGATTTTGCTCATCTTGCAGAATACTGAACAATCTTAATTGCTTCATGTATTAGAGATAATAACAAAGGATCTGAGTTGACTCTTATGTGGAAGCACAGCACTAATTTGAAACAAACTCTCAGGCTGAAAAGAATAAACACAACTCCCTCAATAAAGTACTGACTGGAGGTGGCAAAAGTGGGAAGACTGGACAACTGTGTCCCAGCACCGTAAAGAAATATTTATTCCTAAAGAAAGAGGTTTGCTTTCCCCAGGTGGCTGGGGAAAAAGAGGCAGAAGGTTCCTAAAAGACAGGTTGCCTTTGATCCTCTTAATACACTAGATTAAAAACAATTTAATTTCTTTTTGCCAGAGGTCTTGGGAGCATCTATATCTTGGCTAGCTTTAAAATACTTAAAAAACAATTCAGTCCCATCTCTTGCTATTTGTTCCCTTAAATGACAGCGTTAGGTACGAGAAGGTAGTTCCTGCAGCCAAAAAGGTATTTAAACACAGACATGCTATCTGATGGAAGTATCACATACATTTACAATCTTCCCTTTATGGCTCTCCAGTCCCTGGCTCAGACATCGCCCCACGGGAAGAGGGGAATCCTGAGGAAGACTGGAACTCCCCACCAGTGGGTCTCCCAAAAGGCTGCATAAGTCCTGGTGGACACAGCACTCATGTCCTGAGCATCCACCCCAACTCCAGCATACCAGCACCGCTGTGTTGGTACCCGCACCGGGGCCAGGTTGTCCTGGCAGCTCAGGGTGCGGGGGAGCCTTCGCCCACAAGAAGGAAAGAGACAGCAGCTACTAATTACCATTTTGCCATCATCAACCGTCTGGCATTGATTTGGCCCATTTTCACATTAATCCGTGCTGTTTTAAACGGGGAAGGACTCAAATTCAGTGAGGTGGGCAGTAAGGGCAGGATGAAGTATTTCCCTGCCTTCGGCTGGTAACGTGTAGAGCCAACACCTGGAGAGGAAGCCTGGCCTCACAAGAAACTGCATGGGGAGCATGCCAGCCCAAGGCGCCTCTGTCCTCACGCCCCAAAGGCTGGCCATTGTCTCCCATTTACAATTTGCCACCCCCTGCAGCGACAGTCAGACCCGCCGCCTTATTGAGTGCTCCCCTAACCTTGCTGAAGCTATGGCTGCCAAAATACCCATCTGACAGGGCTAGCCAGGAGGCAGCCGGCAAGGGAAGGAAGCACCTATGGAACAGGTAATGGGGTTGGGTTTTTCACACACCACCACGACGGAGCAGTATATATAGGACTGAGTACACGCTGGCCCTCTGCGTGCCCCTATTTCGGTTTCCAACAGCATGCTGGGGAGTACAGACCCTTTTCCTTTGGTTGCTCCTAGCAGAAATGGGGAGACCCCCCAGCAGAGGGGATGGAAAGCTGTCAGCATCCCAGCTAAGGCTGCTCTGCCCAGCCTGCCAGCGTCCCCTCCCACAGCCCCCAGCAGCAGGAATACCCCCGAGGTACAACAGCTGCTCCAAAACAGGAGAAAAGTCTCTTATCTGGTGCAGCATCGCCTCGGCAGAGGAGCCTGTGAGAGGCATGCAATAAAAACAGGGTGGTAACCATAAATTGCCGGGATCTTTTTGGCTGCGCGGAGCCCTGCCAGAGCCATAAGGCAAGGCAAGGCAAGGCAAGGCAAGGCAAGGCTGCTGCCCCAAGGGACCTGGAACCGCTTTTGGGCTGATAACCACACAAGCACACACACACAAATGGGCACAGAGCTAGAAAAGCCAAGGGCGAAGGGGAATCACATTTAAGGATTAAAAACAACAAGCAAAAATGACAAAAAACCCTCTCTCTTCTCTCCACAAAATCATTAGAGGGTTTTGAGTCCCTTCAGTCATGGCATTTTCACAGAGGCTTTGTTTAGGTAAACAAATTGCTTTTAATGAACTTTGTTAGCCCTCCCAAGCCATTCGTTAAATGCAGGGTAATGACAGAATGCAGAGGTGACAGCTTTACGAAGAACCTTTTCGCTCTAGAAAGCTCTTTCGCTCACTGCTAAAAAACAATTTGCACTTCGGACCAAGACCGCCATTAGAAAAAAACACTTCCCTCTTTTGGGAGAAAAAGAACACAAGCTCCAAACTGTGCCTCTTTCAGAACCAAATTTCAAAAATACTAAATACCCAAACTTGCTAGCTAACACCCAGAAGGGTTTATATTCATCACCAAGATAACCAAGGCTGCCTTTTCCAACCTAACCGAGCCAAATTCAGCCTGCACAGCACCAGCCCAGCCCCTTTGCCTCCTGACAGATGGCCAAACTTTAGTCCTCAGTTGCAGCTTCAAACCCCCTGAAACCCATGGAAAGCACAGGGGCTCATGCCCTCTCAAAGCTCTCAAAAATATTCTGAACAGCCATTTTAATTCCTCCTCCCATTACACTCACTGAAAAGAAGGAGGGGGGGGAAACCAACACCTTGCCCCTCTGTGGCGCAGCCTTGCTGAGCTGCACCAACTTCAGGCATACAGCAATATTTAAGACGAGCTGGGACAGCGCCAGATTAAACAAAGCCAGGCGCGGGACGGCGCGGCAGCCGAGCCCAGGTTGCTGTACTGACCTATATTCACGTCCCAGCAGCTCAGTGGGGCTCAAATCATCCAGCCAGCGCAGGGCGGGGGAAGCAGCCGGCAAAAACCCGCAGGCAAGCAGCCCGTGCAGCCCAAACCCAAATTTCTTCAGAGATGCAAACAAAAGGTCACATTCACCGAAATAATAAATGTTACACCTGTGGCATAGGTTGGCTTCAGACGACAAACCACAGGTCTTCAGCCTTTCGAGAGACCTCAGACTCGGGGGGAAACGCTTGGATTGGGTTTGCTTTTGTCAGAAACCACACACAGAGTGCGGCGATGGCACCGGTGATGAGGAAGGGCCTTTCATTTCCCCAGCATCAGATCGAAATTCCACCCGGCTCAGCTTCTGCTTGCTGCCTGATAGCTGTTAAAAGGCCTGTGTAAAACGAGTTGGCTGTTTTAATCCAGTTTCAAGTGGATTGTGCTTAGATCCCAAGGTGGTAAAAGCTTTAGCAATCAAGTGGACAGGCACATACCCTCCACATAAAGCTCAGTACAACTAGTATTAGTCAGCAACAGCAATGCAGGAGAGAAGCCAAGGATGGAGAGGAGGCTGGAAATCCAGTTACCCACTCCATTCCTAGAAATGATTCAGCTAGATTGGACTTACAGCAAATGCGGAGAAGCACAACAAGTAGCTTGTCTTTGCTCCCTACGTTTTATGAATAAGTATTTCAGCTCCTGAACCCTTGATCTTTCTTCCCATAAAATGCCGTTGCAAAAGCCAACTCATATTTTCCACACACATGGAGAAGTATTTGCTACCCATTCAATTCCTTAAACAAGCACACACACTTACCAGCTTTCTCCCTCACCCCCTCTGCATTTTTTTCTTTAAAAAATGCTTAAGTTTCTTCTTTTCAGGTCTTTCATTTCGGTATTACAGTATTCTTTTGCCTGTGCCATCATTAACTTTCGGAGGGCAGCAGACAACCTGAGGACAACACAGAAAACCATTAAAAAGAGTACTAGGATTTCTGCTTTCTGTTTACCACCTTACCATGGCGTTTTCCTGTGAGATTTTCATTCTTGCAGAGCAGTTGACAAGTGAATGAGAAATTAGTAAATGCCTTGTCAGCCCTGTAATAAAATAAATTAAAAAAAAAAAAAAAAGTCTTAAACCCCTTAAAGCACAGCAAATAGGAGGGGCAAAGGTGGTGACGTGGAAACTGTACACGTGCAGTAACTATGTGTTACTTTCAAAAACATGCTGCCAGCTGTTATGTACAAATAAATATTGGCTTGAAAACGAAGCCCTAGACAAGCGCCGGCACTAACTGAAGCTCTCGGCTGGCGGGGTGCTGCTCGGCCGACACCGCGTACATGCCGTGCTGTCACAGAGCGTGCTGGTCCCTCCCGTCCTGGTGTGTCACCGGCATTGCATCACTGCCAGTGAAATAACGCAGCTGCCTCGCCGCTTTTTTCATGAGCGACAGCGAATTTCAGTCTCTGAGCCTGTGCCCAGCTTCATCGCGGTACTCTGCTTTTTAGGACCCCTCTTTTTCCCCCGCCATGGCCTCATCTGGGGAAAATAAGCCTCTCGCCACCTGAAAGATGTCATGATTAAGCTTAAAGATTGGCAGCCATGTTATTGCCTGTCGTTATCCCCTTAGGCCTCTGGGATTACTGCTTTCACTGACCATTATCAGCGCTCTCCCAGGAGCAGCGCCGCGTTAAATGGCCTCTCCGATGGCCTCTGCAATCCACCGCAAACCCCAAATGCTGCTAAAAGGCCCCAGCAGCCACTGACGAATCCCAGCAGCAAAACACACGGAACTTTTCTGGGTGCTAACGCAGAAGCAGCAATAGGTGAGCTAAGTACCGTTTCGCCAGGCTGCTTCCTTACTGTTCAGCAGGCAGATGGTCAGGGCCAGGTTGCCCGTGAAGCTTTCAAAGAGCATCTCGGTGCTGTGATCGCAATACAGGAAAGTTCATTTTTTCCAGCTCTATCCACTATTTACCTGCGGCAAACCTGCCGAGTGACACTTTTTATAATGGCAGAGCTATCTGTGGCCACTGCTTGCCATTTTAGTAAGACACCAGAGTCCAACAAAAGTTCTTACCATATGGTACAACCACAATTTTACAAAAAAAAAAAAAAACACTGCAGTTTTCTTCAGAAAAAAAAAAAAGAAAAGTTAAGATAAATATCCCTTTCTCCTGTATTTTGACAGCTCAGGAAAAATCTACTTTGGGTCAGCTTTCAAGAGGGTTTCCCAAATGACGGACACACCGAAACCACTGCCGATCCCTCCAGAGCACCCTCTTTTCATTTTGACAATTAAATGCATTAGCTAAGGTTCAGCATCGGCTGCTGCTGCAAACACTCTAGCTGAAACCTGCAAACGACATACTTGTTCAACCAGATTCATGTTATTATCTTTTCCCTTTCCCTTTGCTGT
The DNA here is from genome assembly GCA_034782735.1 of Sagittarius serpentarius. NCBI lineage: Eukaryota > Metazoa > Chordata > Aves > Accipitriformes > Sagittariidae > Sagittarius > Sagittarius serpentarius. The sequence goes on along the minus strand of JAVKLA010000014.1, from coordinate 21,573,449 downwards.
GGCAAGAGTAACAATTTAATTAGATGGGGGAAGAAATAAAAAAAAGCCCATATTATTTATAACTGCAGCGCAAGACATTATTTTTAGCCAAAGAACTCTTAAGAAAAAACAGTGCCCAGACCGATTTTCATGTATAACTTCCTGAATTTGTGATTCAGAGCCAAATTTCAGGGACAAGTTTAATTTAGGTTTTGATCCTTTTGACCTCGGCGCGTTAGCAAGAGCTCTGGTTTTAGTGCCTGCGGCTTCGCTGCTTCCGAGCTCTATAGATCTAAAATTCAACAGGTCCATCGGCTGCAAAACCAGCGATGCTTCAGAAAAGGCAGCCTTTGGAGAAATAAAGCTGTCAGCCTCCCGCGGTTCTCAGGGAAATTTGGGAGGCAGGGGAGTGTCTACCCGAGCACAATACCACGCTGACAGGAGCGGGACGTATCCCGTTACGGGAACTGCGCGTTCGCAAACAAGCGCCGGAGTCACAGGCTGTTCTGTGCCGTGCGGCGGAGTTAACACCAACAGACTTCACGCTGCAAATCCACCCTCCCCGGCAACTTTTCTTCTTTTTTTTAACCTAAACTATATTTGACTTCACTGTCAAGTACTTCAGCGCAGCTGCTATTCTCAGGTTCTCCTAAAATACACACAGTAGGTACTGTACTACTGCACATATAAACATCTACCTTCCTACCACAGTTATTTATGATTAAAATAACTTTTCTCCACTTCTGATTTCATTTCCTCTCTCTGGGTCCCGTTCTACATTGCGCAGGAGGTACTTTCAAGACTGCGCCCAGAACCAACCTCTAGCATGAAATAAAGAAATAAAACGTTAGCCTAGTTAGATGTTTAGAACGCAATGTCCAGTTTCCCTTGTGGGTGACCTATAAACAGGACTTGATCTCTGACGCCTCACAGCTTAGGGAAAAGAAAGGACTGAAAGTCAGCAATGACCTAGCAGAGGGGTGATGGAGGGGAGCTACCTGTCACCAGCACTGGTTCCAGTCTCTGCTGGGTTTTTTACGTATCTTACTGGAGTTTGCACAGGACAAGTCCTCTCTGAAGATCTGACCCAACTGCAGCTATCACGGTCAAAAATTGTGCAGTTGCACAACAGCTACACTGAGCAGTGGTGCATCTTATTCCGTGTAAAAACAAACTCCATGGGTGAAGAAGAACATGCATGCTTTTTGGCTGCACTGGAAGAGGATAAAACAGTAGTGCGCAATGTAACAGGCTCTTCCGCTCTTCTGGGACGCATTCACGGTTCAGGGGTTCTCCACTGATGTGATGCATGACAAGGAGCCAGTGGCTCCTCTGCACTGACACCCACAGCATCACCTCATAAACTCACCTGTCCAGCTTGGCAAAGGGTCTTCCTCAAGCAAACACATCTTGTTTCCCTCCACCCTCGCACCAGGGAAGCGTGGAGGCGAAAGTATTAACACTGCAGTTACAGAGCTGAGGGGGCCGTACACAGGAACATAGCACCTCCACCGCCCCGGCCATACTAAGTTTTTAGCCGAACTCCAAGCAGCAGCTGTCTACTGCACTCAGCCAGCCACGTGGCTGGGATGTTCAGACAGATGTTGCCAGCACCTGGTCTTTATCCAAACCCTCCCTTAGAGGAACCTGTTCCAGTCAAGAGGATCTTGCTCTCAGCGCATGTATTCTTCCATAATGGATTACGTTCAAGCCCAAAGCTTCTTTTCCTCCCAAAGCTTTTGTACGATTCGTAACTTCAGCATGACAGTAGCTCTGGGCTAAGGAAAACCCCTCCTAACTCTCAGAAACATTACTCTGGACATAGTTGAGCAGCCTCATGCCTTGTCCATGACTGTCTTGCCTACTCAGCCAGCTACTAACAAATAATTAACCCACACTGAGGCAAGGGCTCCTTTCTGCCTGATGAGATGGGGCCCCAAGTTTTCAATGTGAAGCTCCTTTGTACTGAACCCAGTATGTCCTAGAAATCTTTCTGTGGGCAGCTGTACTCTGTATGAGCAGTGATATAAACAACAGAGATTAATGAGGTTCATCTCTCGCTGTTGAAGGAAAGCGAATACAACTGTTACAAGCCATTTTGAGGCAATAAGGGATTTGGGGTGAGCGATGCTGAACCCGGACTCCATGACCCTGTGGCACACATCCAAGCGCAGCAAGAGGAAGCTCCCACGGCAGGGCACTGGATATGAATTACTCAGTTCCTGAAGCTGAGCCACAACACACCCCAGCAGGTCCCAGCCATGGGCACAGGCACTAGCGCTGCAAGGCTGCATTTCGGCAGCACTGCGCTCCGCTCTGCCTCCTGTGTGGAGTCGCTTCCACGCATTTACCAGTGCTTAAAATCGGCTGCACGACTGAAGTCGCACTGGGAGACGAGCAGCAGCTCCATTTGGTTTTCGGGGAACATAGACAAATTATGCCAACCAGTGCCAGCCACTTCCCATATTCTTTCTCGGACACTAAGAAAAGTTGCCTATTGCTAAGATTCTTGCCGTTGGCACTAATTCACAACCACAGAAAAATGTTATTTACCTGGCCCCTTCCTCAAACACAATCTAACCAAGGGCCTCGTCCCACTGGAGGGGAGACGGTACAAATTCACAATCCCAAGTGGCACATTCCCCTCCAACAGCGACAGGAGAGCCACCTTAGCGTGGGGTTGAGCCCAACCAAGCAACTGGATACCTCCATAAATATACACACTCTGAACCTGTCACTGCCTTCCACAATTTGGTAGGTTTCCTAAACAGCTGTTGTTTCACAAGAACCTTAGTCTTCCTCCTCCTTGCTTTTAAGTTCCTCTTTATTTATAATTAAGGAATTTGCATGAGGACTTTACAGAAACTTGCACTTCTAGGATGGAGGAGTGAAATTTGTGGTCAGATGCTCTAGATACCTCTATACGTCAGTAAATCAGGGGGCAGGGGTTAAAAGAAAAATACCATGTCAATACTTGTCTGTGCTGCCTGTTCCCCTTGCTTCAAAGCCCATCACTGGAGATGGGAGGCTGGTGCTTCTCCTGGCCCGGTGCTCTCACGTCACCAAGGCAGAGCAGGGTACTCTTCTGACACCTGCCCATTTAAAACAACCGCTGGATTTAGTAATCAGAGGAAACCCCCCTCCTTTGCCCTGCCCTCAAGATCAGACTGACAGGGAAGGCTGTTGGAAGATTTTTTTGTCCTGACTACTGGCATGGGATCCTCTGGACATCTCAGTTAACAGACACTCTGCACCTGCAATGCCCTCAGTTTTGCTTGGTCTTTGCACACAGTGCCTCAGTGTTGTGGCTTCTGTCTTTTAACTGCGTGGCTTTGGTTTGTCACGAGGTGATGGAAACGTTTTTTTTCTGACATGGTGTGTAGGCCAGAACTCTGAGACTCTTTGGAACAAGACGCTCATTGGCATGGGTGATTGGACCAGCCCCACTGGCTTTAGGTCCATTAAAAACTCTTTCTTTGTAGGAGAGAAAGGTGCACATATCCTGCAAAAATAAACTTACCAACATGTCAGAACCCAAAGTCACGTGGTTTTCTTTGAATTTTTTCCACCTACTTTTCCCACCTTTTTACTGAAAGAAGTGGTTTACAGCTTGGACACTTGTATCAAACAGAACTTTGCTTGATAGCCGTATCTCAACCCATGGCATGTTAACTCAAGGTTCTTACCTCTACTACCTCCTTTCCTCGCACATCGGAAAACGTGGAAAACAAGCAAAACCCACAAAGGCCACATGGAGAAGCTTTGCAGTACAGACAGGATGGATTTTCTGATTCACCTTCGATCTCTTTTCACTTTTCTGTTTTCCTCAGACACTAGCTGCTATGTACAGGTCCTTGTATCTACATAGGCTGCCCATTTCTCAGTGGTGTAGGCTTCAATACATGATGTGCAGCATGGAAAACAGAAGTTATTTCAACTCCTCCAGCCTCCACAAATGCACAGGAAAACCTCAGCTGGCAGCCAGCATGCTGCAGTACTGACACTGTTTCTAAAACCTACAAACCAGCCCCCAGCATGTATTGCTGCAGAGGCACTTACCTGCACTTTAAATATGTACATTTGAATTTTTTTGAATGCGCAGAAAGCACGCAATGTAAAAAGAGAACGGTTTTAACATGACACAGAGCCGCATGGTAATGCTCCCCCCACGTTACGCAGCTAAAGCTTCAGCCAACAGCGCCGGCTACATGACAGAAATACTCCATCAAGCTACTGCTACAGCTCTGCAAAACTGTAAATGATTACAGAATAATGCCCTGCAATCAAAGAACAAAATGTGTGCTGCAGATTAATCACTTTCCAAGACAGGAAAGGAAAGATAGGCTTGAGAGATAAATCTGGCTGGGGTGTTTATGCAAGCGTATCATGCTCCTTAGTACTGAATGTCCCAGAACTTACAGAGGAAGTAAACAATGTGCTGGGGGGATGTGTGGGGGGTGTGCGAGGGGTGTGCGGGTGCGTGTGCCCGCGCTCACAACCCGAAATAGGACAGCCTGTGAAAAATGCTTAACTTTCAGTTATGAAACACTAGCGTCAGAGGTCCTCCGATTGCAGGCTGTATTGCTACTGCCTGGGAAAATCTAAAAGAAGGACGTGTTTAGATACAGCCGCCGCTTCTCGTCGGCATTGCAAACTTTCCTATAAGACTCGAGAAGGATGCCCACGGACTCCCGAGCCCTCTCCCCCACGACGCCTCAGCAGCCGTAGCAGGCAGGCAGTGCATAGAAGGCAGGGACTGCAAGCACTGCTAGTTGGGATTTACTTCTGGAGGCGCACTCCGGCAACCTACATTTTCAGTGTCTCTCTAGCATATAATCACACTGCTTTTGGCTGCTTAAGCAATGCCAGCTTTCATGCATTCCTCGTTTTTGCGTAAACATATTTACATTCGTACCTCCTAAATGGCTTAACGCTACACAAGCGTTTTGAGGAAAACCCTACCAGCACTTGAATTAAACGTAACGCTTTGACAGTCAATTACAAACACAGTAAACAATGGACCGACTGAATTAGGGGGGCTGCATTTCCGCAGAAGGTTCCCGGTGACTTCGAGTAAGCGCTAACCTAAGCAGGGCTTTGGCTGCGCAGGCCTGCGAAAACACCACGCTGCACTGGCACAAAACTGAGAAGCGAAAGAGGGAGGCAGCCCGAAGCCTGACCCCGATCTCATAGAGCAAAACCGTGCGGCTCAAAGCTTGCGCTGGTGAAGTAGGGTCATGGCACGCTCCTTCATCACCTGTGAAGAGGCACATTCACAATCTGTTAGGTCATAAATTAAAAGCGCCTGAGCACGTTGTGTCATGACTGCTCCATGCAACCTGACTGCGACGAGTGCGGGAGAGGCCGGCGACCTGGATTCAGACCAGGGGCTGCACATAAAATCTGAAGGGCTCGCTGGGAAGCCCCTCTGCAAAAGCTCGCCAGGGGCCTACGCCGCAGCAGCCCGAGTTACAAAAGTGCCAAGTCCCCTTATCATGATTCAACAGGTTAGAAAAAAGTTAGAAAATCTCCATACGTAGAGTTTCAGTTGTCACCAGCGGCTTTGGAAGAGGTCGGGCCACCACACAGCGATTCCTCACCCGAGGATGACAATTACACACCAAGTGTGTATTTCCACACAAGAGCTAAGAAAAATTTCCTGAAAACGAAAGTGAGATACAGTGCCAGGGTATGCCCTGCAACAGTGCTGCGTATAGGGAAAATACTTCACAGAAACCAACTATTTAAGGTCCCTCCTCCCTGCAAATATCTGGCTCTGTATTAAAACCAATTTACAATAATCTACTAATAACAAGACCGTGATGTAGCTGTGAGATTCCCCTAAAGCAAAATCCTGCCAATGCTAGTAATTGATTCAGCAACGCGCATCAGCTCAATGGCACAGGCGCCTCCAACTCTTGGAAACATTACATCCAGTCTAATTCCCCCCCAAGGTCACCACAACCATCAGAAAATCCCCGTACATCGTGACCCAGAGGGCTGTGACTAAACATCTGTTATCAATAGCCTGGGAAACTGAAGCACGGTACCTGAAAGGCATCAGCCACCATCAGTGAACCCCTCAGCCGACTGAGCTGCTGAAACACAGCTTGGGGAGCCGTGGCAGAGAATCATTTCTCTTGCAGGAGAGGAAGCAGGGCATGCTAGATTTGCCTTTGCGCTATTTGTTGCAATGCGTGTTTGCATGCACTTTATTGCGATGGAAAGAGGACACACCACCCTGTCACCTGATTAAAGTTTTGAACTTTACCACGAAGGAACAAGAGACTCATAAACTGCACGCTCTATGCATAAGCTCTTTAAAAGGTCAATATAAGGTTATTCACACTATTAAATGACTTGATCTAGCACCAACTCCATTGGAAGCTGCCTACCGACTACGACAGAAGCTAAGCTGCACCCAGTGAAAGCAGCAAAGGTGTCCATCCTCCCACACTCCAAGGCACCACCTTGCAGTTCTAAGCAACAATTCAGCATGAATTTCTCAGTCTAATTCTGACAACAAAAAACCTGTGATCAGGTTCCCACTTAGATGTGGAGGCATTTACCAGAATCATTGAAGACCAGGCATGAAGTTAGCAGCAGAGGCAGAAGATACAAGAAAACCGTGGAGCTATGTAAGGAAAAGGCTCTTTATATTTTCTAATCTAAACACACCAAGTCAGAGGGCACCTACTAGAGGATGCAGAATATGGTGTGACTATGGACTGTGTACTTTCATGTCTTAATATATTATCAGTGAGGAACTTGTATGTCTCCTCTCTTTTCACCAATAGGGAAGGAAAAAGGAACAGCCCCTCACCACAGAAATGAGAGCAATTACTACACATACCATTACATATTTTAGGGACAGCTCAGTAGCCCTACAAACTGCATAATCTCAGACCCTGCTGTCTAGTTCAGGCCACACTAAAATAGAGACTGAAGTCTCTCCATGGCTGGATCCTCCATCTCTTACACAAATGAGCAACCCCTCTGTACACAGTATCAGCAGAGGGAACAGGACTACCCAAGTGACTAAGGATTGCACACTGACAGCACCAAGACTGCTTACCTAAGGGTGGATTAGTCAAAAAAAATAAACAATGTTGTAAATTATAGGTGGTGCTGTGAGCCCCACCTACACCTCATATTGTCCAACACTTCCTACTGTAAAACCCTGTTCCCCATCGCTAATAGCTTTGCAAACCTGAACTGAAACTGGGATTAGAAACAGGGTAAGTGGCCTGGGATAGGCAAGACAGGGGAAACAGGGAATCCTGGGGCAGGGCACAAATGTGGAACAGGCAGCTGGACGAAAAGGAAAAAAAAAAAAGAAGGAGGCAAGCTGGACAAGCAGAGCAGGTATGAAAAGCAAGGGAGGTGGGCAGAGGGGTGGGAGGTCAGAGGAAAAGGAAGGAGGGATGCACGGAGCAGGACTGGGAATTACAGGGAAGGAGGCTGGGACAGGAGACGACAGGGGCGAGGAGCTTCTGGAGGGGAGAACAGGATGCAGGGCTGGGACGGTGCTCATCGGGGAAGCTCATGGATACTGGGAAGGCGAATGACACAGACGAGCACACCAGGAAGGGCGTATTTCTTTACTCAGAGCTGAGTGCAACAAATATGGCACAGGGCCCACACAGAGATCACCGGGGACAAGCTGAAACACTGAATACCCCTCGAAGCATCCAGCCTGACAAGGAGACTGGGGGTGGATAGTGTGTGAGCTCGTTACTAATGACGGTGTCATAGCCAGCACGAGAAGTCATCTCAGGTGTTAGAGGCAACTTTATTTCTGACGTTTTGTACTTCCCGACCACTTAGCTTTTATACTGAAACATTTTTTCGGTGTAGATTTTTGTGTAAATGAAGTACGCTCTTAATTTAGTACTTCTGCTCAGCACTTCACTGAACGGCGAGAACTATCCAGAGAGATACTCCAGCAATCTACAGTTAATGGTCAAGCCACGCAAAATCCAACTTTCCTACTCCCTGTCTGCTCCTGAAAAATGGGAAAGACCCATCACTGGCATTGCTCAAACCCACCTGCTGTATCGTGGTGCTTCTAGGGAGAAAGCTGCTGGCCCCCACACACCCGTACCCATCCGTGAGAACCGGTGGTCTGATACCTGATACAGTTTCCTGCAAAAAATAAGGAAACTATAATCCCTCAGCCCATGCAGAGCTTTTAAAAAAAAAAAAAAAAAAAAAAAAAAAAAAAAAAAAAAAAAAAGCTCTAACCATCCAACAAAAATGTCAAACCAGAAACTAGGCACTCAAGACTGGATAAATTTAGTAAGATGTCATGATTCAACTACAATCAAAGGAAATCCATACTTAATTTCTCAAACAACTGCTATCATACTGTTCAGGCAAACTGTTTTTCCTTCAGGCTGAGGGGACACCAAATCCGCACCACTTCTCAATTTACTACTTTTTTCCTTTTTTTTTTTCCCCCCTCCTTTAGAGAACATTGTCATTTCACATGCTAACTATGAGCCTGAATAAAAAATGACAAGTGAGAAGCTTTTGCCAGGGTTAAGTCCCGACACAGCTGTTGGAAAAACCCAAAACGAACATTTTATCCTGGCCAAATCAGTGTTCTTTTCACTATTTATACTCTTGGATCCAGCAGCTGCAAGTGACGCTACAGGTCATGTTGTCCTAAATGGACAAAGAATCCGAGGATCCTCTCAAGTTTTGGGGGCTTGTTTGTACTTCTGTTCCCCCTCTCAATACTTTGCAGTGCTGCTGCACCAATGCCAATTTGCTGCAAGTTCAAGTAGGGTACCAAACTCTGGTCAGAACAGTTTTTTCAGCTAAGATTTTCCATCTTTAAAAAAAAAAAAAAAAGGAAAAAAAAAAAAGACTATTTTTCCTGCTTTCATTTTTCAGCACCATAGGATCAACACTGGCTGCTCAGTTGATAATACCCCTCTTTATTTGAAGTTATTTTTCTCCTTTCACCACCCACACTCATCTGGGACTTATTCAGTATTATTCTGCCTGACACCAGTCCAAAACAGCAAACAACTTCTGTAACAGCACAATAAGCAGAGCAGACCCTAACAGAGGTGCTTCGTCGTCTAAGAATCCCCTTATGCAACATCCAGTTACGTACCAAAAATAAAGTTGAAAAAGTTGTAAGGAGGTTAGATACAGCTGTGCCTTTAACAGAACAGCCTCTCTGGTATCGGGACCAGCATTTTACCATCAGGGAAACATTTCTGCTGTACTTGGGCCTTCTGTCATCAAAGAGAGGTGGAGATTTATGCCCTTTCTCCTTCTAAATTAGACTCCTTCAGTGTCCTATTTTATATTCTTCCTGACAGGTCCCTATTTTGTATTAAAAAAAACCCTGTTGTCGCTGTGTTGCATAGCGAAAGACCTTTCCAGCTGAAAGAGGAAACTCTTGCGACCGAGTAAAGCGGCAACAGGTAATTCTGCAGCTAAAACTGTGAGGATAAAATACTTTGCCCAGCAACACATACTCAGTTCCAGCAGGATTTGATAAAATTATAATTCATTGTCCAGAAAAAGGCTAAAACATTAAACATATTACACTGAGAAAGTCAAAATAGGTCACTCAATCAGCGTTAGTCCCCCTTCATTTCACACATAATACAAAGCAGTTAAGTAGTTTCTCTTGCAATTAGTATCATCTTTGACTCCTCGGTGTCTAAAATACACTGGAGATACAGAGCTGCTCTGACTGTACAGCAGCCCAGGCCCTGCTCCCCACCATCCCCCACTTTTCAATAAATACACAGAGGTGAAATCCTGTCTTCAATGATTTCAACCATGATCATATTCTTTGGTTTTTCCAATTCCCTGGTCTGTTGCCTCAAAGGACAGACTTTTTCCCATCGATTAAAGAGGAGTACGGGCGCGCTCAGGAAGAACCCTAACATCTCCAACTGCTAATGCACGTCCCACTCCATCCTCCGACCAGGAGGACTTGTTACCTGGCAGAGCCCCGAAAAAGGTGGGCTAAGAACAGCCTTCCTGGGGAACGGCAGGGTTTTAGAGATCTTTCCTGGATGTGAGAAGTCTGACATATGCTTCAAATGCATTTTAATTTAGAAGAATGTTGGAAAGATTTTATTTATGTTTCTAATTAGGTAAACAGTATGCTTCTTCCACCTGCTCCAAGCTACCCCACTAGGCCCAGTAGACATCAGATGTCTATGAACATACATCAGGTTGATGTACTCCCTACTGCTAGTTCACAGAATCCCTCCTCCTCCCAGCCCCGTATGCCACTACCTTATGGCCTACACACCTTCCCTCTTTTTTGGTATGTAAAATGGCCTCACTATTGATTTTCAAATACTTTCCTAAGCACACAGCTCCCTTCCCCAGAGCTTTATAAAAACCAGCTCCTCATAAAAGATTTCTCTCCTACCCCAAGTGTGCAAACTTTCTAGTACATTGTAATCAGAAGTATTTTTGCTGTGCATGAACCAGGCTGTAAGAGCAATGGGGCAAGAAATAAATCTCAACATGCTATGGGATCACAAGGTCAACATCATGATGACAATAATAATACTAGGTTCGGAGCTTTCAGCTGCTGCACAAACTAGGCTGGAAACCTTTGGCCCAATCCATGCAGACCTCTGACATGACTTCCACTTGCAACTCAAAGATTTCAGATGTGGCTCACTTATCTGGACCATGTATACGGCTCAGGCTACGCAAAAGCAGAAACTGCTTTAACAAGATTAACAAAATGCTTTGGAGTTTTTACAGCTCCTCAGTGGCAGCATCATTCTTGGTGCCAATGCTGTTATCCTACAAAGGCACTGTAGGACCAGCAGCCTCCCATTGTAGGTCCTGATGAATACTTAAAGCAGCACCATTCACTCTGAAACCTGACGTCTCAGACAAATGGTTTTGAGTTCCCCCATGCAGTGAAACTTCTAAACACAACAGATCATGTTGCACAAAAACGGGAACAGCAGCTCTACGTGTCTCAGCTTACAAGCATCTCAGGACACGACTTGAACCGGCGTCACCTTCTCCTATGAATTCCTGGAAAAAAACATTCTCTGAAAGTTAGTTGAGGTCCAGAGCAGTTTTGCAGAACAAACAGTAGGTTATAGGCTTTCAGGAAACCACATCACTGCTCTCAGCACAAAACCAATGAGCAAAAAAGGTGATAATGTGGGAGCCTGTGAGTCTCTTGCACAAAGACATTCTTTGTGGAGCACAGTTCTCACTTATCAGATGCCAAATTTTATGTACTAAGCATATTTAGAACTTTATATATGAAAATGATAAATCCTCCACAAAGTACTAGCAAATATATTTACACAAGATAGGGGTTCACAGCCTAACTTCATAAATACCCACAAAGTCAAAAAGTTTTGATCTGGATTAAGTCTTGCATTTAAAGGTATGTTTACACTGCAAATTTCATGTGAGAAAGTGGGGCTAACTTTGGTGATAATGTATCTTCGGAGAGCTGAAATAGCTACTTGAAGAACTAGCGTGAGAGGAAAAAAAAACAAATACAGCAGGTTTTAAGAGCACTGACACGTAACTGGAGTACATATCAAGATAATTCAGTCCACATTCTAGAGGAAACAAATATGGCCTGGAAGTCGCGTCCTAAAATGATTTCTTTAGAACAATATATTTATTCTTATGCATCCTATTTTAGAAAAAAGTGTAGAAACCAACATGGTACAGCATGAGAAAACAGTAAGTTGTAAGGTCTAATCGTCTACAGTGCCAGAGGTGCTGGCTGTCTAGACTAGCAGAGTAGTTTGTTTTAGAATATTATTAGGTAATTAATACATTTTTAAACAAAGCTTTGTTTACTTAAGTGCAACACTTTTACTAACACTCCCTGGTCACGCTCAGTCCTCACAGGGAGTCCAGGCTCAGCTGCAATCAGGATTTTAAGCGCTGCTGACTTGAGTCTTACTTACACTAATGCAAATGCGTGCTGCTGCAACACAGTAGGAGAGCCCCACTGCTGCTTTAACATGGCCTTTAGCAGGGACAAGAGTCAGACCCTGCTCCCTTTACTTCATCTACCCATGAAAATTGCACCGTCATAAACTGGGCTGCATCCATGCAAACCAGTTTTCAGTCCCACTACGAACTGAGCAGTGCCAGCAGCTGGGAGGCAGAGTGAAGCCCGAGCAGACATGTGCCAGTGTGTTTGGGTGCTCCTCTATCTGTCCTCCCCCAGCAGACCGCTGTCTGTCCTCATCCGCCGTCCGACTTATCTGCTGCCTCCCACTCCTCCGGGGTCGGGATAAGCAGAAGTTACTTCCCTGTTCAAGTGCTGGCAAGCGGCCCAGACCTACCCTTTCCTGCTCACGCAACTCAAAAGCCAGTAAACCTACTGAAAACTTTTTCCTAGGACTGCGTCCCACGCACGGGTCACAATCCCGGGCATGCCCACGGCCTCCGCTGCTCGCCAGGGAGAGCCGAAGGTCTCAGAAAGCCAGGGATGGGGAGTCGGGCTGGCCTGAAGGCACCGCAAGGCTGAGGGCTGGGTTACGAGCAGCCTCCAGGCAGACCCACAGCACAACACAAAGCGTGAAGGCAGCCTCAGAGGTAGGTGTCAAAGGAGAAAAACGGCACCTTTGGCAGCACTCCTGCCTCCTGCCCTCATTCCGGAGCTCTCAACAGGATTTTGGCATGGAGACGTCAGCACGGACCCACCCTTCACCTGGGCACGGGCAGCGGGTGAAGGGACGCAGAAGTGGCATGATCCAGTGACTCACCCCACGGGAACACACGTGACTGCTGCAGCACTCAGGCGTACAGCAGCCGGAGGCTGCACAGGCAGAGCCCCACAGCCACTGCGAGCAGCCTCCTGCCCCCCAAAACTGGCGGGCAGCCCTCTCCAGGAGACCTGGAGGCACAAGCTGCAAAAGCCCTGACGACAAGCTGTCGGTGGCACGCACCTCCCTCGCACATCCCTTTACACATAGTGAGTGGCAACTTCGCCAGCAGGGATAAAATAAAAAAGAAAAGAAAAGAGTATCTTGCCAAATAAACATGTTCAAGTGAGAACCCAGCATTTCATAATTCAGCTCTTAAGTACATAGCATGTTGTGATCAAGCAAGCAATCCATTCAATTCGTTAGCACAAGTCTGTTGTAAGACCTAATTTTCACAAGGCATTTCTTTACCGGTACAAATCCCCAGAAAGGCATTTCTCTGTCAGTGAAATCTTACAAAGGTGTTTTTTATCAGTAGAAGTATTTAAATAGCCTTTATTTTTAATAGGTACCAGCATACAGATAAAGAAAATTGCCCTAATAAGCAAAGTCCAGGTAGGACACACACACACAGAGTTATTAGGAAGACACCAATGCTGTTAACTCCTGACCTGCCTCAAATTCCCTGCAAAGCAGCGTTACGAGCATGTCAGTCCTTGAGCAAATATGCAAGGAGGGTGGCCCAGAGAAAGGACTCTGGCTTTGCAGGGCGAGACTGGCTCCTCCCGGACCTTGTAGCCAGGCGCAGCATGAGGAGGGACCATTCTGGCAAAAAGCAATGGCGACACAGCGATACTCTTCTCTTCCAGCCCCACTGAAAGGCAGCTCCCTTGCTGTTTCACCACAGGGATGAGGCAGAGCACTAACGCAATCACCCGCTTGTTCCCAACCCCTTTCACTGCCCTGAAATTGCTCTTTGTCCGTCCTGCAGCCTAATCGCCTCCATGCTGTATCCCCAACCGAAATGCAGCTATAGTCTGCAGCATGCCCTGCACAGTTACGAGCCAGAGGCATCCCACGTACCATGCAACTCCCCCAGCTGGTGTTACGTAGGAAAGGATGGAGAAGGTGAAGGAGGACGTAACATCCCTGGAGTCTCCCAAAACAGGAATGAGGAACTGGGGGATGGGGAATTGAGGAATGAATTTTTTTTTTTTAAAACATCGGTATTTGGAAATTGAACGAGTGCAGTCTGCTTGTTACTCCCCTCACCTCACAGGTTTTAGACCAATGACCTGTGACAACCTTTGCCCAACACATTGCCCAGGAGATAATCTGGGTAACGCAGCAAGACATAAACTGCTGCTGTTGGAGACCACGCTCCACTCCAGCGGCAGCCTGCTCTCAACGGCTGCGGGAGCCTCAAGGTCCACCATCCTCAGCCTCGCAGAGCTGAAGACACCCTTCCTGCAGGGAACCGCAGTGCTCCCCAGCAACTCCTACGCACCCCCTCCAGCCTTGCACACCTGAGCTTTTCCTACCCCTCCACCCCAAACAGGGGCTGGGGCCACTCACCGCAGGCCTCCAGACCTCCCTGCAGTTCCTGGCAGGCTGAGAAGCATGGCTCTTTCTCCAGCTGCCTCAATCAGAGGTGCAAGAGCTGCACCCACCGCTAGCAAAAACCACGTGGAAACATGCTGGTTTGCTTGGGAAAGCTAAACCGATGTCAAATAAATGTCAAATACACATGGGTAAGGAGCTGATGCCTGTCAGTGGTGCAATCGTATCCCACGCACACAACTGGAACATCAGGAAACTGGTAGAGCTGTGCAGAGAAGCATGGGATACCCCATCCTGACTTTGTCTGAAGCAAGTTAGAACAAAACATCTCACTCTGAAGGAAAATCCCCTTCTGTAGACAAGCCACTTTTTAATAATAAGTGCTAAATGGACTATTCAAGCAGGTAATTAATGTTAATTAACATATGTCAGGCCATAAATTGGCTAAATGCACTTCATTTTCGAGGCTTACTGTGTGGCAATGCTCAGGAAATCGTAACAGAAAAGAACAGCCTAAGTTTGTAGAAGCACAAAAAAAAGAGCAAATAAAAGGTTAAGCATAATCTTCACTTAACTCATGGTGTGCTGAGCCAGCACTACCGAAACCCAAATGACTGTGCACATTACTTGAACACTTTATTTTGCTCTGAACCACTGCGCTATGCACATATTGTCAGCCCCAAGAAAAGCCACATCAAAAAACCCCTGCAGCTCCCCGAGCGCTGTGTTATCAGGCAGGCCTTTATTGGGGTGCTCGCTACGTGCTGCGGGACCTGGCTATGCCTCCTGCCCCGGGACCTGGCGAGGCTGTGGCCCGTTTCCAGCGTCGACTTGGGAACTGCAGTTTTTCGTGGCGGGAAGAATGGAACAGCGGTGAGAGGATGCTCAGAGCTTGCCCTCCTCCAGAGAGCCTGCCTTGAAACGCACAGGGCCTCGTGCCTTTAAAAGAAACTAACGCTGCCACTTTATAACCCTGCCCTTGGGCATGTTTTCTGTGATGGAGATAGTAGCAAGGCTTTTTCAAAAGTGGGAGAGAAACAGGAACATGCAAAGATTTTAGTCTAAGTAACAACCTGTATTAGGAAACACTTTCAGTTTCTCCCTTGGCAAGCCACCACTACACCAAGACCCACTGTAATTGCATGGCAAATAAGAAACAATTCTCATAAAAGATTTTCCGTACTTCCACGAAAATAGCTGGCTGCCAAAATCTTGCAGGGCACCTTTTGGAGGCTGCCACCTAGAGAAATGCTTCGGCCGTTTATCCTCAGTTTTCCCTTATCTCCAAAGCAATTCCTTCGGCCTCCCTTTGAACCCAGCACACCCACCATAATCTTCTGGCGTGATTTCACGCTTGTTCTCCCCATCCACCCCACACAAACTGGCTGAAAACAGCCCGGCCGCTGTGGGGGGGTGGGGGGGCTGCACTCGCCCCAGCGCTGCCTGCCTTCTGCAAGGGACGCCACCGACTCCGGGTTTCTACTTTGTCCACATCAGCACAAAGAGCTTTCACAAAACCACAGGGCTAACCCTAATCACTCGCCTTTCTAAATGCACCAGCACGTGCCCAGCCTCCCCTAATCTCCTAGGATTACAGCAAAGTGGTGTAGCACCACCAAAATGACCCGAATACAAAATGGCCTCGCGTGTAAGGCACTGCTCGCTTCACCAGGACAAAACCAAGCAGAAGCAGGACGTCCCAGGGCAGGAGCGCCAGGACACCCCTCTTCCCCAGCCTGATAGTCTCAAGACAGTGTTTGTTCAAGCCAATACAATACAACAGATATAAAAGCCAATAAGGTGATTTTATTTTTATTAGCATTAACGGTGTACTTTCAAACACACAGGTAAGCGTAAGAGCCAACCTCTGACTCTCAAGCTTCCTATTTTAAATATGCTCAAATATTGACACCAATAACCTATTACAGACAATGCCAACGTTGCATGGCTGGTTTAGGTAACCTTCTGTCTCTAAAGAACTGAGGAATGCTGATTCCAGTATTCATCATGCAGGCCTACCTGACAGCGATACTATCCGGCATCACTCACTGGAGGTTTCCCATTCACATCAAAAGTTAAGTTTATCAGAGCCTGTGACTCTTTGCAGCTGATGACATTCACCAAGGCGCTATGTTTATATCTGCATTTAACAAGTCCTTCAGTGGAGGTGCTCCTCACTGTCACACTGTGGATCAAACGATGTCAGTGATTCTAGAAGAGCTACTTGGTGTCTCTCTCCTTCCTCTAATAGCTGTCACCTGCCTGCATGAGCTGGGGAAAAGTGAGATCTTTGATGTATGTTACAGATATAAAATAATAATGTGTGCTAATACCTACATATGGTTTCTACCGGAAAGTTTAAAAAGTCATTTGTTACTTTGATACTAAAGTATACTGCTCTTTGATGCAAGAAGCTTGTTATCTAGTGGTTTTGACTTTGGGGCTGGAACCGCACATCTCGCTACATCGCTCAGCGCAAAACTCACTTACAAATGTTATTGAGTATTTTGTTAAAGCACAACATAGTAAGGCTTTGATCAGGTAAGATGCTTAAGCAGTAAGTTTAAGCACACAAGTAATCCCAGTGAATTCCCAAGGATCCATTCACATGCTTAAACCCGTGCTCGCTTTGGTAGATCAAAATTTAAAATAATGAGGCTACAGTTTGTAACTCAAACCATTCTGTACAGATGAACAAGGCAGCTCAAAATTAGGAAAAAAAAAATGTAAGAATATAATAGAAGGCTGGAAAAAATATTCATGCTAGCAGTTAACTGGGAAACAGCCTTAAAAGAAAAAAAAGACAGCAAAGAAAAATGAAACTGATGTGAACTCCAGTTTTACGCTGCCACTCCTGATAAAGGTGCTGTGTGCCACTCCGAGGAAGGAGAAGTAAGAAGAACAGAGTGTGGTGTTGCTTCCTTCCCACATCCTTCGCAAAAAGATGATAAAAAAATTTTGACACATCTTGCATATCAGCACCTGGCTAACAGATTTAGACATCTGTCTACATCCCTGGCAAATTTCTCAAGTCTTTTCAAGTCCTAATAATTAGAGAAGAGACTCATGCGTTTGCTATGCTGAAGGGACTGCAGCCATTCGGTACGTATTGGTCAATAAAACACGGTAAGGAATGATGAAATGTCCATGTACAAAGTTTACAAAAATCTCCCCTTCAAAGTAAATATCCCAGCAGCTAGGATTTATCTTTCATGAGAAAGATGAAAGCAACGGGTGTAAAACAAATAAGTGTCTGATATAAAAAACAAAACAAAGCAAATCAGCTGCATTTAAATTTGGGAATTGCTGATATCTGTGTATAAAGGACCAGATTCACAGTCTTGCCATACCACTCAACAAAGAGGAAAATAGTCCCCCTAGTGTACTCTTCATGTAGAAAAGACTGTTTCACAAGATAGTGCTGCAATAAATTACAAAATAACATTATAGGAAGAGATACGGAAGTACTTGAGCTATAGTGGAACTGGGCACCCCTGCTACATACATGGACAGAAAGGCGTTTCAGTTTCCTATTTCGAGATTATTGAGCAAAGTGAGTTACTGCATCCTAAATACCTGGGGGGAAAAACTTGGTTTTTACGTCAGCACGCTAGTTTTGTGACTGCAGGATATCGACAGGGTAAGGGATACCTGAATTTGGCAAGAAGGGTAGATCTGGTCATCAGGGAGCTCTGTGGAAGTACCTGCAACAGCCGCCTGGCACACTGCATTTCACAAGGGTGAAACCAGCTCACCCTCAGATCCCTTCCCCCCTCCAGTGATGATAAATAAAAATACTGACCCCTCATAAGTACGGATATTGAAGTATGCACCTAAACCCTTCCCCGTGATTTGGAAGTGTACGGGTTTGTATCAAACCAGGCTGCCTGTGGCAGACAACAGGGTCCGCAGCATGCCAGCTCTACAGCGATGCACCGTACACTACTGCCCTAGTTAGCTGTCAGGCAGTATTAGGTTAGCTAACGCCCCACCGGGGCCACGGGGAGGGGGAAGCAAAGAAGATTGTTGGGGGGGGCAGGTGTATTGGGCAAACTTTATCTGAATTGGCGGAAACGTAATATATGCCTTCCTAACCACATCTGAAATACTCACTTCTGCTTTAATGCCCCAGGCAAAAAAAAAAAAAAGAAAAAAGTGATAGCTGTAACTTTAATTTATAGCTCTTAAAATAATTGTTTTGAGGAGTATAATCCCAGGTATGTTTACGGATTACAGCATTCAGCACATTTCACTGGAAACATATTAATATTTCACATATAATAATACATAAGATAATAAAAACAAGTTCTCTTCCTCTCTTTGTTTAAAATGACAATTTTCCCACTCAGTGCCAGAGCAGAATATTGTTAAATGGGCTTGCTGCCTTCAAAGACTAATTTAGCTGTGTAAAAATATTCTAAATTAAGATAAAAGCCTTCTGATACAGAACTATCTTCTGTTCATTTAAAATCTCAGTGTAACTAGCAATCTGAAAGAGTCTGATGTGAAAAGCTGGCATTAGTTCCTGAAGAGTTGTATTCATTACTTTTGAGGGAAACAAAGATGATAATAACATATAATGTGTTTTAGCATCAGGAGACTAAGATGGAGTCTCTATTTAAGAGTGTTGCCTCTGCACAAACTAATTTACGTTCCAGCCAAGAAACTGAAATAGTCCTCTTCTGAAACAGTCCTCTTCTGAATGTATATGCATACGTTAAAAGAAACTCTAACCCTGCCAAGGAATTAAGTTTTACAGTTTTGGATGCCTGGCAAATTATTAGCTCCTGACCTCTCCTTTGCCCCTTTCCATATGCCCCTACCACCCACACAAAACTGCACCTGCCGTTAACGCGACCGAACGCCTTACCCTAACTTCCAGAGACAGCTCACAGTCATAAAAGAGGCAGAATTTTCTGCCACCAGTGTGCTTGCATCTCCTGAGAAAGGTCATCTTAAAGGCTTGTGAGAAACTTCTGAACTAAATTATATCTGAGGAATCTCAAGGGATCCAAGTTTTTAACAGTTTAATTAGCTCCAAGTACCAGTTAATGCTGCTCAGCAAAGGGATCTATATCAAATTAACAGCATAAATTGTCAGAAAAACTGTGACTGTATTAAGCATACTAATCAATGTAAGCACTTTGTGTTATGGCCCAGATCCTGCTTCTGCTGAAGTGAATGGGAGTTTTGCCACTAAATTCAGCCGAAACAGTATCAGCCCCTTTGTTCGATAAATCTTTGTTTGAATTGGGTGTCGAGAATCTACTGAAAATTCAAAGTATTCAAAGATAAAAAGGCTGGATTTGTCATAGCAGATGACATCTAAAGCCACTGCTTCTGCGTGAAACAGAGCAACTTATGAAGGCACGGGCTGCCATCGGAAGATGTAACCCTTTATCACACTCCGTGTCGCACTTGTAAAGTCAAATCAAAATTCAACACCTAATACAGTTGCAAAAGCTGTAAAAAGGATCTGTGTTTTTAAAAGCCTTGTCTTGAATTAGCTATGCCACCGATAAACTTTGTGTTTATATTTTCCCCAGCCTGAGACAAGTCTGTCAGTGAAATGCTTCCTCTACGCTGCTCCATTTGGAAGGTAAAAATCATACAGCTGTACTTCAATTCCTAGCAGAAAGTCCTACTCAGGCACCAAAACATGAGATAGGGCTGCTAATACGAAAACTGCCAGAAATGTTTCATCCATAGAGTATTTCTGATCGATTTGTATACTGTAAGTTATCGCCTGATCCAAAGCTAGAGAGATTCAAAGAGGAAATTTAATTTCTCTGTAACACAATAAAACTTCCCGGCAAATTCACCTTCAGCCATCCATTCAAAAACTCGGTCTCGGATGCTGCCAGCGTCGGCCCTCGGCAGCAACTGAACCGTACCGGGATTTCCCTCTGCAAACCGTATCGCCATCAAGCAGCACCTGCATTTCTGTATAGCTGCAAGTATGTGACATTTCCGCATCTGACAGACACTAATAGATGGGCATGGAATGGAAAATGAGGAGAAAAAAGCAGTTCTGGAAGTCACTTCAAATGTGTTTTACGTGCAACACCAGCTCCTGGTAGGCCTTATTAGACTCTCTTTGAGAGCAAAACCCTGCCTGCCTGCAACGTGCTTTTGCACGCGTTAAGTAAACAAGCCACAAAACCAGGGGTTTTTTTTTTCTCACTTGTTAAAACAGTAGTAATCTTAGCTGCTAACTGTAGCAATGCTGGACAGAAAATGCTCAGATATATGGGATTTGTCAGTGGACGATGCCCGCATACACTGGCACTGCAGGAAAGACAAACCAAGCGTTCCCGTGGCTGAGCAGCCAATAACTCCATGCTTTGATTAACTTTATGAGGAAATGTCAAGACCCGAATTTCCCTCTGTTGCCTTTGAGGAACGTGTGGGAAACCACTGGGGTATTTCTTGATGAAAATAATACAGTCGTTCTGTATTTGAGCTCTGAGACCGAGACTGACACTGCATAAGAGCAACTCTGCTTATTTCCAGTACGAGTTACGCCAAAGGTACCTATAACTTAAACAAGACAAAACAAAACCCCATCCTTAAAACTGTTTTTTTCCTTTTTTTTTCTCCCCTCTTCTCCTTTCCCTGCTTACACGCTTGCGCACCCGAGAAGCCAGCTCCGCTCCAGCGTCTCCCCTGAGGTTAGGAGCCCTCACCGCTTGCACACAGCAACAGCAAAGAGACAAAACTTTTCTTACCCCCTCCCTTTAACAAAAAAAAAAAAAAAAAAATCAAAGGCGACGCCGCGACCACCAGCACGCCCAGCAGCCGCGCCCGGCCGGCTGCCGTCGGGGAAAGCCGGCGGCACACACACCCCCCCACACACACACCCCCCACACACACACCCACCCCCCGAGTCCTGCATCCAGCTCTGGGGCCACCAGTGTTAAGAAAGACATGGACCTGCTCGAGCAAGTCCGGAGGAGGGCCACAAAGATGATCAGGGGCTGGAGCACCTCCCCTGCGAGGACATGCTGTGAGACAGTTGGGGCTGCTCAGCCTGGAGAAGAGAAGGCTCCAGGGAGACTTTATAGCGGCCTTCCAATACTTAAAGAGGGCCTACAGCAAAGATGGGGAGGGACTCTTTATCAGGGAGTGTAGTGATAGGACAAGGGGTAACAGTTTTAAACTGAAA
>JAVKLA010000014.1:21533598-21544477 GCA_034782735.1 Sagittarius serpentarius | reverse complement strand
GCCGGAGCGGGGCCCGGGCTGCGGCGGCGGCGGCGGCGGCGGGCCGGGAGGGCTCGCTGGGCCGGGCCGGGCCGGGCCGGGCCGGGCCTGGTCTGGTCTGCTGCGCGACTGGCTGCCGGCCCGGCCCGGGGTGAGCGCCGGTCGCCCGGCCCTGGCTGGCGTGAGGCTGGCGGGGAGGCGACCGCTGGTGCGCGGTGTGGATGGGGCGGGGGGCTCCGGTGCAGCCCCTGCAAGCCCTGCCTGGGCCCCATCCCGTGAAGCTGGCCCTTCCTTCGGCAGGGCAGCGTGGGGAGGCTGCGGGCCCGCTTCGGGCACTGCCTGCAGCGGCGCTGGGAGAGGAACCTTCCCTGAAGGTACTGTGGCACTCGCGCTGAAAGCTACCGTCAGCCAGAAGCGCCAGCTGCACCGAGGACCAAGCAAGGCGGTCTCTCGGTTTCCCCCCTTCCCCTTGTCTCTGAGTTGAAGCCCACCTCCGGAGGGGACTCGCCGCCCTGCGTGAGGCAGTGGAGGTCTGTATGTGGCGTGAGGGAAAGGGAGCGGGTACGTGTCTGGCAGCAGGATCCTGCGTGCTGACCGCCCGGAGGTAGGGCACTGATAGGGAGACCCGAAAGCGACGCCTCTGAAACTGTGGCATTGTTGGTTGACAAAAAATGCCCCCGAGGTGGCTGTCCTGGCGGCATGGTGCTGTGCAGAGAGATGCAGCCTCCATCCTTGCTTCGTTGTAGAGGCGCTTACGTGCCATAGCCCTAAAATAACCACCTTTCACAGTCCTGCTTCCCTCTGCCTGCAAATGTAAGGCACACTTGTATAGCAGAGGCTTTAATAAGGGATCAGGTGAAGGGAATGAGGTCTGCAGGAAAGGACTTCTCTTTGCTGAGGCTGACAGCCAGGCCTCTCATTTTGAGAGCACCTGCCTATATACAGCCTATTTCAGTTCCTTCAAAGAATTAATTGATTTCTCCTGTATGTGGCCCCTGGATGAAGAAGTCCAAGCACCTCCCTCCCTCTGTTCTTTCTGTATCTCCAGTGATCAGAGCACTTGCTTAGGAGCTGGAGATGTGTCTCCTGGTTCTTTTCCCAGAACTTTGTGTTTTGTCCTCTTGACGAATGTTCGATGTAAAGTACATAGAGCAGACTTGGAAAAGGGGACTGAAATCCAAGGCTGTTCCCCTCCCTTCCCCATGGCAATATTATTATTGCTAGGTCATGGCCTCTCCTTGAATCCTGAATCCCCACCCTCTCCCCCAGGCAGCAGTACGGGTTCAACAGGCTGGTTGAAAATGGAGTGCGTGTTAGGCTAGCATACCTCCCAGTAGCTACTCTTCAGGCTAGCCTACCTCCTGGGTCAGATACTCTTCAGGAAGGTTAGAGGGGGGCATCTGAAGCCCATCGGGCAGCAGGCAGAGAAGTTGACCTTGGGTCTTCTGGCGTGGGGAGCACCTGCAAGGCACACAGAGGGAAGGAAGTGCCCCTCCTGGGGAGCTGAGAAAGGGTTCAAAGGGGCTGGTGAAGTGTTAAGCAAAAGCAGTCAGCAGCTCAGCACATGGTGGGGAAGTCAATGATAAGCATTTGCAGCTGGTTCTCTCTCTCTCTCTCTCCCACCCCGGAGGAACTGGGTGCTGCTGACTCAGGAGCTGCATCAAGTCAGAGGAATGGGAAGGGGGTCACATTTCCCGAGTGCCTGAGACACGCCGCAGCGAGTGATGGGATAGCGACCGGCACCTCCTACCTGCTCTCCCGTCTTGGAAGAGCGATCACAGCAGCATGCTGTAAGGAGCTGGAGCCCGCTGGTATGTGTTGGATGTGCTCTGAGCAGGCTGCGCAGCTGGGGCCGTGGGTCTCGTCTTGCATGGAGACGTGTCTGAGCTCCAAATTCCAGTGCTGGGCCAGGGGGAAGAGAGGCATGGAGCTGCCCAAAGTGGTTCATGCCACCTGGCAATGTGCTCTGCAGGCATGGGGTGGTTCTGGGTGTGCGAAAGGCAGAATGTCCTGTATCTTGGGATGCTGACAACCTAAAAATAGGACTCCAGAGCCTCCAGGATTAGGCATCAGTTGAGCAGGGGCTTTTGGGAGGGCAGTTCTGAACTGCAGTGCCTCAGTTCTGCCCCAGTCCTGCTTCTGGAATTAAAGGCCTTACATTCCTTGCAGCTTATGTGAATGTCACTTAAATGTGCCCGGGGCACGCAATTATAGCTAACTGCCCTGCAGACTCCTCCTGGAATCTGAAAAGTTGAATTCTTCCATTCATACGCACCCTCACCTGCCTTGCAAAATCATTTCCTTCGGTCTAGCAAGCCGCTGCGTTAAAGGTGTGCATCTTAAGTCATTCACTGCTGTGTTACCTGTGGAGAGCCAATGACTGCGAGAGTGAGACGTGATTTTATTTTTTTAATTATTTTGGGGTGTATCATTTAAGTGAGCACACGTAATTGAATACACGCTGAGAACTGATCTGCTGAAGAGCCTGCTGTTTCTAAATACAGTAGCTACTCTTCGTAATAGGCATGTTAGGCTTAAAAGATATCTAGGTAGAGATATTATAAGTCTTGTTTTACCAAAATGGATTTTTTCCTTGGAAGTAAACAGGGAAAACTGGGGAGGAACTGTAGCTGAGGTCTGACAGATGTTCAAGTACGTGAAGCTTAAAGGGGAACGTATGCTATTCAGTTTGTTCACAGAGGCTTTGTGACCTGTGTCTTCGCAGTAATGATGACACAAGCTTTTTTGAATAAAAGGAAGAAATTAGCTGCCTTGGCTAATTGTACCCTTGCTAGCTAGCTAACCAAGGACACCATTTGACTGTGAAAATTGTTGGTGTACCCAAATCTCTCAGCTGGGGAGAGTATCTGAAGTGAGAGTGTTCTCACATCTATGGGTTAGAAGGGCTATTTAAAAATCTTCCTAATTGGAAAATTAAATACTATTGCTTTAAAACAGTGGTGCACTGCTTTGAAAAATTAAAACCATATGGAATCATTTATTACTTTTCAATATGTATTCAGTCTCTGGTGCAATTTTATGTACCCGCTAATGCATAAAGTCTTTTGGAGCAGGAATAAAGCACTACAAAGCATGATTTAATGCTATAGGGTCACCAAATCTGTTTCAGATTACTGGATGTTTCAATCTGCTGGAAAGAAGGGGACGTCCCTGAACCAATGAAACAATGACAGGGGGAGGGGAGAGCCCATAAATCTGAAATGCTTTGGAAATATAGTGCACATACCAACAAAAACTTTTAAAGGATTCAGTGGGGATTTGATCATGTAAGAGATAATACAGTTATGAAACAAATTATACTAAGTAACAGGAAAGTTAAAACAAAGTCAGTATTAATAGTACAATACTTGGTAGCAATTTAAGGTGTCTTAATGAATCATGTTTTCAAACCACACGGGCCCACGTAAGCATGTGACTGTAAGAGAAAATGAGAGCATGTAATCCGGGAGTGGACAGAAGTGCTTTTGTTATAGTTCTGCAGTCACTGGAAGTGCCTATTCTTGTGCTTATTCACAAACACCTCTGGCTCGCTCTTCCAGAAATCCTATCCAAACATTTTCGCTCTGACTTCGTTAGAGGAGGACTTTGTGCTTTGGTTCTTCTCGTACGACTTCTGCAAGGTTCAGTCTTACAATGACCTTTCTCTGGCAAGGGACTGCCATGGGTCTGATGCCTTAGCAGCTTTTTTTTTTCTTTTTTTTTTTCCGCTGAGTGATAAGCTGTGGGGCAATCTTTGCTCTCAGGGCCTGAGGCATTTCCCTTTCACTGGTTCAGCAGGGACCAACAAGAAGAGGCTGAGTCGGACAAGTTAACCGTGCGTGGTTCGTGTCACCTAGCAATGAGCTCTGCAGGCACAGGAGGCAATCCTTATGCCTTTATCATGAACCTGAGAGCAGTATAACTGTCTGGCTAGTTACAATTTAACAGAAAACCCATTTTTCATCTTGCTGTGGTGTTGTGCTTTCTTTGAAATGTCACCTGTAGAGTCTCCCAGTGAGTGGGAGTTCAGTTCTGATTTCTATTTATTTCTTACAGATACTGACAAAAACTTTTTCCTATGAACACGGTCCACTAGGTTGCTGAAAAAGAGCCAGCTTCTTTCTTAGAGGCATAAGCAAGCTGAAAAGAGTTTGCAGTAACTTTTATACTTCAAACTATTTTGTCAGTATATATTTGTCATTTATAACCAGTAGATTAATTGACTGGTTCTTTTATTAAGGTTGAAATCTTACATTTTTAGAAGAGTTATTAAGCAAGTAAATTTATTTTCAGCTTTCCTGTAGCACTGAAGCTTGTTCATCACTGTTGTGCCCTCTATCATTCTTTAAACATTTGATAATCGAGAGTAGTAATTTCAAATAAGTTCAGATCTTTTGTTCAAAATAAATAGAGTATGCATACTTCTTCTGGATCAACAACTTAACGTGACCTTTCCTGCCTGCTCAAATTATAGCAGCAAAATAAAATTCTTTAGGCAAAATGAAGCCAGTTGAATGAATACATAATAAGGATTAAAACAAATACTATGAGAAGTAATTGCTGTCTTTGACTAACTTCTATCCAGATCCTGTATTTTAGCTGTTGGAAAATCTTAAATAAAATCCTCTTTAAAGTCCTTTAAAACTTTCCTGAGAGTAGCTGTCAGTTTAGGTATGTATTCTGACATTAACTTGTACATATGACTGGTAAGACTATTACTTGCCCATAGATGGCAATAGCATTACACTGCTGAAGTAGCCCCTGGCCTATGAAATGAGGCTGTGATGGTGGTAAATATTAACTTGGAGAATGGAAAGAAAAAATATCTTGCCTTTTTTTTTTTTTTTTTGCTGCAGCAGTGGTGATGAGGACTGTTCTACTTGCAGGAATGTTGGGACTAATCATGTGAGAAAAGATCCTGGAGTGATGAGGCAGCATATTTCCCATGTCTGAGGTCAGCTTCACAGAACAAATCCTGACCTTTAAAACAGCCTGAAAATGAGGAACGTGGCACCAGAGAGCAGAGCAGGAAGCATGAAATGATACAAGATATGTTTCTTCTGCATATGAAATACTTTTTTTTTTTTTTTTTTTAAAGCTCCAGGTTTGTGATTCAGCATTTTCTGCCACTGACAGAATATAAGAAAGGAGAAAATCCTGTGGAAAAAGAGAAAGTTCTTATTGTTCTAGTCAAAATCTAATAAAATATTAGCCATCAGATATTTTTGTTCCCTTCTGTGGAGTTGGGGGGGAGATTATCTGTTCCCAAAATCATTCTTCCCTCAACCTCCTGATCTGAGAACTCTGGAATTGTAGAAAAAGTGGTATTTAGGCTCAGCCTGGGTGCCTCAGCTACCTATAATGGCTGTGAAGTGCCACCAGCTTTGTTGGCATTGGATGCCTGGGTGACTGCTGTTTTGACTCTGACAAGTGACAGCAGGACAGGCCTGCCATGAGAAAGCTTTGGAGCGCCGGTGCTGGGTGGATGTTTGATGCAGGACGGGCAGCTCAGGGACACTCCAGGGCTAAAGCATCAGCCCGGGTGAGGTTGCCAGCCTGGATTTGACCCCAGCTGCACAGTGATGCAAGACCTCAGACACAAGACCTCCTCTCTTGAGCTTATGCAAAAGTGCCTTTACTGCCTTTTCTTCCTTATATCTTGACTTTTCTTCCTGTGTCCTTTCTCTTGCTGAGACACACTCTTCTGCTGCACTGAGAGGCCTGATGTACCTGCCGGAGCCTCTGCGGCAATGGAAATCTTGACTCTCCAGTGTCAGTGCGAGCCCTTAGACCACTGCTGGGCAAGAAAAGGGTGCCCCAGCCTGTTGCTGCCTCTCTGATCTGAAGCCCTGCTGACCTGTCGGGAAAGAGGGTTTGGAAGGAGAAAGCGAGGGAGTTGCTTCATCCTTCTCCCTCCTTGGAGGCTGGTTCTGTGTTATGACAGCATTTATCTGCCTTGGTCAAGGGGACAGTGATGGGGAGCGCTCCCAGGTACTGGAGTTCAGCTGGGTCCACAGCAAGACTGCAAAATGGTCCCTGGCACAGCATTGGCCCAGGCTGCTAGCACTTTCCCAAACAATTCCCAGGCGTGGATATAAAAAGTCTGGCTGCAGCCACTCCACTTTGATAGGTAAGAGGGTTTAACAGCCTGGACATGGCTGCTCTGTGCCCGTTGGCCAGTTTATCGCTATAGATGTGGTCTGGGAGTGCCTGGGGCGATCTGTGCTCAGAGCGGTACCCGGCGCAGGGGCAGCCTTGCTTTCTGATGTTGAATCACGTCACGGTGAAGAAGCAGGGAGAAGAGCCTTGTCGTGCTTTCTCTTTACCTGCTGAGATGGCAGCGCCAGTGAAGGTCACTGATGGCTGGTCTTCGGTTGCTCCAAATGCCAGCCAGAAGGAAGCTGGCTTGCATCTGCCTAACACTCTGAATAGATTTTTTTTTTTTATAACAGTCCTTAAGGGACAAGCAACTGGATATGAGCATGTACTGCATTCATGAGACCGGCACTGGGATGGCTTGTGTGTTTTAAATTGATGTCGAAAAATGGGTGGTGGAACATTAAAGCCACACAAAATGATTCAGAGCATGAAGAAAAAGCTTTGCAATGGGAGACGCGAAGTGCTCGCTTTCTCTAGCTTATCAAAAAAGACTGAGCAGGGAATTATGATGGTGAAGGAACTTCCTTGGGAGAAAAATATCAGGTATTGAAAGGCTCTTTAATCTAGTAAATTATGGGAATGTGTAGCAGCAAGCTGAAACTGGATAAATTCATATGAAAAAATGGGCACAAATTTATAGGAATGAAGGTGATTAATCACTGTAACAAGCTGTCAGGGTGGTTGGCGCATTTTCCAGATGTGTCCGAGCCAAGACAGGCATGTTTCTGATGGATGTGCTCTAACCGCAGTTAAAAGCGTCAGTGACACTGTAGTCAAGACTCAGGCAAGGTAAGCAGGTGAGGTTTGAAGGGCTGTGATATGCAAGAGGTCTGACTAACAGTTCCCAAAGGAGCCGCGAAGATCTAATGGTTCCCATCTGTCCTTAACCTCGGAGAGACTGAGAAAAACAGCACTTAGTAGAAAGCGGAAGGGAAGAATCAAAATGACAGCTCTGTCGCCAGCACACTAATATGCCCTCGGTTTCTGCAAGGAGTGTGTCTTTCACCTGCTTGGGGCTTTGCTAATGTATTCTCAACACCCATCGCGAGACCACTCTTTCTCCAGTCCACAAGCCCTCTGTATGGATTGGAGTCAGTGTCTTTCATCTTAGGAGAGCATGAGTAAAAATTCATGATTCTCAGCGGCTCATGTGGTAGCTCAGATTAAGTAGTTTCCTTTTTGTTTGTCATTATTTCATTTTCTTGAGCTTTGGACTCACCTGTTCTCCATGCCTCCTAGCTTCCCTCATACCCATTTCCTTGTATTGCCTTTGCTGCCAGGCTCAGTGCACTGTGCTGCGTTGATAATCTGTGGTGCAGTAGATCCTGGAGGCTGCTTCTTACTCAGTCTGGCACCATTTGTTCCTTATAATTTGACAAAATGAACCCTGTCTTTCTTGCACAGATTTCACACGGGATGAGTATGTCAGTGATGTGCTGTGTAGATAAGAGCTTGTGAGGAACTTTTCGATAAAGTGCCTTTCATCCAGAAGTATAAATTTGTAGACGCTGTAGCTACTGACAGGAACGCACTAAGGTATCTTTGCAAAATACCTGCAGTCTGTATCTAGAAAAGTGCTCTAATCTCCTTTTAAAAACAAGACTTCTCTCCTGGAAAACCAGTTGGTGGTGGAAATAAGAATCTCTCATTCCCTGTTGCCTTTTCCGGGGTCCCAGTGCTTTCCCACTTCTTCCCCATCCGCTTGGGATGATGCAAGAATTTTATTCTCTCAAGTCCCAAGTCAAGTCTGCTGGCTTCTCCTTGCTCCAGAGGGTAATTTTGTACAAAGTCAGAGCTGAAACAAGGCAAATGAAGGGGTGGAGTTGGAGTTGTCATCCCATTGTCATCAATACCCACAAGCCATTAACCTGGTGCATTGACTCTCTGGAACACGGGAAGTTAGAGGCGGAGCAGGGGTTTAAACTGAGATCTCCAAAGAGTAAGTGAGAGTCCTGAACTTATTTTTATGTGGGGAAAAAAAACCACAAGTTTTTAAGAATAAGGAACGTTTTTAAATATTTTTTTTTTTTTGAGGAAACGCAAGCGGTTTTCCAGAGGCTGACATGCCTCTGGAAAGCAGTAGAAGTATCTGCATGAGCAAAGAGCTCCAGCACAGGAAGGTACAGAGGATGTAAGAAGAGTAAGTCTGTGGCTGGAGAGGTGGAAACGGCTTATTCAGGGCACCAGGTGAAGTCCTGCAGTGGCTGCTGTTATTTGCAAAGACTGCAGCTGAAAACAGACCCAGACAGGAGCTGATCCAGACTGTTCCCAGGCTTTGGGGAACATTCAGTTTTGGAACTGAAGGACCCATGTTTTAGGCTGAACTGAACCCATGAGTCTAAAACTTCTTCAAAACTCTGGGGAGAAGTTGCTTTTGGCCTCAATCTGTATCTTAGATCCATTTGCTTAGTCACTAGCCAGATTAAGGTTATTCTCAGTGTCAGAAAAAGATCTACCTGTGCTCTCTGGCTCAGATTAGTTTACTGTTGCCCCTCCAGTTTATCTGCTTTTATATGCGTATCTTGCTGCTAATGTGGGTAAAATAAGTGGCTAGTCCTTTTACTGTCTTTCCTTTCAGCTTGTTGAGGGCAGGATTCAGTCATACGCATAGAAATGTGTAATTGAAGGATGGTGGCTTTGCCCAGCTGGCTTAGATCTCACCTCTAAGCCTGTATGCAAAAAGACCTACCTATTCTGAGCAGTGTGGGAAGCTCTCCAGGGCCCAGAATGTGAGAAGTAATCAATTCTTGTAGAAACGTTTCTGCGATGCTGTGGAATCTAGCCAAGAGACATGATGAAAGTGAAAACTGTTTTCTAGGACATCCAGTTTCATTTAATTTTGTCATGCCGGTAGAACTTCTCAGCAAACGTCTGTATCCTTCCCTGTGTTGATTGTGTCCTGCGTCCTTTGTGGTTTGGTTACCCTGGCAATCCAGCTAACTTTCCAGAAAAGTCAGCTCCATCAAAGTTCATTACTTGTTACATTAATGGCCTGCTTGCTCCTTCAGTAGACTTTAGCATCCATTGATTGCAAGTTCTTTCATGGGCTTGGACCCTTATGAGAAGAGGTCTGCAGAGAGGGTTATGCCCTGGAATGCTCGATTTGAGCTGATTTTTTTTTCCCCTTGTCTCTTCCTCACTCTAGCTGGACTGATCTTTCTTGTTTCTTGAAACACTGGGGTAATTTTTCTACATACCACCAGACTTCTGTTCCAGCAGGTTCTTTATAGGAGTAAAGCTTTCCAGTAAAAGTCTCTTCTTATGTGTCTCCCTTCAACATGTTTGCACAATAGTTTGACTTGAAAAAGTCTCAGCATCATTTCTGCCTCTAGGCAAGCCGCAGAGGTACCAATGCATAACAAGTTCATCTATATTTTCCCCTTGAATTTAGCACTTTTTAGAGCTTGAGGATTAACAGATGCAGCCAAAAAGGTACTTGAATATGTGACAACACTGACCATTCAAATGCCTGGCTCACTGAATGCCATGTGGGGTGCTTGCACTCTATATGGGGAGAGTTTGGTGCCTCAAAAGAACAGAAGCTGACTGCACAAGCAGCTGCTTGCACCAGCTAGCAGAGGGTATGAGCCTGGAAGGGGAAGTCACACAGGGAAGCCCAAGCAAACAAGAGCTGCTCCCATTGAAAAAAACCAACATAATAATTTAAAAAAAACCCAACCCACAAAATGTTAAACGAAGGTTGACCCATCTCCTCCAGTACCTGCTTTGCTTCTTTGCCCATGTTGGAGAGGGTACAGCCTGCACCTTCTCCTCGGGATACTGGCAATGAAGAGGATTGATGCAAGCTGAACCACGTGGGAGGAGGAGTGGAGAGACTGTGGTGGTGAAGAGGTGGCAAAACAGGACTGGGGAGCTTCCTGAAGCTCTTAATCACAGCAAGCCCAAGCAAGGGCCATCTCTTTTTATAAAGGCATAGTCCTGGGGTTTTCTTTGAGCGGTCCACTGTAAGCCAAATCCTACGAGTGCTCTGGATCTCAGAGCATCGGGGTTTCAGGCTTGTTCAAAAGCCAGGCTCCTCCCAGCTGGATGGGCACTGGCTTTTAATATTGGGGAAGAAATGAGGCTGTATTAACTCCAAATCTGTTCCAGGTGTCGTGACTTTTTTTGAGAAAAATGTCAGGATCCCAGCAGATGAAGACGACCACACTAAGGAGATTTCTTCACTGAGATGGAGAGCAATCACAGCTGCACCTGAAGTTGGGTGATTCTCCCTTTCCCATAAGACCACTTGTATGTGCAATGAGCATCCCAGAATTAAATAAAATCCCAGGCATGGATGGCACTGCTCCATTTGCCAAAAAGTCCCACATGCAAGGGCAGCAATGCCCACCCCCACCCAAGAACTTCTGCACCCCAGGGTGGAGACAGCCTCCCATCACCAAGCCAACGTGGTGCCAACAGGTGCTAAAAACGGTAGGCTGGAGACAGCAATCCAGGCAGGGATATGCCTACCTGAGAAGTCACAAGGTAGCCATGCAAAAGCCCCGAGCTTTCCAAATGCTTTTGGGGGCCTGCCTTTTGCCTTGCTTAGGAACACGCATGTCTCGTACGCTGCACCGAAGAACCCTGCATGGTGGTGTCGCCGGGAGGATTTTGCTTGAGCCATTGCAAGGCAGAATTTGGCCATGGGGGGAAGGCTGGGATAGGATCCGGTGAAGTGAAGTATCATAGAATGGTTTGGGTTGGAAGGGACCTTCAAGACTATATAGTTCCAACTCCC
>JAVKLA010000014.1:21522791-21533498 GCA_034782735.1 Sagittarius serpentarius | reverse complement strand
AATGGTGTGGGTTGGAAGGGACCTTCAAGACTATATAGTTCCAACTCCGCTGCCGTGGGCAGGGACACCTTCCACTAGACCAGGCTGCTCAAAGCCCCATCCAGCCTGGCCTTGAATACTGCCAGGAATGGGCTATTTACCTGAATACAAGGCAGCCCCACTTCCAAAGCAGCCCTTGCTTCCCAAAAATGAGTAATAGTCGACTGGTTGTGTATTAAAAACATACATCTTCTGTATCACGGTGAGGGTCAAGTCATGCCAGTCCTGCAGAAGGCTCCCCTGCCCGCCTGCCCGCACTGCCCTGCCCTGTACAACAGCCTCCCCGGAGCCCCATGCAACTCCTCTGCCCCCCGCTTTTTTTTGCCATCGCCCTGCCTGACACAGGACACAGGGTGTCCCCAAAGTGGTGGCTTCTGCCTCCAGCCAGCCGTGCAGCGTGCCCCAGTGCTGCTGCCGAAGGGCGCTGTGGAGGCGCCTAACGAACCTTTTATTCTGTGCCGGGGGGAGG
Organism: Sagittarius serpentarius; assembly: GCA_034782735.1. Lineage (NCBI taxonomy): Eukaryota > Metazoa > Chordata > Aves > Accipitriformes > Sagittariidae > Sagittarius > Sagittarius serpentarius. Next base: position 21,532,990 of record JAVKLA010000014.1, on the reverse strand, counting down.
GTATTTGGAGTCTCCCCTTTTTTTTTTTCCCCAGCACTTTCTGAAAGGAATCTCTGCCCAAGCTAGTACGATATGTTTATTTTACTTCATGCTCAGTCTGGCAGCAGGGTGAAAGCCTAGGCATCTTTTACCCGCTTCTGCTTAGCACGACGGTTGTAGAAGCGGCAGGCCGCAGGGCCGGGCCTCCCCGTGCCGTGATGCCGCCCCGCCATCTTGTGGGCTTCGCCTTCCTTGCAGGCCGCCTCCGAGCCCGCCTGCGCTGCTCGGAGTGTAACGCCGCATGCTCATGCCGCGTAGTTTTGCGGGGGTTTTAATTTTTTTCCCCCTAAGTTTTCCAAAGCAGTTTTAAAATATGAAAGATATTTTTAAAATAAGGGTAGGAGAAAGGCTGAGGGACCGTCCTGGGGCACAGGGTCTATTTTATCATTGGGGAAATGACTGACTGCCCAGCAAGTGGGTGCCTTTTCAGAGCCCCGGTAGACGCAAGCCTTGTGGGGGTCCTGAGCTGTCCAGGTGCCTCCCTCCGTTATCCTACGGACAGGTATCCCGATAGATCGTTGCCGATCTAGAATTCTGTAGCCCCAGCATGCTAATCTTTTACCATGGGAAAGGCTGGCGTATGCATGCTGTGGAGAAAACAAGCAAAGGAGAACAGGGAATGCATTTCAATTGAAAGGGCTACCGAACCACACAAATAATGAGCGTGATTCACATGAAATTGCCTGCTTGGTACTATTGAAACACCCCGCTGAAGAGAGAGTGTTGCTAGTGCTTGCGCATCGGTGTGGGAAAGGGCGAGGGAAAAAAATCCACTCCCCTGTGGCAAGAGGAGAGATCCCAACGCACGGTGGAGCTAGATGATGGCATATGATGCGCCCCAGTACACAGGTATTCCTACAAAACAGGGTTAGTAGCTTTCTCTTCTCAGAGCCAGCCTCTCCTGCTCATTTACCACTTATCCTGCCTTAGCCCGGGTTCTCCATTTTGCCGAGATTGTGGAACAGCGGTGCCTCAAGTCACTTAAAATACAGCATTGAACTTGTCTGCGGCCACTGATGGTAAACGCACCAAATTAGGGGAGAGGGAGCCACAAATCCTGACAGCGTGTCTAGCCTCTCCCTCCATCAGGAGCGTCTTGGCCCAAGTGGAACAGTAAAATCTCCCCAAGAGCCATAGCACAACAGGGCTTTGCGCATCCCCCTGGCATGACCAGGGGAGAGCTGTGGAGTGAAGGCAATGGGAAGATGGGAGCTTGTGTCTGTTTAAGCCAAGAAATGGGAAGCGCTGCTGAAACCCACTCCCCCCTGCTTTTAGCCTCTGCTTACCCTTGTCACATGCAAGACAAAAAGTCAATCATCTTCCTGTTTAAAAGACAGGAGGTGCTAAAACCCAGCTCCTCCTTTGTAGGGCTCTCCTTTCCACTCTAGGCAGGTACCCAGGTACATTGGAGGATAGCAACCCAAGGCTGAGGCTTTTGCAGCTCATTTCTCACTTGGGACACAGGCAGGAGCATGTGGCATTAACAGCTCAATGGCTTCAGCTTCAAATGAGCTGGCAAAGGTGGTGTCAGCCCAGAAAGTTTTTTAGTTTTCTTTCCAGCTGTAGCAGCTGATCAGAGAAGCAGGTGGTTTACCAGTTGGTCCTGCTCTCCTTGCAAACCTTGCTCCTCTTCCACAGCATGACACTTAGCCTTTGATTCATCATCACCTTCTCATTTTGGAAAACTTTTAAGTTAAATAAACCCTGGACCAAACAGAGGAGAAACGCAGGGCAGCCTTGATGCTAAACTGTGGTGGCGGATGGTTAAACAGGAGGCGGCTGGCTATCGAGCCTTTGAATTTCACAGAGGAAGAGCTGAGGTGGCGGAGTGGGGCTGGGGGGAGAGGAACAGAGGGTGCCCAAGCAGCACCGTGCAGCTGACCAAGGGAAAGCAAAGGGATAGCAGGCAGGTCCCCGTTCAGTGAGGGGACACTAGTTCTCAGGGTGAACAGGAAAAGGCAATCTGGCCAGGACAAGGGCACAGCTTTGTAATGGTACAGGGGACCCCTGGAAAGCCTGTAAAATGAGAACAATCGATTAACAAGCTGCTGTGGCTTCAGGAAAGCCATTATAGACATATTGGTGTAATGAGCACATCTGATGCACAGAAGCCATTTAACCTTCAGCCTTGTGCCTTATAAAGCACCTCTGGGGCACTGGGTAAGACTGTTAATTATTAGGGTCAGCCTTAGCAGATGGAGGTGTCCTCAAGTATGGGTTGCTGTGATACACTCAGGTAGTTTCTCCATTATGTCAATAACTAATTTCCTAAATTGTTCAAGAACTGACAGATTGGCATCCATTAACCAAGCCTTAACTTGTGGCTATGGGAACAGTTACAGGCCACGACGACTGCAAAACCCATTCATAGGTCCTTGAGTACATATATATACACACACACATATACATACACACTACTGGAACAGCTTGGTGTTAGCCATTAGTAAAACAAATAGCCAATGCCTATAAAAAGCCTAAGAAGACATTGACAGACATTGGCTTGAGCAGATGTCTTGATGCTTGAGCACTGTCTTCAGGTTCTCTGAGAGCAGAGGATGAAGTCAGTCTGACTTTTAAAGAACTGTATATTGAGAAATTGTAGATGAACAGAATCGCAATCAGACCAAAATACTGATTAAATTTACTACCAGAAGTGCATAATTTTTTTTCCTGAAAAAAATATTCCATACAGCAAACATTTCATGGATTTGATAAGCTGTGATTTGGTACATCATTCACCCTTACGCTGCAAGACAAATCTCGTTGCTCTTATTAATACAGGCCATATAATTTTTTTGTACTTAAACGCAAACACTTTTTTCCCAGCACAGCCTATGAAGAACCAGTATATTTGGAAACTGCAATATAGGTAGGTAGGAAGTCCCATTGATTCACAGAGTGGTTTTATTGTTTTGTCTCAAAGCCAAGAATGACTGGAAAAGCAACTGTCCTAAGTGGAGCTGTTGTAAAGGGGCGCAGCGCTGAAGGCTTTGCTGCCCAAACCGGCACACTGGCTGTGTGTGGCTTGTGGAGGAGAAGGGAAATGTCCGTGTTACTGCGTCGCAGCATTATGTGTGTCTGAGCTTACCTGCCTGAGACTCTTCTGGCTGACTGCGTGGAGTTAAAGGAGGCTGAGGAGTTAAAGGAGGCTGAGGAGAGACAGGAGAGGAGGAAATGAAACAACAATGGTGATAAAGCCTAACTACCGACGGTCCTTCAGGGGACTGGTGGGGAGCGAGGTGCTGGAATAACTGCTGCCAGAAGGGCGACAAGCTCTTTTTCCAAGGCCAATGATGAACACAAAAAGATTAATCCTCCCCCAGCAGAGATGAAAGGACCGGGGAGTTGAGGTGTGGAAAGGAGGTAAGCGCAGCCTCTTAAGGACAGACATTACTGAAGTTGCAGATGCACCCAGGTGTGCAACCAAAGCTGGGGACCAATGGGCTGCACGGGGGATTTCAGGGGCTTGTCTAAGCTGCTGGAGAGGTGACGAGGGGGAAACCCCGAGCACCGAGACCTCCCACAGGCTTGGCCCTGTCTCCTGGTTTGTGGCAGGCTTTCGGCTGTACCACCAGCTGTTCTGCCCTGAAGTGACAGTTTCAGCTGTCCCCCGCAAGCCATTTGGAGAGGAAGGGTCTGGCAGGCAGTATGTTCAAAGAGAGCAGTCTTATTTATATATCAACACAGGGAGTGGGGAGGACAAAAACAGGGTGCCAGCAGAGAGGGAGGTGAACGTGGCAGCAGCCCTCATCTACTGAGCTTGTGCCCCAGGAGAGATGGCAAAGCTGGGCTGGGGAGGGATACTGCTCCCCCACCCAGAGTGAGTCTGGCTCCCACCCCCCTGACATCCTTTGTTAGACCAGCCACTACCACTTTTCCTCACAAACCTCATCTCACCTGTGTCCTTAGAGTGCTACGGCCACAGCATCACTGCCGTACCGGTGAGCAGGGGGCAAGCGCCCGTGGGAGAGGCTGCAGCGGGGAGAGCGAGCCCAGGTGCACTACGCGCTGGAGCCATCTTCCCACCGAAACTGGCCAGGCGGCTGTGACTGAAATTTAATTTGCCTGGTGCATTCAGGGGATATTTTAATCAGCATTTCCTACAATCTACTTGGCAAAGAGGCTCAACTGGCAGCTGCCTGACTGAATGGGCTTTGCACCCAGTCTAACCTTCTCCATTCGCGATTTCCAGTGCTGGAAAACCTCTCTGTCTCACTCTCAGAAGTTTCTATAGCAATCACGGCTGTCCTAGCGAAGCACTGAAAATGGCAGCCCATTGAGATTGTAATTTTGCTGGACAGTAATTGCTCCTTTCTCCACTGGCCTCTGAAATGTTACTTTTCGGGAGATGCAAACCACAACTGGAAAAGACTGGTCCTCTGCCTATGTTTTCAACAAACTTTGCTCCCCCCATACCCCAACTAACTTTGTTAGCTGCCTGCAGCATGTTTGAACCTCAACTAACAAGGAAGCACTGTTGGGCACATCATACCTCAGCTAAAGGAAAGACCTGACGTGAGCGATGCTCTTAACAAGCCGCCAGGAAAAAACTTCACCGCCCAACACGTCATGTTGTGACCTGAACATTATCCATCACTGTAGGTAGAAAAAGTTACAGAAGCCTGTTTGGCTTCACTAATTGTAAAAGACCAGAGGATACAAAGAAAGCTTTTTTCTTCATGTCAGTGAGCCTACTTTTCTTGGTTCAGTTAACTTCTGCTTAAACAATCACTAGATCTTTTGTTCCGTGCGCCATCTTTCAGCGGCTGTGATCACTCTTAATTACTGTGACACCGAAGGACCCTGTGCTAAAAATGTACTAAGTAACAGAACGAAAGATTTTGCTTCTTGCAAGAAGAGGATGCAGTAGAATTATACCACAGCTTGTGAAGGAATCGATCAACTATTTCTTAAGCTCTTCTAATAATCTTTCCCTATACGTTTATGGCTATTGTTGCCTGCTGGAAAAATTAGCTTAAAGCTGAGTAAGGGGGATTGTGGATAAGTGTTTGCAATTTGGCTTTGGACTGACACAGTGTGATAGCACTCAAAGAATTTGAAGTCTTTGCACTGGCAGCAGTACTTGAATCTGGGAATATAGGATTCACATTGGAAAAGAGTGGATTTTTATAACAATTTAAATGAACAATTTCAGCTAGAGAGTGGATTAACAGAGCCAACTAAACCCTTCACCCTGACAAAGAACTGGCGGGAGGACTATAGAAACTCATCCAAAATTTTACCAACATGAATGCAGAGTAATAGGTCAGTGAGAAGCATTTCTGTATTTCAATGGCGCTCTTAGAATTCAATTCAATTTAAAACAAAAGTTGTTTTACAAATATGTGCAGAATGCAGAAGGCTGGAGAGGGAGCAAGTGGCCTGCATCCTCCATCTGCTCCATCCTCCCTCTACTCTCGCGCAAGGGACTGCCGCTGCAAGTCCTCCTTCTCGGCGGACAGAAAGGCAAACGCAGGCACTGCCCCAACCCAAGGGTCAGAAACGTCTCCCATTCTGCATGGGCACGGATGCACACCCGGACCCCGCACCCCATATTTCGTATGTGCCAGAGCTGCTGAGGCCCAAAGCCAAGCAGCAGGAGACTCCGAGCCCAGGGGCCTGGGGGAAGCTGAGCCACACAAACCTCTGCTCCTACGTCAGAAATGAGGTTGCAGACAACAGAAAAAGATTAAGTATCCCAAGACGAGCAGTGCTTTTCTCCGACAAGAGATGGACACACTGGGGATTGCTCATCTCTGAGAAGAAATGGATCAGGGGAATACGAGAGAAACATCCATTGGACAAACAAAACTGCAGACTGGCTGCATCTGTTCTTGAAGTGTTTCGGAAGAGGCAGAGGAGCATGCAAAGGGACTTTTTTTGGAGCAAAATTTCTAATTAGACCCTGATGGCTCACTGCTGCAGATGTTTGAGGAAAAAAAAAAAAAAAAAGAATCTTAAATCAGTCTGGAGAAGGATCCAATGTTTACATGAGTAACAAGGCATGCAACCACTGGCGAGGATATAGCCTCCTGCTTCACAAATGTGCGTGAAACTGTAAGGGGATATTAAGAAATTTTCTGGATGCTCTTCTCAAACACTCGATACTGCACTGCTGCAAGCAAGATACTGGAGCAACTTGGCCACAGCTTGATACTCACTATGATGATCCCTTTTTTCAAGAAATGGGGAATGTTTCCAGTAGAAGGTATAGAAATAGCCCCAAAATTTAACCCCTCCTGAAACATTTTACAGCAGTTTCTCAAGCCCAAACTGTAAAACACTGTTGGCCACCTGTCAGCAAGACCTGCCTGACTGTCTGCCACGAGCACCCATAGAGAAGCGTCACGCAGCAGCCTGGCTCTCCCATTCACAACACTAACAGGTGCTGCACGAGGGCACCCGCACTGGGGTGCCGCAGTGACCCTCAGACCCTCCCAGCCCATCAGTGCAGAGACTTCTCTGCCTGCCTACATGTTAACTAACTGCTTCCCCAGGGGGAATCTTCCAAGCTGTGTAACACCTGTAACAACTAACTGCAGAACTAATTGGCTGACAGTGAAAGCAGATATTGAGCAGTAAGAATCCCAAACTAACAGAAGAAAAGAGCACTGTAATTGTGGTTTGCACGCAGCTGGAGCACCTCCACCTCAAGCTGCTGGAGAAAAAGAGTCAGAGAGGCGGGAAAAAAGGTTCCAAAACCAAAAATCAGGGCTGCCGGCAGCAGTAACCAAGGAGGACCAGTCTCCACTGCCTCTGGAGGAGGACCTTTCTGACAAGCCCTGGATATACCTACCAAAAGCTGAGCCACGTGTACAGCAATGGCCTGTGGTGCTACAGCTCATCCAGGCAACGAAGTGCCCAGAAACAGCCAGTGCTGCCAGTCTGGGGTTGCGCCCTGGAGACAGAGATAAAGGGAAAAAAAAATAAAAAAAAATTACAATTAATTAACACAAGGCCTATCTATTCAGAACATATACACCTTAAAATAGCGTGAATAATAAGTGAAGTGTTTGTAAAATCTGTATTTATTGATTTATTACAACAAATTCTTCTCAAATAACAGAAGGATTTAAGAGTGATCAGTTTGTTATATATTAGACACAAAATGACATATATTTTAAAAAAATTCTCAGTATACAAGGAAAATCCCAACAGAATTTACAAAGCCACTGTACAGGAGCTAAGGTTGTAATGAATCATATAGGAAATTTGTCATTACAGGTAGAAGAACAACTACACGAATTGGTTAGAGTTTTAATCACAAGCCTCAAAATTTTTTTTTCTTTAAAACAGATGATTAAAAAACCCCACATCACTACGAAAAGGCACGTGGTGTTTTGTTGATGGCATTAATTCTGTAACCCAAACAAGGAAACTAATCCACTTTGAGTAGTTAGATTTTTTTTTTGCACTATTTACATACTTTACTGAAGTATTTTCATCCCAGAGCTTCAGCAAGCATCTTAGAATATTAATGAGTGAAGCCTGGCAGCACTCCAGTATTAGCATATAAGAAAGTGGTATCATTCCCATTCTACCAACAGGGAAACTGAGGCACCAGGAATATTCAGATTCGGGTAACTGCATAAAGAAAACTCCTGGATCTTGATCCTCTTAGACAGGTCTTGATGGAGAGACTGTTCATAATCAAATTGCTGCAAAACTGGTGACATCTATCCAGCTATAGTGTCATTATGATCACCTTTACTCCAAAAAAGCCATTAATAGTTTTCTTTTTTAGATCAAAAACTGACAACAGCAAGAAGTGCCTGTTCAATCCCTCCAAAGACCTCTGGAAGGCTGTCTCGTTATACCCAAAATGCTGCTATTGTTCCCTTGATCTGCGCAAAGCTAAATACTGAAAACCAGTAACTGTGAAAGACAGAACTGCCGGCTAAGTAAGAGCTACTGCACAAGAATGCAAAATGAAAATACAGCTTTAAAGATAAAATGTCTATATGGATGGAGTTTTCAGGGAACACTCCTTCGTCAATCAAGTATTTGAAACAAGTTAGCCAAGAGATTCTCAGCCAGGACGTGGCCTTTATAAACCAACATGAAATGTTTCACATGGTCCATAATCACAAGGATTTTACTTCCTGTGACAGCAAAATATCATACCACATCAGTAAGGTTACTCAAAAAGACCCTCAAAAATAACTTGGCAATAATGTTTGCTGAATGACTAAAAGGGAAATAAAAACTTGTTGCAATCTGAGATGACATGAATTTGCAAGCTAAGAAAAACCTAAAAAGCCAGTATTTGGGATAGAAGCGTCCAGCATAAATCCAGCAATTTTAAGGCCATTAAGGAGAGTGCATAATTTATTCACAGGCACGTCACTGTTTACATTTTGCAAACACAACATCTGAATGTGGGAATAAAAAGTCACGGACCACTGCTGTCTCACAGCAGCGAGAAGCAGGCCAGGCAGCAGGGGACAGGACTGCTGGGAGCGTAGGTGACCCAGTGTGCCCTGGGGCAGGACATACCCAGTGTTGTCCATCGTGCCCCAGTGACAGATTCTGGCCAGCGCCACTCACCTGGAAGTTGTCTGACCTCGGAAGCAGCCTCCCCAAATTCACTGTTGCAAAGAGACTTTATGCATGCTACAGCATCATTAGCAGCATCGTAAAATAAGCATATAGGGCCTCACTTCCTTCAGGGAAGTAGACAGACATAAATATGCTGCTTCTGTGGTTACTGTGGGGATCTCTGCCCCGGCATCTGGGCTGGCTGACAAATTGGTCCCATCAATCTCTCCTTGTGGCAATCCACACTCTGCAGTGCAACCACAAATACTGCACAGTGATTTAAGCAGCTTTTCTTGTTTTCAGCCTCATCACACTTCTGCAATACTCCCCATTTCTTCTCCTTGATTACAGCTGGTGCCTACCAGCGACTCCCAACGGAGAGCCTCCTAGCTGGCCAAGGAAAGACTGTGCTATGGTTTTATTTAGCAACATGCCCTGGAAGCAGCACTGGCTCTGAAAGCTTTTGGGAACTTCCCTCCTGTGGTTTGACACAGCTCACCTACATCCCTGGAGGCTTTCAATGATACATCAGTCCTACTGCATTTAGGAGCTTCCACAAACTTGGGGTATCTGAGTTCGGGATGGGTGCTCAGATTGCAGAAAAGCCTCAAATACCAACAGGCAAAGCTGCACCAGTTTGAACACAAACATCTGCCCAGGGGGCTCCAGGGATCTCCCGGTTAAAGGAGGTCAGTCATCACTTACACCGATGGTGGAGACAGACACTTCACTTCCCTGGCCCGAGAGTCTCCATGGGGACCTCCTCTCTCACACGTCCCAAACATCTCACCTGTGTTCTGCAAGATTATGCACTTCCCCTGTACCATATGATAGAGGAGGACATACAGGACATAAACATATAAACAAGTTTTTAAAAGAATGCAAATAAATATCCAGATGCGAGGTGCTTCAGGGTATCTACCACCACCTCCCATTTTCCCGCAATACGTTCTGGTTCCGACAAGGCAGGAGGCATTTGAATGCTACTAGAAAAAAGGCAAGGCTGAAGCTTCAGGAGAATTATCAGCACAGGCCCAGGCTGATGAGTATAGATTGCCACGTATAAATACAGAACCACACACACTTAAATTATATATATTAGTTTTATCTGTATTTATATATGTATAAATTAAGTAGACATATGTGTGTGTATATACAGACACACATGCATGAATCTCAACAGTCCCTCTGTTGAGAAACCTAATACAAATCTCTGAAAATATACATCAATTATTCAGATATTCTTAAGTATAAGCAATGTATTCTGATTGGGCTTTTCATAAATATGCATTAAAATTCTCCATGGTAGTCACCCTTGTGGGAATAACAACATAGTTGCGTAAGTTGTAAACTATAAATAGAGGCTTTAAAAATTCTTTGAAGAACAGGTATTGCCAGTATTAGTAACTTCCAGGACAAACAGAAGTGATCAGAATAGAAAACCAGACCTGAGCACATGGCACCAAAACATCTGTACTGCCGTAACACACGCAAGTGCACAGGACCCTCTACTCCGCTCTAGTAAGACCCCACCCGGAGTACTGCGTCCAGCTCTGGAGCCCTCAGTTCAAGAAAGACATGGACCTGCTGGAGCGGGTCCAAAGGAGGGCTACGAAGATGAT
>JAVKLA010000014.1:21444407-21522691 GCA_034782735.1 Sagittarius serpentarius | reverse complement strand
CAAGGCCAGGCTGGACGGGGCTCTGAGCAACCTGATCGAGTTGAAGGGGTCCCTGCTCACCGCAGCGGGGTTGGACTAGACGACCTTTGATGGTCCCTTCCAACCCAAGCCATTCTATGATTCTATGACCTCTCCAGTCCTCCCTACCACCCAAAACTCCCTTTTAAAAGCTTTCAGTAATTGTGACGGGGGCTACAATTGAAACAATTTAATCAGGCTTAACAAAGGCAGAGAAGAATATTTTTGATAATAGATACAGTACAAGAAAAAGGTCATGTTGCAAAATCCAAGAAAAACTCTCAAATTTGGGGACAGTGCATTATATATCTCCTCCCTAAGGAATCAGGGCAACCTTTTCAGTCCATCGGCATAATGTTTTTCCTTATACAGGGTCTCTAAATATCCTCTTAAAATTACTTTTTATAAAAATATGCTATAAGCCAATATGCGCAATACCATATTTTGTTTCAGTTAGATTAAAACCAAGAATGACACAATTGCATTTTTAACCAGAAGAAAGTTTCCAACTACAAACATGAGGATGGGTCATGTGTTTTGAGGTATCATCCCTTCTTTTCCATAAAACACATTCCTATTGTAGCACGATGGATTGCCACAGTAGTACCGTGTACTCCTGTCCCCAGATCAGGGCAGGTGTGCTTCAGCAATGGAAGGTTTGGTATAGATGAAGCCTGAGAAAATTCAGCGTAGAGATATGTCACTGGTGTAGAGGCAGCATATCCAGGCTTGCAAGAACTGCAAAACTTAGGAAGAGTATTAACTTGCACTTCTGTGTTACAGTATACCCTGTCTTACCATAGTTTCTTTTCCCATCCATGATTACTTAGAACTTAATCCTGTGCAGTTTCAAGTACCTCCAAGCTCCTCCTCTTGGTTCAAACCATTAGTTTTCAATGAATCAGACGGAGCAACAGTTTGACTACAAGAAACTCTTATAGCCTGAAAGTCAGCAGATGGCTACACACAGAAAATAGAAAAAAAAAAAAAAAACAACCAAACAGAATACAGTACAGGGGTTCTCCAGGATTCTAGCAGGGACCTATACAATATCAGGAGTTTCATAAAGAAAACAACTGATTTTTCTTTTGTGCAAACTGCATTGTACATGACAGCAGCAGTGCATGAACCACGAAGTGCCCTATTCACATGACATTATAAACCTACTGTGAACCCTGCACAGCCCGTTAACTTTTGTCTCTAGACCAATTCTCCAGAAAAAAAATCTAATCCCATTAAACTTCCTGAACATCAAAGTTACAGTTTACAGAAAAGAAAATGAAGGCAAAATTTCACATGTCCACACACTGGTGGTACAGAAAAACAAACAAGTCCTCATGTCTTAAGCACAAAAAAAACAACTGATGAAAGAAAACGTGGTCCAGATGATAAAGTGCAATTATTTCAGTTGTGCTAAAGAGCTTTCCAATTCTGTAGTTTTACTTCTTGGTGATTTTATTAAACTTTTCATTATAACTTTTTTTTGCTTCTGTCCCCATCTTTCCAGTACTGTTCAGTTTGCATTTCTGTAAGCCGTGAGACAGTACGCTGAAAGGCAAAGATTTCCTCTTCTCCTGTAAACATGGAGAGTCCTTTGGCGGAATCCTACATTAATACACAAAAACAGTACCACAGAACTGAGAGAGACATAGGTGTACTGAAGTGCATCCTATCTAACTCCTAAGGCTGAGTGCTTTACAGGCTTTGACAACACAAGACAGCAGCATGGCACCAAAAAAATAAAATTAACATCCAAAAACTAAAGAGAAACACCTATTATTAGGTAATCCTCTGAAGGAACAGTAATTTGGGCTTAAAACAACATGATGACATGTTAACCATCTATTTTCAATTTTCTGTTGATTAATTGTATGCTGATTTAGACAAATCATTTAAAAATTCATTAACAATAACTAGGTTATAGGGAAAAGGAAAAACAGAATAAGCAACATGTAAAATAGTACTGCCTGTGAGGATTTGTAAGGCAGTCCTGCATCATCTAGGACGAGGTAGAACAGACCATCTTTTATTTCTGTATTTTAAATGTAGGAGCTAAACTTAAATCAGTATTTTCATACGTGATTGAACAGATATAACCATTAACTATCAAAATGACCCTAAAACTTATGCAAAATGGTTCTACATATTGTGACATTTTCTTTGAGTATGAATAAATAACATAACATGCAATTACGAGAGCGACAGATATGCTGCAGAAAAAGCAGCATATCACTAGTTAAATGTTTACTTGATTCCTCTTCCTAAAATGCTGCTGTAATTATGAGACCAAAACCAATTTTGTTACAAAAGGGAGACGATGTTGGTATCATGTACCTGGCTCAAGTCCAAATCATCCATCAACACTGTTGTCCTCTAGCTCACCACTGTCATGTTCTACCAGGAACAAGCTTTGGAGAGGAGTCACTGCAGAACAAATAATACGCACCTAAGAGAAGGAAAACAGGCAACAATATCATCACTTGGGCTTTACAGAAAATGGATAAGATACATGTTTTGTGAAAAGCAAACTTCAAATTATGACCTTGGGTTTTTTCCCAGGTATTTTCCCTTTCTCTTATTAGCACTGCTGTTACAGATTTACCTGACTTATGCCATTTGGAATATTAACCTTACAGGATCTTTTTCTCAATAACAACTCATGTAACTTTTACTCAGGGAACAGCATAACTGTGCTATTAAATACTCAGAATATCTGCTACACAGGCAATAAGTTTACTTTCTAAACAAACAGCTATAAAGTATTAGTAACCAATGCTTTCTTTCCCCCATAGTTAGATTCCTCTCAGTAGGTAAGTGCACTACACACATATTTCCAATGTTTAAATTCCAAATTTTCCAGAAGGCTGAGTAGAGCCACTCTTGCTTTTACCTATGCTACTCAAGTGCACGTTATTTGCTAATAACAATAACGATGCTGTTTTCTTGTCTGCTGGGAGGAGATACAATGTGCAGTGAGATGCAGTATCTCTGGGGGGCTGCAACAAAGACAGACAAATATTATTACAGAAGGAGACACTTGCTGAGAGCATGCAGGCAAAAATGTTTGCATTGTGGACAAGTCTCCACAAGTATGCCCTCTCAGGTAGTTTTTCCAAACAACTACTTGTGACAGGAGTTGGAATGCTTGTGTTTTTCCTGTGGAGGAAATAATAGAAAGTGGCTGTTTGCTTGCAGTTCTTAATGACAGCACACAGACAGAGCAGACCACCCCCCCCCCCCCCCATTTCTAAGACACTATTGTTAGTTTATAAGTATTAGCATATCCTCTCAGAAACCGTCCGTTTCCAAATCATAGAGCACAAAGAATCTGCCTGACTTGAGTAAGACTACTCACGCGCTTACTTAGTTCAATACCTTGCTGAATCGGGGCCTTTCTGATCATCTTGCCAGGACATTCTTGAAAAAAAAACCCAAACTCAATCGATATTCCCTGATTGCATAAATATTTAAGTGTGTATATAATCACACATAAGATAGTTTCGTATCTTGTATTACTTTTAAAAAATCATCTTAAACATGAACTTCTCTTTGTTTTAGTAGCGCTGATTTTGCTTCCATGACTGAAATCTCTGTAAATCCACATGAAGTGCTGCATTTATCATTACTATTCCATTAGCAGTTCTGCAACTTAATGTAAAGCCTACAGTGACTGTTTCCTTTAAACTTGCTAATGTAACTATGCTGTTAACTCCCCTGTACCCTGTTCAGGAAGGCACTGATTCCCGACCAACTGCCCATACAATCTTTCATTATTAAAATGATGACATGGCTTCTGTGGTTTTCCCGAGTTAGGAAAGAAATAACATCCCTGTTGAAGAAAGGCAAATGAGCTCAAGCTTATATTTATGGTCATGCTTAATACTCACAGAAATAAAAAAAGTACCTGCCTATTTGCCTTTATTGCAATGGGGTCTTTTTTTGTGAAGCGGGAATAATGTTTCTTGCAGTGATAGTTCATTCTGCTTATGTTTTCCAAATCACTACTACAGAAAGCCCTACTTCAAACCAGTTACAACAGTCAGGGTTTAGGGTTCCCAGTATTATACCTATACATATAGGAAAGGCTTGGTTCTCACCTTATGCTCATAAAAGGTATCAATAAGAGTAATAAAACGACGAGCTTGTGTCCTTTTTGCCATTGTAAGAAGTGGTATGTCACGAACGAAGACCGTGTCAAAATGCTTTGATATCTCCAAATAGTCACTGGCCCCAAGAGGCTGAAACAAAACAAACCATAAGAAATGGAAACCCATGATAGAATGATATGTCAACACTGTATCCTGAAATACTACAATTACAGAAGAGAGGCTGTAAAGTCTGATCATATTCTTGGTTTTGTTTCTCCATATCTTGCTTCAGGAGCACTTGTTTGCCCTTACTGATGTAGGTATGCTCGTTCATACTGTCGGCTTTACCTGAACTGTGTTCGATAGTTAAAAATGCGGCTCTTCTGCATCCTGACAATGTTACGATCTCTTTGACACCCTCAAACAAAATAATCACTATAAACCATAATCCGCAGAAGGAAAGAAAAAATACAGTTAAGCTAGGAAGCATAAATAATTTGAACAGCTATTAGGATGCTTTCCAGCAGCAAGATTTTTAAATGCAAATGCATAGGCTAGTTACTAAATTGTAAGTAGGCCTGCATTTAGTTCAGCCAAGACTAACCCAGACTGAGTAAAAATCTTATGTTCTAAGTACTGTAAGCAACAAGAAACAGACAAAAGTATAATTTTGTAGAAGTTCCTTTGTTCATCGTTTCACCTGTAATGATGAAATAAAAATCTTTAATTACAACTTATTAGTTTCTATTTGTGTATCTAAACCATCAAGAGAAAATAGGCACAAACAGTAGTACCTCACTCAAGTACACATTCAAATACATTCATCTAAAATTACTTTTTCATTACATGGAAGATAATTTTTTCTGCAAGATCTACCCTGTCAATACTGCAGGCAGTACTTTATCTTGGGCTATTAAGTCATCGTATTTAGGAAAAAAAGGTCATACTCCTGAAACTCGTCCCATTAGTTTTACTTGTGCAAGTACTTCAGTATCGTGGATGCAACTACTCCATAGAGCAAGATCAGCATTTTGCGTAACGTCACAACTCCATTCCCAGCTAAGGAAATCTGCTGTACCAACAGTATAATATGGTTATAAAGCACTGCAATGCTGCTAATATCTTAAAAACAGTAAATAAAAAATATTTTCTCTAACTGAAATTGCTAGAGAAACTTGCTGTAGGCCAAGCCTACAGACTTCATAACCACAAAACAAGAAACTAATCAATCACAAGGGCCATCAGCAACAGCTTCATGCATCACTTCTGAAAAAAAATCTCATCTGGACAAAGAGTAGCTGAACTGAAAATGTTTTGATGAAATAAAGCATGAAAAAGTACAAGAACATGAAAGGAACTGCTGGATGGAAACATTACAGAGCTAGCCCACCGCATATCTCACCATCAGATACAAGTGATAGCTAGCTGGACAACAATCGTGTCAAGGGCAAAAGAAAACAGTGGAAGCACTAAAAGCAACACAACTAGGACGCTGCTGGAGATTTTAAGACTGGTGGTAAGCAGATGGTTTAGGTAATGGTAGTTTTTATTCCATACTTAGGACTGAAGTATAGTTAAGCACAGAGGAGATCAAGTATACCCATGTGCTGAGTACCCGAGAGGGACAACAGCAGTGATCTAACTGCATGTGAGAAAGGAAATAATCTCTCATGTCTCTCTTTAGGTAAGAAATCACAGACATCACTGCTGTTCGGTTCATTCTTTTATCACATGAAGAGCCCAAGCATTCTTCTGCTGAAGCCCAAAACCCTGAGGAATTATTCTGTCTCGCCCCAGTGTGATATACTTTCTCACCCAAACCATATGAATACACCTTCCTCATTTCAAATGCAAAGTATCAAATACGAAAAGCTGATTCCTAAAATAAATAAAGTAAAAAAACTAAAGGCTTCAAACTTTTGCAAAATCTGCAAACTGAAGCACCCAACCACTGAGCTATACATCGAAGAACCTGGTGGACACCTTGGTGGATATCCAAACATGAAAATGAAAAACCTGGGAAAGTCAGAGGGATGAAACAGGTGGGAGACAAAAATAAGGCTAACGCATTTCAAATGGGGAAAAAAGGAAGATGGAATACTTCTTTTGCTTTTTATACAGATATAAAACCACAGTTCATAGAGGGTTACAATATGCATCTTTATCACAGCCAAACAAGAATTCAGTCTACTTCAGCAGTGCAAAAAGCAGGCAATTCAAAAACTCTAATTAAGGACATAAAAGGCAGATCATTTCAAGCTGTTTAACAAGAATTTCTGAAACACCTATGCCAGTGCTAAGTGATAATATTCTGCAAATGCTGGTGGAAACATGCCTTTAGAGACTCCAAAATCTCAAGATCGGAAAGATCTGAACCTCGCAGCCATGAGTATTTTAACAGAGTTAAGTTTGTACTCCCTGCCAAGACTCAAGTCTGGTGAGATGCAACTGAAACTCCAAGTCAGCCAGTCTGTTGTTATATATGGCGCAGCTGGCATCAGCTGTAGTTCTTTACATAGAGATGTTCTCAAACTCTCTCCTTTTAAGAGTTTAGAAAGACATAACCCTGGAGATGAAGACAAAGCTTTTAATCTTGTTCTCAACATGACTTGCTCTCATCTTAGACAAGTCCTTTAATTTTCTTTTGCCTTACTCTACTTGCTGTAGCAAGAAGGAACCACCAGCAAATTTGCCAATACTCTGGGGACAGTTTAAATCCCTTTTTATACTCCTCTAATCTTGGTATTGGCCCAGTTTCCATGCTGCCTAGAATTGCTTCAACTTTTCTAACTTGCCAGCTACACTGAAAATGCTCCAAA
This sequence comes from Sagittarius serpentarius, assembly GCA_034782735.1. Classification (NCBI taxonomy): domain Eukaryota; kingdom Metazoa; phylum Chordata; class Aves; order Accipitriformes; family Sagittariidae; genus Sagittarius; species Sagittarius serpentarius. Next base: position 21,515,766 of record JAVKLA010000014.1, on the reverse strand, counting down.
TACAGGAGACCATGATGCAGGGGCACCCTGACAGCTTCTCCAGTCACATTCTCACTGGCCTGCTGCCCTTGCAAAACCAGCATGAGGCGGACGCAAGCACCCACGTACCAACTCTGTCCCACACAGGAACGAGACAGGGAGAACGTCTTCCAGGCCAGATTATCCCACTGCTAGAGATTCTGGCTGTACAGCCCATATACAGAAGCTCCACTGAGGAGCAGATTTCTGCTGTTTCAGCTGCCAACAGCCTTCCCCTCACCTCCACAGTACTGCCTACAGGCCCTTTTTCCTCACCTTGTAGCAAGTATTGGCCGAGTCCTGACTGCCAACCATACAGGCTCGGACTAGGTAACAAGACTAGTGGCAAGTGATTTTAGACACTTAGCGTTGTCCTCTGTGGAACCTTCCAGGGCTGAAATTTGTTTTATGAACCTCAACCAGTCACAGAAAATATTTCATTTTAGTCAGTAGCATACATGAAGGTATTGCTTCCTCTGAAGTTGCAAATGAAGCTACGAATCCTCCTAATATTGATACATATATATGTAATCCTCTTATTACAAGTTTAGCCTGATTCATCTGGTCCTCTGAACAACATTCTAAAAATAACAACTTGACTTGGTGTGTGTTTCTGGTACTGTCTGATATTTTTTGTTTCATCAATTACATATCCAAACTCAACTTCAGAACCGTAACATTCGCGTAACAATTGTCACTTGCCACTTATTACCAGTTCTTTCACATGCTGCAATATTATTTTTCTTTGAAAAAACATTAACAGATAAGAATCTATCTTATGATATTACTGTTCCTGCATGTGTATGTAAGGTAAAAGATTTTTGTCATTAACTCTGATGCCAGGAGTCAGTATTTTATAGGCATGATACTAATGCAAAACGCATTAGCACTAACATGGGCTACCCTCCTGACAAAGTGTTTACTCCACTTCAGCCTGCTTTACTGAGTTCTCACCTTCATTTGTTTTTGTTTCTCTGTCTACTTAATGCATTTTCAGCTATCATCATCTCAGTTCAAGTAGGATGTTTATTATTTGGAGCTCTCTGTGGACTGTTTTAAGAGTTAGTCGTCTCCTGTTTCTATTATATATTCCATTTAATTAAAGTATAAAGCATCCTTTTCCTTTGTTGACTCATCAGCAACGAAGTAGCTCATCTTTTAGAGATTGTCTGAAGAATACAGAACACTTTACATATGTTAGAAAAAGATATTTCATCTCAAGAGAAAATTTATTTTTGCTGATGTTGGAAGATATTCCAGGGCCAGTTCCAATAACATCCTGAAGGGCTGTGACTAACAATAACTATAATTTAGTGAAGACACTCCAACACTCCAAAACTTCCTAAAACCAAAATACAGTTTAAGACTAGATAATATTTACAACTTAGACATCAAGCAGTAACAAGAAATTACAGAGCTCTTTCTGTTGTTTCCAATGGAGCCACACTCTATCACTAGTAGGGTTGGTAAAATAGAGCACTGAGGTAATATTTCACGATCATAATTCAAGAAAGGAACAGAAAAACGTAAGGCATGATCTGTGATGCAGCTGCATGCTGAAGTTTAAATAAAAATGTAAGATAGTTAGGGCTCGGCTAACTTTGTTAAAAAATTTAAAGACTGATGGCAGTGAAAATCTATTGGAAAGCTCTGTAAGTTACAGGCAAAAATGAGAAGTTCATTTGAAGCATTGTTAATAAATCAAGAACTTAATTAAGGCAATTTCTTATCAAGTTTTACTGAAGGTTTCTGGTGGAAAAAAAAAAAGGCACGTCATTGTGTAATTAAAGATCACATCAGAGAGCATAATAAGGGAAGTTTAAAATAACACGCAGTTTTGTTTTGGAGCTTCCTAACTAAACACTGAGTTCGCCTGCAACTTTAAAATCATTATTTTAACTTGTTTGAACGCTACTTGATGTGAGGCTATACAACTTGTTTGTTAAAATATTCACTGATTGATTCATTATTCTTTCTTTTAAAATATTCCTTCCTTAATGTGTGTTTTAGTTAGTAAGAGGGAAGACACCAAAAATAAATAGACCAGTCGTGTTTCCAGCAGTAATCACACAAATGAAAGCTACATTTAAAAAACATTAAAGCTGAAAAGTCAGACACAGATGTTAAGACAGCAGTTGCCTGTGCACCCTCAATCTTTATCTCTTAGATATATGCTAGTCTTGACTTACATTAACTGATGATTCTCCCTCTCCCAGGACCCTTGAGTTACCAGTATGCAGACAGCAGTTCTCAGATAATGCACACTTATCAACACGTGTTTTGTCCTCACTTCTGGTGTGTCACAAGATCTCATTTTTCAGACTTTTCAAACGCTTGTCTGGAAGAAGAATTATGCACTTCTTTGGCTTTTGTTACCACAACAGCTAGGTTCTTCACCTGCAGTAATGAATTTATCTCCACAACCATAGCTGTGAATCAAGAAAGTGATACTATCTCCACTTTACAAACAGAGGACGGAGAAATTAAAGTTAAAAGCATATGTGAGCTCTTGATGCCAAGTTAAGGACTTATGAAAGTTGATTTTTTCATGGAACACTACCAATTCAAAGTACAACACCCACTGACTTCAGTTAGAACCGTGACTATGACAGTCTAGGACTCAGTGCGTCAAGAAGAATGCCCACAAAATTAAGATTACAATTGCCAACAGTGAAAAGGTGGGGTTTTGGTCGGGTTTTTCTGTTTTAGTTTTTTTGAGGGGTTTTCTTTATTTGTTGTTGGGGTTTCTTCTGGGGGTTTTTTTTGGTGTTTTTTTTTTTTTTTAAATAAGAATAGTATCACGCACTAACTCTGGTGCAGACTGTGACAGAAGGCCATTATTCAAGGCAGCATTCAGCTGTATGTGATCATGTAATTACAATATCACATACCGATGATTATTACTGCAGTGCCTATGCAGGAGGAGGGACAAACTCAGATAACACAAGCAACAGTCATTCTGGAATTTTCTAACTGCATTTTGGTGATGATAGCACCTTATCTTATACCTACTGCCCCTCCTTTGTGTAAGTTGTTTTCCAGCTTTGACACCCACATGGATGATCAGTAGAGCAGGAATCTGAGATCTGTAAACCCTGGGGTAGAAGATATTTTCAGGATCAAGTACAGCGCCCTGCTATCTCAGGTTATCTCATCACAGAATCCTGGCAAGAACTGATTTTGCTTGATCTTACAGCAGAAGTTTTTTAGTCACATTTGTCATAGTGGAAAGTTGTTTCAGACCTTTGCTCTTGTGCTGATTAACAAGATGGTTGTAACTTCCAGCTTTTTTTTTTTTAAATTCATAATCAATTCTATATTCATCTATGACAGCGCTGTCTACTAACTGAAGTAGTGTTTTTCCATTCTTGGTCTTTATTTGGGGTGACTGAAGTGGATAAGGGTCTCACTTTTTTTTTTCCCCCCTCTCTCCTGTGGGGAGAACATGCATGCCATTCCAGCCTAGACTCTCCCAAGTACACCTTTTCTGCATCTGCTCTGCACGAGTGCATTTTCTTGTACACAGATGAATACTGCTTTAGTCACCGATATTTGCCCATTTCCCTGTTTTATCCCAATTGAGTTGAAACGTCAGTCTCACTAGAGCATGCTCCTATGTTTATTCATCATTCAGCACAATCACTCCTGCCTTAGAAGAACTTATCTACTAAACAGCGACAGACATCCATAGTGAACCTACAAGAAGTGAGATGCCTCAAAGACCTATGAGCTGGTCAAACCTGGCTACAGACTGGAGGAACAGCAAAAAGCACGTTTCTGTTCCCACAGCCCTCACTGCCAAACTTTCAGTTCCAACTTGGAAGTATGGCATTTCTCAACAAAAAGATCTCCAAAAATAGTTAAGGCTTAAAAAAAAAAAAGTTTCTGTTGCTTTGTACAGTAAGCAAACAAGCCTTTAGTATAAGTAGGTAAAACACAAAAGGCCATAAGAAAGAAGTGTATATACATCAAAATTACATGTAAGTTCCCCTTAAATAAGCTACTAGGTCACAATTCAAGTGATCTTGTGGTTTTCTTAAGTTTTCAAAAGAACCTAGAATCTATAGGAATTAGGTTTGTAAGTCATTCTGCTTATAGGTCTATTTAAATATTGGCACTTACTGTTACAATTTCAAAACCTAAGAAAGCCTTAAAAAACAAAAAGTACATTCAGTCATTTAAGAAACAAAAAATTGAATTAAAAAGGCAAACACTTAAAAGTACAATCAGCTTCAAAAATCTTGTCTTTGTGTATTCCCTGGTCTATAAAGTATAGGATCTAAAACCTCAAGGTTTATGCAACTTTCACTGAAGGGAGCGCTTTCTAAAATTAAGCCCTGATACACATAAAATAAGGTATAAACCAGAAAGGAGGTTTGACTAACAACATTAATACATTACTATGATTCTAAAAAGTCACTGAAAATAGTGCTCACTTCTGAACAACTCCATGGTATGTTTATTTACAACTACACCCAACAATCCTACAATCCTAAAGATGACACCAAATTATACAGTGGATACATTTAGCAGTTTTTAATGAAGGTAATTCCCTCAAAGTGATTCATAATCATTAAACTGCTTATGTAGCTGAGCTGTGTCATCATGTAGGGGAGACATTCAATTGACTTGAAGACAGACACTTGCATTCCTAAATCACTTGTCTTTGAAAATGGTGACTTTTTTCTTTTTTTTTAAAAAAGCTTAGTTACATCTTTCATTTTGAAGTGCAAGCTATTCAAGTTGGGAACCACATCTTCCTCCTGGTCTGTACAGTGCACCCATTGCAATGGAACAACAACCTAACAGAAGATGTTTGCCACTTATTTGTTGTGTTAATCTACTCAAATACTGTATTTTGCCAATTACAGAAACGTTAATCAGCTTCTAGGAAAAAGTCACAGTAAGATAACCTTTTACAACATAGATATTAAATTTATTTTCTTACCTTTTTTATGTTTGCTAATGGTTAGTAACCCAAATTCTCTTGCTCCGTTTTCCAGCTTAAACTGAAAACATGACCTTATTTAAGTTACTTTTAAAATAATCAACCCCATGGATTCATCTAGCCCCATATCCTCTAATAGTGGCCAGAAGCAGTTGTCTAGGGTGAATATAGGAGTAGAATATGCATATGGCAACACTTTGCTGATATATTTTCCCAGATACCAATGACTTGTTGCTCATGAACTTCCATGCATTTCTGTATTAAATCTTTTGCATTTAACATGACTGTTCTTTAGTTTACCCATCCACAGAATCAGTTTTCCAGATATAATTTCTTCTCCTGTTAAGATACTATGTTCATTGGTACTTGGCAGCTGGATGAAAGGATATATTTAATTACCTAATGAAAAGGCTATGGGGTCCATGAAACAAAGTTATTCAACCCTTAAGAAAAGGCTAAAATGTGTTTGAGGACACGCCCGAGCCCCTGTTCCCAGCAGAGGGCAGTAGCTGATACATGCAAGTGAGAGGAAGACTTTAAAAGATAATGCTGTGAGGAAGACTCTATCTCCTTACTCCCTTAGGACCCTGGCAGATTATATATAAGGTACACTGTTGTCTGAATTATTTATACCAACTAAAGATTCAAGGCAAACTGTCACAATTACCAGTTTTTAAACAAAATTTTAAAAGGGAAGTGAAGAAAGAGGGTGGTTTTTCTAAGGCATAATGAATACTGACCTTTATGTGTACACACAGAGAAATGAAACTACTCTGATGGGGTAAGACAGACTTACATTTGCATGATTGCTAGTTTAGGTTATTGAGATTTTAAAATCAAGTTAATAGGTACATCTTATTTTAAAAAGTATTTTCATCTGAACTTTGGATATACATACAACTACTGAGAAAAGGGATAAGGAAAAAAGTTTTTTAAAAACACATTGTTGAGTTCAAATTATCAGATCTGACCATCCAAAAAGCCTTATAGAATTTGTCAAGGACAATTATAAACTGTATTTGCTTGTCAAGAACCAGCTCCTTAGAAGACACTGTTGTGGCAATCTCTCATTCACACACTAACTCAATGAAAACATTAACTAATTATGTTTTGCAACAATCTAACTCCATTGGTAAATGTATCCCTTAGTGTACAGATGGAGAAACTGACAGGGAGAAATTAATTAAGGTCACAAAGTATGGGGGAAGTTAACGTCAGTATTAAAATTCAGGAACTGTATGTCAGCATTCTGCTTGGTGCCTCTCCCAGCCTTCTCTCTGGCTACATTTGTTCATTTTTTCGGGCCTTAGAAAAGATGGTATGATAACAAACATTTTGATAAAAACAAAGCATAGTTCTCCTGGACAATTACACTGGAGAAGCACATTTACAGGACACCATTCTAGTGAGCAGGTAACTACTTTTAAGCCATGACAAAAGCTACCACATGCCATACTGCCACATAAACCCTGGTGTGTCAGATCTGAGTAACTGCTTCTCATTTTGCTCTAAAGCAACTAAAATAGATCAATATCCTCTCATCCAGCATTTTTTTAGTTTTTCACATGTACACATAGCAAAAAAGCTGAGGGTATGAATTTGGTATTAACTAAATTAACCAAAACCTGGGATCTTCCTCAGCTGGGAAACTACCATTTAAAAATCGATGCACACAATGTAACAAGATGCTTTCTACCAAGTCAACTGCATGTCACATCAGCATTGCATACAATATATTATCTGTATTTTTTTATAAACATTAATATACAACCAGTAATTACCAATATCTGACATTATTTTAGACAGAAATAACTCCTTATATTCTTGATGTGAAAAAATCTGATGCTACCACAGGAAACAAGAAATGGAAGACTGTAATACTAGAAAGACACCAACTCTATCTCCCAAGGTCTTCAGGTATTAATTACAAAAGCAGTTATTTTGAAAATTCTACTTAAAGCTAGGAGCTGTTTCAAATCATATAAAGTCATCAGTTGCTGATTTCCTATTTTCATCTATTATGTTTTGGCTGATGTTTCATGAAATCATATGATACTGAAGTGGAAAATGTTTTAATACTTCCCTTTAAAACAGAATTTTGATTTTATTTCAAAGAAAACCACTGAATTTTAAAAAGTTTTACAGACTGTTCATATGAAATATTGTATTACAAAAGTTACTAAGTAAGCATCTGAGCAATTTCAAATACAACTCCTTAATCCTATACCAACAAATGTGAAGTTTTAGGTCTGGATGCTTATCCCTCTGGACTGCACTGTAACAAGTGCAGTACCCAAGACCAGACCAGAAGACATACTGTCACAACAACGTGAAAGCAGAGTCATTTGGGTGATAGGCTATTTCTCCAACATAACAAAAGCCTCCATCCTTTCACACGTTGACTCTTGCAAAACTTACTTTCTTCTTTCTGGAACCATTAAGGGTTATGGATAGCCAAAGGAATCAATTCACCATGTTTTGAGTACAATGTTGCTGTCTTGTACTTACTAGACAGAAAACATGTAAACAAAACTCTGAACAGCGTTGATATCCACCTTGCATTATGAAACTAGTTTTCATGTTGAAACTTTCCCATTCTGAACGGATGCCTCAAACTGACTTCATATGAACATGCATCTGTGTGTGTGAATGAATATTTATTTGTAAAAGTTTTGGTCAATTACTGTATTTCTGAGAGCAAGGCTATTATAGACCTTGCTCCTCAAGTTCAACTTTCCTTTAGCAGTGGCTCAGTGAGAAGTTGTAGTGCTTCTGTGCTGTGGACCAGGAATGTCAAATTTGGAAGAACAGTTGCTTGGTATTGGGGAAATGCCTTACACACATCCCGTGAAACCCCACTCAAATCCAAGCAAGTTACGAGCCTTGGAAAAACGCAGTCTGAACTCACAGCACCGACTGACAGTAGACCAAGTATTGCCTACTCGCAAAAACAGGAGGGGGCTGAGTGCAGGAGACAGACGGGGCACGTTCCCCTGCCGGCTGCTGAACTTGTTCACTGCATGTGCGGGTGCAGTGAGACAGTTGCCAACAGGCAACGGGGACCCCAAGTCTCTCAGTTCCCTAGTTTCAGATAATTTAAGGCCAGAAGAGATCACGAGATCCTCCAACTTCCTGAATTTTAGAGACAGCTGAGCCTAAGAACTAGTACTTAGCTCAAACCCCTCTTCCTAAAATGACACCCAGTTTTGACCCAAAACACAGTACAAGGAGGCTCTGCCACTTCCTTCACTGTTTCAAGTGTGTGAATGGGTGCTTTTTCTTTCTTTTTTTTTTTTTTTTTAAATCTGCATCTCACTGTAGTTTCTGGTTTTCATTATGCCACCTTCTGCTAGAATTAGGAGCCCATTAATGCCTGTGGGTTTTTTTCCTGTGAAAATAGCTGTACATTATAAAATCATCTTCCAGTCCTCTTTTGATAAGCTGAACAAATTGAACTAAGTCTGTCATCTGAGGGCACAAATTGTCCAGCTCAAATGATTTGTGGCTTTTTTCAGCAGCCTCTTCAGGTTTTTCAATGTCTTTTCCAAAATTCTGATGTCAAAACCACACCTAATATTCTGCCATCAATCTGAGATGTTTTCAAAATTAAAATAATCTTTCTACCCTCCTATTTATTTCCACTCTACCAAGCCCAGATGAAATTAGGTCTAAATGCACTAATACTGGACCAGAAGCTCCTTTTGAGCTGCTTATCCATTACAACACTTAACTCTCTTTCCAAGTCACTATGCCTAGGACACAGCCTCCTTCTCCTGTGGGTATGACTTGTGTTCCCAATTCCTAGATGTAAAATTTTGTGTTTGCTTAGATTTAAAAAAGCCAAAACAAAAACTCTCTCCCTCCTCCCCAAAACCTCAGTTCTGCTGATAAATAAATTACACACAGCATCCTCACTTTCATTGCTCCCCCTCCCATACACACAGCACTCTCTGTATTTACAGCAAATCTGTATTAGCATTTATGTTATATTCAAAACTGCTGGGGAAAAAAAACTTGTTGTACCGGGCTTAGTATAAAAATGTGCTCATTAGAAATGCTGCAGTCAACAACAATCCTTCAGTAATAATCCTTTTAGAAGTTAGTTAACTAACTTATCAACCCATTTAACAAATACTTTCTTGACACTGAGTAATGCTAATTTCTTCGTAAGAACAGCATCTACAAAACTCAACCTTTCCACAAAATCAGGGAGACTGGAATTAATTTAATTTCCATTCTTTAGTTATCCACTGTGTGAATCCAGAACCAGTTTCTCCATTACCCTTTCTGCACTAGAATCTGACTGACAGCCTGCAGTTACACTGGTCATCATGTTTGTGTGGATTTTGTTTATTTTTTAATATTGGCACACAGTGGCATTCTTCTAGCGCTGCGGAATTTCTCTTGTACTCCAACATTTATCAAAAATAAAAAGCTAGTCAGAGATCTCAGCCTAGTTTTCCAGGACTCCAATGACTCAAAATGTATTTGCAGGCTGTTTTTAACATATACTAACTATTAACAGACTGAAAGTTATTTTATTATCCTCTAGTGAAACATTTCACTCTGCTTCACATAGAACAAGTATTTTTTGCAAAACCTTTTCCTTTTTCCACATCATTATTAAAAGCTCATCCATCTCCAACTAAGAATAAGCCAGGTAATATCACATTCAGGTAATATAAACCATATCAAAACTCCCATTTTACTTAACAAGTCTTATAGCTGAGCAGGCACGATATTTGCCCATGACCTTTAGTTTCTCTTTAATTTTCCTGCATTTCATAACTAGTTGCCATTCATTCTGTATTATTTGATTCTGTCTCAACAGTGACACAGGACATACTTTTACTACCTTCTTCCTCAAAAAGTCCTTGGGGGTTTTTTTGTTGTTGTTGTTTACACTTCCCTTTCCAGTTAGTTTTGGTCATACTTCCCTTTTGCTTTTGAAAATTACTCTTCCTGAACACTCACATATGTAATTTCACTGTTCAGAAGTATCTTTTGGTTACGCTGAATGGTAGAAAATTATAGAGAAGATTGTCCCTGTGCAACACAAATTTCTAGATAAATTCATCACTGTAAGCTCCCATAAAGCTGCTCAAACCAAATGACCTTGTACTGGATGTGGTACATTTTATGCTAGAAAATTATCATTTGCAATTTTCAGGCTAATTACATTTCACCATTTCCTGCATTTCATCTACAGCATAAGCTTCCCATATAATGGTATTTTTAGTTTATCTGCTTTCTATAGCCAAGTGCTCAAGAAGCAATGCACCTCATTCTCCGTTTGCAACACACCCCTATGAGTACTACCCTCTTGGGTTTGTTAATTAGTAGACTGATTGATATGTATTCAAGATCCTTGTATTAATTAACTTTAAGGCAGGTACCAGTGTCTTTAACGTTGCATACTGACCTCCACCTCTTTTAGCCACTCTGTCCTTAAGCAGGCTGTAAGCACTGATTCCATATTCTTATTGTATGAATTGTCCCATGAGGTTTCAATAATATGAAAGATATCTCATTTTCTCATTAATGATAATTTCCCATTTATCATGCTTGTCACCACGTCTTATCACTGATATAAACCCAACTGCAAATCTTGTTTTCAATTTCTTTGTAAGTTTAATTGGCCCCTACAACACCACCAACTTTCAATTGCATTTATCTACCTGGGATGCTTTGCTTGGGCTGTTAGTCAAGCCCCTTCCTGGTTGCTACAAGCTCCAGCTAGGAAGACTCCCTGCCCCGTGTCCTTTCACACAATCTGCCTTCCCATGGGACTTTGTCCCCATGTCCTGCACAAAGAAACCTGCAGATTCACTCTAGCCAAATCGAACAAATTCTCCTCCAGAATTTTCTTTTGTGGATCTTCCTTTTCATTACATCTTTCTCAGTCTTCTAGCTTCCTTTTTCTTAATAGTTGTACTCATGATGCCTGTCAACTTGTCTAACATTTGGCACCACAAGCAGTACCAAATACCTTGTAGCTATGTCTCCTACAGATTTCTGCTTTATTCCTCCACAAGTAGTTCCCACTATTAGCCAGCTTATTTGAATATATACGAATGACTTTATACTTCCTGTCATGTTGAATGTCTCCTGACTTTGAGGGGGTTTTTGGCTACAAACCACCAGTGCACTCTTCTGGATCCTACCTATTTCTTCTGTGGCATCAGCGGGAATGACTTCTCATTCTGACTGTTAGATACTGCATGTATAAATTTTTCCATCGAAAAGTTAAAAGATTTCATGAAAAAAAGGAACACAGTTTCATGATTTGACAACTGAATTTTTCTTTTGCCTTTTATCAATCAGATTTGAACAGCAACAGGGCAGGCAAGGTCTTAAATGCAGCTTATACCAATGGGAATTGTTTACTATTGCTATGAAGCCCTAAAAAAGTTTACATTCGTGGAAAAAAAAAACAACACGTAGTAGAGGCAACTCAAGCGGTTCATCCAAATTTAATGGACAATTCTGAAGTTCATGACTATATTTCTCTACTTATGAAGCAAGCACAGTGATACTACCTTATCAATACACTAATGTATTATTTAAGCAGGTACATAAGCAATCCAAAAAGAAAAATCATGGCAAAATAAATAATTGTATATAACAATTAAAGGTAGAAACAAATGGAGGCGCATGCAAAGAAAGTAAGCGATGACCGAGGAAGCTGTTAGAGAAAAACGTCTGCTGTGTTTAGTTTTAAGCATGTGATTATTCCATTAGAGACTATCATAACACATCTGCAGAAGGTATCTGAATTGAGACAGCATGACTTCAAGTCCTGTGTGATCAGCGTAAGAACACTACTGTTAAATGATGTTTAACATTTCATGTGGATTCTCTTTACTTGTTCTGAGCACAAACCAAGTACCTCAGCTCCGTTATGCCAAGATGGTCTGAACCCCACATAATTCTCCAACAGGATCAGAACCTTTAGACCCAAAGTAGTGGCTGCTGCCATGTGAGCTACCAGAGCACTTCTCCTTAGAAGCAATTTATCATCCCATGTAAGTACATAAGCAGTTTACTGGACTAAAGAATTTTGCAAGTGTTTGCTGAAAGCATAGCTTCCTGAGACGTTAAGAGGCACAATGAAGAAAAGGACTCTAAACTTTCAGTGTAAAGCAAGCTGTTCTACCCATGACATACTTCCATTCTCACAAACAGCTAACTAGTTTTGTCTGAAACTAAAAACCAAGGAAGCCTAAAACCTACAGTCTGAAACATAACATGTGAAATTTCTGTCCACATAGTTATCGACTTGGTAGCTACAAGGAAGTGAAAACATAATGTCATAACCAAAGGACTGGTCAGCATCCTGAACCAAAGGTGCTATCGGCCCAGTTTAGAGTTGTGATCATTTAACAGTAACTTCAGGTGTCAGCAGAGAGGTCCAAGTACTATGCAACTTCTGGGTGACTGTCTTCAAACCCACTGGAGGTCATATACAAAGACAGCATTTCAGGAACCACACCCCACGTGTTTAGCAGAGAATTTGGCAGTATTTAGCAAAATTTGGCAAATTTTGAGAAGGCCTGGGACTAAACAGCCCTTGTACAGCTAGTCAAAACTAAGGCATACAACAACAGCTTTACTCTAGTGGTGCCAGGATTGCTACTCCTTTGCTTAAGTATCAACTTAAACCCCAGATTTTAAAAACAGTATTTGAATGCTATTTACATATTGGAATGTTGTGATCACTAATATTCCAGCAATGATCTTAGCCCAGGCACATACCATGTTAAGATTTTTGAATACAATCTGTGACATACTTAAGAATGAATTTACTGCATCATTAAAAAGAAAATTATTATCGTTCTTCTGGGGAGTTGTTTTTTTTTTTTTCCCTGTTAAATTCAAAGTCTTTCTGCCAAGTTAAAAAAAGCCCTTTTAATTTAGTACGACTTGGGAAAACAGACAGTTTTTGTGTTTAGGATTTGTTGGGTTTTTTTAAGTCTGAGCATTAACTGATCTAGATTTGACTGGGTACTCACTCTGTCACACAGCTCTTCAAACGTGAAGTCTGCAATGGTTCCACATGCTTTATTCAGCCTCAGCTCTCTGCCTTGCACTTTTAGAATCCTTGGTCTAGTTACTATGGGAACATGAACAAAGACTCAATCTTCTCTGGATAATTACTATAAAATTCATCTCTTACAGATAGGAAATGCATAGCTTGATGAATAATAGCACATGATTCAACACATAAATTAGACAAAATGCTGATACAATGACTGCCACTTGAGTGTGGCATCAACCCATATACAGCAATGGAACTTATTAATTGGTCAGTGGAGATTGGGCATTGTGTTCTAAATGTATTCTCTTTCAAGAGAAATTAACTTACGTACAATCATTTTGTTTCTGAGCCAGCTCATCAAACAACTTATCCATGACAGCCTCCACATCAGCTTCACTTGTGCTACAATGAAAAGAATAATAGAATATGAAATTAATAACACTTGAAGCCAACATCAAACAGCTGCCTGAGCCTGCTTAGCTTTTTGCCTATAAAAAAAAGAGAACAGGATGTTATGCTCTAAATACAAACATTAGATTTAGAATACACTTAAAAGTAGAGAATATTAACTCTCAGGTAGATGATTCTGCCTTATTTGCATACACTGAAAGACTTCTGTGTTTTAAGCTGTTTCCAGTAATGAGGCAATACAGGCAGAGCAGACACATTAACACTATGTGTACACAATGAGAAAAAAGGCTTCTGGCTCTATCTTGCATGCAAAATAAGAGCAAATAGACAAGGCAAGGCAGTCAAGCACCTAAAGAAGTATCCTTTGAAATTTCCGAGAGGCGACTTTGTGAAATTAAATATTAGAGCAGCTTTCGGGGTTTTGGCGGGGGGTGGGGGGGAATCAAGTCAACTGATTGTATTGATCAGACATTTCACAAAATTAAACTATGAAATTGAAGATACCAGCATGATCTCCCCATTAGTAATTTCATCAGTTTCCCACCCTCTGTCCCCAATACTATTTGGAAAAAGGTTGACCACAGACAGTGAAAGTGCAAAATATCCATGCCAAGAGCTGAAGTAAAGTTTATATTCATCTTCTGGTTGCCACAAGAATTATAAATCTGTACGATCAGAAAATATTTTTTGTCACTGAATGGGTCAGAAGGCCAGCCTTTCTGTGTTTCATTCTTAAATATTTCTAGCTGTTTGGGTTTTTTCAGCCAGTTTGAAAGCTGAGAATAGTAAATTAACGCTACGGTAGACAATGAACTAGAACTAGGATATAGAACGCTTCACTGAAGTTTGTATAATCTCATTTGGTCTGAAAAGTCTACTTTTATAGATCCTGGATGTACTCAAGTTGCATTGCTTCGCACAGTTCTAGACCTCCTCTAAATAACAAGTGATGATCAGCATGTTACACCATTACTTTCCTGTTCATTAGGCCTTAAGCACCTTAAAAATGTTAACAGCAGAACTGAAGTAACTACTTTTTAGCTCAAGCTTAACGATAGCAAACCTTGTAGATACAAAGAATTTGGGAAAAAAACCCACAAACTCCTGCAAGGACCATTCCAAACACTTTAAAAACCTCTTCTGAAAAGGAGATTACATAAAATTGTAACTTCAAAAAAAGAAAGTTTCTGTCAACATTGGTATTTGTGTGCTGCTTTCCTCTGACAAAACGACAAATGAGAAGGAACAGACAAAACCAGAAAAAAAAAAGCCATAAAAGGGGGGAAAGAGCACATATCTGTTGGAGAGTATGCACACATGTATGCATATAACTACCAAAAAGTTTGATGTAAAGGCTACAAAAAGAAACAGCCGACTGTGATGCCTAGGTGGATATTTGCACCTAACTGCCAAGAAAGTTTGTTTAGAAAATAGAGACCTGAGGCTGAGATCAAGGAAGCTGATTTGATCAGGCATCTTGGCAATTGTGTTACACTTACTGCTTTCAGATGAGTATGAAACAGCTTTAAACAACCCTGAGTTGCATATTTAAAGAGAAGAAAAGATTACGCAAATTATGAAGCATCAAGAGGATTTAAAAAAAAAAAGTCATGATGATACTATAGCCATTAATAGGGGAATGTAAACATGTTGGACAAGAACATTTTCTTTTGGGGGCAAGATTGCTAAATAAATTTCAAGTATCTGTAGCAAAATACTGTATAGTACCTAATTTTAAAACAAAACCATCCCCACATACTATGCTAGTTCTTCAGGGCTGAAAGTTCCAATGAACAAGTTTGAATAGAAGAATGAATGAGATTCCCTCAGAAAAAGAAAGGACGATGAAATAAGTATCTTATTTCCATTGGCAGCTACAGGATTTTTTTAATTATTTTTTTCCCCACTGCTTCCTAATGACTTACACGACAAGTTCTAGAAGCAACCAAGATCCTTCCAATGAGATAATATGAGACAAACTTATCACCAATCTCTGCCAT
Source organism: Sagittarius serpentarius (assembly GCA_034782735.1). Taxonomy (NCBI): domain Eukaryota; kingdom Metazoa; phylum Chordata; class Aves; order Accipitriformes; family Sagittariidae; genus Sagittarius; species Sagittarius serpentarius. The sequence continues at coordinate 21,500,351 of JAVKLA010000014.1, read as the reverse complement.
TCACTTGATCACAAGTTTTATACTTCAGCTGGGTACTACTCCTGGGCCTTGTTCATATTTCTCCTCCTCTGACAGCTGATGCCATAGGCACCGTGCTTAGCCTATTACCTGCTAGAAACCACATATGTGCTCTTCCTTTCTTCAGAGTATGGACAGTGAGAAAAGAATATGGTAGGTGCTCACCGCAATTATGAAACAGAAAGTCACAGCGTGCAACCCGAACAATAAGCAGAGCCGTAAGAAGGGACAGCTACATAGTCACTGGAACAAGAGCCACGATGAGCAAAGCTGAGATAACAGTGGCAGCTTCAAACAGTACTCCTGAGCAGACGCCGCAAAACTTAAAGAAAGTGAAGTCAGGCAAGAACACAGAACAAGAATTACTTTTCTTGAGTTCATACAGTCACACTTTGTTTGAAGATGCAGAACCTGCATTTGACCTGTTGTCCGTATATAAAATTCTGTCATTTCCTTCCGAAGCACAAAAGAATTACCTGTTATAATTCTACTAAGCAGTACTTTATTATAAAGCGATACGGACACACTTAATTTCAAATGTCTGTCACATCACTGAAAATACTGCACCTTTCTTAATGGAAACATGATTTTAAAATCAATATTGTATGCTGGGCTGAAAGATACAACAGTTATAAATCTCATTTTAAGTTATTATTGTCTACCTTGCTCAGGTTGTCATTGATTAAAGAATACTATAAGAGCAAATATGAGACAGAAAAATGTCTGCAATGCAAAGGTTTCAAAGTATTAAAAAAAAAAAAAAGAGAGGATGTTTATATTAGGCAGATATATGCTTCTACCATAAGCACAACTGTGAATGTATTTTTAAATATATTTATTTGCAAATATAGAATAAAGTGCTAAAGAAATTTTGTCATGATAAACAGAAACAATCTGTCAAAATAGGAGGGTGTTGGGTTTTTTTTTTTAATCCACAGCACTGGAAACACCCAACATTAAATGAATCCTTGTCATTGGATTTCTATAAATACTTAATTACTTAAATACAATAAGGATCTTCTTCTATTATAAGAGAATTGTGCAATCTCTTACAAGAGGATATTCATTACTTTCTAACCATCTGTCACTTCAGTTCTCCAAACACCACACCTCCCCAAAAAATCTAATTAGGTTTTATTCAATCACACATTATAAATGATGCTAGTGTGGATACTGAAAATGTAGTTTAATGAAGTTAATATCAAGGCATAATAGAAGGCGGTTTGCTGAACAAAATGGACCAGAAGGCAAAGAAAGGAAAAGTCATACTCTGCTAATTCTACTATACATTTTTCATTTCCCATTGACTAGGAAATTACTAGCTAATAAGAAGGAAAAAGAGGGCAAATACCATATCATAGATAAACTTACAGGTAGTAAAGCTTTCCAGCAGCAGGAAGCACTCGTTTCCTGTAGTCTATTCCAGAATCAAGCTGGACTGTGCTGCAGTATTTCTATATAGAAAAAAAAAAGAATAGGTTTCCTCAAGCCAAAGCTGTATTTTCTGTTATCTGTGTTAGAGAGAAGACACACTGCTGTGATAAACCATCAGCATTAATATCATCTGCAAAACTGACATTCAAGATCACAAAATTGAAGTCTCCTTTATATTTATCAAAGCAAAGAAATAAGCTGGAAATCATTCACGTTCAAAACAAAAAAGTAACCATTTTCAAAAGTCCATCAACTAGGAAATTAACATAGACTGGAAGCATGTGAAATGAAATGAGGGTGGATATTACTCGTTCTCCCTGGGTAGTGCTTTCTTGGGGGAGTGTGTAAAAAAATTATTTTCACATTAAAGAACAGACATTTAGAAATAGAAAATTAGGAGCAATAACAGTTTAACAGACTACAATCAAATTCTAGCAAGAGAGACCATTGAAACTACTACTTTATAAGCTAAAAATAAATTATCTTTTCCTTCTACTAAGAAGATAAAAAATTTTACAAGTCAAACATCAAATATATGAACCACACCAAGTCTTGCTGCAAGATGGACTGAAGCACACGGGGGAATAAACAAAGCTGTATATCAACATTTTGTTTCATTTTTGTAATGTCTGAATTGACTCAGAAAAGGATCTTCTTTTCTTTCTCCCTTTAAACAACCTGTAAGATTCCCAGTGTGATACAGATGTCCCTGAGTAATCACAATAATTGCTTCTGTTAGAAAACTCAAAACCAGCTGTACTAAAGGGTGCTTTTTTTGATTCAAGACCTGAGACTGAGAGCAAAATTCTCACTAACCTCAGTGGGATCAAGATTTTACACCCTCTGGCAAAGGGAATAGCTCTGCTTATCTGTTATTACTACCGCCAACACACACAACTTTTGGGTGTTACACAGCTAGAAGCAAAACCAGCTATAAAAGAAAGGGAGGAAAAAGTTTTAATATTTTAGAAAATGTACCTCTATCAACAATTTAATTAAAGTGATAAAACTTTTTTTTGTAGGTAATTCAACACCATTAAAATTCTGTGGATTGCTAGAACCCACTAAACTGCTCTGCTTCTTCACTGCACTATGAACTATTAGTTTATCGTTAATACTCTCGTTAAGCTTTTCATATTCTGTGTGTCAAATTTTTCAAAGCTTCCTTGAGGCCATACAAATAACAAAACTGGAAATGTCAAATCTCATTTATAGTAACTACATTGCGGGGGGAAAAAAAACCTTAAATTTTAGAACTATCACCAGTGATTTAAGGAACAACGGCCCTTTTGAACAAACGTGTTGCATAGGATTTACAGATACAAATATCTGCAGGAGTGACTGATGACTCATTACACTAATTTTTTTGCCCTTGGCTATTACTGAAGGCTCTATACCTATTTTAAACCTCCAACTTCTCTGCAAAGATATACAGCTGAAGAAAGAAGGTGAAAAAAAAAATCATCCTGAAAGCACAGAACCCCAGGAAAATCCATGTATCTTCAATTCCGATAAGTGAAAATCCATGCTAATCAAATCATTATCTTGGGCTAAGGCTACTGCAAACACAATAGCATTGGTGCTACAATATTATTATAATCTATTCCCTTTCTTTTCATGAAAGCTTACAAAGAAAGAGAATAACAGAGCAGAAGAAAAAAGTTCCAGAGGCATGTAGTAATATGCACAAGGGAGGGAGGATGTTTAAGCTTTTCTTCAGCATCAGTCTGGCAGTCAAGGCTAGAAGGAAGATTCCTGAAATTTCACAGTAAAGCTGGTGTACTTAGCTTTTCTTTGCCAGGCACTGATGCTCAGCATCTTTCTGCCTAATGTTTTATTTTTTCAAAGTAGTAGATCAGCTCAAGTACTATTTTCTTCATGTTGGGGTGGGGAGAAACCAAAACATTACTACTGCAGCTATGCGGACTATGACATTTAGATTAACTTTAGCTACTCGGATACTTAGTAACACTGTTTATAATTTGGGGCTTTTTCCTAGAAACAACAGATGGGAAATTTTGCATGAATTCAGCCTCATGCCTTTGGCCTTCAAGGTGGGTTTACAAACTCTACTGCTCTCTCAGGGTGTTGTGTTGCATAGAGAGTGAAGAGTGAACACAGAACTACATATACTTAGGAGTGTGGCATGGTTATGGTAGGGCTGAAATAAAAAAGTGCACCTGAACACTGTAGCTGGTGTAAATTTATTGTGATATTTACAGCGGTGTTTGTGGCTCGGCTGCTACTAACTGCCAAGTACAGCAGACATTCTGTGCACTCATGTACAGACTGACGCTGGGCTGTATTATGCAAGTCACTGTGGCTTACTGAAATATAAATCAGCACTTGACGCTACAGTATTTTAGTCCATTTGTGTTCTGCTTACAAATTTATCACTCCTTAAATCCACTGACAATTTTTTATGACTTCATGATTTAACATTACAGTGAATGAGTTTCAGAGCTCAGAACTGTAGATGTAAATAGTACCAATATAGCTATGAAGTAGATTCTTTTATTCTGTCCTCCTTCCCTTTTCTCTTTCTTCAAAGTAATTAGTATTATCACTATTCAGGAAAAATCGCTATCATTAGTGACACTAGTTAAGAAGACCTTGTGTGCTCAAAAGCTTATTTATGGCTTTGGGCCCTTTTTAAGATACAAACAGTTGCCTAAATGAAAGATATTTCTTTTCCCTATAAACCTTGTCTTGTATGTCTACAATAATGTACTACTATTGATTTTAGTGTGATAAAACATTACATATTTTATTTCAAAAACATCTGTTAGATATTCTGGGCTATAGGAATTTGCAGCCACAAAGGCGATAGCAGCGTACCGGTTAGAGATACATAAAATACAGTTGTTCTAGTCCTACTGATTTTTTGCTTCCTTAGGAAGTGAAAGTCAACTGAACCAAACATAAATAAAATGGAAAACCAGAATTCTGATATACAACAGTTTTCTGTAACATATGATATAAGCATAGAAGTAGGGGCCAGTTAACAGAAACAGAGAGATACTTAGTCCTTTAGAAAACATTTGGCATTTTACTAGCCTGCTCCTCGGAAGTTCCTAATTCATTTCCAATTTTGGTTTGGGGTTTTGTGGTTTGTTTGGGTTTTTTTCCTTAATTCTGTCCCATCTTTCAAACACAGTTCTGTCCCCTGTTTTTCAAACCAGCATTCTCAGTCAAATTCTGGTTTATATTTTACTTTGAATCTCTAGCATATTTTTCATCCATTACCGTCTCTAGAACCACTGACTTGGACCTCAAAGCCAGTTTCTTCCCCACGTGTGTGTCCCCCCCCCCCCCTTTTTTTTTTGCCCTCTCCAGACTGATGGTCAGTTCAGGAAGGTACTCCAGCCATGTTCTAAATAAAAACAAAACAGCCACAAGAATTCCCTAACTCTTCTGCAGGTTCACCTGAGTAATTATCTACCACTGTTCGTCATTAATTATTTCTACTGAGACACTTCAAAGCTCACTCATACCTATTCTGTTAGACACTGTATTCACAAAATGGATGGCCCCTGCTATTAAAACAAAACATTATAATCTGCATAGCAACATGCTCCCAGAAAACATTCCTTTAAAACATGATTGCTGTTGTCAGATTATAACCTTTGTAGGGTAGGAACAACCTTCTCCTTATGTGACTATATGACAGTAGAGTACAGATCTATAGGTGCTACCGGAGAATAACGTAACAGAAAAATGAAACAGAAGTGTGAATAAAGAAACCAACCATTAAATGATAATGTGGAAGAAATTAATGCCAACAAAACAGCATACAAACACATGCACTGGTGTGGGCAATGCTATTTACACAAACTGAGCTCTACGCAGTAGAGAAGAGAAAGGGTGTGATAGCAGTACCAGTGAACTGAGAGGTGGTAACAGAAGGATTGCTTGCACCGCCAGGAAGTAACAGCAGCATTTCTCCTCCAACTTAAGACTGTACCGGTGGAGATGGTTCTGAAGGGAGATTCAGCACATGTTCACCTTTACTCAAAGGCAGAGTCAGAAAGGTCACAGAGAAGCTACGTGCTGAGCAGAGATCCAAAAGTTTTTCCTTTTGGGGTTTCCTTTGTAGACAAGGGTACCCACCACAGTTCTTTTGTTTCTACACACGTAAACATTCACTTACGTGCTTCGCAGGAATGTGGAGGGCAAAATGTTCATATTTGTAAATACTTTTTTCAACAGAAATGCTTTAAATGTTAAAAAGACAGCATATAATCGGATGTACAATAGAAGAAAATAAAGCACACCAAAATGTTCTATATGTCCAAGCTAAACACTTAAAATACTAGATTTACAAAAAGGAAAACCAGATACATGGTTGCACACTATGGAAATACAAATACTGCTCACAACCGTAAGAATGAAATACTGAACCTCAGAGAGGGTACATATGTGAGTATCACCATGCACCTTCTCTCCCCTTCACAGGGGTCAACGACATTATACTCCTGCATCATGGAAATAGAAAAATCAATACTATCATTTACAAACCCCTGCAAGTTTGGGGGGGTGGGGGTGAGGGGTGGGGAGGGGTGGTTAGGCTTCTCTACTTTTTACCCTTCATCTTTTTGCACCATGGGGAAAAAGCTTACTAAGATTACATACAGAAGTTCTAGTTTCTCTCTTCACCTTTGGACTAACTTCTCCAGCACTAGACTGATTAAACCCTACAGATGTGATTGCATCCTCACACTCACTAATCACCACCACAGAATCCTAATCAACAGCCGAAGAACTAACTGGAGTGCTTGGATTGTTAATACTTAATTGTCAAAGCCACGACCGTAACTATTGGCTTCCATTTTTTAAGATGGAGTTTTAAACTTTCAAATTTCATTTACTTGGGCTAAACTTCTACTTTTCTTTTGAAATAAACACTTAAAATTGAAGCTACAGTTAGTCTAGTCTGTTCTTGTGGAACCATCTACAGTTTCCAACAGATTTTTCTGTTCTATTTAGATGTTTCAAGTCTGACTTACCCTATTCAATTCAAATGCATAACATTAATTAGTCATACAATTTATTTTGAAGTCATTTATGTATTTATGTGTACAAAGAACAAATACAATTACAGAACTGAAAACGCAATTAGTAAGTTAAAAATACAGCATGATCATCCACTGATTTCCACTGAAGTGGCATAAAAACTTTTTATTCCAGAAGGAAAAAAGACAAAGCCTCAAGGCTCAGCTCAAGACAGAACACCTAAAATGACAACCTTCAGACAGAATAGATAAAATTAGACTTTCAGTATACCTACTGTAGAAAGTTATTGAATATAGACTAATATAAACACATTTTTCTTCCTGTAAGCACCTCTAATATTCCTTTTTTGCTGCAATCAAGAATGGTAGCTATTAAAATGTTTAACTGCTCAAGAAATTAAAGTACACAACATGACAGATAGCTAAGTAGAGGAACAAAGGTCTCAGAAAATTTCAAAAGGCAGTCAAAGTTAACTGGATAACCTGCAAGTTTAAGACACATTTCCCATGTGTCACGAAAAAAACTGAAATGCTAATACATGGCTTTGTGCACATTTAGTACATTAGACACTGTACTAAATACCGCGTGTCCCTGTGAGCTCAAATATTGTGATCAGCTCATGACCCTTGATAATCCAGGTGAGCAGGTATTTCTTAACCTTATTGAAGACTACCGTAAGTCAGCCCAATTGTGATTCTCCGAGTTTTAATGGCATTAAAAAAAGAAAACCAAAAAACAACATACAAACTCATACAAATCATCCTGTCAGCCCACAGGATAAGACAAACCCTACCTGAGGACCTCCAGAGAAGGTGTAGGGGGAGATGTGAGAATGCTTCACCTTGGGACGATCGTTACCTTAATTCCCACACCTGCTGAGTTTCCTCAGCCTTTCACACTTGGGTCAAACCAGACACCTGCAAATCCAACAGCAGCACTGCATCTGCAGTATCAAATGCACCTTCCATACAAGCAAAGAAGAGTATCATCCTATCCCCAGGCATGCAAAGCTGCACAATTAATACTCTTAGCCTCTGGTGTAGTTCTTAACAAGCACATTAGAACACCTACTATTAATAACCAAGCCATGCGTAACTGAGAAGTGCAACTTCTAACCACTTTCTGAGCAAAAGGAATCATAATTTCTACATAGGTATCATCTTCCCTTTTCAAATGCATCCTCAGCATCTAACTCTTTGTATTAGCTTATACCCAATAAAACCCCCACCTCATTAAAAAACACCCCACACCTGTCCTGCTGATTTGGTCTCCATTAACAATACACAGGATCACTAATACTCCTTCTCCTCAGCAAATCAGAAAATAATGAGATTGTTCATTGGCAATCATTCTTCTCATACATTTACACCCAGCCTAAGAGAGAAAAATTCTCTTGCATCACACAACATGTAGACACATGATGAGAGCCCTCAGCCAGCAACAGAGGAAGAGTTCCTCAGGTAAACAGAGCTCACTAGACTTAACCATTTTTATTTTTCATTATTTGACCCCATGTAGTGTTAGATTATCAACTAGAGTATTATTTCTTCTTTCTTAAAATTCTTTCTTAAGTGATTTCAAGAAAAGGTTTCTCCATCCAAAGGATACCATTACAGTTGGCATTTTCCCAAATGATTCTTAATTGTGGTACAACAAGAATCCTTTTAAGCAAAAATGCAGTGTGTCATGAAAAAATTATTTCTGACCTGCAAAGCATACCCACAGGTTTTAACCTGGGCATACTCTCAAAGTCATCAGCAAATGACAATCACCAGCACGTTTCAGAATATGAAACTGGTCCAGCTGGGACTCACGAGCTGGGCAGGTCTGTCCACAGCCTGCTGAGAAGAGTACAAAGTTAAGTGCAGTGTTTCCTCTCTGGTGCAGCTCTAAAAGGAGATCAACCACACCGTTAGTCACGAGCAAGTGTGGTACAGATGCAGGACCTTCAAAGGGCTGTTCCTTTTATCCATGCTTAAAATTGGCCTTGTTAAAAAAAAAAAAAGGAGTAAATCAAGTTTGTAACACTCCCAACTTTCTGCTACACCAATCCATGGGAATGAGATGTATTCAGGCAGAGGGAGAAGGAGAAAGGGAATCATCAGGTATTTGGTGGTGGATAAAAACTTGGTCCAAGTGTTGTTGGGTGTGCGTACAGTTTTTGTCTCCCTGTTCAGATGTTGTTGAAACAGTAGACTTTAAAGAAAATGTCAATGAATCCTCATAAGCACTATACATGACCTCTGGGGTAATTAGCAATCATTCAAAAGCAACAAGACTGAAATGTTCTATTCTTTATTACTGTCAGCTCTTGTCTTGATCAGCATTTTAATAAAGACAGTTCATTGCTAAGACAGTTTCATGAATCAGTCATAATTACATTCTGACACGCAGTGAATAGTAAAGCAAAACTAAATATCACTTCATCAACCTTTCTAACCTTTATGCAAGTATTAACTGTAAATAATTTTTACACAATCTTACAACAGAAAATCTGCATATTTCTTAGCTTTGTACATACTCTACCCTAACTGAATTTCCTGTGACCTATACCTGAAAAAAAACCCTTACAATCAGTCATAATTACTTAGTTTTGCATGATATTCAGGTGTTGCCTTTCACAGATCAAATCAACTTCAAGTACAAAAGACTTTGTTCTACAAAAATAGTGCAATGCTTTAAGGTGTTAACTGATTTTTTTTAGTCTTTTCCCCTATGTTCTGCAATAACAAAATATGGGAAATTGCTACAATAGCCTTATAGACACTTCATGCTTGTCCCAATTGTAAACACTAACAAAACAAAAAAAAAAAAAAAAAACAAACCAAAAAACCACACAAACAAATTTTGGGGAAAACTTTCAAGATGTCATCCAAGAATCCTGCCAATATCAATGAAACTAATCATGCTCAGGTTAATTTTGGATGTCAAACATTTTACTTGTGAGTTATTTTTAAATGGATCTACAGCACAGAGATCTGGGAAGTGAAATACTCCCAAATATAATTTTTTTAATGAATCTTTTTCTTACACTTGTGACAAGAAGATTTAAACTTTAAACTGAAGAGTTTAGCAGAGGTAAACTTAGGCATGAAATTCTTTCAATGGAAGCTGCACAAGTTTACATTACAGCCTTCAAAACTTTAACAACTAAGAAACCCCACTATTCTTGCTACCACAAGTAACATATGATCTATTGTACAACTTTTCAATTACTTATTTTAATGTCTAGCTACAAATCAGCTACCCCCTAAGAAGAGAAAAAATAGACAATTAACTTGTAAAATAATGGTGATGAATAAAGACAGAGACTCTTAAAATGTACTGTTCTGTGAACAGTATTTCAGATATTCAGACAAAAGTGAAAGAATTCAGGAGGTACAGATGTGGCTGTGCTGGGTAGGAGACAAGTAGCCTCTCCTTTTTCCAGTCAGGGAGCAGAAGAATGGCAGAGTAAACTTCCATGCAGTAAGAATTACACTGAACAGCTCTCCTCGTTTCACATCTTAGGAAGAAATCTTCCTTGCAGAATAAGTACAAAAACAAAAAAGAAAAAACAAACCACAAACCAACCAACCCACAAACCACTGTTGTAACATTCAGTTTTGCTAAAGAACCAATAATGACTGTAACTTTCAATCTCCTAATAAACAAGCTGTGGTGTTCTGTGAAAAACAAATGCCAAGAGTTCACTCCAAATTTATAACATGATGTTTCATAAGCTAAGGGTCAAATTCACCCCTAATACATGTACTTCATTGGAATTCACCCTGGATGAAGTTATTTGTCTAGATTTCTTTTTTGCTGTTGTTTTTCTTTTTAATATTTGATTTGTATTTCTTTTCCCAGTATTAGCCTTTGCTCCTGCCAGAACTGTTGGCAGGCAGGGAAAAAAAAAAAAAAAAAAAAGAAAAAAAAAACCCCAAGTAGTATTGATTTACGAAACTGGATTTCCCAGAATAAAAAAAAAAAGTGATTAAGATCTAAACAAAGGCTAAAGATGGCTTACGCTTAGCTCTGATGAGGTCCACTACCTCATTACCAACAACTGAAAACTTCTGATGCATTTTGTTTCAAGGGAATCCAAAAGTCCTTGCTGTAAAGCAGGCTGGGGGGTGCAGGGTCCATTCACTCTTTCTGTATCACAACCATTATGTAAGAAGTATAAAACACTGCCTTTATGCTGCCAAACCACAATGACTCTTCTTACATCAAAGCGTTTTCACCACTAGGGGTTTTTTTCTCTGAAATTTATTCAAGCCAAGGGCAGGGAGACAACAATTCATACACGCTAATTACACCTAATTATCTATTCCCTTTTTTTTTTTCCTTTCCACCAGCTTCAGCTAGCGTTATTTGCTATCTGGGTTTCTCACAACCTCCCCTTGCCCTGTCCATCCAACTCAACAGTAAAGTCTTTGAAGAAAACAGTTGTGGCTTCTTAGAATTTTAACAATATAAGGTTCAACTCAAATTAAATTATTCTATTATTAGTTTTGACACATTTATGTGTTAAATATGAAGGCCTCTTGGTTAATTTGGCAAATTCCTCACATCTCTTCATGGCTAGAATTGCTGGTAACACCCTCTCTTGTAGGAGCTTCTCCTCATGCTTTCTTTTCATGATCTAAATGAAATGTTTATTGGATTAAAGTTCTTCTCTGCAGACCTTCACGGTGGCCTGTGACAAAGAGCTTAAAAGCTTTATTAATTGGCTCGGGCTTTTTGAGGGGAGGCAGGACCTCATTTCACATTACATCACAAGCAAATAAAACTGCCACGTGTAATTAGACTAATTTACCCTGATACAGCAGGAATCAACTATTCCATATCTATGATATGCTTTGATTTACTCATTTTAATCAAGGAGTAAACAAACCAAGCAAGAACTCAGGAAATCCTAACAATTAAAGGAAGCGAGAAGGCAGGGAGCCCGACACTGAGCTACAGTAGCAACTATTTCATCCTAAAATAAGGTTTTGATATGCACCTAAATAAACTGTCTAGGAGCCAGTGCATGTGTGTAACACAGACGTAAAAGGTAAGCAAACTGAACAGCTTAATATCTAGAGAACATGCTAAAGCAATAAGTACATTATAAAATATTGTAACAGTTAAGTGCTCTGAACTACAGAATTCAAATAATCCTTGTGTTTAAATTTAACACACACACAGGCTTAGAAGGCTGAATGCAGAAAGGGCCGGTAACTTCTAATCTGACACCTTGCTTTCTATATACAACAATTTGTTAGCTGACAGTCTTATAAATTTGTCAAACTAAAATTACCCAGAAATTATACTGATGCTCAGCACAAAAACACTTGCAATCATGCTATATTTTCTATTTTTAATTTTTTCTATGTTTAATTAGGTACACTTCACAAAAGATGAGTACTTCTATTACTTGGAGAGAGAGAGAGAGAACAAGAACAAATGCTCCTTCTACTTAGGAGTTTGCTTGGTTACATACTAAGAAGGGAAACAAAAGGCCCAACATCTTCAGTAATGAAAAAGTCAATTGATAGGCGAAGCCATCACAATATCAAAGGCCTAATCCCTGCAATTCTGACTCAGGTGACAGTTCACAGGGGTCAGAGTGGCTGACACTGACCTCAAAAGCAGGTTTTAACTATTCAACGTACTGAAAGCTGCTGGGCTATCACACCATTAGACTGGAACAAACTGACAAATCAATTTCATCAAGGAGATGACTTTTTTTTTGGGGGGGGGGGGGGGAGGCAGACCCGCCAATCAACAAATCCCTGCATTTCTCACACAGGTGGTTGGACAAAAGCTGAGTGCACCATCAAAGACATTTTATATCTACCAAATGCCTTTGTACAAAGCTAACTCCCACAATTTCCTTAGAGACAGGCTCTAAATGTTTTAAACAAATCTTTTTTGCATATTCAAACTAAGCTACTGAAAAGCAAAAATAATTTTAAATTCCTCCATTTCTTGCTTTGAAAGAAAGGGTGTATTTTAATTAAAAACAACCAGAGTAGGCAACATTATCAATAAACAAACATTAACCGATTTTGAGAAAGACAGTGAACAATATATAGAAATACATTGCTTTCTATTTGACAGAAGTGTACAATGCTGACTGTTAAGAGTCATTTTAACCAAATAGTTTTAAAATAAATAATTATTTGGTCTCTAATAGCAGGGGGGAAAAAAAAAAAAAAAAAAAAAAAAAAAAAGAGTTCACTATAGGAAGCTTACCGTAATTTTATGTCCTACTGACAACAGGCTTCTGGTTGATTATTTCTCTTTAGTTAAAGCAAGATGCAGGTAGCCAAAGCCAAATATTTTATTTTAAAACTGTACTTTTTAAAGGTATACTTAGGCTATGAAAGGCCCTAAAACCTCCTGATTTTCAGTTAGAATTTAGTGCAGTGCAGGTCTACTGCATGAAGAAAACCTGACAAAATGCAGAAGATACATATTTGGTATTCTGACTTGCCTTGCCTTTTAAAAACTTCACGCTATGGTTCCAGGAAACCTTTGGAAACTCAAGAATTGCTCATTTAAGTTATAGATTATACACAACAAACTATTTGAGGTACTTTCCTTCCTGTTTGTCTGAAGAATTAAGCATTGAACTAGTCACTGAATTAGAATTAGAACTCCAAAACAGTTAAGGGCTGATGTAAATGTCTTCATTAGATGTCTGCAAAAATTAAAATATTGCTAAAATTACTGACAAATCAGTAAAAAAAAGCATGCTTTCTGGTGGTTTTTTTTTGGGGGGGGGGTGGGTTGGTGTTGCGGTTTTGGCGGGGGGTTTTGGTGGGTGGTTTGTTGGTTGTTTTTTTTTTTTAGAGCCTCACTTCAGATATTACATCAAGTTGCTAAAGATACATAGCTTTATTTGTAAACCAGTTTTAAAATGTTTAGAAAATTTTTATATTTCGTATCAGTTTAGATTAACAATTCTTGGAGTATTTCTGCTCTAAGCATTTGAACACAGTAACTGTGAGCAACGAATGTTTTTCAAGAACTGCCTTTGTTAAAAAAAAAAAAAAAAAAAAAAAATCACTTAGGAGTTCCATGCACTTTAAAATGCTTGGTAAGAGATGTCGCAAGATTAAAAGCTCAATCAGAAGGGACTGAATCTAATTGCAATTATAGAATTAAAAGATTTTCCTCCCTAATACTTCTTATCTCTGTAAAGCTCTATCTTTATAAAATTTCACAGGCTGAAGAAGCACTCTTATCTGTTGCAGAAACTAAGCCCTGCCATAAAGAATATTCTGTCCCCAAGAATTTTAGCCACAACAACAAACAAATCAATCGAGAGTTTTCTCCTGTTCATGCAAACTACCACCTTACGTTAGAGGACTAAAGAATCACTGAAAAATTAGATCCGAAACTATTTAAGGTTTCAAAAGATCAGAATACTAGGACAGGTTCAGAATTGGGCAGAGGACACACGCAGGGCAGGAAGAGCTGCTGTCTTACTGGCTTGCCCAGCTACACAGACCTGGAGCTTTTATGTGACCCTAGAAAGTGGAACTTACCAATTGCACCTCCCACTGCAGGCATTCAGCAATCACTTGTCCCCTGTGATATACCACCTAGAAAGGCAATACAGACACACTTTGCAAGATAGCTGTATCTTCCCTACAACACTGCTTCATCTTTTTGCTTACTCCACAGAAATTGGTTTGTAGTTATCTTTGTAAGAAATATGAACCCAAATACAGATACTGGAATGATATAGTCTGAAGAAAATAAAAACAACAACAAAGTGAAGGATGAACATGAGTAATTCCAGATCCAGGAAAGAAACCATGTCTTTTGATCATTCGAAGACAGGGAAACATTTTTGTACAAAAGATACCAGGTCATCTAGGAACTATGCATTCCATTTATGAGGAATGGACATAGCCTGAAGTCTATTTCAAATGAAGTATCTCTTCACAGAAACGTACTGTCGATACTTCCCATTCATCGCATCTTCACAAGAATATTTAAAGGAATTCAAAGATCCTGTGTTGAACTTAAAATAAGGCTTTCACACTAAAAGTAGTTCAAGATTTATGATCATAAAAGTTGATTTCTGAAACAAACAAAACCAACCCACTCATTCACCCTCACTAAACGCCAAACAAAAGCTGGGCAGCAGGCTCTGAGCCCAGAGAAAACTAAGACAGGAGTTAGTTCAAGATGTCAAAGCCACCGCCAGGGAACAGGTTGATGAGACTGACAGTACCACAGACACACATGGCTTGGAGTGAGGGAAAGGTAGAGAAGACAGTAAATCAAACATTCGTAAGCATCCAATGTAATATTTTTCCTTTGTGTTTCCACGCAAAACCCTGGAAGATATCTTCTTTACAATTCCTAAAGGCACACATGGAGTTATAAACAGCTAAGGCAGAAGCTACTCCAATCCGTTAACACCAATGCCATGATACAGACTACACACACACTGGGAAGGCCTAAACCTGCATGTCTCAAACTACCGCAGCCAGAGTATCAATTTAGCTCTATCTATACCTTTGTAATGTAAAGGTCACTTGTTAAAATCTTACTTTAAAACACATTCCAGTGTGGTTTTTTTAATGCCTACTTCTGGTGTGTTAAACTCAAAGTATAGATTTGGAAATTTTTTTAGTTATTATTTTCAATACCTTGCCATTACCTTTCCATTTTCCGACTAAGGTCAGAGAAGCATTTGTTGATAAGCATCCTCTGATCCACCTTTCAGACATTATGTTTTTAGGAAAGAATCATGTTATATTGGTAGCATTTATTAAAGTGACATTAAATGCAGATATATTTAGAGCAGTGTTAAAACACAAAGATGCAGGGGAAAAACGACAACACATAAATCTAGAATTTCAGAAAGGCCCTTGTGAATACTGTTGAGTGAACCCTTTTTTCTCCATTCATTCATTATTATGGCAATGTCCGTCTACCTCTAGTCTGGGTTGTGCCACTCGTTTCTTTTCGAACTACTCCATCCCGTCGCAGCTCTAAACCAATCCACCTTTAGGGCTTCTCTCAGCGTTCTATCCACAAGGTCCCTTCTAAAAATTTAGACTATTTTCCCAGTCCTGATGAAGTGTTCTGTATGCATAAACTACATTTCACTTTTTTTCTTCAGCTAGCCAAAAAGAGAAAAAAGGAAACTACAAATAAGCATACATGAGAGATATTCTTTACGTCTGACCATCACTGAAAAGAGCCTTACATTTATCAAGGAAGAAAACTAAGAGTCAACAAGGAAAGATATATAGAAAAGAAAGGTTTGCCACGGTTGCTGCATTTCAAAAAGCAAATGCATACAGAACTACTACTATTCTTGAAAACGCTCTATGATCAGAACCTCTCCTGCATCCAATGCAGTCAGCTACAGAATAAACCCTTTTCAAGAATCTGAAGTGGAAGTGGTTGTTCATTTATTTTTATTTTCTTACTTTTCTAAAGCCATCCAGGAGAACTACTTTCACTGGTAACCTCCCTGACTTTATACACAGGCATTCTCAGATACATAGGAGTGCGGCATTGATGTCAATGGCATATTAAATTTGAAGCCTGGTAGTTGCTCAAATGTCAACATTACATGGGATTTTCAAAGGTGCTTACGCAATTAAGCAATCTTACAATTTCAAAATGCCCCACTGTAAGCCCAAGGCACCGTCAACTGCTTTATTTCTGACTACCTTAACAGAAACATCCAACCAATGTATCTATTCAGCAACTCCAAATTTCTTCTCACTAAGCCAAATCTACCCTAAACTCTACCTTACCTTTCTTTTATCTTAGATATGGATATAATTAACATCATTTATATATTTATGCCGGCAATATTTCTGTGAGGCAGGGAAGCGCTGTTCTTTCCATTTTACATGTGATGTCAATCCAGGCAGAGCAGGACACAGGAGATAAATGCTAGCCCTCAATAACATCAAAATACAATCATAGCTTGTGAATTAAAAATATCTGGACTCGACTAGAACTTAAAAATGTCAGTTCAGCATATGTTCTTTTTAATAGCAAAATAAGCACTGACTGTATTATTCACATCAAGAAAGGATGCTCCATTTTTTAACCTAAATGAAGCAATTATAGTTTACGGCCTGCCACACCACAACATGCAGACTCCAGAGAGCTCGCTTCAGAACTGCTGCTTGTTGAACATTATGTGAAGCCTAATGAATACCCATTCGGAAAACCACTTACACACCAGAGAGACTCGGAAACAAGGTAATGGAGGGGTACATACCGAACACTACTTTCCTTACACCAAAGGAACACCAAGTTTTTGCAGCATAAGGGTAAGATGTCCACAACTACAACACTAACTGTTAAAGGAATACTATGTTACACAACATATACACACCAGTAAGAAGGTCTTACCCAAACAAACAAATTCTGCTACCTTGGTCAAAAAGGTAAGTTTTTGTCATACTAAAAATGTCCAGCTTTCAAGACATGTTAATTCTAGAGAGAAAGAGTTCCTTTTTGCTTACCTTCAATTATTCTTGCCCCAAACAGTTAGAGCATATACATCTTATCTGGAAACCTGTATCAAAGCAATCCTGTACAAATCTCTTAATTTATTAATACAGCAGGTGAAGTTGGAAAGCATTTATCAAGTGACTTTCCTTACCTTCAGCACAGCAATGAATGGTACAAAATTAGCTCTCTGAAGACCATTTTTATAGAGATCTGAAAGAAAGGAAATCAGTACCATTTTGCTACTTAGTCTTAATAACAATGTCAGCTCGTCTTTTAGTCTGGCAAATAAAACTTGGCGTTGCTAGAGAGAGGAGGAACAAAAGGTGGAAAAGGAGAGCTAAGACTGATTTCTTTTCTTTTGCTGTATGAAGATTCAATACATTCTTAAGGAAGGAACATCCCGAGAAAGTCTGAAAAAGGCAGGGAGTGAAAGATAACTTAAATCTCTAACGACATATAACTGATTTTAGCAGAAGAAATAAGACCAGCATCTGTTTTAAAGTAAGGACATAAAAAAGGATTTGTAATGCTAGGTATACATTACTATGATTATAAGGCCAAAACTATGCAACTGCTAAGTCCCAAGTATTTGGCAGAGGGGGAAAACCCAATGTGAACTAAAAATACACTATTTGAGTTTACAAAGTTAGTATCATTCTTATTCAGTGTACTGTGGTACACTTTATCTTCCACCAGTTCTACCAGGTACACTCCCTTTTCCAAAGCAAAAAAAAAGGGTCAACCTAAGGAGGAAAAAAAAATAAATAAAAAAATTAAATGAATATGTAAACTTACGCAAAGTTGCTAAAAATACAATAGAATTAAAAAAAATTAGAATGTAACAAAATGCAAATCTGCACTCAAAGAAAAGACAATTATAAAAAAAACTGCAAAGCAGCATTTTACATCTTATTTATCTCTGTATTTTACACAGAATAGAGTTCTCTTCTCTGGAAACTATCCAACCGCCCAACATGTTCATGACAGAATGACTTGTTCATTGAAAATGTTATCACTTAAACTGTACAATGGGCTGCTCTTTTTCATTAATACTAGGCAGCCTTATAAAAAAAGGCAGTGCAGCACCTATGACTGATACGAGGAATAAATAAGAGAATACAGACACCTGGCAGAGATGTCGCCAAAATTCCTGGCAAAGACCATGCCAGGCTATTAATACCACCTATATTCCCCATAATGCCTGATAGCTACAACTAGGCTAAAGCTTTTACGCTCTGCCAGCACCTCATGGTGGACAGAAGATCCAGTATGCATGAGAAACCAACAGGACACCTACAAAATGGTTTTCACAAAATTGGATACGTACACAGAAACGTTTAGGAAAATTATCAGTTAAGGTGATTCTGCACTCCAATTACTAACAAAGTTGTATGAAGCCATGTATCATTCTCATTCATAACCCTGTAAATCATGATAGCTATACACTTGTTAAAACAGTAACCGATTGCATATTTACATGCTCCCTAATTTTGGAAGTAACAGTACTGTAAGACAGCTACTTCTGTTAGTTCTGCTAGTTAATAAGGCTGTGAGTTTTGTATTATGTCTCTGTTTTGTGAGGATGAGAAAAATAAACAGTAATTTTGGTGGAGAACTGAAGTCAGCATTCCTCAAACACTGCACCTGAGTATTTCCCTTCATATTCCCTTGGGGGAGAAGTTTAACATGGTTAAGCTTATCACTAATGGTCAGCAGCTGAGTACATCTGCTCCCTAATGAAAAAGCTACTTTTACCCTTTGTATCCACAAGAAACAAATCTCTCAATTCAGTCTTAAACCTTGATGCAGCATACTATGCTAACCCAACTCTCTGTCCTGTGAGAGGGTATCAGACACACGCTGGGAGCACGCAGGAGCGAGTAGTGAGAAGGGAAGAGACAGGCATTGACCAACATCTGGACCGCAACACAGCTCAGTTCTGGAGATGCTATTCTTGCCATCCTCTGTTGGGGAGCTAGCAAAAGTGGATGTCTCCCAGGTTGACACAGTGACTTAATACGTATTAAAAACTCCATACAACAATAACGGCCACAAATTGACATCTCAATTTAAGATGTGGAATACAATCCCCAAGTTAGAGTAAAAATCTCTCCTGAATTTTAAAGGGTAGTGTTTCAAAAAACAGAAGGATGGTTCCCAACCAAGTAAGGCACTAGCGTCCAGTTTATCTGTAGTTAACCCAACTACAGTAGTTATGATTTCGTCTTATTCACTCAACTAAGGAAAATAAACCAATGGGAAATTAACTCCCCCCCCTAGGAAAAACATCTGAGTGTTTTGGGGTTTTTTCTTCTCTCTCTTTTTCTAAACATAAAGTGTATTGTAAATATTTAGTGATTCTCTTTTACTCAATTAATTTGGGTAGAAAAATTAACTGGTAGTTACAGTTAATACTGTAAATCTTCACTATTTTTTTGCAAGCATTTTAAATTAATTAATCTGAAGTGTCATAAAAGTTGCACAGAAAGCATGCATTATGCTAACCGCTAATGCTACACTATAACAAACATTTTTCTCTTCTACAAAAAATTACAATTACTGCTTGGTTAAAACCCATACAGATTTGAGGACTCTATAGAAGGATCTACCTAATCACTTATTATCTAAAAATATTATTAGAAATACAAACAACTCTCCATCTAAGTAATTCCCAATGAGCGATGTCAAACCAGGCTGTGAGAATGGCATCTTGATAAGGAGCTCTCCTTTGAGCTGGTGGATCAAGTCTGCAAGTTTCCAAGTTAGAAACCGGGAAGGAATATACTCTCATTTCCCCTCTCTTCTGCAGAATATGATCTTTTCCTATCCTTGAATACATCCAAAACAGAGGCAATTCTTCACTCCTCCTCAACACCCCTGTCCCCAGATACCTTCCCACTGGCTTGGATAGAATAGAGAAGATCAAAAAACACAGAGGGGGAGGGAGGAACACCTTGAGTTTAAGAAAAGGGAGTAGTAAGACTTAGCGAAAAACCTTTCTTCCTTAAGAACACAAAAAAACAGAGGACAAATTGGAGTATCTCAGATTCTTGAAGATAGAGAGTTTATCAGTATTAAATACTGTATTTGAATACAGTTGTTTTGTAAGATACTGAGATTCATTGTATTAGGATAATACTAGTAGCATGTTTGTTTTTACCTTCTGGCGGCCTGTTAGATGTTGCCACAACGACAACCCCATTTTGGAACAGATTTTCAAAAAGCTGCTTCAGAATCATGGCATCAGCAATGTCAGTGACCTGTAGAAGACAACACATTTGTTTTATGTTGCTTTCAGCTTCCGCCACAATAGATCTGCAAGTGGCTTTGTAGCTAGGAAAAATGCTTGTTACTGAAAGCCATGGAGAAAGATTCTAATTATTGCTTGGTGAGAAAAAATAAAAGGGATAATTAATAAGCAGTGAATGTACCACGGTCTTTCAAAACTTGCCTACTCTATATTGCAGAACTCCACCATTTCTTTACCAATTGCTAAATGATTCCATGTTAACTTCTATTATAAAACTACAGGTGGGAGACACAGGAAACAGACCTAAACATTTGAGAGGCCTAATTAATTAGAAACAACATGAAAAAAACCAGAAAAAAACATGAAAAGACAGAAAGAAAATACACATCGGCTGTTTTACATTTCTATTACCTTTGAGGCAAAGGTTTGCAGAGGTGAATTTAAATGGTCATGGGACTTCAGAAATAAAGACAAGTAGCCAACTATACATAATCAGCTGCTGTTGAAAATAGAATGATATGACATAGATACTATTGTGTGATTGTTGCAAAAAACAATTCAACAGATGGCCCATCACAAAAATAAGCAATTTCATTGTTCTTTTTAAGTGCCTTCTATTACTGTCCATGAATAATCAAAAGGCACGCAGTCACTTCCAGCACAGTCAGCCTCTTCTAACCTTCAGGCACAAAACAGGAATAAAAAATAAAAATGGGTGGGACAAGTGATACTGGGGAAGAAAAAAAAAACAAAAAACCAAAACCTAAAAAATAAGCCATAAAGTAAAATTTCTTTAAATATCTAAGTTTAGTTTAACAAACTTGCTTCACAGTACCAAGAAATAAAAGGAAACAGAAAAACACTCTGTAAAAATGAAAAAAATGCAATAAATTTTTCTGAAAAACAGCAATTTATATTTTACAGGCGTTCACCAGCCGAGATCAGCAATCTTAATAAGTAAACCACTAGTTTCTCCTACATTCCCTTTGATTATTATACAGACACTTGTTGCATTTTGACTTATCAAAACAGATCCCAATTCCGAGGAAATAAAGAAGTGGTAGCATGCTGAAAGTTACACGCACTCATTACACAACAGATTGACAGATTGCTATGCTTTCACCAGTTTAGATGTGTATGTTGTGATAATAATACATCTACAGAAAGACTTTAACCAGTATAAATTTTTTCCCTACTCCACCCCCCCCCCCCACTTCCCATCATTCCCCCATTTCTAAATTACCTTTCTGGACAATAAAAAAATTTAATTCTACACTAGAGACAGTAAAAAAAACTTAGGTTACATTTCTGACAGCTAGTTTAGAAGCAATAATGTTCATAAGGAACCATATGTAAACGCCAGCTTCCTTCTTTCAAAGATGACTTCTAATTAGTTCTATGGAATGCATTAATATGGACTTTTTTTCCTTTTTCAAAAACAAACTGTTACACAATCAGTAACACATCCCTCAGATTTGCATATCTTTGATCACTAAGATCCGGTATTCCAAAAACCATGTAGTAATTCACTATTGCGCTATACGTCTAATACATCTGCTTATGCACCCACCTATCGATAATTCATTTCTCTTGAATACTAGAATTTAGGAACTTTACCTGTTCCTAAAAAACAAGACACACAAGGAGTCAGTATATATGTGCATTATAGCGGTAAATGAATTTCTTGTACCACAAAGCAAACCTAATAGCCAAGGTTTAGAAATTTATTATATAAATAATTCTGTTACAAAATTTTTTGTTCAAAAACACTACAAGGCATGCTACCTTTAGAAAACAGGGAGGGAAAGAATATTAATACTCACATAAATTAAAACAGTAACACTCTCATTAATAAGAACTGTTATTTGATGCAGAATTCTGATGTTTTCAACTACATTACAAAAAAAAAAAAAAACCTCTCAAAAGTTCTGTCAAAAAGCAAGAGAACCGTTTTGAGAACTGGGATGCAAATATGAGCTCTTTTTATCTAATACAGCTTGGGAAAAAAAAGAAGATTTCTACAAGGTAAAGCAGGTAGAAGACAGTAACTACAGCATTGTAATTTCTCATGGTTTTTACTGTATCCAGTATTCATTGCAACAAAGAACAAAAGCAAAGGCTACAAATTACCAATAAGTAGAGCTTGCTAATGGAGAAAATGGAGAAATTTCATTAGCATTTAAGAGAAAAGATTTTTGTGACCTAGTGGTGCTTTTCATTATGACTCACGTGAAAAAAAAAAAAAGAAAAAAGAAAAAAAAAGAAAAAACACTAGACATAGTTAATTTACATGTGTAAGTGTCTGAGACTCAGTCAGCCACTGATTGGTACAGTTCCACCTAATGAATGACAAACATAAGCATGTATTACCAGCAATTAGTATTAGCACAAAAATAAGAGCATAATTTTTATTAGAAGCTTTTAATAGCACGTAGGTTAGTAAAAACTCCCTAGATTGTCATCTGCTTTAAGTCCAAGTGGTACCAATGGTATATAAGACTAACTGTATGATCATTTGGCTTACCAAGAAATAGGGATTCTGTTTTCATTATCAATACTAACTAACACAGGTTACAGTTACACACCAAAATTAGAGCTTGTAATTACCTGTGTATAGTTATTTGATCACTAAACAATAACTCTCTTTTTATTGGCCAACTTCTGTGTTCTGAAACATTAAAATTATAATTAAAAATGGCTTAATTCTAGGGTTCTTCTTCAAAATGAGAACACATTTTTAGAATGGCTTAAGACTTTTGTGATTTTAAAAAAAAAAAAAAGGCTTTAATATTTACAGTAAACTGTATGACAAAGATCAGGAAAAAGCAGCAATGCTTTAATAACCCAAGAGCCTGTGGCTCAGGCAAATGAAGATGAAACACCTGCTTCAGAAGGGACAAACTCAGAAGCTTAGTGCCATCACTAAGGTCCTGGCTATCACACAGTATTTGCAAAAAGAAACATTTAAGACATAGTAATTTTTAATTTTTTTTCAATACAAAAATATCTTGGAACACAAAAAACTACTTTAAAAGTACTGAAATATTTTTCTACACCAATTAGTCAACTCTCCACTTGTTTGACAGTTCTCTGGGCTTTGCAACAAGATTCACTTCAGACAGAGTACTTCTGTTGTGCTTTAGCCCACTGTCACAGGAATGTGCAACCTCAGCAATACTTTTATCTTTTGAAGTTCTGCATTTGGTTTCCTCTGAATTATGAGCATTAGCTGTCCCTATTACTGTATCATTCGTCTGTGTGTCTGATCTTAAGATAAATAAACTCAGCTTATTCTCCTTTTTTCCCCAACAGGTATTTGAAAGCAGCCTGAAGTATTTCAAGCAAATCTAAAGTTTTCTGGTATTTCCTCCACACACAAGCATGCTGCCAAAGTAGTATAGACCCAACTTGACTTTCCATCTGTCAAAACAGACAGTAGCTTTGTCTGCAAGTCAGAGCAGTTTATGTTCTGAGTCCGCGGCTCTTTCCAGTTTCATTTTAATCTAGCAATTTTTTAAACATAAGCGAATCAGACTGCAGTGAAATCTAGCCATTATCTCACTGGGGAAAAGAGCTGCAAATATCCTGAATTAAGAGATGGCTCCTTATTATCAACGTTAATTGTGTCACCACGTGAGCTGCTCTTTATGACTATTTAAGCGTAAGGTTTCTTATCCCAAATTCAGTGTGCTCTGCAAAATTTCAGAAAGCTGGGACTCCTCTTCAGTAGCCAAAGCCTGCGTAACATTCCATGCTACAGAAAATCAGTCAAGAAATCCAGCTATTCAAAAATCTGTGAATTTAGAACATTAGTACACCCAGAACAAGTAGATTTTTAAAATTCACGTAAGAATGCAAACTCTTAGATACACAGTTTAAAGTATAAATCTTGTATTACTTTCCCAACTGTGACCCACCGACAAAACCACAGGTGACTTTCACAACTGAAGTGACTGATGTACCTCAAGCAAGTCAGCAGGGGGAGCAGGCTGTCAATTTGGAAACAAAAAATACCAGTTTGTCCCCTTAGAATGGGGAAACATGACAGTCTGGAAACACGGCAACACGAAGATACGAAAGGAGTGAACATTTATATATAAAAGCAGGTATTTACACTAATATATGGTACAGCAAAGATGGCTCTTTCTACCATTTGAGCATTTCATGTCATGACAGTTAACACTCCTCCCTGCCCTCTCCAAACCTTCCCATTTCTTCATAGTGTAAATACAACTGTCTGTATTGAGATTTTATATTGCAAATTTTGGAAGCCCAGCATTCATATTCACTAGATAAAGCACAATTTAAATGATCAAACAGCAGCAATTGCAATGACCCTACACATTCTGAAACCACAGACCAAAGGACTCCCCCTTGTCAAAAAATGTAAGAGTAACTTAAAACTAGAACATCTACTACTTACAGCTACAAAAATCCCCTTCATAGGAGCCGATCATAAACCAGTTATTTTCTCGGGTGTGCAGGCTTGTAAAATAATAGCTAGGAGAGATAAATTGCTCTATCCATTTCAGTAATGTATTAAAGAGCATAACACAGACAATTTACAGTTAATAGATGATTCTTTTACTATTGGTGATTTGAGAACTAACACAGATCTGTTCTTATCTTGCTCTGCATTTTGTCTCTGAATTATAAAAAATCTCAGCTGATTAGAGCTGCCAAATACCTCTAAGGCTCTCTCCTAAAAATTTTTATAAAGCAATTCTACACCTAAATTTGTGACACACCATTAAAACAAAATTCACAAGCTGTGCAAAACAAATGAAACAAGCAAGTTACCTTAGGCAAAGATCATTTTATGAGTTTATTTTTAATTTTCACATTTAATTCAATAAAGGTTTCTTAAAATGCTAGTTATGTTGATATAACCTGGCACTGCCACGCCAAAGGTTCCAGTAACTCTAGGAAAGATTTTAGGTTGAATTTGACAGGTTATTTCCACATCCTTAATCACACTGAGGCGATTTTGTTGCACTATATGAACTACAGCAAAGACCAGGCACGCCAAGCATCAGGCGGCTTCTCCCCTGGGAACCAGACAAACTCAGTACAGGATGATGGCCCCTGCCCTGAAGTACTTACTCATAAGCCTCTCACCAAACCCTAATACCACCTTGTATGACCGGTAACTAGAATGGTAAATGAAAGTACTATGAGGGGACTTACACCAACAACTTGCATCTTATCTCCTGGAAAAAAACAACCCACCATCTTCAAAACTGTGAAATGACTTCTACTCTTCAACTTCCACAGTTCACTACTGCCCAGTGATTCAAATACTGTATTAGCAGTAACAAGTGTCATATTTTAAGATCAAAAGTATTTTATGAAGTTTCCCTTGAAGCAAAGGGGTAATCTCTGACTTCTTACCTGAAATTCATCAAAACATAAGAGCGCAGCCTCTTCACTTATTTCCTCTGCTACTGGTGCAATTGGGTCATATGATTTGGCCATAAATCCTGCCTTTCTTTTTGGCAAGCTCTGCTTAAGCCGATGTATTCCTCAGTTGATAAAACAGAAAAGAACAAATGTTTCTTATTTCTTTTTCTAAGACAGGGAGAACAAAATTATTTAGCTACCAAATAAAAAATAACCCAGTCCAGTAAAAATAAGAAAGCTTCAAATTTAGTCCAATTTCAAAGGAGCAAAACAGTTTTCAGCCACATCCAGGCGACTATTAAAAGCTCACAGATTCTGCAATTCCTATTTTCTTGTCTAGAAATATGTAAAACAAAAATCAAAGAACCCTTGAATGCTACACACCTATACTTTATCTTTTAAAAACTGTTAAAAATTAGTTTTCTCTTGCTCCAATTCATGGCCTTAGTTTCAGTTTCACTTTGTAATTTGGCATTTTCTGTCTTAATCTTCTCCCCGAATATGAAAAACCCTTACGGTGTTTACAAAATCAATGGCACAGCTCTGCGCATTGCATGCTCTGAAGGTATACTTAGAATGCATTTAGTTAAGAGAACTCAGACATAGCAACACAGTTATATTTTAAAAGGTAAAGATGATAATACTGGCGCAACGTAAGATTATTACATCCATACTTTACTGTCTCATGGATTGTATTCCATCTGGCTATACAAACATTCAGAAAACAAAGACCCCACAGCAAGAAGCTACCTTTGTTAAGATTAAGCACAAATGACAAGAAATGGAAACAGAAAATCTCAACAGTGACCCAACAATGACAGAAAGAGGGCACTAAAAGTGGCAGAAGTTTTCTACACCGATGAAAGCTTCCTAAGAAAAACGCATCTGTCACAATACTTCTAAATTACAGCATTATTTAACAATTTCACAGTATTTTAAGGTCGCAGAATTTAGAAACAGAAGCAAATTTTAAGATAGCTAAAACGGTATCTGTGTCAAAGTGAAGTGCCTTATTCACCCTGCCAGAAAATTTTCTGAAACCTAGCATGAACTTCATTCTATTATTTTTTCCTCTAAATTGCTGATAGTATTACTAAGTTTGTCAACCAGAACTGTTCTCATTCTCCTTGGTACTTGTACCTGATTTAGTTACTGTGTATTCAAAATACAGATTGAATTTAAACTTTACTGTTTCAGTTTTAGCAACTGCCTTCTTCAGATTGCACGTAAGGTAACTGGTAACTGCAAAAAAGTTAAGCATTTAATCCTAAATATACACCAAAGTTTTCTACATAATCAGGTATACAAAATCTTTGAGAAATAATACACAATTAATATCTACTGTGGTATGACAGACAATCCTTTAACTTCTCTCCTATTTTTTACTTTTTTTTTGCTTAAATACTTAAATAAAAAGTTATGCTGATTAATATGAATATGAGAATAACGTAGACTTTTTTTATAGATACCATTATTTCACAAAATTCTTGTAAATACCTGTGTCTGCACTTACTCTGGTGTACATCTAGCATGAAGCCATGAAAATGGACTCTCTTTTTCCTTTCTACTTCTAAGTGAGAATAGAACATGTCCATCACCATTGTCTTTCCTGTGCCTTCAAATAAAAAACAAAAGAAACACCCAACAGGTAGTTAATTTAAGAACAGTATGTACTGATTGCAGTAATGATTTTTCATTAGCTTTGAACTAATGAAACTATACTCTTCCACAGAATAAGACCAGACTGTTTGTGAAGAACAGTCATTTTCTGTTAAAAAACTTAGAACAACTGCATTTTTATTTTTCTGTTTTAAAAGTTTGATCCATAGGGACGGCCCAAAGGTTACACAAATGGCTCCATATGCATCCACAAAACATCCTTAGTATTTCCTTTTGAAAAATGAGTACGTTTTCATGCTGCATTGTTGCAATTAGAATTTATAAATTCTCTCTGTGGCCCCCTCAATTACTTCCCAAATTCTTAAATTGCATTCTCAAGTATTAGTGAGTGGGTTAACACTGAAAAAAACTACACATGGTAATATAGTCCAATCCAACAGCTTCCAGAACTCAGAGTACAACTGTATTAAATAAAATCAAACCACAGAAGAAAACCAATCCTGGAAAATTCATTAGAGCAATAATGCTACATGAACGTAAAGCTTTTAGACACTTCAGAATTTTAGCATGCATTTAGAGAAAATTCCATTGAAACTGATGCAACTGAAACTTACCAACATCTCCATAGACATAAAGACCTTTTGGGGGTTTGTTTTTTGCAAAGAGCTGCAAATCAAGAGAAAAAGAATAAATAAGAATATGGGGTAAAATAAAAGCAAGCACATTGCTGTGGTAAAGTAAGAAAGTACCAAACTTAACCACCAAAGTAGCACTAGCTAGCGAACTGTAACCTTGAATAAATCATTAGCTCAGAATTGGTAAGCAACGTTGTATTTGTGCAAATTCTGTAAGAGAGTCCAAACACACATGCAGTGTTTGGGTTGGTTTTTTTTTTTTAAATCACTGTGAAAATATCCCCAGCCCCAGCCCTAGCACACATGCGTTTTTACCAGAACACATATAAAATGATTAAATGTTTCCCAATCCATCATCATCAAAACAAATCCTTTTACTCATTAAGCCATTTCAAAAAAACATTCCTAGGAAAAAGCATATAAAATTAAGCAGAACTGTAGTATTCATAGACATATGCACTATATACCTACTAAGCAGCTCTGCTTATGATATAAACCATTAGGATTTAGGAAATCACTATTGCGAGTGAACATTGCAGGTCCCCTTTCTCCCTACTTTGAATCTTAAATGCAGAATCATCTCTGGTTTAAATGTGATTAAAATCAATGGAGTCACAGTAAAAATATGGGCCTATAGACACATGCATGTGTGTGTATATGTATATGTGTATATATATATATATAAAAGGATACGTTCGAAGTATGCCTGTTACCAATCATTTTCTCAAGTGAGTTATGTTTATCTCGAATAAATACTGCTTAAGAATTTTTAATCTCTTAATATTACTCAGGACATATGTTATAACACCTGATGGTTTATTCTGTTTTACTCAAATATACATTTTTATGGAAGAACTTGCAATAACATCAAGACTTTCAATTTGAAACAGTCCTTCCCACCCAGTATTGTGCATAGCCACTTCCAAGTATAATTCTAAAAAGAAACAGTTTCAAAAAAAATGGACATCTTAACAAAATTCTCATCAAATCCATGAAACTGAACTGACATCCACAAAAACTCTGCAGAAGAGTATTTGGTTATTTTCAAGTACTCCACTTGCAGAGTTCTATGAGCTGAGCCAAAACAGGAAAATTAAAACTGCAACCCTGTGGTCTCATTTGGAGCTGGGTAATTGCTAAACAACTTGAATCTAAAGCACTTTTCAAAATACAGTGCCATGTTAAAGAAATGTGGGAGTCAGCAGCAAAACACTAATTAAAGAAAATATATGACCAGAAGGTAGAAAGATAATGTCTCAGGTCCTGTAGTATCAGTTTATTCTGAAAACATGCAAGCATAGCTTATATAAGACCCACTTATAGATTTAATTTAAAGCTATATTAATAGGACAATCAAAAATTTGTATCATCAATCTGTGGCTGAACAGGGTTTCAGATGTTCTGAAACCTTTCCATTAATAGACAAGGCTGCAACTATTTGCTAGCGCTTTGAAAGCATTGCAAGACAATTTAATTGACGAACATTTTTCAGTGTGTACTTTTTAAAAGCTTGCACTCATTAAAACTACTGATGCTCAAAGTTACACAGCAAAGAAAGGAGTAATGGAAAAAAATCCAAATGAGAGACATTCCTAAGAATTTCTTTGGTTTTAATGTGATATTAACAACAGTCATTTTAACAAGATAAAAGACTACTGTATTAAATTTATTACATGAAAAGGTGGTAATAATGTGATTTGCACATTTGCAAGGAATGACACAAAGCTAGAAAAACAAATCAATGTTGAGAGTACTGGATTACCTGTCTTTGTAAAGGTTGTATAACAACTAGTAATGCCTACCTTTTTATACCATTTTTTTCATTGTAAAATGTTGATTAATTACATTTAACCATCTTGAAGCTTGTCTTTTTATGCTTATTTTATTCTCACTCCAGTACTTACTTACCATTTCTAGAAAACATGTTACAGAAAAAGGTTTTTTTGGCTAAAGGAAACAAATATAATGGCTTGGACTCCACAAAAGTCTAAATCAACTTCTGGCTGATTTAAAAAATTGAATTAGTTTTTTTTTGTGAAAACAGCAAATTTTGAGTGATATCTAATTGCTAAAGAAAAAAAAAATGGATGGATACTGCTGAAGCTGATCATCTCTAAAAGCAAACTGAATACCAAAAAAACTCTTATCCTCTTTGAGCAATTAAAGAAGTTTGTAGGAAATATTTTACGTATACTTCTGCCAGAAGTGCCACTACTGACACTTTTAGGATACTTGCTTCCTCAATCCTGTCAGGTATTGTACAACACTAAGAATTTATTTTTAAATTCTTGGGTTGGGTTTTTTTTAACATACATTTTATTTAAATAAACTCGATCAGTAGACTTTTAATACTGAAACTCAGACATCCTACCGGTCTCAAGCTATTCTGCATGGTCATAAAATGGATTTTTTTAATTATTTTTTTTTTTTTTATTCTCATGCATCTTCTGAAGCCTGGAAGTTGCTAAGAAAAAGAGCAACTTCCACTAGGATTTCTGATAAAATCCAATCCATGCTGTTGGTTCAACTTAAGAGCACAGCAAGCAGTCAAGAAAGTCAGCGGTATGTAGGGGTGAAGACAGCAGAAGACTTATCTTGGTTCTATTGAAACACACACTCCAAAGAAGCAGCAGGGAGAGAGATCTAATGCAGATGATCCTCCAGTTACCCTAAAATAAGTGTAGTCTTGTTTATTTCAGTTAAGGAAAGGAAAAAAGTGGGAGATGTAGGAAGACAAACTGAAGGACTGAGCTTCTCCTCACTTCCATATTATGGAAAATGTTCAATTGGCTGACAAAAAATTTGCTTTTGCAACAATAAGATTTAAGAATGTTAAAGCTAATTATTTAAAATGTACAAAACCAAAAATAAAGGGATGCACAAAATTTGAGTTTGAAGAGGAGAATTCTGAAATCCTTAGATGTATGTTTTGAATGCTCACCACATCCTTTCAAACAGGGGCACCACCACAAATGTGTCAAATCCCTTGAGTCCTCCAAGTTTCTTAATTCCCATAACATTCTTTGCAATAACTTAAGAAAGCACAACTTAAGCACTTCACTGAGTTTCATTATCATCAGGACATGCTACAGCAGGAGCCTTTTTTCCTTTTATAGATCAGTTGACTTATAGACTTTTCTTTGAAAAAATCATTCATATGCCAGAATATTTACAATTCCACAACAGGACACACACATTAGTGTGCCCAGACTTACAGAATTCTCTCCTCTACTATTAAAATGTTTTACACTTTTATGTTTCAAAACTGCATGCCTTGCTTTGATACTATCGCATCAGATTTTTCTTTTTTGTTTAAATTTCACTTTAATCAATCAATATCCTACCTCATCTAAGGAATTATATTGGTCAAAACATCTCCTTCATACTGAACTTCCTGTTCTTTCTTTAATGTCTGTAATAATGTGCAA
The DNA here is from genome assembly GCA_034782735.1 of Sagittarius serpentarius. Taxonomy (NCBI): domain Eukaryota; kingdom Metazoa; phylum Chordata; class Aves; order Accipitriformes; family Sagittariidae; genus Sagittarius; species Sagittarius serpentarius. Next base: position 21,469,080 of record JAVKLA010000014.1, on the reverse strand, counting down.
TGTCTTCCCGCCTTCTCCTATGCTCCCTACCTCAGAGACCAGAAGCAAGCAACTAATTTCCTGGGAATATTTACACTCTGATTTGGAAAACTTTTAAGTGAATATGCATGTCAATACTATGATGGTTAATTAAAATATGCAGAATTCAAGAGACAAGTCTCCAAATAACAGATTTTATTTTTTTTTTAAATGCTAACAAAACTGCCTCTTTCTCCCACTCATTCAGGCCTCCTATTTGGTTGCTGTTGTAGCTGAAGACATTTTCAAGGTCTTGAATGGTGGTTACTATTGTTCATACCTCTTTCGAAAACATGACCTCACTTACAATTGAGCTTATTTCAAGTCATTAGTACAGCAACTCAACAACTCTTAAGATGTCCCAATTGGTATTATTTTGAAAAGCTAGAGATCTGAAACGTCTGTGCAAACTCTTACTGCCTTGAACTTCAATTGAGAGAATCTCAAAATATCTCAACATACAAGGCCATGCTTTCACCAAGTTGAAGATCAAAGTCATTGTTCAAATTTGAGTAATAATTTTGAAAAACAGAAGCCTACTTGGTTTACAGCAAGACTAATTATTTTTCCCCCTCAAATTCAATCTAAGCTGATGCCCCCCAAAAAACCTATATTGTAAGGAAAAAAAAAAAAAAAAAAAAAAAAAAAAAGAGTTTTATTATCATAAAGGAAATGGCTGGTGTTTGTGTGTGTGTCCCCTACCCCAGACTACTGATTTCAGAAAGCTTTGGCCTGTAAGGTAATGCAACTGTCTTGGATAAACACTGAAATGTTTCTATTGTATCTGATATAAATATCTGTTCCCTAATCCTACTTTTACCATATTTTTAGTGAATAAAAATATTTAGATAAAAAGTGACAAAGAACAAAATTTTAAAACTAAGCAGACCATTCTTGTAATGGTTCAGAAGTGTAAGAAGTTTCTGTTTCTGGAATAACTTATTTTAGAAGAGGTTTCTGCAGTTCTATCACAGAAGAAATCAGGCAATAAAATAAGGAATATCAGACTACAGAAGAGGCTTCTCTCTCTCTTCTCCATTTTCTTCACTGCAACCTCTTAGTTACATTCTCTTCAATGACAGAGCCAGGAAAAATGAGCATGCTTGAAATGCCAGGCACCACTACTTTTTAGTTCTAAAAAGCTGCCAGTAGACTCTTTTAGGATGGTATCTCCTGCATTGAGAAGTAGATTAGTCAAGGTGCTAGAAACCTCCTGAAAAAGCAAAAAGCCAAGCTACAAACTACTATGTGTAACAGATTGAAGTGTTTGACTTCTTTCCAAAAGGTCCTTAAGTAATTTAAAATACATCAATTTGTTTTGTTTACATGTATTAAAACCCATTAAGTACAAAACGTAAAGCAAAACCAATGCCAGTCATTTCACGGTAAAAACAATCGAACATTTATAGCATAAAGTTTATCTTTTACTTCCTAGCATACTCAAGTTACAAAGTACCAGGCCTTCATGGGAGGAAAATGCGAACAAGCTATTCACAAATACTGTATTTACCTGTGCCCTATATCATTAGTACTTCCTGGAGACGCCGTCTACTAGTTACGTGAACTACTTCCACTCATAAGTCTACACAAATCCTATTCAACCCAGGCCAATTCGAGAGAGCAGTACTCACCACCTCTTCTTGGCATGAAAAGCCTTAGTTCTACTCTTCAAAACTGAACGAAGTTTGTAACAGTATCCCTACCCTCAAAGTCCATCAAAGAAAAACATGTATTCTGCTTACTTGGAAAACTCGACAGATGCAGACATATGACAAGCATATGATACCACTGTCTACAGCTGTTACAGTGCTTGATGGCTACGATTTTACCAACTACCTATTCACAGCGGTTACTCTTATTCTGAGGAAAACCTTCATTAAGGATGTTGATTACAACTTTGCTGAACGAAAACCTGGCCTGCATTAGAATTTAACCAATACTTTAATTGGCTTCATTTTATCTCGAAAGGAGCTCTGTTTGAACTGGCAAACAACTTCCCCAGGGACAGCAGAAGAGAAACAAAGTTGTTGCGACTTCCTCTTCTCCATCATGAATCGTGGCATGATTTGATTTAATTACACAAGCTAGCAGGCTTTAACAGATTTACACAAAACTCACTGCTCTCCTCCTTTTCTGGGGTTTTGATGTACTGCACAGCACTACAGTGCTCAACCTGATTATCAGTCTTCTTAAGATTTCCACAGAGATACCAAGCTCTAGAAGGAAAACCTCAAACTGCAACAATTATCCCAAGAGCAAGTAGTTCTACAGCTGCTTCTCACTGACTGTGGCATTAGTTCCCAGGTATCAGCGAGCCATGCAACAATTTTTAAAAGCTGGTATAAAATTAAAGCATGGAATTGAAGCAATGTTGAATGAAAGAGAGGAGTGCTTTAAAGGAACTAGTGAAAACGACATTCTCAACCTAAAAAATGGCATTTGACTTTTTCCTTTTAAGAAAGCATCAGTCAGGCTGGCTTTACTGCGATTAGCTCTGTTATACAGGGACAAAGTAGCATCACAATTTCCTAAATAGAATAAGATTAGTATTTGTTCTGTGCAATAGAGACTTTCTTCCCTATTCATGCTTCCCAATCAAAGAAACAGTAAATAACAAACCCACATAATGCTTGATCTACAAAGCCATTACAAGACACCTGCTCTAACAACTACAATGATGCAGGGCACTCCAGTTAACACAAGTCAGCTCTCAAAACTATTTTCAAAGGCAGCACTTTTAGAACAGAATACCCAAATGTCCAAAACAGTTTACCAGAAAAAAATCAAAATGCTCTAGCTTACTGATCTTCAGGTTTGACAGTAAGACCAATGCCTTCATCATAACATTTTTCTAAAGAATGAAAATGAATAAAAGTCTGGCAGTATGTCCAAAAGATAATGCAGGACCAACCCAGACAACTGGCTTCCTTTTGAGTAACTTCCTCTTTTACAGTCCAGGTACAGTGTCTAAAGACAATTTTGAGACTGACAATTTAAAAGATTACAAGCCCAACACCAAAGCTTAAAAAGAAGCCCAAACAGATGGGGGAAAACAAACAAACAAACAAACAAAAAAACCCAACAAACTTTTCACATTGAGCATCCTCAAGATTTAAAACTCTGGCCTGCTAGATTACACTTATAGAAGTAGTTTGACAAGATGAATCCAGCTTGATCTCCTTACACTTACACAAAAACAGTTCTCTCATTCAGGCACACTGCCATATTGCTTTGGATACCAAAGATAAGCAATAACCATTTTTGAGAGAGGAAATTTCTATTTTTTATTTGGTATGTGACCAAATTGAATCAGGAGGCTTGTTCAGACTTAAGAGTTAGCCTACAAAGGCATCAAGACAACATGGATCCATAGGCACACACTCACATACAATGAAAGTAAGTGTTTTAAAATACAATAAACATACAATTTTCAGACTATATCTATCATTTTTATACTGGTTTTATGTTTTCAATAATTTTAATTAAAGAAATCCTGAAAGTAAAAAGGTAAGTAATGTGATGAGCTGACCCACCAGCCAGAGCAGGCAAAAATATACCCCAAACTATTGTTTGGCTCCAATTCCCGTATCAGAACCATTGAATGATTTAGGTTGGCAGGGACTTCAGGGGATCATGCAGCCAAACCCCCTGTTTAAAGCTGGGTCATAGAATATCTGAAGTTGGAAGGGACCCATAAGGGTGATCGAGTCAACTGCTTCCAGAACAGAACTTCCGAAGACACGCTCATTGCCCTCTGGGAGCAGTCTTGCCTCACTTCCTGTACTTTACCACTCTCCTGTTTTTCCTTCCAGACTGCCTGACTTCTGCTCCATGGAATTATTTCCCATACAGGTTTCTTCTCACTGTATCTCAAGAAAAAAAGAGCTCCCTCCTAGGAGTGTAGTCTGCTTCCTTTCATCTGGAGGCAAGACATTTATGGCATTTCCAGTCAAGGATAAGGATTAGCAAATGCGTGATCTCCAGCTACATATATGAGTTCAAAGCATTCAAGGGATGTTGGAGGCAGTCTGACAGGCAAGCACACATCCCAATGCTCTGCACCCTGCTATACTTGCCTATTTGAACCAGGCACATTTACAGGTGTAACACAGGCTGTTTACAAGTATAACATTTGTCTTCATACCACCAACTCTTCTCTACATTTTTCATGCCTTGAAGCTAATATACATCACAAGAGCCTTAGAATGGTAACTTGTCATTTGTGCCTAAAGGGCAGAGGACAGCATGTCATTTACAGACACTTGAGCCCTTGGGCTTTGGCTCCCCTGATCTCATGGCACATAATTTAGGCTTGCCATGCAAAACAGTATTTGTGCCAGGTAATAGGAGAATCTGGGGCTGTAACGGGGAGAATATGGTTAGGTAACAAGTTCAAGAGAGTTAGGTATTTAGATTTATGCCCATGAGATGAGGTGTGTTGTGTAATGGATGCTGAGAAAGGCTGACATGGAGATTTATTAGCAAGGTCTGCAGCTGACAGCATACCTTGACTGTAAATGTGAAAGCTACTTCTGACGAAAAATAAAAACAAAAGTGGTGCAAGGGAAAGAGAGAAAGAAAAAGGGAAACACACTCAGTGGCCAGCTGGGAAGAGGAGTGACAGCTTCCAGACATCCTCCTCTTAGGGGTAGGGAGGTGTCTCTCCAGTGCAGGCAGGGAAAGTGAAGATGATGATGGCAATGAATATTTTGCCATGCTTTTTTCCCAGCACTATATTTTTATCATCAGACTCAAACACGCTATTCTTATTGTTTCCCTTCACCGTGTTTACAACTATTTGTGCTGACTGGTGTACGTTAATCAGGTACAAATTCACTTCTTGTTCAGCTTCTGTGCACATCTATGATTGCCTAATATTTACCAAGTAATTAAATATCTTATCTACTTTGCTGGGCGCCATGTTTGGTTTTCTGGGATATAAACTCAAATCTACAAAACAACTGGCAAGGAAAGCTGAGAGGGGATTCTCACACCAGTTCTAGTTGCTTCCCACGAGAACCTGCCATAGCAACGCTATTAAGATTTGCAGGTGCAAGGCCATAAGAGCAACAACCTGAGAATAACAGCATGAGAACAAGACATGAAAAATACTACCACAGAGGCTCTGGAAAACACTGCTTCAACAGCTTCAGGGAAGTTACAGAGCTGCAACAGCAGGCTCTTAGCATTAGCAATGCTAAGGCACTGTCCAACAGCGATAGGTCTGAATTTTTGTTAATACTTTGAAAAGGAGATGTAATGCCCTGAAAAACACAACTGGGGTGCAGATCACACCTCTGCCTTCTTTCCTTACCTCAGCTGCAGACTAACAACACTGGAAAGAATGGACTTTTTTTTTTTTTTTTTTAAAAAAGTCCTGTCTGGTCTGTATTATGTTTTGCAAAGCTAAATTAATAGCTTGTATTATTTAGACTCTGCTGGCTAATTTCACTTATATTCATGGGAGATCTGTTAGAACACAAACCATCAATGTCCAGCGTGTGTAACCCAAATACACATATGTTATACCAGTGCTTGAGAGTTAAAACCTGGTCTAGGCCCCTCTCTCCTATAGCCAAATGCATTTTAGGGAAGGCAGACAGAGGACACATGCAAATCATATCAGATTTTCTTACAGAACTATTTCAATAATATTTCATTTGGTTGCTTCTACAGTGCCACTGTAATTTTACAAACTAAAAAAGAAAAACAGAAATCCAAACACAAACATTGATCTATCTGTAAAGACCCAGCTGCAAAAATAAGACGTGTTAATGATAGAAATGTATTTTTTTTAAGCACATTCTTATAAGCAAATATAAATGTAAAAAAATATTTTTATCATATAAACCTCACCTTTGAGAGAAGATTTTTTGAACTGATGCTGTAGCCTTTAAGGCTCTCATGCAACTTCTGCAAGTGCTGCACAACTCTTCTTTGCTGCTCATCACTCCTCAGCTCTTCTTGCTTGATCAGAAAGTCGTAATGTTCTAAAGGTCCGCTGCAAACCAATAAGGCTCTGGCATTAGCATCTGTAGGAGTACCAGGGACTGTCTTCTCATCTGCCTGAGCTGTGTATGCTGTAAAATGAAAAGTAGATTATTAATAGAGAAGTTTTGAAAAGTATCCTCTTATATTCATAGACAACACACTTTCTTAACAGTTTATGCAAAGACGTATGTACATCACTTACCTGTACAACCACTAGAGCACGTTACCCCATTGTTTTTCACTAAATCAACTTCTCACTTTAGTAGTAAACACCTTTAGTAGTATGTTTTAACATTTATTTTTATTGTTAACACACACACACTAAAAAGCCCAGCTGGAGAGTTGGTAAGATTTGGATGAGCTGTTGCGAGGGAAGTTTTGATTTTATTTTTTTTCCTTGCAAATTGGGGCAAAACTACTTAAAATTCCATCAAAGTACATTTCTCTGAATAGATGAATCCTTTAGAGAGGTGGGCTGAACTAGACAGAAAGAATTGAAAAGCCAGATAACAGGACACCAGAACAGGAGGTTTTTAAGCAAGTTTAAAGAGTCAAAGACCACAGTAAGCAAGGCAACAGCTGTGAAGCCCTGCAATGCCACAGCCTGCTCTTCTGTCATTATCTTCTGTGTACAAGAGACAAGGCTATGCCCAAGTAGGAATTCTGTTTAAATTACGTTAAAAAAAAAAGTCAGAATTGTCAGGCATAAAATGAGATATAGCTAGGAAAGGAAAGAACATAAAGATTACAAAGAAGACTTGCTAAATTTGTAAGATCAGAAATCTAACAATGGAACATACTGAAAAGGTGTTTAATATCTTCTTTCCTTGCATTGTCATTTAAAAGGCTAAGTATAATCATGTGTAACACAATTTGTAGCAACAATAAAAGAATTTTATTTGAGTAGGAAAACCACATATCATAGACTACATAGTTAAATATTTTGAACATTGTGAGATCTAAGGAAATTTATCCCTAAACACTTTAGGTTAAGTTTCCTAAGCAACACAATGGCCTCACTGAAGGCAGGTGAGGTTCCGTAACACTAGGAAAATGAAATTATTTTTGTTATTAAAAAGGAGAGAAAGGCAAATCCATAAATTCATAGGTCAGTCAACACAACTTCAAAACATTCAAAAATACTGGAACGAGCAAAAACAGATTGGTTTGGGATTTTTTTTTTGGCAGGGGGGTTGTGTGTGTTTGGTTTTGTTTTTTTTTAATAAAGCACTTAACAAGATAACAACATACCAAATAAAACACAGCACCAGCTCCTCAGGAACAGCCAGAGATCAACAAATTTACCTCTCTGACCAGGTAATATGTTTAGTGGGTAGAGGAAAAAAAAATCTTAATTGCAGTGTTACAGTTTTGCCATTGGGTTGCATAGCTTTCTCACATATAAAGCACGCAAGTAAGTTGCAAATGAAGTTACTTTTGAGCAGGTATAAAAACAGCTAGAAAAACTATATGTAATGAATAATTACTACAGTTAAACTCTGTGTATATTTGCAGTAGAGTTTCAGAGAGGGCTCAGAATCTCAGCTTGGTACAATCCAGAATTTCTATTCATGACCTTTATATGACAAAATAAAGTACATGGACTGGGAACACAGGTTGAACAGCAAGTCAGGAGGGGGCTGCACCCACCCCGGAAGGCAAAGCAATTCTGATAAACTGGACAAAGAATCTAATACAAATAGGATGCAGTTCAACAGGCACAAAGTATTGTGCTTAGGGGAAATAAATAATTGAACTTAAAAGAGGGGGAATGACCAGCTAAAAAGCAGCTCTGCAGAAAAGGATCTGGGGGCTACACTAGATCACAAACTGACAGTGAGACACCATCATTAACACTATCGGAGAAAAAAAAAAATAAACAGCCACAGGTACTCTGATGTATATATATGAGGGGCAATATAAGCACACATGGAAAAAAACACCACCTATTCAATACTGGTATAGTCTGCCCTGGAACACACTTTTCAATTTTCACATCATATTTCATGAGAGGTGTGAACTAAACAGAAGAGTAGAAGATGATTTAAAGGACTATTTGTTAAACCATGGGTCGCAACCCACACAGAAGTCATAATGCACAAGAAAAGTTTTAAACTGATATAAGAAACATAAAATTAACATAGTTATAAAAGAAAAATAAAACTGAACAATTAGATCAAATTATCTTTATTTATTGCAAGTAACACCTTAGTTTCTCCAAAGCAAGCCAGTTACTGTTTACACCTGCAGCCAATAATTACACCAAATTTTCCTGCCCTGAAGGAACTGAGTTACTGCTCTGAATTAAAAGTAATTAGCTCATCCCTAGCTAAAGAGATCACATAAAGACAGTAAAGTTCAGTCTGTTACTGCAAAAATTTGAGTAAAACCTTTAGAGAAGACTAAAGAAAAGCACATAGCTATTTCCAGATACACACAGGGTACTGAGAAAAAGAAATAAACTGTATTTATACAGTTACCTTAATAACTGTAATTAAGACAATGAGATCGATTAATAGTCTAGAAGTTGTAAAACTTTCATTGATGAGTGAATTTTGAAAATAAGTTTGACAAAAATCTGTCAGAACAGGTCAGCAATGGCTGACCCACCTTCAAAGGGAAGGCGAAAAGGCACAGATTATCTCTCGAAGTTTTTTCATCTTGTTTTCAACCATTTCACTTCCACATAAAGTCAACCTCAGTCCTGTGATCCGTACCTCTAAACTACCCATGCCTTTGCAACAAGTAGAGCTCGATGGCTCCAAGAGCTCCAATGTGAGGGACAGTCAGTGCCTCATTATACCTACAAAGCCACCAGTTCCTACTGCTTACCCCAAGATTGGAGAAAAAGAAAAATAAAAGCTGATTTATGGATAAGAAAGGGTTTGTGGCGAATGACCTTCCTGGCCATGGACAAAGCACTCCAGTAGGACTGCTCAGAAGCGTGGTTTTTGTCTCAGATTACACGCACCTACAGCTAACCATTCTGGGAGTTTAAGAAAGTACTTCATCATTAACAGATGACAGAGGTGGAGAGTATGCGCAAGCGATGACAGAGGATGTAATGGGACAAATTACTCACTGTTCTTCTAAAATAATATTGAATGCTGGGATTTAAGTATGATGGGGATACACTATAACAGTACCAGGAGACACCTAGTAACCGGTAAGTGATAAACTCAAACTTGTAGCTGCAAAACAAAGGCATATGCTCTTAAAAAGAAGAGTGTGTAGGGGTTTCAGAGGTAAATTGACAGAAGACAGCTGTTCAAGCCGTAAACTATCCTAAGAGACAGTAAAAATTGTGAGTCTTCCCTTCTAACTTTCATTTTGTGAGACAAATTAGAAAATCATTCACAAAACTATGCTTCTATAGTAATCTATTCCCAAGCTGATAAAGAAAAGGAAACTTTAGAAATTTTCTTACATATCAAAGGAATACCCAGGCAGTGACCTTCCACAATTTTGAATCAAGGAAACTACTGTTAGAATAGGAATCACCCATGATTTAAGCATTAATCGTAGCCTACAGCCTTCTCCATATTGCAAAAGATGGGTTTTAATTTATCTCTTCCTGTTTCATTATCTAATCTTCGTATTACATAAACTCAATTTTTATTAGCTCCCTTCTGAAATCTTTAAGTGTCGCACACAAACAGCATCTTCTACCTCTACGTAGTGTTCTAAATGCAACTATAGAAAAGTGCAGCGTCAACTCATTATTCATCTAGTTTTACATAAAACAGTGTAAAACTACAGACATGCCTTTATCCATAACCTATCTTTCCCACATCTAGGATGCAGGACAGTGTTGGATGTTACCACATTTAGCCTGACACTCCCCGCTTCTTTAAGAGTTGCCACCACATTGCAACTTTTTATTAAATTTCTGTTCCTAAAACAGTGTAATCTCACTTTATTTCAAGCCATAAAACTAGGTGCTTGCATTTGCCTTTCTGCTTGTCTATCCAAGGATCACAAATCAAGCTGCATTGAAGACCTACTGTGATACACACAAAAAAGTCCTGCCTTGGAGAAATCTGAGGGGAAAACCTCACCAATGTCAAAAAAAACCCTGTTAATGTGTAAATGCCTAATGAAAATGCCAGTATGAAATTATAAAAATTTCCTTCGAAGTGGGGAACTTAAGACACTTTCAGTAAACTGGCATTAATTTACCCCTGCAAAGATAAGTGCCTACAAAAAAAAAAAAAAAAAAAAAGTGTTCTTAGCTCCAGGAACCTTCTGCTCTGGAAACAGAGCGGCAAATTGAAAAACTAATCAGTATGTTGTCATGTTTTCCTACTGCCACTTAGAACTGATGTCTGAGATGACACAGGAAAAAGGCATGCAAGTTTCAATGACACCACTTATGAAAGCAACAGTCACAGCTGAGGCAGGCACTAGAGTTATTTATGTAAGAAGAGAATCTGAAATGTAAGCTAGGTTGTTGCATATCAAAAACTAATCCTGACAGCAGCTAGGAGGTTGAGAGCACAGAACTGTAACAGAGATCAACACCACTCACCCTGGTAATGCTTATTTTTTTCCTAGCAGTTGGATTTCATTATGTAAGGTTTTGAACTGTGACATCTAAAATCTGTCAGAAGATAATTCCCATGACAAAAGTCCTAGCAGGTCCTTGTCTCCCCCACATTTCAGGGGTTAGGAAAAGGACCTCGGCTTCCCTGACATGAATTTCATCTTTGCTATCTTTCCATGACTGCAGAAACTTGACACCTTTGAATTTATTAATCTGTGAGTTTTCAAGTAGCACAGAAAGATTTCACATGAATTTAAGATGATTATTCACTTCTGGGAGAGAAAAGCTATTTTACTTCCACAGATGAACTCAAATTTGGTCTGCAAGATCTCTTACTGCCCTCGAACTAAACATCTTCTAAACACTATCAGATTTGTAGACCTTTAATGGGATGAAAAAGAAAAACCATGACACATAGCTAATATTCAGCTAAAGAAGCAGAGATCAAACAAATGGAACTGAACTCCTTTTATTGCAAAAGGAAGTCATTCTTCAGATTACAATATTCACTTCACTAGAGGGTCGCTCACATACAGTACACATGAAAATGTGTATTATTAATTCTGGAAACAAAGTTGAAACAAGCACTTCAGGGGACTGATAATTAAAAAAAAAAAAAAAAATCACCTTTACCCCTTCTGCTGTATGTATGCTTCAAACCACTCCCTCATGGAAATGATCAGAAACAATTTTCATTCATGGAGATTAAGGCTGGAAGACAACACGGACATTTCTAAGTACAAGGGAACTTAAATTTTCCTATTTACCCCTGAACTATGCTCAATAATTGTGTTTGATTACAGCATATTTTGAAGAAAATATATTCTGAAGACATAAGAAATGGAAAATTAACCATTTCCTATGACACTTTGCTGTAATGGTTAGTTACTGTTTGTCTTAAAGATAAAAAATATTTCCAACTAGTAGTTGTTTGAGAACTGCATCTAAACCAAACTCATGGAAGGTTACAACTGCACCAAAGTTAACGACCCTAAAATCACCCAACTCCCATCTTTGCTGACAGTCACAATCAAGAAGCTGGAACAGCTTTTGCTAAACCAGTGTTAAGGCAACACACAGGAATCACATCTGTTCCATTACTGCTCTGCAGACAATTCTGCCTTGAGAGCTTTTCACAAACACTGGAATTGGTGGGGGGGTGGAGGTGGGGAGGGAAGGTAATAGCAACTTTTAAAAACTGTCCTGTTTTCAACAATCCAAGATGAAGTTCTGAGTATTAGTTTGGGTCACAATGAAGCCGAAGTGCTTCAAACCCCCAGACCTTTGATGTAAAGCTGCTAAAATCGCCTATGAAACACAGCTGCTGTGACAGAAGAAAAGGACTCTGAAGTTAGAGGGCACTTTTTTTCAACAGGCAGATGGTGGTATCAGAGATCTCCCTAACCTCATAATTAAACTGATAACAGAACTGCTGCAAAATCTTTCCTTCTTAGATAATACTACAGTGATGGGGAAGGGCAATGGTACAGTCTTGTAGCTCCAAAGGTTATTTTCCTGCAGGAGGATGGGAGTGAAGGCAGCAAAAGATCAGAAAAGACAATTTTTTTCCATGCTAGTACCTGTAAATAATAACAATGTTCTCGCCTCATCTTTTATTATATATATGTGCAAATTTTGCGGAATCCGTCTCAAACAGGTAAACCGCCCCAAGGATTTGAGTAAGTTAAGCACATGCATAAACCCGCAGAAGAACAAAGACTTGGCATGTAAGCTTTTCACGAAAGAGGTCATGTGTTGGTTATGAGGCAGAAAATACATTTATGGTCCTATAATAACACCAAACACCAAATTGCTCCTTTCAAAATATTTTACAATGCTTAATGAAAAGAGTGGGAGAGAAGGCCATCTCAAAAAATTATTTACTTTCCAGTGTTTAATAGAACGCTTAGAAAAGCAAAGTCCAACCAACCAAAACTGGGGGGAAGGGGGGAGGGCTAAGTTATCTGCGCAATTTGAAAATGTTAGGCCAATATCATATAAAACAAATGAGGGAAAAAACCCCACACCTGCTGAAATGAGCAGTTCAAATCAGAAAAGGCAGTCTGCAGCCAAGATACAAGAACAAGGACTTGGACTGTCCTCCCATCTTTGTCTGATTATATGACCTTAGATGTACCACTGACTCTCTATTTAGCCTTCTTACAGTCCACTCATCTCAGCAGTACTGAAGCAGTATTTAAGCTTCTAGAGAAACATATGAGTTGGAACTAGAATTCTGCTTTTTTGTATACATGCCTGTGACACTATTCTGAAATACGATTACTTGTACTATTTCCATGCACAGCCCATTTAACAATCTGACCTACATATGAAAGTACAAAAAGACAGAAAAGTTTATCAGTGAAATTGGAACTTTACACAATTACTATCTGTGAAGTCTTTTGATTAAGGAAAAGGTACAAAAGCGTGGAAAGCAAATCACACAAAAAAATAAAAACTATAAACCACTGATCATAAAAACAAGATTATAAATCAATTCAGTGATGGCTGCCCACCCCTGCAGATGTCCTCAAGTAACATATGTAAGGACTACCTTCCCTTTAACATGGAAGTTGAAGAACTATGCCTAAAGCCACTGGATTTGCTCTGACAACTTTTTAAAAATAGTAATATGCTGGTTATAAAAAACAATCTACACAGATTTAAAGTGTTAGACTAATATAAAATAAAACATATACAACTATAGTACTAACTGTAGAGCTTGTCTGTTTTCCTTAGGATGTATAAATATTGTACAACCACAATATAATGCGTGTATGTGAACATTTATCAGTCCTCCTAGATCTGCTGACTTTCAGACTTCTGAGACCCACCTGACATCAACTGAAATCTCACACTTCTGTCAGACTGGTGGAGGACGAATAGTCCTCACTAAAGAAAAAAAAGACCTCTGCGTCTAACCTAAGCCTCAAGTTAACAAAACCTACTTTCCCCATAAATTTGCGGATTGTACTGATTTTTAAAGGCTGCCAGATAGAGCTCAGCTGTTGTTACACCTCGGAGGATCCTTAAGGGAAAATAAGTCCCTTAAGGCATCCTAAAGCACCGTAAAAGCTTTGGCAGACACTAGCGCGCTCGCCGCCCGCCAAGCTCCCGATGCAGCCGCAATGCAATGCCTTTAACCAGGCAGCCCACTGAAGCCCCATTTACTAGGGGAAAGCGGCATCGTTAACTCGGGAAGTCGCGGGGCCGTTCACGGATCCTCCGCCGCTCCAGGGGACCGGGGGCGACTCCCGGCGCCAGCCCCTGGCCGCGCCGCCCCTCCGGGGATGGGTCGGCGGACAGGCCGGCCCGGCCTGCCCAGGCGGGGGAAACAGGAGGACACGGACGGGACACGCCAGCGCGGCGGGCCCGGTGCGCGTCCCGGCGGCTGCCGCCTGCCCCGCCTGCCCGGCACCGGCAAAGCCGCCCCCCCCCCACCGCCGCCGCCGGGGCGACCCGCGGTGCAGCGGGGAGGGATGCACCGGCTCCCGCGGCCGCTCCACGGTGCCCGCCCCAGGCAGCGCTCCAGCAGCCTGGCGCTCGCCCTCCCTTCGCCCGGCGGCGGACAGGGCAGGGCACAGGGCAGGGCGCAGGGCCGGCGAGCCCCCCCCTCCCGCGGCGGTACTGACCTCTCCGCAGGGCAGCGGCCCGCGCCGGTAGCAGGCGGGCGGCGCGCCGCGCCGAAGCCCGCAGCAGGCAGCGCACAGTAACCAAGGGCGACACGGGCGCCGCCATCTTCCCTTCCCGGCCCGGCCTCTGCGGCGAGGGCGCGGGGCGCGCTGGGAAATGGAGTCCCGCCGCCCGCCGGGGCAACGGCCGCGGTTCTCCGGAGGAGCCGGGCCTCGGCCGGTGCTAGGCCAGTCGTTCCAGCGGGGCTCCCCGGCTCCTCTCCCTCCCTTCGCCCCGCAAACCGAGCCGCAGGCTGTGGGGCAGCCCCTGGGGAGCCGGCCGCGCCCGCCCCAGGGCCGCGCTGCCCGCGCAGCCGCTCAGCCGCTCAGCACAATTCGCACTTCATGGATCCACCGAGCGCCACGCCGCTGCCATTTATAGTACCTGACCGCTGCATCCACGCGCTCCCAATCTGCCGAACGACCTGCTTGTCGCCTGTGACTTGTATCGCGCTGCACCGTGGCCGCATGTGATGCAGCAGCTTTCAGGCCAGCTTGGCCATCACCGAAGAGTTTTGGCAACTGAATTTGCATTTGTCCATGATTTCCAGCTTGCGTTGTTTATCTTTAAAAGCACGGACCATAAAATATTAAGGACAAATATTCCTGGCCAGAGTTACAGCCTATCTGCACTACAACCACTTTTATGCCCACGAACATATGTTTAAGCCGCAACAGCACCATACATTAACATAAATGCAGATTTCCCTGAAGATAACGCAAAACCTAGAGGCTGATTCAGTCCCCTACGGCCGGTGCGTGCCTAGCACACGGCAAGCCTTGTCCTTGGCAGTATCAGTTCAGATACCCACATGGGGCTCCTGAGAGCTCCTCGGGAGAACGCCTGCCTCGTTTGGTAGGTACCCGACTGTCTTACCCAGCCACCTCCATTGTGACTACGAAGCTCTTTTGACAGAAAGGCACAATGCAAAAAGCCTATGCTCCAACAGAAAGGCACTGGCACTCGGGAATCACGAACCATAATACTCGCCTGTTCGCTGGCTGGCCATCCATTCCCATCAGAAATGCACCCAAAGGTCAGGATGCGGCTTTGGAAGATGTTGCCTAGGGAGTGCATTGTGCAAGAAACAGATAACAAAATGCCTGCTCATGGTAAAAGTGCAAAGGAAATGCTTCAACTGACTTTTGGGTTTGCAACATCATAATTCTTGTATGTTATTCTAGAGTTAAATTTCTGTTCAACATGGAAAAGTGAACAAGTCATTTTCACAAAGTATTATTCAATGTTTTTTCAGTAAAGAATATAGCAAAATGTTGCATCAGGTCACTATAGAACTGCTTGCGAACAAAAGTTGATTATATCCTAAATAGTATTGCTAATTTTTAAAAAAAGTTTTTGATCTTGAAAATATTAACAGTGACTAAAGTTATGTTCTAACATGTTCAGCTGTTTTAAAATATGTAGTTGCTCCAGACACATCTTCAGTGCTATATACCTAATTAAGTAGTGAACTAAAGTACCAATTTATCACATCTTAGAGGAGCTGTTTTCAGTGCATTTTCCTTCATCTTTCCTTTATTGAGCATTTATTGGTTTTGACTCATTCTAGCACGCTACAACTACGAACACCTGTGCCCATTTAGGAATGAATTCCAGTACAAATCATAGTGAATTGAATAGACGTCTCAAAGATGCATCACAATTGTTGCAATATTTTTAGAAACTCAAACAAGGAAACAAACAACTTCAGTAAAAGTGATTTAAATAACAAATAACTTATCTTTATAAACAGCTTATCTCCTTGAGAACAAAGAATAAACAAGGCAACAAGAGCCGTTTTTCCTTCCATTATTAACTCAGATCACAATACAAATGGGTGAAATGTCAAGAATAATTGGAGAAAATGACAGTGTAATCTTCAGCAAAAACATCTGATTTATTTAAATTGTCACTGTTTTTTTCTTAACCTTGTTATCCAAGGCAGCATAGAAAAACTTCCCATTTGGGTCTATTCTGACATCTTCTACCTAAGCGAACCCCACGAACTGAATCTGCGTTGCCTGTAAGCAGCTGGCAAAACCACATTTGGGTGTTAACCCAAAAGAACAGGACTTTCGAGTGTACACTTCTGTAGATTAGCACAGTTAATGTCCTGTTACAGATACAGATCCGTTCTGTGGTATGCTTGTACCTGTCCCTTTGCTCACCTCCAAAAATGCGACATTGCAACTGTGTAGAAATTAAATTGACACTTGTTCAACCCAGCTGCATTATTAGTCTGCCAGCTAGCCAAAAGACTATGTGGTCTTTAACAGGAATAAAAATCAGGGGTATAATAAAACCCCTCCAGAGGCCCCCTCTGGCCTCTAGTGGTGTAAACTGCACTCCTTTTAGAAATTCTGATGTGCTGAACCTCATGGGGATGTATGTGTCCAAGGGTCTTTGGGTCTCTGCCAGACCTCCTGAGTTCCTGCAGATGGAGGGCAGGGTTTCCCTGCCTTCAAGGCTCCAAGATATTCCTACCATGGGAAACACCTTTGGCTCCCAAACGTAAACATACTTTTGATCTAGGACTGACCATTCAGCCTACGCTAAGAAAATCGATTTTGTGGCTAGTTTCCACCAAAAGCCATTTTCCTGGGATTATGTCAAAACGCCCTGGAGTAAACTTGGTATTAACATCATCTATTTTGAGACAATCAAATATGCTATTAATAGCCTACATTGCTTATAAAGCCTCAGATTAATAAAGCTGCAGAAACATTCCCAAATGTATGCCTTACAGCCATTTTCACTACCTGTTTACAGCTTGCATTTCAGTCAGCTCAAACAGCTCAGTGTGCTAGAAATTCATTGAGAAATTTTCCAGTTACATGAACACTACTCAGCTTCTCTCAGAACAAGAAGTTCACAGCAGAAATGAATGCCGTGAGGTGGTGGATGACATTTTAAACATTAAGAAATCTAGAAGGATGTGAGAATGATCCCTTGTGGAAAGGGATAATATTGTGTAAAAATGGAGAAGAGGAATTGAATACAATAGTTAAATCTGAATATAAATGCATATAAAATATGTGGATGTTACAAATTATATTTATACACTTAATATTTTTATCCAGATGAAAGTATACAATGCAGACATTCAAACACCATGCTTCAAAGCACTGGCAGCTAATGCAGGAATCAGGAAGTCATTTTTCCACATAAAGCAGTGCACAATTAGTTCAATGCCTTGTGGGTTTTGCCATATCCTGAGTCAGCATTCCCCACAAGTTTTGACAAAATATGCCAGTGTTGACTAAAATGTGTTAACCTGGGCACTTGTCAGAAGGCTGGAGAATCCTGACCAGATAATGGAGAGATTTGGTTTCCTTTCCAGTTAAATGTGACTTTTTCTTTTAAACACAAACAAACAAAAAACTAGCTTAGAGGTATTACTATACCAAATTTAAGAATTAATAATCCGTTAATACCTGCTTCTGTGGGTACATGTTATGAGACTCTGGTATTCGTATTGCCACTTGAAGTTATGCCAGAAAATCTTTGTGTCATAGTTGAATGATGTGTAGTAACAAATCCATGAGTACCTAACCTCTTGGTTGTTACTCTAAATGCTTGATTTCTTGCATCTGATCTTTGGACCTACAAACACAACTGACCTCTCCCCCTCCAGATTTGAAATTTGACTCAAAGTTGACTCAAAGTTCATGTCAGAAACAGAATGAAAACTTTCTTTTCTGAATTTATGCTCACCTTCATCCTGAGAGAAGAACCTTTCTAGCAAGCAGAAACAACTACAGATAGTGCAACTCCAGTCTCACAGATCTCAGAAAACATCCAAAACACAATTCAAAATAAACAAATGCATTTTCTGAGGGTTGGAAGGAAACAAGGAGGCTCACAGGACTTTGGTCTTCCCTCACCCTCATTCCTTCTCTTTGCCTCATTAGCCAGTGGAGCATGCATGCTTTCACGTGATGTAAGTGGGGGCTAGTCAAGAAGCAGGGCATCTTCCTCTTTGTCTCCCAGGTCAGAGGATTTGTATCTGACCTCAGTGGAAAAAACAGAGACGGGAGACGTCACCGAATCACTGTAATCCCCTTACTTACCAATGCTATTGATGCATGGGCATGAAAACATTCACTCCCTGTAGCTTGCCTCCACACAGCTCTCCACCACCAGTTATCTGTGAGGAAAAGCACATACAACAATGGTGCTAAGATGGTATGCTGTGAGAAAAGCATTCAACTTAAGCCTCACTCTTAGTATTTACCCAGCATTAGAACAAATTATATTCTTGATTCATCGTAGGCTGACCAACTTTCCAAATGTACAGTATTAGGCACTTCTTTTGTTTCTTTGGAATAGATAATGAAACCAGGCTTAGCCAGGAGACAGACAATACATTATACTTAAGACAATACCAGTGCTCTGCCTTATCTTCACATTTGCAGTCAGATGTGGTAGCATAGGTTGTTTAACAAACAAAAGCTTATCCAGATGCGTGCATATGTAATCTCAGTAGAATTAATAAGTTTTTTCTTGCCTTGCTGCAAGACCAGCTTAATAACTAGTATAATTCAGGTAAGGCTCCCTTTCACTCCCTCGTTGTAAAACTGTCAGCTTCATTTCTGTTTATAATTATAAAGTGAATAGTTGGCAGCTAATAGCAGAAAAAAAGGATGTAAGGAAGGTGCACTAGTAACAGGGAGAAATAATACTGGAGGAGTGATGAGCAGGAAATGCACAGCAAACCACCTACAGCATACTGGTTATGTGGATGGGCTATTTTTGTACTTTGGGTTCACCTCTGCTTTCTGATTATCTTTTTCTTAACATAGACAACTGCTAACCAAACTTGCCAGATGTTAACTTTGAATCTCTTGGATGTGATTTGTGGGCAGCCCGCTATTTTGTCTACTGCCTATACACAGATTTCTAGAAAAAAATGTAACTACTTTTTCTACAGTCTCATTCTATCGCACAGAATGTCACGTAGACATAGAACATAGTGTCACCAGAACACTTCCATAAGGAAGGAAAATTATATATGCTTTTAATCACTGGAGGTGTACTGTTATCAGATACAAAAAAAATATGAAAGACCTCCAAGATGATAGAGTCATTTAGAAATAGTAGCCGTCGGTTAATGTAATTTCTATTTACTGACATCTTGGGTGCACCAAAAAGGCAAGCATTCCACTTCTTTTGGCAATATTTCTTTTATCGTAGCACACCATCCACTTGAGTTTGGTACAGAAGAATCAAAGACCTAATGTCTTGGGAGGGAACAATCACATCAGCCGCCCCTTCTCCCTTCCTCTCATTCTTCTTTCTCTCTTCCTTCAACATCCTAAACCACCTTTCTCCCCCACTTCCAGAAACACAATTTTCCTTTCCTATCCTTTACAAGAAATGTGAACAAACTCTTACACTTGTAAGCTATCATGATATAAAATCTGGGCCAGTTGGTTATACTGCTATTAAATGCATACCATTTGTGAAAATTCAGGAACTTGCTGTTTTTTAAAAGCATTAAGGCTGCTACAGGCAACATTGCCACCTCACTCACAGGTTGCGACAATAACCTCGAAAACTTATAAATGCAGAGCTTTTGGTAGGCATCTCTTCCAGCCTACACTTACACCTGGCTGATTCCTTTTGCCTAACACCTTGCATATACAGCATTTCCTATCCAGTCCTTTCATCCTGGTTCTCACCATTTCATATCTTGGTTACGGCATTGCCTCTTTCCCTGATCTTTATATGTACATTTTGTTCACGTCCACTGACAATACCGCTGCAAAAATCATTTCTTATTCTCTTACACTGAGACCTAGGTTATGTTTCTGGCTAATATACCAACCTAACCTACCTGGGATTCCCCACCTGTAACAAACAGCAATCCTTCCTCTCTGCACTCTTTAAGGACTTCAAGTGAAAAGCCTCAGCCAGAAGTTATGTACCATTATTGCCACGTGTTGTTAAAACTTTCTTCGGATTAAAAAAAATCGGTGACTGAATCGCATCGCCGTTATAAGTCCATGTCCCTGATCCGTGCTACCGCATCAGCCGAGGCCCCCACCTCGGCCTGGGCCTCACCGGGGGCCGGGCCCAGCCAAGCCGCCCCGGGGTCGCCTCACGGCGCGGCCTGCCGCGGCCGCCCGCACCGCACAACCCTCCCCCTCAAAACACGACTCCGCACAGGAGCTCCTTCCCTGGACGAGAGAAGGGGACTCACTGCGGGCCCCAAGCGGCAGGAATCAGCGAGAAGCCCCCCAGCCCGCGGAGCCCCTACGCCGCCACCTGGAACAGGGCCCAGCCCTTCAGACTGCACCCGGCCCGTCGCACCGCCCGCCGCGCGGGCGGGCCCCAGAAACCAGCTCTCCCAACCCTCGCGCCACACCTCCCGCGCACGCCGGGATCTGTAGTTCGGAAGGCGGGCGGGCGCAGCGGGCCTAACCGGGGGGCGGCCCCTAAGGACTACAAACCCCAGCCTGCCTTGCGCGCGGGCCGTGGGCCCATCCGCTGGCGGTGGCGGCGTGGGTGCGCGTTGCCGGGCGGTCAGCTGGCCGCTGGGCGATAAGAGGGCGGGCGGCGCGGGGCGGCGGCGCTCAGTGCTCGCTCGTTCGCGTCCTGCCGCGCTCCGGGGGCGGGGGAAGGCGCCCGCTCCGCCATGGCCGAGACGATCGCGGACACCCGGCGGCTGATCAGCAAGCCGCAGAACTTGAACGACGCCTACGGGCCGCCCAGCAACTTCCTGGAGATCGACGTGGGCAACCCGCAGACGGTGGGAGTGGGCCGCGGCCGCTTCACCACCTACGAGATCCGCGTCAAGGTGAGGGCACGGCCCGCCGGCGGCGGGGTGGGGGCTGGGGGTGGTGCTGGAGCCGGAGCCGGCCCCGCTCCGGCTCGCCGAGGGCTCGGCCCCGCCGCCCCCGCTCTGGCCCAGGCGGGGGTGCCCGGGGTCGCCCAGCGGGCAGCTCCGCGGGCAGCTCCGCGGGATACGTGCCTGCCCCTCCCGCGGCGGGGCCCGGCGCCTCGGAAGCAAGTGTAAGGCGAGAGAAGGCGAATGCGGGGCCTGTGTGTCGGTGTTGGGCTCCGGCCGGCTCTTATGTAACCGGGAGGGGTGTCGCCGGGGCTGGGGCCGGGGTGGCGGTGGCGGGCGGCTGCCGTCGACGTCCTTCGGGGCCCGTTTCCCCGCCAGTGCGGCGAGTACCGCTGGGGAGGTGGTGGCTGAGCAGCGGTGGACTTCATCCTCGGCGTGAGAGCAGGCCCCAGGTTCTGCAAGCGACCGGAGCTGGTAACTCTGAGGGTCTAGTGGTAGCTAAGACAATGCGTCTTGGTTAAGATAACCAAAGGACAAATGCTCTTTCGGCACGGCTGTGCACAACTGTCATTAGACTGAAATATTGCTGTACTGTGAGCAGTTGCTTATCTGTTTTGAAGTAAATAGAAGAGGGCAAACTCTCAGCTGTCTGGGATGTAGTAATATGGGTGGATCTACCTGGAGAAGGAGGTCAAGTTCAGGATTCCAGCAGCCTCAAAAACCCCTAAAGAATGTGTAAATAAGTCTAGTGGGCACATGTGCTAGATCAAAGCTAGCTCAAGTGATAAGGTGAGTGTGTATGGGGGAGGGCTTCCTGTTCTCTTTTGTACCTGAAATATATATTGAGTGCCTAATAAATACGGCTGTTTCTCACCATGTGCTATCAAATGCTTTTCCTTAGTAGTACTAGACTCCTTCCTAGCTGAAAGGGCCATGTTCACTGACTTGCGCCAAAGGCTAGTAGTCTTGAGCTTGAAAAAACTATGTGAAGTCATTACTATGTTCCCTGATCTTACTAGTTTCATAAACAGGGCCTGGAGGATTGGACAGAAAAATACAATATTTATGGTGTGGTCCTTGCCTGTGGTGGGTAGGGACTTGAGGCAGGGCACCCTTTTAAGTCTATGCTGCCAGGGATAGGTTGGGTTAAGAAAGATAGCCTCTTACAATTTTATCTTTTTTTGTAGCTTGTGGTTGAGTCTACTACCTTGTATAACTTTAATCTGTCACAGCTGATTGAACCTGGTCAGTTATTACAGGCAGTACTAGAGGAGGAGGAGGCCTCATTCCCCACTGCACACATTCTCTGCAATATGAGTTCTTTCACTGGACACCATGGAATGCTTCACGGCAGGGAAGACTTCAGCTGAGGACTGCTGCCTTGGTTGCTGAAATTCTTCAGACTAAAACCCTGTGTGGATTTTCTGGTATTAAAGGTCTAAGTTTTCAGCTTAGTGTAACTTTAATTAAAAAAGCAAAATCAACTGAAATCTAAAGCTGTTGGGGAGAGGATACTTCTTTAATTCTGATGTTCCTAAGTTGTCATGTCCAGTAGCTATGCTCATGTTTCAGGATGTGTCCAATGAACTGTAGCATGTGTTTCGCCTCTGCATGAGGACAAACTAGAACTTGCCAACTTGTGTTGCATTACACTGCCCTTATCAGGACCCTAGCTGTCTACTTAGCAGAAAGATGTAACTGCCTTGCTGGGAAGTATTTGTGCCTTAAGTTCCTGATGACTTTTCTTTCCATGAGACTGAGCATTTGGAATTGCTGGGTCCAGGGAAGATGATACAAAAGGGACTTAGCCATATATGGCCTTGGGAATGAGACCAAATTTGCTGGGATTAAAAAATATTTTTTTTAAATCCCCACCTGAAGTTCTTCAGCAGAAAAGAAAGCAGAAAAACAGGGTTTGAGATGGGTTACTCTTAGTCCATGTGCTGTTTAGGGTAGAAAATTCTGGATTCCTGTTGTAACGAAGACAGAAGTGACTTGAAAAACATACATTGAAGATACTGTGACCTTCCTCTATTCTTCCTACCAGTCCGACTAGTATATAAACATTGTTTCTTCCATCCTCCTTACTGGCATCTGTGCATGCCTGTATGCAGGACTATATCTTGCAATACATGAACATTCACTTTCCAGTTGTGTACTGCTGTACACATAGTGCATCCATGCTGTATACATTCATGGCTATCATGAACTGTGAAATTGAGTTTTAGGTCTCTGTACGCTGGAAGGCTACCAAGCAGGTAATACAAGTCATGCAGAATTATCTTTGCTGTCTAAACTTGTATCAATTAACTGCTTCTCAGCAGAACACAGACCATGTTGCTAATATGCAAGTTTCAGCATGGGAGAAGAGTTCAAACTTGAATTGCTGTAGTATTGTATTTCTAAAAGGTAGGCCTTGTACTATAAGCTGCTTGTTGGCGTGTGGCAGACAATAGCCACCAGCTATTCTTTGTGGTTTGACAACTGCTTGTGGTCACAGAAAGTAGCAGCTGACACTTGCAGTTTCCCGCAGTAGTGCAGCAGAACAAACGTGAGGAGGAGTGAGTTACCTGTGTCGTATCTGGAAAGCTACGTCTTCAACTAACACCAACATTGAAATGTTAAGCGGTGCAGAAATGGATGGCTTAACTGCTGCCAAGTTCTCATAAAAGCTATTGACAGTTTCATGGTATGGCTGGAGATCATGCTAAGCCAGAAACATTGTCAGAGAGGACACTGAGATTCAAGTTTGTGTTGAAGCAGTTAGACTTCTACCATTGTTGTGGTGTTTACAAACTCGGTCCAAGGATAATTCTAGCTTTATTGCTTTCTCTGAATCTCAAAGCTTAACTTTTTTTGGGAAGAGTGAGCTTGCTAGCAGACTCTTGAACTGATGTCTGTTAACTATATCTTGCAAAAAGTACTTGTGTGAAATACTGCAGAGTTCCCCCAAAGCTTTTATTGGCAAGCTTTCTACTGGTATTGCAGCTGAAGTGTATCTGTTGCTTGGAAAGCAACAAGTGGAACAACCTCATGCTTTAGCTCTTGTATTGCTGTACTCATGAACTTCTGGTGGAAGTTGGAAAGCCTAATGGGGAACTCAAAAGTTCGGTGTAGACTGCTCAGCAGTCGACTACTGGATAAGCATGTATTTCGTAAGTTGTATTTCAGGACTTGGAAATGTTTATCGTAGCGTGTGTCTCTGTGTGCAGGCTAGTAGGATGGCTGTGCATTGTGGTAAATGCATAGTACTTTCACAGGCAGTTAAGCTTTCTAGAATGCTGCACGTAGAACCTGTACAGCACTTCCAGTTGGGCAGCTTACTTCATGGATGGTCAGCTGGCCAAAGTATTGACTTTCTGAGCCTGAACTTGCATTAAATGACATTCTGTTCTTGGCAAACTGGACAAGGTAATGACAGAAAGCTTTCCACTATAGCAACCAGCACACAATGTAGCAGTATGCCACTATGGTGCAGCTTGGCAATGGAAGTCAAATATCTTGTTCAGTAATGGCAAATGATAAAATGCCATCCTGCAGTGCTAAAACAGCAAATTTGAGTGGGTATTTGTCTTGGATTCAGCTGGCATAGAGTTAATTGTCTTCCTAGTAGCTGGTACAGTGCTGTGTTTTGGGTTTAGTATGAGAAGAATGTTGAT